>CM041734.1:19888892-20488892 GCA_023373845.1 Nibea coibor
TCCTCGTCTCTCCCTTTCCAGCTGCTTTTTCCTTTTTTTCCCTTCTCTCGCTCTCTCTCTCTCTCTCACCTCACTGCACACTGTCCTCCCTCCCTTTTCTTCCCTCAGCATCATCACCCTCCCTCCCCCTTCCTCTTTCTCTCTCCTTTCCATCTCAGTCTCCCCTCCCACCCCCACATGCTGGTAAACATCCATGCAGCTGCACACACACACGCGCACGCACGCACGCATCAGGCAGCTCTGCGCGGCGCTCCCGACACAAATCGCTGTGTGCTTAAGGTATGACAGACGGGTTTCTGCGTGAGTGAGCGGTGACCAGAAATATCATTATCACAGAAAGAAAGACTGGTGGACGACTAAAACGCTAACACAGCCTGGATCTAGCCAGGGAAATTTGCACATCACTTCCCTCTCCCCATCCCTCCACTCTGCATGAAATACAGCTGTATGAAGTTATGGAAATGAGAACGGGAGACGGAATGCATGAAACAAAGAGAAAATGCAGGATGTGTATTTACCTTTGTAATATTCAAAATTCAACAATGAGTGAAACCACACACACCTCTGGCGCACGGGTTTGTAACACATGTAAAGCATGAGTGAGACTAGGCGGTGTCTGATCTAAGAAAATGGGCCACTATTGTGTGTCAATCCTTTAGGGAAACTGCGAGGATAACATCACACACACACACACACACACACACACACACACGCTCATCTTCTTTATCTCTCAGACATCTGGTTTCATTCACAAATGACAGCTCCAACTGTGTTGCGTCTGCAGCCTTTTTCTTCTCTCCTTCCTCTGCCCCCCCCTTCTCCTTCCCCTCATCTCTCTCTCCTCTCCCCTTTTCACCCCCCCCCCCCCCCCCCCCCCTTTTTTTTTAATCAATAGGAATCATTCATCGAAGGGCGCATAACAATCCACTGAATCAGACATGCTGTCAATCCAGAGGTATTTTCTCTGGGCTAAGCATGCTTGTCAGTCAAAGTGTCAGGCTGAAGTTGGTTATCGTCCATCTGTCCGTCCACTGCAACTGATCTGTTGCTGCTGTCCGTCAGCATCTCTCAGTACACTCTCTCCCCCCCTCTCCTAGATTTTCGATCAGACGTGCTGATACACAAAACGGACACGCCCAAGTGAGCAATAAACTGACTCAGACACAGGTTTATTTCTGGTCTTTGCAACGCACTGTGCTAATAAATTTCACCTTGCAAGGGATGTGTTTGACTGTAAAGTATAATTACATTTCATTATTGCAGATCTATTTACAAAATCTAAAAATGACCTGTGAGGCCTTGAAAAACAAGGAAGACAACAGGTCAACACTGCATTGGAAGGCAGGAGCAGTTCTATTGGTTTCGTGTGTAGGCGTCTGTGTGTGTGCGTATATGTGCGCCACAGTGTGTTTGAAGCTCTTGGATCAAAAGATTGTGGATGTTTGGGCCAACGTCCAGCCCTAATTACATACAAGAGGAAGGAAAGAGCGCTTTTGGACAGGTGGGCGATCTCGGCTGGCCTGCACACTGACAGTTTGAGTGAGAAAGCACCCACTAAATCCTCGGTGCCTCCAGCTCTCAAATAATGGACCAGGACCACTGTGGGCCTTCACCCGGCTCATATTATTCTGCTTACTAAATCTGAAAATGTGAGGTAGGAAAGCATTCTTAACAGTGAATAATGACGGACTGTTCAACCCAGAGGGCACTAAATTTGTATAATGTGTGCTTTTTATGATTAATGATACATCAACTGATTGTTATGAATTCCAAAATAGTATATTTAAGGATTGCAGTAAAAAATTTTATTGAGCTCGACAGAATAACGGTCATCTTGTTTCACAGCCTTAGGCAAAACTCCATGAATTTTAGCAAACACAACTTGTTTTTCTCCGTGTGACAGCCCCACAGCTGCTTAAAATCCAACAGTTTGGGTGCCACGAAGACAAGGCATGGTGGACACACACTGGAAACAAGGTGTGGGGGCGAGAAAATAATAAAAAAAAAACATACATATAAACGCACGGGCTTTAGACTTGTGCAATGGAAAGACTCACTTAGCAAAACTGGTTTCCCAAAGGATCTCTGGTTTGGATTAATTGTTTTTGGATGAACCGAGCTCAGGTGCTGTACCCTCTGCTGCTGTACAGTACCCCTCAACAGATAGTAACTGTTGCAACAACCTGGCAGCGCAGCAGTAACTAAACGGAAGCCATTACTGAGCAGATTACGTTGTCTGTCCACAATGCGCGTCTGTGCGTATGTGTTGGTAGATCTCAGCTAGGAGTGATGGCTTCCAACAGGCAGGTCCATCTGTCACCGTGGCGACAGTGCCTTGTGACCATGGGGAACTGACAGACGGTCTCCAAGGAGTGAAAGGCTCACATCAGCTGTGTACATCAGCAGCCAGGATGTGACAGCCTTGCAGAGTACAGCTTTATTTAGCTTCCTCTACGCGTGTGTAAATGGCGAAATTAAATGTGACAGACGAGCACGCCGGTGTGACTAAATAGAAAGCAGAGAGTGAGGAGAGCGTGCACGCGAAAAGTAAGACAAGAAAACAGTTTTTCTTGCCTCATTATTAAAATAAGGAGAGCCTGGGAGTGTGTGTGTTTTTTTTCCCCTGCACTATGCCTTCTTTCGCATGGCAGGGGTGAGATCCCCTCCTCCACCAAATGCACACATCCACACAGAAAAGACCCCAGCGCAGATTATCTGCAGAGCATTGTCATAGAAACAAAGGATGGTGCAACGCTGGAGATTTACAACGCGCCCCAATAGCTATGGATGTGTGAAGACATGGGGGGTGGTGGAGAAAAGGCTCACCTTGCCTCTTGTGCAACAAGCAGCGGTTCACAGATACCTGCCTCCAGTCAGCCCGAAATGAGCGGAGGTGAATCGCGGGCATCTCGCGGGCAGACTGCTCCCCGTCATCATTGCTTTTCAGGACTGCACTGCTATTCGTTATGGTGCCACTGGAACGTGCAGTCAGCAGAATTTTTAATGTGAAGTGGGCAAAAAATACGACGCTTCCTGCTCATCCAGTGAATTGATTTCCTGCTTTGGTCTGTTCAGGGACCCATCATCAACGTTTATCTCTTTCTAATGGGTGTGTACAAGACTGTCCGCATTATACTGGCCTTATGAATGTGCATGCCGGTAACTGTGAGTTTGTTTACGTGGGTTATGTGAGTTCACGGAATTGTGTTTGTGGCTATCAGTGCGTGTCCTCAAAGAACACTGATCCGGGGAGTGCTTTTTGACAGGAGGCGTTTACAGGCTGTCCGTTCACTTGCCTAACATTATGCCAATAAAAGCTATCTAGTGTGACAATGATCCACTGGGTGTTTTTAGATTTTTTTTAAGCAACAGACACATGAAAAAAAACACAGGAAAAAACACACACACACACACACACACACACACACACACACACATTTCAACCCCCTGTCTGTCTTCAAGGGTACAATAAATCTCCTTCAAACTGCACTTAAAGGCAATGAGGGGAAACAAACAAAGATAAACAAGAGGAAATACACCCTCTTGTGCTTTAACACTATGGATGCTTTGTAGATGGATGTCCTGAGGAGTCTTCCAAGTGGCCATGCAGATAATCTGCGGTCTCGAACACTTTGGATATTTAGCTTCTCATTTATTTAAAGGAAACAAGGAAAGAGACTGTTCAGCGGAGTGGGTTCATCAAATACATTGACATTTTCGAAATAGTTTAACGCCTCTTGTGTTAGTCCCTCAACCTGCCATTTTTCCGTCCGCTGGCTATGTGGGAGGAGAGAAAAGGTCCATCTCTCATTCTGAGAGAGCAGTGCGAGGCCTGATTGCCCAGCAGGGACTAATGTGTCATTGCTGATTGATGAGTCATGAAGTGGGGGGGGAGAGAGAGAGAGAGAGAGAGAGAGAGAGAGAGAGAGAGAGAGAGAGAGAGAGAGAGAGAGGAAAAGAGAGCGAGAGAAAGAGCGGAGCATCATGGGGGTTTCTGCACCGCTCTTTTATCATCTCTCTGATCCTCTGACATCTTTCCATCCACAGTTCTCTTCCTCTCCGCCTTCACCCACTGCAGCTATCTTTTCTTTCCATTTCCTGCACACGGCTACACGCTGTTGTCGCAGCCAAACACAAATTACCTCACATTCTTTGCAGCACCTGCCAGGCCTTACAAACAGGTAAAAAAAAAAGAAGAAAACAAACAAACAAACAAAAAAAAAAAGTTGAGACAAATGGGCTTCATTTTCCTATAGCTGACTAATGACATGAGCCGCTGGGCTACTTGAGAGGCCAGGTTGCACAAATTCTACACCCAAACAGGTTTTTTTCGCTGACAAAAGCTGGTACAGAAGGTGCACGCGTCCCTACGGACCTTGGAACATTTACGCCTTTTTAAAAGGGGGGAACAAGAGAGGAAATTAACGTCTGTGGTACGGCAAGACATCGGGCCAAAATGAGTTATGTCAGAGCTTGGGTGGGGGCAGAAGAAGACGGGCAGGGGAAAATGAGCACATTAGAGCAGTGTAATTAGACAAATGAAAGAACGATGTATCACGAAACACGGGCCTGATTGAAGTAATAAATCATGCCTGTGTGCGTACAGGCAGTACATCCCAGGGTGCAAAATGTCTGTGGAATGTTGTGCTTCGTTCACGTCACGTGTCATCACCTGACACTGCGGTCTGTGGGTGGTTCTTCCTCTGTGTGTATTAACTGGACCACAGGATTATTCATAGCTAATATAACTTACTCAGACTGTCAGGCTTTCTCACTGCCGTGGCACACTGTAGCAGGTGTGGAGTGAAAACACGCTCACGTTTTTTAACCTGATGTGTGCATATGCTCACACAGAGTGACAAAGGCAGTGTGAGAGGGGTGAGGGGGCACGCAGCCGCCTTAACGAGTGTGTATCTCTATCTTGCGCTGGCCTTCTGGGATTGGCTCCCATCTTCATGTAGGCGAGTGGGTGTGAATCTACATACTGGCAGTGGGGGAATAGAAACAAGGGGGATGGAAGATTGGAGGAAGGATGGATCTCCCCCAATTAAAACCATACCGGGGTCTTTCTGCCGCGAATCTATAATTGGTTGCACGGATCTTCATCGTTGAGGCCGACACCGGCTGCACAAAAGCGGTGTTTGCTCAGGGACAGGGAGAGATTCTTGATGGATGGAAGGAGAGTAAAAGTAAAAGAGCGCGCAAGAGAGAAAAAGATGTATGTGTATGATAAGCAAAGCTGACATCAGGACTCCAATTAGAGGCCAGTGTACCTCGCTGCTACTGGTGGAGTGAGAAGGCAGTGAAGAGAGTGAGAGCAGGAGAGTAATTAAGGCGCTGTGTCTAGAACTTTGGTTTATGTTCTCATGAGTGCAACGCTGCGTGTGTGTGTGTGTGTGTTGGCACTGTAAGCTTTCAATACTTACTGCTGCAGATTTATTTCTGCTGGTTCCAAAAAAAATAAAAACAAAAAGGTTTGATAGCTAGTGCGGGACAAATAAAGAAAAAGGAGTTGGCACTGGTCCAATTTGTACTTTGGCTCACTAATTACTGGCTGTGTTGTGATGTTGGGGCCATTAGGCTCTTCATCAGGAAGGTTCTTTGTAATATACACAGTAGCCGGTGCTTATATGTGCAGTTCAGTTGTTCCATTTTTAATCTGTATGAAGCACCAGAGAGATTCTGTTATAGCACACCATTTAATTGGCTTTTAGATTTGTTTCCTGTGTTTGTGGGTTTCTCTGATGACTGACATATTTCATACTAAACCCTGAGCAGGATAAAACCAACCATCAGAAGCATTTAGTAAAGCCGGTGTAATTAAAATGCTTCATTCGCGTTTTCATCATCCATACCTCGGTGCCATTCCTTCTGTCACAGTTATATCTGCCTGTGGCTATCAAAGCCAGGCTCTTACGTTTACACAAGCCAGGCTAAACTGCCTTCTGTCTTATTGGCAGCCCATAAAGCCCCTGCCCATGATGAGGCTGTATCCCTTTATGGGGCTTGTGTACACTAGCACGATGAAGAAATGCTACTCATTAGAAAAAGGCAGTGAGCGCGGGAGTGTGCTGGAGTGTGGGTGTGTGTGTCGAGGAGCGAGACAAAGGAGAGACTGTGACAACGTCGAAAAAGGGACGGCGGTCCAAAGTGAGGTGGAGTCATACATGTGGATAAAAAGACGGAGGCTCAACGCAAGATTACAGTGCGACTTGGCTGCCATTTATCTGACCAATTTCCCTTGACAGTTCTGAGCACTTAACCCTACAGATGAGATAAACTCTGCATGTGCATGCACACACACACACACACACACACAAACCTTTTAGTCACTTGAATTAATAAGCCCCAAAGCACGCCATGGACAGTCTGACAGAGAAAATAGTCCAATTACTTGTATCACACAGTGCGTTTAGAGCTCTGGAGGTCTACAAGCCTGAGGGGAATTGAAGAGAAAATACTGAAATTCAATCATTTCAGTTTTATTCTTCATTCATAGTTGCTTTGTTTCCATTTAGTGCTTTTGTGCGACAGTGATTTTCAATCAGGGACCATGGCAAAAGCAGGGTGGCACATGTTGAACAGCAGCATTTCCATGCTGGTGCACTGTTGTCGCAGCATTGCTAAACACATTGAAGATGTACAGTATGTTAACAGTAGAAAAAAAGGTCACAGACTGCAGCTCATATCGAGCCAGATAACCATGTGGGTAGATAAACGGCACACTTGAACAATTGGAGGCTGGAGTTTTTAAAGTGACCAACGTTAAGATGGGAATACACTAAAACCTACAATAAACTGGACAAACAGGGGAGAGGAGAAGAACCTGGGCAGACGGTCACGGAGGATAAGAAAATATAAAGAGGGAGAATATTCAGATCTGAGTTTCTCTCCCATGTTCACACTTCTTTTCATAGTTCCTTCATCTTCCCTTTTTACCCTTCCTTCTCTCTGCCTCTTTTCCATTTCAAGACAGCTATAATATTCTGACTGCCAGTGCTTCTCCGTGTAAACAGCTCACTCTCTCTCACTCTCTCCTGCCACTTTACTTTCAGCAGCGTCCTCAGATATGACTTCAACTTTCTCTGTGGCTCCATCTCTCCTTCCATACCATAATTATCCCTCTTATCCTGTCTTCTTTGCGATCTCTCTTTTTTTTTGCTTCCAACCTCTATTTACATGAATAAATAAATATGTGTGTCAATAAAAGGGCTCTCTGTGTGCCGGAACAGCCTGTAAGGCAGAAGCCTATTATTTTTCTGCATCAAGCAGTTTCGCTGGAAAGGTTTGTTTTGTTTTGCAATACTTCAACATATGGGCACATAAATCAGAGCGCGACAAAGAACTTGACACCTGTTTTCTTCATCTTCCTCATCTCCATCTGCTCTCAGCAGTTAGAGTACGGCAACAAATGTGACAAATTCACTCAGACAACAGGCACGCGTAAAGAGAGATCAGCCTCCACTCACCTCTCTGCACCAGCATGGTGACTTCGCTGCCTTTGGGACACTTGCTGAGCAGGTCGACCACCTGGTTGTGAGACATGCTCTGCACATTACGCTTGTTCACTTCCACGATAATGTCGCCTTCCTTGAGCCCGCGACAGCGTGGGTAGTCCACGATCTGCTTCACTCTCTGCCCTCCGCCTCCTGGACTGTCGGCGATGGTGAAGCCGAAGCCCTTGTCTCCTTTCTCCATGTGTACAGTGATGAGCTCTGGTTGTGTTGCGATGGATGAGGCCAGGGTGACTACGTCGCTCGGGTAGCCGTGCTGGGAAGAGGTGTCAGAGGCCACCTCCGCCGAGGGGCTGTGGGGTCGTGGGAGGCCGTTAAGGGGTGCGCCGCCGTTGGTTGAGCCATTGTTGTTGTTCTGACTGCCGTGGCTGGAAGGCGAGTCGTAGCTGTTGGGGGCCTCCTGGCCGTTGACTATGATGGGGTCTTTGTTGTCAAGAATGGCCACTGAGGTAACCAGGCTGGTGTTGGGGTCATCTGGGTCAAAGGGCAGTGGGTAGCCACGGCACAGCTCCAAGTTAACCATGGAGCCAATTGGGATGGACTGGAAGATCTTCACAACTTGGGCGTGGGTGTAGCCTAGCACACATGTGTCGTTGACGCTCACGATCACGTCACCTTCGAGGTGGAGAAGAGGGAGCGGTTTTACTTTGCATGTGAGGGATTCATTTGTCAAAGCAACGTTTTGGCTTACTGATACACGATGAGTGTTCAGAAAATCCAACTAAAGCAACATTCAAAAGCAGTATTCCTTCTTTGTAAACGCTGATAAATTCAGGAGACCAACCTGTCTCCATTTTGCCATCGAGGGCAGCGGGTCCATCCAGAACCAGGCTCTTGATCTGCAGGAACTCGTCCGGCTCGTCACCTCCCACAACAGTGAACCCGAACCCCCGGCGACTCTTTTTCAGTTTGGTATTGATGAAAGTCCCCTTCAGCTCAGATCGGTTCCGAGTAAAGAAAGGCTTCCCCCCTGAACACACAAACACAGAAAGCTCATAGTATCATTCTGATACACTGAGGTAACAACACAAACTGAATTAAGGCTTAAATAAATTAGCTTTGGGTTCTGTTTGCATGCCCACTGTTCTCAGGCTGGTGATCCAGTGAATCTGGGACTCAGTAAGATACTTTTGCACACTGGCATGAAAAGGCTCAATTAATATCAACACATAACCTTTTCGCTTAGTGAACGGTGCAGCCCTTTATAATTAGTATAATGGCTATTGGCCATGAACAAAAACAGGCTTCATACAATGAGCCTCACGCAGAGCCTTACAGAAGAGACGGGCACAGATCTGTGGAGCTCTTAAATCTTAACCTGAAGCCAAATATGTTTACGTGAATAGATAAATAGATTAATCAGATTAAAAGGGAATGGGGTTAGGTTAGCATGTGGTAGAAAATGGTGGTAATACAGATGTTGAGAGCTAACTATGTATTAATTAAACATAATGTAAGCCGAGCTCTGCAGAAAATGACTTCACACAAATGAATAATGAGGTGCTGGCAGAGATGAACGAAGGAATTGAGATGTCTGTGTAAGAGATGGAGAGAACGTACATTAAGAAAAGGATGCCACAGAGGAATGTATGCTTAGTGACCTGCAGTACAACATGAGGTTATGCCGGTGCTACAGCTTATGCATTCAATGAAAAATGCATTATGCTTGAAGTCAGTTGGTGTCCTTGTTTTTGTGGTGGGATTTTATTGTGTGTATGTGTGTGGGTGTGTGTGTGTGTATGTGCAATGCCTTAGAATAGCATTTTTCAGAACAGGGGAGATGTAACAAAACTGAACAGAGATGGCGGCGTTATCCACAAGGGATCCAGAGATGTAAGAACAAACCAGGAAGCAGGAGAAACATGAAAGCAGGTAGTTAGATAAAGAGATTTCAAATGGCGCCTTTCTCTGAAGGCATGCCATGGCCAACAACAGTACGGCGATAGCAAAGTCAGAGAGAGTTGGAGGGGGGATGGGCAGAGAGGGAGACAGAATAATGGACAGAACTAACAACTGGACCAAAGACAAAGAGTGGTGGGAGACAAGACAAAAGCCAGCGAGACAGTGAATGTGGGCCATAAAATAAAGAGATCGATGAGGGAAAAGGAAAAGACGTCTGACAGAGCAGCACAGGAGAGTAAGAGGGAAAGACAGGGTGAGGCAGTTAATTCTCTGCCATGGCTGTGCTAATTAGACAAGCTGCTAGTGGGAGGCTGGTATAAAAGGAGCTGGCAACCAGGAGAAGAAAACACACAGTAATGGCTAGACACTGTGTCTGTAGGTGTGTGTATTGCTAAATGATGGGTGAAATCAGGCCATTATTTGATGCAGAAAATGGAACAAGCAACAAGCAACATGTGGCCTCAGTAAACACAGAGGAGCACAAAACCAAAACTGTCCTTGGCAGCCTTATTCGCTTTGTCTTTACGGAAATACAAACGCCGCCTCAAGTGCTCTCTTAGACAAATGTAATCTACTGTACATACCTGATGAGCTGAATTTTATTTTACTTATTAAGAATATATAAAATGTATTCAGAGAGCAGCTTTGTTGTGTCAATTCATAACTGGTCCTCCATCATGAAAACGCAAACATGCCCGGAGGCACAGGCTCAGGAAAACAAACTACACCGTCAGAGCTGAATTTGTTTTGACTCGTAATAAGTCGCTCTGGGTTATACAGCCTAGGAACAGAAAAGTAATGAACAATCTGTTTTTTTAATGAAGTTTCAGACTTCATAACTCTGTAGAGGTACAAACTTACGTTTTTGTCCCATTGCGTTGGGCACTGTGGGTGCTGTCTGAGGGTCCCTGTAGGTCTCCTGGTGGTTAGCAGCATAGCTGGCCAGTGGGGGCCCTGCCAATGCTGAGTCCTCAATCCATTCTGCAACAGCAAGAGGCACATATTCTCTAGATGGGGTCTAAACAGGTGCACGGCTGCCCTACTTGTGGAAGAAACCAGGGCTTAGGGCTCTGGGACAATGTGGCCTACTGTGCTGTGTGTTTGAGAAAAAGCCATTTGGATTTCTATGGAGCTAGAAGAACGTGTGTGGGAATAGGTCTGATAATTCCCCGTGAAGATTAAACATTTCCCGGTGTGGTGACTGCCAGTTACAAAACCTCCCCGCAGAGCTAGTAAATGGTAGTAGTTCAGCGACCAAGAGATCATGTGAGAGCTACATTTTGGTTTCTCAACTCCCCGCTGACACAAACTCGGGTTAAACAGAGTACTGAAACTTCATGAAGCTTTTAACACTCTCACATCTCCTGAGTGAATAAATATGAAGCTGTTTGAATGCAGAGTTTCTTCATAATGGCTACAATCTTTGATTAATCACCTTTCTATGGCATCACAGGCCTGATCACACTCCGACGTTCATTAATATTCTTAACAGTGATTTAGAATCAATGCAGAGGTGAAAAGAATGGGTAAAAACCCTGCTTGAAGGTATTGAGTTTTTTTTGAAGAAAGATTGAGCTTTCAGACGAGGGGGGGGTCAGCAGGTAATCGAATGGATGCGAATAATTTCTGCTGAATGAGCAGAAGGTGGAGTGTGATAGGAGAGTTCCCACGTGGGGCCGGCATGCATTTACAATTAATCTCTCTCTGCGGGACGTCCTGTGAATGCATAAGGTTTAAGACAAGGAGCAGGAGCAACCTGAGGTTGCCAATCAGCTCAGTTTTGGCAGCTGTGCGCGCTACATCATCGCTATTATCTCCATCGAATTAAATCTTTAGTGTGCAGATCGTGTTGAGTCGAATGCAAACTTACCTGCTCTTGCCTGAGAAAGAAAAGCTTGCAAGATATTACAACAAACAAGAATCCAAAGGCAACACGGAAAACTGAAATTAACTTCAAAAGGGCTGCGAGGTACAGCCGCAAATAATAGTTATGCCTTTATGGAAGGGCACTTAGCAAATCATAAGGCAGTAGCAGGCGACATCAAATACTGTAGCAATTATTGTTATAAAGACATAATCTCACGCACACACACAGAAACATATGCGGACATCTCAGTCACACACATGGATAAGAAGAAAGGAAATGACGCCCTTGGTGGGGGCTTGTGAACGAACCTCGGATGTAGCGCTCACCTTCAGGTGGCTGCTGGCTTTGGGGCTGAGGCTGCTGAGGCTGCTGCTGTTCCAGCTGCCTGCGCCTCTTAGCCTCCAGCACTGGGTTCTCATACTGGGTCTTCCTGTTGATATGACTGTGGAAGGAGTGTCGAGTGGAAGGAGCATCGAGTGGATGAAGGAGTGGGTGAGGGATAAGAAATGGAGGATCGAGAAACAGGAATAGGAAACAGGATGTAGGACAAGAAGTAAGTATCAGCAGGAAAGTGAAGCGCAGCAGGGAGGGTAAACAGGCACGGAGGAGAGGAGAGGGTAATAGATGAGAGAGATAGGGTTAAGACAGGGAGGGGAGACATGGCGATAGGTTTTGATTAATACACAGTGGCACAATACACATGCATCAATCCGTACTTACACAGGAAGCCCTCACTGAGACGTGCGTGACACAATCACGCCCACAGATCTCATCAAATATAATGGGATTCATTTACGGAAACCACAAACCTCTTTTACATCACACACACAGGAGGTTTCCTGCTAACCTACCAGCACAGAGAAATTACTCTTTAAAGCACCAGATTGTACGGCAAATGAAGGAAACGGTGAGTAACGTCTATTTGGGAAAATAAATAAATATTGGAGACAAAGAATAGAAATGCCACAGCCTTGAGCCCCCAGGTGCTGCTTTGAACAACATCAAAATCGCATGAAACATATTTGTATTAATGTTGGTGCCCAGGGGCTTCACACAAGATGGGATGAGCACGCACACACGCACACACGCACACACACACACACACACACACACACACACACGCTGCATGTTTTCCCAAATGATAATGACAGAAACAAAATGGCCTACATCCAGTACACAAAAGACTAAAATAGACGAAGCAGAATCTGGCTTACAGCAGAACTGTACATACGCCGGAGCTGCTCCTGTTTACAGTAGGGTCGAGAGTTTCATTTGTTCGAATGGAAATGCGTGAAAGCAGTTCTATTTGTGAGCGAGAAGAAAAAAAACGCACGGCCGTGTGCAGCGTCAGCTTCCACATTTACATACGACTGTCCTGCGTTCACTTACTCAACATAGTAGACCCCGTACACCGGATCGTCTATTTTCTCCCATCCTGGTGGAAGTTCTAAAGAAACAGAGGCAAAAAAAGAAAGAGTCAGACAGAGGAAATGAGAAAAACTCTACAAAGCTGCTGGGGGGCATGTATTGAGCCATCAGAGGCAAGCCCAGAGGAGACCTTTTGCCTCTCATTGTGTCTGCCTGTCAGTCAGTCTCCAAGGCCAGAGTGACTCAATGGCTTCACAGGCTGCAGCCCCCCCCACCCACCCACACCCTCGCTCCCACTGTCCCCTCACACTGCTGACATTTCCACACATCAGATAAGAACAGAGCAAGACCCCCTTGGGCATAGATGGGCAGATGAATGGGGGGATGGAGAGATGAAAGGAGGTGGGGGAAAGGAGTGGTGAAGGGGTCAGGGAGAGGGAAGACAGGGAGCACAGAAAGCAGGGGGACAAAAAGCAAGAAGAGACGGGGAAAGGTGACGTGGAGGTGAAACTGGGCGAGGAGTAATCCATCGTACCAACCAAAAACGTCTGACAATGTGCAGAGAGAGTGAAGGAATAACTGGATGATATTTTTTTTGCATGAGGATCTGTTCCTCTCCTCAATGACAAACAGTCCAGCGAATACAGCACAGAAGCACATTACTAATTATTTTGATGGCTTGTGAGTTAGTGAGAGACCGGCTGTCCTTGGTACTGTGTCTGTGAACTTGTCTTTTGTCTTTTTCTTACATAAGTCACCCTGTTTGTCTGTGGATTTATTACAGATCTGATTCCACCTGCACCCGTTCCTGTTCTGTTGACGAGTCGAGCTACTTCATTCGATGAGGTGGCATTGAAGGCAGCGCGGCGATGCTAGCACGCAGATGCATGACACTTTCAAAGTGAGTAAAAGTGAACTTTGTCGTAATCATGGTGATTAGGAAAAGATGTGGATATGACTGGGCCCACTTCAGCAGTGTGTAATTGCCTAATGGTGCAATCGTGCTGTGTTTCACTTTCTGCAGTGCTTGCCGGAGAGAGTGATGTCATTATCTCGGATGGAGCAATCTGAATCAGTTCCGTAGTCTGATTACAGCGGCATTGATTATTGGCTGACGTCTGCATAGATAATGTCATAGGCTTCTAATTGGCTACAAACACAGATTGTCCAATAGTCCTCAGCTCTGATGTATCCGTTTTACATATTATTACCCTCAGCCAATTAAGTCTTGCCCTGTGTGCAAGTAGATGGTAATTACAATCATCCAACTTGGAGAGCCTCCCTCTGCTTTCTAATGAGGAGGGCCCTTGGTTGGAGTGGAGTCAGCAGCAGATGCAAGAAAAAAAAAAAGCCAGATGGAAAACTTAAATCATCTGTACATGACACACATCGCTACTACTACTCACACTTTAAGTAGCCATGACTTGTAGTCAAAACTTATTGCAATTAAGGTTCTCAATTTGATGCTTATAAGCAACTCCAGTTACACGTATGTCCATATTTCTACACCTGCTACGTAGGACGGCTAAAAGGGAATGCAAGGTTGCAGCTTTAGCGGGTGAACCTGCAAACTGGGCATGGTGAATCATCGTTTAGATGTTTTTGAACTGGAACGCTGAATGGAATGTGGTCCCGCGTCGCCTCGCGAAAAATTTTAATCACCCACTTGATTTCACACTGCACTAGTTCTGCTCCTGGAGGAGCACCTGTGAGGTGTGTGTGTGTGTGTGTGTGTGAGACAGAGGGGGAGAGAGAGCAGTGAGGAGACGTGCTGCTGCAGCCTCTTAACAATATGGTATACATTTCAGTGAGTGGAAACGCAAACGAGAAGGACGGAGAGGGAGGGAGAGATCTGCTACTTTTTCAGCGGCGCCTTCGTCTCGCTGCGTGCCCCTCCTCCCACACCTTCCAGAACATATTGTGAATTTGAAGGGGAGTCAAGTGTGATGAATTACATGTTTAACTGTTTGCATCTCATTCTCTTGATACAGTGCTGTGATTGATTTCTCTTGAGTAAGCATGTACCATGGGTGTGCGTGCCGACATTCATGAAAAGTGGGAGTCTGCTCCTCCTCAGAGGACTGAAGTTAATTACGTTTCTTTGCCCACCTGCATTGGATTGCTGGGATCGATAACTATCGAACATGTTCATCCAGTCGAGGGCTGTCTTATTGACACGGGACTCGTCTGATCTGATGATTATAACAACGCGGCTTTTTCAGATGTTAAATACAGGAGCTGCTAACAAGATTGAAGCCCTGCAGATCGGTTTGCCTTCACGGGGTGTCGTCAGCTTTTTGCGTGTGATGTTCTGCCTTCGTCCTGTTTTTAAATGTTGTTTGCTGAAAACGGCTGCCAGACAATAAGTAGATATTTATAAAGTAGATGTTTCTCTGTGGCTGACCTCTTTCACGTTCCATAAAGTCATTTATTCCAGTGTTAATGTAAAAAATATATAGTTTAACGCAGCTTTAGCAGACAATGAAAAAATATGCTCAATCGTGTTACTTAAATAGCGTCCCTTAATAAATCCCAGACCCCGGGGCAAACTGGAACGGATTATAGACCAAGCTAAAAGGAGGACGTTCAATATATTACTCGATATGTATTCAGTGTTATTCTAAATCCTACAAAAATCTTTCGTGCCTGTATTTCTCTGTACTTTCACGTTAAATCATAAAGAGCTTTCACAACCATTAGTTAGATATCTCCCCTGATGGAATGACATCATTCATTACTTGTGCATAACGGTGCAGGGAGCAGTCTCCAGACACCATTTATCCTGCACAAGTGGCTGCGCTGCTGTGTCTGATAGGCTAGTTAGGGTGCTGATGGGCCTCAGGAAGAAAGGCCTGTTGCCGTCTGGCTCAGACAGACACCCATTAGGAAATCATCATTACAACAATCCTCCTCGGTCCAGCCCTCGCCTCTTATGTATTAAATGACGACCTGCTGATGTGCTTGAGCTTTGTGTGTGTGTTTGCGTGTGTGTGGGTGCCGGCTTGTGGGTAAGTTGGCAGTAATCGTGTTCACGGCCACTTTTCTGATCACACGCAGTTTGTTTGTCAGAGTGGCATACTGTCTCATTTCGAGATGATTAGTCATTGTGAGCTCTCACCAACTGACAAATGACTCTACTCTATGAACTACTGGGACTATTATCTTCACTTCCACATTTCCAAACATTAGAAACTCAGCTGAAACTTTTGGACTTTAAAGAATGATTCAGTGGCAGTGACTGGTGAATGTAGGGTCATGTGTTTGGTGGAAAAAGAAGCAACCTACCTAGGTCATTGTCCAGCTCCTCTGTATGTACCCCTTCTACTCGGCGGGATGGACCACACAGCAACAGGGTTGTTGTTAAAGGAGAGAGAAAGGGGGAAAGAGGAGGGGGGGAAAGAAGCACATCTGTGAGTCATTCAGCTACATGTGGCCACTGGGAGGCCGGAGTTAATTGAAGCTTCTGCCTCGTGTGACAATCCATGTCGACAACAATCACAAGGTGGTTTTGAGGCAGCGGAATTTAGGCTGAATTATATCCCACCCAAAGTTGTCTGTCAGCTACTAATGAAATAACAACTGTTATCACATTTCACGTTGTGAGCAGTAATGCGCCTTACTGAAGGGAAATAAATGATGCCCTTATTAGAAAAATGCTATGTACTCCTCCGCGCCTGTATGTGTGGCTGAGATTATGTGTTAAACATCTCTCAGCGGGCAGGATGCCTCGGTGTAGGTCAGAGAGGGCACCGCTTCTTTGAGTTAGATGATGCGAATGATGCAGTCAATTCCTGGAAGCTGTGGGGAATCTTGCTCTGACAAACAGCTGAGAGCATCGCAGAGCCGTGCCAAGAAAGGACTGCTCACCGTTTTCTGTGACCCAACACTGACACCTAAGGGCTGCAGGGGGAACAGCTGCTCTGGTATACAGCTTTGAATTTCACACCACAACCACAACATTGAGAAATAAGTAGTGAGAGAAGCCATATTTTTGGTCAAATGTAGCAAATCTAACCCTAGTTATCATCAATTTATTGATGTGGAGGTTTTCTAATAGCCCTTTAAAAATGAAAAGATAAGTCCTGTTAAATATTGTGTGTCATACAGTGTGTTTTTGTTGAACGTGAACAAACATTATATCATAACATGGACGTACCGTCATCTTCACATTCTTCCAGGGGTTTCTGAGGCTTGTCCAGGCACCGAGGGTCTATCCAGGAGGTGGTCTTTGTATTGTGGCTGTACAGAAAACACACAAACAGAATTAACTTCAGGTGACATAAATAATCTTCATTTCCTCCCATCTGATGTGTAACGAAGCAGGACTGAAAATCAGTGCCCTCACATTGAGTGTGTTCATAAAATGACACCTGAAAAAAAAGAAACTGTAGTATGACTTGTTAAGAGGAAAAACTGTTCCACTACTGTAAAGAGCAGAAATGCCAGAGCTTTATAAGATAACCAGGTCACTCTATACAGTTCACAGTACTCTTTATCGTGTAGACTGAAATTTCCCAGGTTTAATCAGGTTTACTTGCATATATGCCATAAAAGACTGACTGTATGTAGTGCTACAGTGTGATCTTTGTGCTACATCACATTAAGAAGAAACATGGATCTGCAGCTACAGACTGAACAGAGAAATAGAAAATCGAAGTGAAATAATTTTTTTCAAAAACTAAAACTAGACTAAACTAAACTTTTTTTTTTTTAATATAGATTTTAAATACACATGCTATACCAAATATAAATACCACGCAAAGGGTTCCTAGCCAGGGCCAGCCCTAGGCATTTAGTGGCCGTAAGCAAGATGTTGTTTGTGGCACAAAAACTCCTAGTGCGGTCAACAAATCACACACACTGCTAATAACTGAATGAACAAACGCACACAACAGGGATAGGCAAATCATTCAGTTTCAAACCTCTTGCTGTATTAGGGGGTTGGCAAGTAGCTACAAACAGTAACATTATGTGAACAGTAAACACAAATCATTCAAAGATTATGGATCCTGCAGGATCATTGTGCAGAAAACACATTTTATTATCAGAGGTGCTGTGGTCACACATCAACTGAATGTTTACTAAAGACTAGGGATGAGGGATGGGCTGTGAGGCCTCCCTTTTTATTTGGCTTTAGATTTGTCTCTTACAATTATGTTATAACATCAGCATTGAGGAGCAATCAGGGTACATTCATGATTTTATTGAGAATCTTTATAAAGTTTCAAGGCGTCCCCTGTGACCATAGTAACTCATGGTGCCAGAGGAGAGGGAGAGACGCTGTGTTACTGCCAGAAGGGCCACTAAACGAAGCCTTTTACACTAATATACTTGGACTAAAGTCCAGTCCTCACACAACAAAACTTTACAAACCGAGTCTCAAAATGACAACACAGGTCTGTGACGCTGTCAAAGACTAATCAATAGCACTGCAGCGATGCTGCAGACAGACAGCGGAGAGACAGCAGTGAGTTCTTCACACCATCAGGAGGAAAGAGACAGATATGGATCTGTAGGTTAGTGGACGTGTGGTGTGAGAGCTTGCCAAAGGGTTAATTGTACGAGTTTCACAGCCATTGTGTGAAAGTTGGCAGCCTCTGAGAGAGTCAGCTTAACACCATACAAAGGAGGAGCAAGCAACAAGAGTCCAAGTTAACGTGGACTGGTCTTGACTTGAACCAGCCACCCTCCACTTCCCAAGCCAAATCCTTACCGACTGAGCTAATGCCACCCCATACCGAGACATACCAACACTGACATGCTGCATTGTGTATCCATCCTGAGTTACTTACTCTATAAAGTAGACCTCTCCGTTCTCGGTGTAGGCCATCTCCCAGTTGTCAGGCAGAGGTCCCAGTGGGTCCTCCGGGGGAGGATGGCTCAGATGAGGGTGTGTCTGCTGTGTGCTCTCCGTGGTGGCCGGTGGTGAGGGGGTTGTCCCAATGTAGGGCGGGTCACTCCGGCGTGGGGCAAAGTTGCGCACCGAGTGATGAATCTCGTCTAACTCACTTGAGTCTCCTGGAGAATTTAATGCAAACATAGTTCAGTGTTTAAAAAAAACAAAACATTTTCAGCAACAAAAAAGGCAGCTGTGAAAACAAGTTGGGTGCCACAGGAGGAGTCCTGATATGTGATCAAGCAAGAAAGTCAAGTGAAAATGGATTCTGCAGAAAAACAATTGCTCCCACAATTTAAATAACTCCCTTGCTGAATTAAAGAGCCTGATTAGATACAGAACAAGTTTCAGCAGGTTTGTTGACATGATAGACTAGAGCGTGTGAAGAAAAACATTTTTGAGATTGAAGAAAAAAAAACTGATTTGATTTTGCTGTCACTGTATTTCTAAAATGTTTTAACAACAATGAAGTCGTAATTTTGTCTGTGCAGTCTTAGCAAAGGTTTTCAAAAGCCTCACCTGCCACCAGGACATGAACTTTCCAAAGATTTCCACTCTAGTTTTCGACTAAAATCACAATTACATTACTGTGGAGAACTATTTCTTATCACTCTAGACATTTACTTCAGTTAAGACTCTTTGGTGGGCATTTCACACCCAGAACCTCTCAAGTGCTATCACCTAGTTTCCTGTTATCTCATTTTCACACTCACACTTGACTGACGCCCTCACAGCTCATGCAATCACAGACGGCAAATAAACAACTTTTGGTCCCACCTTCTAAAAACACATGGTGGAGACAGCTCAAGTGCTGAGTCAACTCCCTTACAATGCCTACTGACCTACTAACACACAAGGAGGCATCAAAAAACTAAATCAAAAAGTGCAGGGAGCTATACCATTTCAAATCACCACAAAGAGAGCTGTTAAAAACAGCACTGACGTCAGCGTCATGCTTCCAAACATTTTATATCGATCTGATTAAAACTCCCTGTGATTCACAAACACTAATAACCCTCTAAGTATGAATGAGATCATTTGAAATCACCTCAAAAATGGAGGTTGCTCAGTCATCCATCCTCCGCTTCCTACAGCCAGATGGCACTATTTTACATTTTTGGATGCATAGATACAGGCAGTTGTAGTCAAACCCAGAGACCACTTACTCACCAATCAAAGAAGCTCTTGTGTTCTGCAGCCCCTCACCACAGCAAAGTGCTCTCTCTGCCGCTCTCTCTCCACCTCCTTTGTGCTCATTCCCCTACTTCTTCATTTTCCGAGCTTATCCTTCCTCACAAAGCGCAACTGTGTCTTGGTTTTCTTCCTGCCTCTATCCAATCCTTTTTGGGATTTGCCCACTTTGCCCCTTCACAGCCACTCCCTCTTTCTATTTAACGTCCTGCTACCTTGTGTGCACCCCTCCCACTTCACCCGCCGCAACTCAGATTCTCTTTTCCTCTCCTTGCAGACGGAGCTGCAGAGAGGACCATCGCATTCAAGTGCTACACTCCAAACTAAACAGAACCCAGCATTTCCTGAGGCTGCTGTTCAAGACGGCTCTGCAAGCAGCTGTCTGTGTACTCACTGACTTCAGGTTTGTTTGTTTTAAAGGTGTCAACACCAGCTAAAGGAGCGTGTGAGTCATGATGTAAGTAAGGAGGTATCATACTAGGAAGTTAGTAGTAAGTAACATACTACTGCAGCTTATAAAAATGACAACAAGAAGTGGAGTTGATTAGTTGCAGGCAAAATTGTGAGGCAGAAATCCCTGTGCGTAAACGCAGACAAGCTAATCCAGCCACCGTGTACACACTGTGTTTATTAATGCCAAATAATAGTGTTTCATTTTGGCTGTTGCTTGTGTGAAGATGCCGAATTTAATTTAGTTTGGAGCAGAGCACCAGCCTCGGGGTCTGTTCTGGGCTGGCGTTTTGTATCCGAATAAATGAAAACTGTGTTTAGAGCCATCAGAGGCAAAGTGCTCTTCACACCTGGCTTCAGCATGCCTTTCAAATGCATCTTGAGTGACCGACCGTTATTTGATTTCACAGCTCACACTGCAAAACTATTTCACGGAAGAAAATGAACATCTGTGCACAGCCACAGCTAGAGTAAAGCTTGTTCAGTACACACTTCAAAATCTTGTCCAAACTGACGGCATAAGCAGATCAGCTGTATTTGGTTTGTTCAGCATTCTCTTTGAATTACACTCGCATGGTCTGCGTGAACAATTTTCTTTGCATCTTTAACGGTTTTGGTTGCAGTCACCCAGTGGCTTGGATAGTGTCTATCAGTAGACCCTCCCTGACTGGTAAACGCCCATGTCTGTCGATCTTTATAACTTTCAATTGTAACTAAAGCCAAAAAATGAGTTTTTGGGGAGGGCAAGCTTCAATTTGTTCACTATTTTGCTCTCTCGTAGTGGTCCTTATGACTCCTGCATTCGCCGAAACCTGTGATTCCTATTCCCTCTCATTATCCAGCCACATACTATGCCTTCTCTGCTGTCCTCCTCGACCTTGTGTGTCTTGTACATACCTGTAAAGCTACTGTTCATGTCAGGGAGGTCCTCGTCGTCCTCCTGCTGCAGCTCTCCAGGCCCTATTCCAGCATTGTGCATGTCATTGTAGGACTTGGAGCGTCGGGGAGTCGAGTGCTGCGAGCCCGGCAGGCTACCGCTGAGCCCGTCTGGCAGTGGGGCATCACCGCCGCTACCACTACTGCTAATCACTTTCCCACCGGGGGGCTGCACCGGTGGCTTGGGCGTCCCATAATAGTTACCTAGACAACAAAGAAGAAGGCAGGGAGGGGGGATTAAAAAAAAAAAAAGACGAAGAAAAGAATGGCATTTTAGTAGGAGGGTTTGAGAGGAGGGGTCAAAAGGTTTCGTGTGTGTGAGTTGCAGGGGGTTTGAGCCTTTGTATGCAAATTAAGAAGGTGGCTTTGTCTGTGAGAAAATTTGAATCTCTGAACAAAAACTAAATTTCTTTCTTGTTTGATCCAAATAAAGTTGCCACAAAATAATAAATGTCTGATTCGTCAAACAATTCTGCTTCATGAAATTGTCTGAAGACATTAAGGGAAGAAGTTTGCAGCCAAACTGTTCCCTAGTGCCAGCGCCACAATTCAACTGAACTGACAGTTTGGTGGAGAGAACAATTTCTTTTCACAAATCATGTCATTTCCAGCCAAAGTTTGACCAGGCAGTCCTAAAGAGACGTGCAGATAAAGCCAGCTTCTGAATGAGACAGACAGAACATTAGCATCCAAAACACAAAGGCAACAGAAAGAAGAATGTTTCAGTCCAGGTGGAAAGATAACAGTCAAAATGTAAATTTGCAAACTGCTACTTCCTTTTTTCACAGCAACCATCACAGCTGTAAATAGTAACATGCACTTAGGTGTGCCAGTATTGTACAAACTGGTTCACTGGCACGTCTTACTAGGACACTTGATGGAACTGAGCCATCATTTTACATGTTTACTATTAAAAATCTATTAGCTAATCTACGTTGTGTTTACACATCCTGCCACTAAAGTTACATCACAGACTACGGAAGCTGGTCTAATGTGTTTGTGTTATCTTGTATTAGCTACGTGTTGATAGGGTTTAGTGGCGCCTAGCAGTGACTCTGCAGACTGCAACCAAATGAATACTCTCCTACATGTTCGAAGGGTTTAGAAAAAACCCTGACTGCGAAATTCACATAAAAAGCAAAAAGTCAGTGCTAAGTTTGTCCATTGTTGGCTACAGTACAAAAAAATCAGTCCAACATGGCTGACTCCATGGAAGAGGACCCGCTCTCACTGTAGATCTAAAGGACTCGTTTAAGACAACAAAAAGAGAACATTCTTGTGTTCAGGTGATTATACACTACTGAAAACCTAATAATGAATTCTGAACTCTATTCTTGCAAATAAATCATACTAAATCTTACACACTGGACCTTTAAATGACCATACACAGTCACACAGACAACTGACCTAATAAACTGACAAATGTAATAGTGACCACAACTTTGTCTGATTTGTTAAATGAACTATACTTTGGTTCAGCTTCTTTGTCATTTGTGGTGAGTGACGGATACTGAAATTGTGCATCTTATGTCCTCTGTTTCTATGACACCAGCTTTTCATTCTACATGTAAAGCTTGTGTAAAGCAAGCTTCTTTGTTTTAAAGTGAGATAAAGTTTCAGATTTTTTCCAAACTGTCACCAGTGGAAGTGAGTACGCTGGTTGTCAGTCAGAAGTCCATTAGTCTTGTTTTCTTCTACTGGCTTGCCGTCAGAGGGGAATTCATTGTTATGGAACACTGGACAAGTCTAGTGGACACAGCAGATACTTAATTAAACATTATCTGACTGAAAGGAGGTGATACATAGTAGTGTTGTTTACAGTCCTCCCATAGTCACAGTAAGGACTTTGGTTTATCATTAGAACAAAAGTGTTGTGTGCTGCAAAAGAAGGAGCACATACCTAACAACACACTGAATAATAGGTTCATGAATAATGCTGAAACCCTGTGAGATCACAGCTTCCGATCCAAAGACCTTCAACCTGACCTGAAAGGCGTACGTTTGTCTGTGTTTATGCATGTGTCTGTGCGACTAGCCTGCCTACGCAAAAAATATCAACCCAACACTGACACCGGCTACTGACAACTCCCCAGTCCCTCAATATCCAACATCCACCACATCAATTTTTCATGAATATACCTTTGTGGTGTTGCTTACATGAAAGGCAAATCATGTCAAGATTTTTGACAGCAACCTTTTCAACTTTCAACCAAACTTTTCTTTTTTTTTTACTTTTCTCGTCTACTTTTACTTCAGCTTGTCTGTTCCAACATGTCCGAGAGCTACTTTAAACAACCTCTGGAGATACGAGGTGAACATGTGGCTGAGGGCTATCTGACCTACATTTATGGTGGACAGAGAGATAGCGATAGCAGTGCATACCAAAAATTTTTTTTTTCCCCCATTTAATCTTTTAAAAACACAACCTTTCTTTATGCTGCGCGGTTCTATGATGACTTGAGAGGGGGCAATCTGTTGAGCCATTTGATTTCTTTTAATGTGATTATTGAATGTCAGTGCAACCAGAACAAGCTTTGACCCGAAGGGACAGATTGACTTGACTGTGGCGGGGGAGGGCATGTCAGAGACGTGGCTCCTTCCTGCTGTGCCAGCAGGTGCACCTGTCCAGAAGTGGGCTGATTGGCCTGGACAGGGACGCCTGCTTGTTGACAACTTACCATGGGTGGGCGAGTTTATGCACTGACTGGAGGTACAGAGGGACTTCTTTTATTTTTCTATCCAAAGTCAGGTTCAATGCCATTTGACAATTTAAGCATGTCCATTTGTTGAAACAAAAAGAAAGAGGGAAAGTCGTGTCAGAAAAACTCATACAGCCACTAAAAATGACCAGTTTCAATACCATTTTCCTTCCTGATACAGATCTGATTAAAGTGTATTAAAATCTATATTTTAATCTCTATCTTTTATCATTGTGGTGGCACCCACCTGGCACCTATATCACAGTTGTCATGAATGGGGAAATTAGCTATAAAAACCAGAACTGTTCATTTCTGCTGTGAAGTTGGACATTTTAATATGAAGACTGACTTGTTCTGTAGCCAGCCTCAAGTGGACATTCTGGAAAACTTCATTTTTTGGCACAGGGTTTGTTTCACTTCACAGCCATAAAAGCTGCAGCTTGATATCGGAACAGCCATAAACAGCGGTGCATATATATTTGCCAGCAAGACACCAGTATTTACTGCTGATGTTCCAGCTATCTGACACTTATAAAATGGAAATTTATAATTCCCAACTCTACTAAATCTGCACTGGGCAACACGATGTCAGATCATCTATGCTAGATCAGATATTCATAAAAATTTGAAAATGCAACAAAACGACAAATGAGTTCAGTGATCCAGATGATTTAAGGTGTATTTTCATTGCTGCACGTTAAAGGTTTTTTTGGCTCATTCACTTATTTCTTTGGGGGAGCTCATACCCTGCCAGGAGAAAGCACACAACTGCTTGACCCTCAAAAGATTCCTACTCCTCTCCGGGTACGATGGATCTGTAAGGTCTATTCTCTCTAGTTAGTCTAAGTTACATACACTCCACACAACACAATGTGTGTTTTTCTGACTTACCATCATATGTTCCAATTTCCAATAAGGTTCCACTCTTCTCCAACTCCAGGAAGTCCTCCACTGAGAGGAAGTTGTAGTCCACACCAGGAACTTCTCCTTCCCGTGGGGCGCGGGTTGTACCTGGATAACCAATCAGAGACAGGGTAGGAGTTAGCAAACTAGAATGAATGACAAGAATTACAGTGGCATCTGCCGTGTCATAATTAACTGGAATCATTGCTTTCACTTAAGTATTCACTCCATTCTCATTCCATCTAAATAACTGGATCAGCAGCCATTTATCTTTATTTTCACTTTCCAGATTTTCAGGCTTTAGGGAAAAGTGTCTAGGATTTTTTTTGTAATACTGTTAGATGAAAATCACGTATAGCATGACAACAGCTTCCAAAAGAGAGACGGTCCATTGTTTGCTATGTTTTGATCTTCCTTCACACTGGGGTAGAGTGTGAGGTATGGTAGTAGCACCTTAGTGGGATCCTGCCATATGTGTGTGTTTGTGTGTGTAAAGAGGGAGGGTGGATGGGAGTGTGTGTGAATGTGTGTGTGATTTGGCATGTAGCCTGTGAGATTCTAGCACTTGTCTTTAATGACTGCTGACAGTTGGCCAGTGTGGCGTCAAGGCTAAACAGCTTTACAGCAGAGACAATAGTGAGATGACAACAAATCAACAAATGACAACGAACGCCGTGGACGATAAAAAGTTGTTTGAAACATCTTTTTTAAAAGATCTTTGCTTCAAGACTGTGCATTCTCACACAGCACTGATGTCGCTCTCTTGCTATGTGTCTCACTCTTTACTGCATTTACTGTAACTTCCTATAAATAGGAAATGATTCTATCAGTTAAAAAGACTGTATGAATTGACAGCACTCATGGCAAATAGTTGTTCTAATCTTGCTTGATCTGACAGATACGTGTTTCCCAACAGAGGACTTTCCCTTCTTTGCTACCTTCCTGTGCATCCCTCTCCTCCATCTCTTGATCTATCCGTCTTTTCTCCCAATCACTCTGTCTCCAGTGGGTTGGTAAGCAATAAGCTGGTAAAAATAGATGTGTGAGGATAGGGGGGGAGAGGCTCCCACTGCAGCCACATTCAGTGACACTGGTGATAAATCACAGATGTGTGGATACTAACTCAAGTGACCGTGCAGCGCGCTCAATGCAAGCATGCAGGAAGGGATGCATGATGCAATGTCTGAAGACACCGACTCGCTCACACAAAATATTCTTGACGTTCATCAGTTTGATCAGCTGTCACAACCGCAGTCTATTCTTCGGCATTATCTCTATTATAGGCTAGTGTATGAGGGCGGATGGAGGGGGCAGGTCTTCCTGTTCATCACAAGCATTCATACTACAGTGCCCACAAACTTCCACACTCCGCTATTTGTGGCCAGATACCCGTGCAGCGAGATGAAACTGACTTAAAGTCAAACAAATCTCATCTGAAGTCTGTCAAACAAAACAGCCAGTTCGCTCATTCCCAGGCACCAAGTCTTTTACAAAACACCGACCTTGGAGAGTCCTCGGCCCGAGTGTTCAGCCGACGGTCAGTTCACTTCCCACACAAAAGTGGCCATTGATTGGACTCCATTTAGACACTGCTGCTCTTAGAAAACCAAATAGGAAGTGGAATTGTGACCAGTGTTTCAAAAGGGATAGAAAAGCAGAGTCTTGGCTTGGGCCCAGGGCTGAGACACTGTCATCGCTATAGGCCTGATTAATTCAATACCGCCCCCCGCCCCCCACAAAAGCTCCATTGACCAAGCTGTGAAATAGAGTGAGAAGGAAAGACAGGTTGGGACTTAAGAGTCGTGCATAGGGAGAGTTGGGATTGGATGAGCCGAACAACAACTATTCTGGATCCTGACCTCTAAAATGCAGTTAGTGAGAATACCAAAGCTAAGGGTTAGCAAAGTCCACTGCCCGCCACATACAATGAAGCCCCGGAGATTTGTTGTGAAGGTGTTTGTCTAACACTGCCTGGCTTAACGGTTTCAACATCTTCACCAGCTGAGATGGGTGGGTGGGTGTTTGTAAGAGAGAGACTCATCATTAGCATTTCAAGAAGACGATCAAGCAAACAAGTGAGAGATTGGCAGCCGTACTGTAGTGCAGGGAGCTGGGAGCCACTACTACTGCATCAAAACACATGCATGCCCAAAAAGACTGTAAATGTACTGTAGCCTCTAACTGTACGACACACAACAATAAATGATCCAGACGTGTAGGTTCTTCAAAAAAAGGAAAAGAAAGAAATTTCTGTGTCTTTGTGCATCATGTCACTGGGTTTCTGCTGTTGCTAGGGACAACCCGGGAAGGATAGGCTACAGAGAGAAAAAGATGTGGGGAAGCTACTGTATGTGGGGAAGTTTGTACTCTAGTGATGACGCAGTCCTTTACACAGTCTTCTTCTGGCTTCATAGCTTCCTTTTCAATACTGTGACAGAGACATGAAGTAGCACAGAAGTGTCTGGTCTAAATGATATATATGTAGCAAAATAATCTGCCATATTTGAATGCTGCTGCCACCTCGCTCTGGTAATCCAGCAGAGGGTTGACTCAGATAGTCTCAGAGGAGTCATATGGCTCGTGTGTATGTGCATGCCAAACATACTCTGGCTTGTAATAATGCAAAAAGGGTTGGGAAGGAAACACCTCTTGTCATAATCAGCAGCTGTTCCACCCCCCTGCCAGCCAGCCAGCCAGCCAGCTAATACACAAAACACACACACACACTCATTGACAATGGGGAGGAGGTGTACCACTACCACCACCAAATGGCATGGTCTGGGGCTAAACGGGAGCTGTGGGTGGAGGGTTAATCACTTAATGGGGCTTTATGCACCCATGTCCCCTGCAACACACACACAGACACAGTTTCATTACCATAACAGCCGCAGTCGGAGAACTGTCCTGTCTATGGTGTGAACCACCTGTGGTGTCCAGATTAGACCCCCATTGTGAGGAGAGGAACTTGGAGTCCGGCACCTCTGCACTGTGTTTACAGTTGCACAATGCTAAATAACCATGTCGTAGTTAGTGCTAACCACATCACAGCCACACCACTGAAGTGAACTGTGGGGCAGACCATGTTAGCACTACGGTCTTCAGCTCTATCAGTTGTTTCTTTCTGTCATCTGAGAGACTTTCCATTCTGATTCATCATAAAACAGCTATTACTGCCGTCCCTGTGCTCTAAATGTTTCTCATTGTTCAGTCTGACATTTAGATATTCGAGCATTAACGTGGCCCAAAATGAACACTTGGCCACAGAGAAATAGCTTTGAATGAGTCTCAAGTGACACAGTGAGGATAAGGGCACTTCCAGACTGACCATAGTACCACAGTGCTGTGGTAAAACAATGCAATGGGCTGCATAGTTGTGGGTGTGTCAATAAATTAAACATGAACAAGGAAGTTCAGTTTGAGGGCTTCTTAAGGCCAGATTCTCCCACTTAGAAAAAGTTGTCATGACAACAGTCATTCTGTACTGTCTCCAAGTTAATAATATGTAATATATGCTGTTACTTACTGAATGTGTCAAAGCTGCTACTATCATTCCTGTGCTAAAGAAGCTGACAGGCCTTGTGTGCTTAACAGTAGTCGATAACTAATCATGGACCACGCAATATTTGTCTGTCCATCTCAATAGATGTCTCAGGTTGTCTCCAACCGGTCCATGAACAACATGCCGTATAAACCATCCTAACATACCTGAGGAGGATCTCTATTGACTTGAGCTTTTTCTAATAGTCTCAACAGCCCATAGTCAGGGTCATCAACATCAGGGAAGCATGCTGCAAAGATAATAATTTGTCATTTAAGGCAACACTTAAAACAAGGGGACTTCAACAAGGCCCACCCTGACCAAACCCCACATTGAAATATATCAAGTTTCTCAATATGGTCCTCACTGAGAATCTTACCTGGACCCATAAATCCCATCATCTTTGGCTAAGAAAGTTCAATGATTGCACTTCTCGCAGCAACAGAGACAGGAAACACACCCGAGCTTAATATTGTCTACATTCTATCGAGGCACCATTAAAAATGTGCTGACTCACAATATCTTGGTATGGAGCCCGCAACGCCTCAGACCTCAAGTCACTCCAGCTCTTAAAGAGGACGGTGGAAAACATTCAGACTTCTCTCTCCGCTCTCCGTTTGGGAGTTGCTGCATCCAGCAAGCTTTCTGCATTATCAAGGACCCCTCTCATCCCAAAATCTAGCCGTTCCTCTGGAGGGAGGTTTCATGGCCACCCAGCTAGAACAGCAAGGCTAAGAAATAGTATCTATCCCCAAGCTGTTAAGCTTCTAAACTCATTGACCTCCCTGACAATGACTTTCCTCTTCCACAGTCTCCTCCACCTTGCCAGTACAGCTTCCATCACCTGCACTAAAGGAGAGCAACGAAAGGACTTTACATCAAGCACATAGTATTAATGCCGTGTTAAATGGATGCACAACTGCTGATTTTAACCTGTGTCACCTCTCTGAAACAGCTAGTATAGTAAGCACAATGGTAAACTCGTGTTTTTCATATTCATATATTTTTCTGCAAAACCATTGTCACTCTTATCTAATAGCAGATGTAAATGATTGCATAGTTTTTTTTTCTGGTTCCGCATTGATGCATCATAATTTTTTGTATGCAGATGTAATCTCCTCCAGCCATCACTGGGGATGAAAAACGAAAGATTTTGCCTGACTAAATGAAGACAGAGAGAACAATCAGCAACAGAGACGTTGAAGGTTTGAAGAGATATACACACAGAAATCATGTCTTTAATCATTTATTAATGATTAGTGTTGCTAATCTGATTATTTCCGTTTGTTGTGTCAAAGTTACTGTTTCAAGCCAAAGAAATAGCACAGAAAGCAAGACTTAATCATGACAGTGCATCATGCCAAAAATATAATGTCTGTGTTTCAGTATTGTGTATAGTGTATGTGTAAATTATATATTTTTAGATTACATTACTATATGTCAAATGACACCATAGTATATGGACCTCAACATGCAAACAACCAAATAAATGAATATTAAAAAAAAAAAAAAAAAAAAAAAAAAAAAAAAAAAAATCAAGAAATGTCGGAAAATAGAGCTTAACCGCAATTTTTTTCAACACCCTCCGCATGGCGACCGAAACACCCCCGTTTCCGTGCAAACCTCAAACATTAGCAGACACTCCTCTTTAACAGTGGGAAAGACATTTGGCTTGTAACAATGCATTTTTCACTTTTAATAAAAAAAACTAAAATCTTGCTGATTTGACCTGATTTGTTTAGTCGTGTACGGTTTCCTCTGAAGGTTCTCATTGAAGTCTCATTTATTCTACTCAAGCAGGAGTGGACACAAACTGAAAAGACAGTCAAACATCCTGAAAGGTACGTTTAACAGAAGTTGACTAATCTGGGCTAAAAGTTTAATATTAAAATTATGTTTATAGGTTAGCTAAAAAATATCTGCATGTATAACCAGGTAAATGTGATCTAACTTTCTATTGATTTTGGCTTTGGGGGTTTTGGTAAACGACCTGCACTTTCTAGTCTTCTGACCACTCAAAGTGCTTGCACTAGATATCTCATTCACCCGTTCACACACATTCATACACTGATGGCACAGCCTTCAGGAGCAATTTAGGGTTCAGTATCTTGCCCAAGGACACTTCGACATGCAGACTGGAGGAGACGGGGATCGAACCGCCAATCATCTGATTAGTGGACGACCCGCTCTGAGCCACTGCTGCCCCTTTCTGATACCTAGTGCTCAAAAGCACCGTTAGAACACACTAATTGCATAGTACACTGATCAGAATTACACATGTAGTGTTGAATAATGCTACTACAAACAAATTTAACACACAAATTCACATTTTTATGAAAATAATTGGCTTGCAACAATATTTTGCCATTTCAAAAGCTACCATTTTGGTGTTACCATGACCTTGGCCACAGCCAATAAAAATGTCATCCCTCCACACTGTATCTTAGGATTGGGCTTATCAACTGCAGAGAGCATCCGGTTACACCATGATGTCTTTCAAACCACAATCGATACATGACAGCAACTGGTCACCTGCCGCTGTGACCTTGGCCTTCCCAGTTTGTCTACACTGTCACTCAGCTTACAGGGGATCAATATCAAATTGTCTCCTTTCTGTCATCTTCTCATCATCTTAACAGAAGTGACTTAACTGCGATGTTTAAGGTTTAAGGTGAGCAATCAGGACAATAGTGTTGTGGTTTGTAATTTTCACTGGTGCTGCCATATTGGATGCCCGCTAAAAAATCAATAGAAAATAGCTAGTTATTCCAGTCAGTTACTTATCAAGATGACTGAAGATCATATATTTAAAAAAAAAAAAGAAAAAAAAAATCAATAATTTTTGTAAGCAGCTCTCCTGAAAACCCTCAGGCAAAGGCCGTACATCGAGCACAGACACTCATTTCCTTCTCTGGTTGTGTACTGTATTCATGGGTCATGGCTCTGTAGCTAGTGCTGAACAATAGTGAGCCTCTTACTCCACCTTTATGGGAATAAATTAGAGATAAAAGTGTTGGGCTGTCTCGCACTGAACAGCCCACTCATATGCATACCCTGAAAAAGACCTCATGATTTAAATACTGTAAAATGAATTGGATTGCTTTAATGCACTTAATATATGGAAGATCTTCATCTCTTTCCTTGTCAAGCACAACTAACACTCACTGGCAGACAAATCCAAGCACCTCATCTATATTTAATTGATAGGAGACTATTTTAAGGGAGCATCTGCCCTTCCAGTGGCAGGATAGACTCAGACTAAGGCTGCTGACATTTGTGAAGGCACACGATGACACTAAGATTAGATTTGGGAGTACAATGATGTTATAAGAAAGACCAATATGACTGCACTATTCAATTACGCACCACTGAAACATCTTCCACAACACGATCAAGACTGAAAGAAAAATTCTGATAATTTTAAGCATGCTAGATTTTTCAGGAGGACAGGACAGAAATGCTAACAAAGTCGAGGAAAACTTAGCCTGACAACAATAGAGTTGAAGTAACCGAGGAAGACACGCGCTATTGAAATTAGCCAACTATTTTAACACAATGGCATCCAAACATCATGAAAAACGTAAAAGGAGGCTGTAGAGGCATGCACAAAGCCACAACTCGGCTTCTAAAAATAACCATGTGTGAAAAATCTGTTTATTTCCTACACTTGCATTCCCCCAGAGCAACAGAGCACCCTGGGCCCACATATCCCCCAGGCCTGGCCTTGCATTTTAGCTGTGACCTACATTTAATTCCCTCCACAAGGATGGCGCTGGGCTTGACTCCTTGGACGACTTTGAGTTCAGGGCTGGAAGTTGAGGTGTCGTCATGCTTGACATCTTCATTGGATCCAGCTTGGTGGAGTAGTTTGGCTTTTTTCTTCAGTATGTCTTCATCTTGCTTAAATGTCACCTTTTTCTTTTTCTTGATTTTCACAGATGTATGTGGACCAGACTGGTACACGACCTTCATATCTGCACCGGGTTTCCTTTTCTTTTTGCGGACTCCAAAACATCCACAGAGCTTTAGAGACAAAAGAGTGAACATGACTATAGGCTGGTCATACCATAGCAAATGAGAGCTCCAGGTGAATGTGTCCAAATATCTTTGAGCGTCAAATTCTGCTCCACATGGAAAAGCTTCAGCAGTAAAATTACAGCAGTAGTGTCCATATTTGTATCCTGCTCCTCTTGGATCAAATAAGCTTTTTAAAGCTGGCTTAAAGCTGGCATGTTCGTTGGTGAATTCTTTCTTTGAGGTGACAAAACAACTTCTCTGTGACGTACAGTAACAGGACTGCAGCACAATGTCGGAAAAGCAGAACATGATGCGTCAAGTTTCTGTTTGCTGGACAAACTAGGAGGAGGACCTCGTTCTGACCTAAGGGCTTCTAAAACTGAGGGGAGCATCGCTGAAAAACTGCTGTGCTGATTGATTGGCCTGTGTAGCTTGGATTAGGCCCTGGGGAGTTCGGAGAACATGACTAGTAAAGCGATTGTTATTACCAACCATACCAAGGATCTGAAGTCATTAATAAAATGGTAAAAGTAATCTGCTATCTTGGATTTATTTAAAAGATTTCGCAGCCTGTCAGTTACAGACCGCGAACGATGTTCATCTTTTCTGCAACGATCACACTGACCGACACGCATGTCAGTGTGTCACTGCTGGTGACATAACAACATGCACACATTCCCTGGGTGTCACACTGTATGGACATATTTAGCTGTTTTGTGCACACCGCAGCTATTTCTGTGCATGAAATTAGCACTTTTTTTTGCACCATCTATCCAGTGTAATACTGTTTGTGACAGGTTACACGCAGTCTCAAAAATTCTCGGAGCCATTTAAAGGAAGTGTTTTGCAACCCGTCATAGCTACACTAACTTTATTTCCCATCATGACATACTAAAGATTGAGTTCTTTGTGCACAGGCCAGGTGAACCTGGCATGACTTCAGCATCAACTTCAACATCAGGAAGGCAAGTGACGTGACCAAACAAGTCAGTCAGGCTCTTCTGAAAACACACCTACCCAAACACCGATGTAGGATGTGCCTGAAAGCCTCAGTTTGGAAAACAACATGACTATATAAGCTATGAAGACTAGGATAATCATGCAGTATATGTTCTTATGATTTCAAAGACACACACTGAGACTTGAAAGACTTGAATCTGGACTGAAATCTTTACAGTTTCTCAAACACCCAATAATCAAGACAGCCTTTTCCACCCTGATCCATCTTTCTATCAGTGGCTTCAGAGTATGCCCGAACTACACCAACAGATACACAGACTTCAGTATGACCTAGATACAAACTGTCTTCAAAAGTCAGAGGATTAGGAGAAACAACGTGCACGGTAAGGTGGAAAACACCAATAATTCAGAGCACTGTGGGTTCATTGCTCAAAATTGCAGAATTGGAAATAAACTCAACAAAACAAGGAGGAAAACGATGATGATCGTAAAACTGATCAGTGCCATCAGTGAAAAATAGGCCATCAGAATTGTGTTTGGCAATGATTCATTATCATAATTGTTCTATTAATAGGCCCAGCTATTCTTATTCGGCTTGTGTGCTGGCATTCAGGTCATTCAGGACAGGAGTTATTTGAAAGAGTGCATTTTAAGTAGTCTGTGACTGACATGGAAACAATGGCAGCGCTCACAAACGCTGACAGTGTTTTTGGAACATTCTTTTCGTTTTCTACAATAAATAAGACACATGAATCATTGACAACCACAGCCAAACGTATGTGCTGGCTGAGAGAAGAAGCTGTTATCTGCAAAGCTTGATTAAAATTTTCATGAGCATGACCCAGGAAACCTGTGGTGCCTCAGTCCCTCTGCCGCCCTCCCTTCCAGCACTCCTTTCTGCGCCTATCATCATTCCCTCCTCTGTTTTCTTTGCTCCCTCTTTCACTGCTCCTCTCATTTGCTCCAGCTCTTCAAACGTGTAACACTACAAACTCTCTTTTAATCTCTAAACCACTATTCATCTACTCTTTTCTTCCATACAAAGAATATTAGAGAGGTTAATACCACAGACTCCTCCACCCAGTCTGTGATCTGCTCATTTGCGTTCTCTCCGTCTCCAGTACGTTTGGCAGATGTGACAACTGCCTGTGTGGCCGGGCAAAACGGTTCCTGCTTTCGGGTTTGACTGGAGGACAACTGTGGTTTCTCTCGAGCCGCCGACTGAGTCCTGCCAAAAGCCCAAACTCCATTTTGCTGCTCTGATGTTGATGTTGGTGATCTCATGTAATCCAGACGTACACTAAATAACTACTGCTTCATTTCTCTTGGCTGCCACTCATTTAAATGTCCAGTCATGCCAGAATCCAGATGTAAAGAATAATGAAGATTCATATTTTAAACGCAGTGGTCAAGTATTTTGCAAGGGGAAAGGAGAGACTGGTGAGAACAATACTAAAGATACTGCGGGGTACTGTGAACATTAATATGTCTTTACAACCAATAATAACCCTAAATAACACATGGATGAAACTGAACCCACAATGCAACTCGACCACAGTTTAGTCTGAGATTTGGATGTTTGTTTGTTAGTAGCAGCTAATATAGCCACGCGATGAAGGGTTTTTGTTTCGTCATTTCTTCAGCCCAAACCGACGCCGACCCAAGTGACATCACTTGAGGCAATTCAAGTGACTGACATGTCACTGGAGCCACTAAAGGCTGTGTACAACTTTTATTTACATATGCAGAGGACCTCCCAAAGACTTGTAAACAGACTTTGTCCAGTTAAAGGAGTCAGGAACAGGTTAAAGCCTGGCTTCTTCTGCTTTAGCACATCCAAGAGGTATAATGTGTGTGCATCCCTCATTTGTCTACTGTCCGTAGTCTGTGCACGTCTCAGGAGAGGAAGTAGAGAAGGGGTGAAGCTATGGGCCAACATGATATGCACGCTAACAGCTCCGGCTCCCTGTCTAATAAAGATGGGTGCCTGAACATATAGCAAGCAAATGCTTTTGCTTAGTCTTGCCTGGATTAAGTGAAAACGGAATTGCCCGGCGCACTGAATCGTGTTGCTTTGAAATGAAATGTGATGACTGTGTTACATTAAGGGCAGGCCTGCTAGTGGATTGAATTAGCCCGCTGTATGCCTTTCAAAGAGTCCAGCCATGTCACTTTCAAGTTAAACTCATTGCACGTGTTCCATCTAGCGTATTTCCTACACAGGCAGGATACCACAGAACTGCGGCTGCAACTAACGCTTATTTTATTATTGATTGATCTGTCAGTCGTTTTTTCCAGTTAATTCATTCATGGTTTGGTCTATGATGGCAGAAAATGATGAAAAAGCCCAAGCTGAAATGTCTTGTTTGTCCATAGAGGAAGCCAGAACACATTCATATTTGAGAAGCTGAAATCTGAAGCTCAATTTTGTTGTCTTAAAAAATGTCTTCAAAACAGTTCAGATGATCAAATAGCTGGTGATTAGGGCCACGCCAGTAGTTCACCTGCTAGATCATGTGCCCCGTGTACGAAGGGAAGTTCTGACTGCGGCGGCCCAGGTTCGACTCCAACCTGCCTCTCTCCCTCTTTCCTGTCTGCCTTCAGTTGCACAATCAAATTAATGTGGAAAAAAAACAGAAAAAGAAAAGAAAAAAGGCTGGAGATCAAATTAATAGGTGACAACTAATCAACTGATGGCTCTAGCTCTACATGGAACTCTACAAAAACATATATTCTCAGTGAGCCATACGCAAGGTATTTACGTTTTTTGTCTCATGGCAGTCGGAGTAAACACAGCAGGACACTAATGGATCTAACACACATTAAGCATGTGGATAAACAACATACAATCATATCAGACCTTTCTGGTGTGATCTGGCAGGCCTGGTTTTACAAACTGATCACATTAGGCTGGGTCGACCGTGGTATCTGCTTTGCCCAAACAAGTGGCCGTAGAAAGAATATTATGTGTAGCTGGTGGATGATCATAGAGAAACTATGTGGATAAATGGCCCTGCCTTGAAAATCTGGCAACGTTCATGAACCCAACTGTTGTGCAGAAGCTATTACAGAAGCATTTCTCTAAATCTCCACAATAAACATGCTCCGATGTCAAGCTAGCCAGCTAGTCCGCATTTTCCAAGAAGATACTGAGGCATGTCTTCGTGGATAATTTTCAAGAAACAGACGACTGCATGCGTGTGGACGCGCACACAAACATAAGGAGCGGGGTGGGTGGGGTGGGGGGGCCTAGCAGACGCCCCGTCATATCCCAAAACCAAAACAGATCCATCCACCATCTTTGCCACAGCTAGCCTGCCAGAGATTTTTTTTTTTTTTTTTGGTGAGACACACACACACACACGAATGCAGGAGGGGTGACGAGCTGACTGGGGTTTGTCAGCACGGCAGGGGGATGGAGCCATCTGTCCCAGTAAAGGGTTAATCCAACCAAAAGCGCAGGCCGCAGATTCCAGCATTTTTCAGTCCTCAGATTTCTAGCTACGTTCTGGCTACTTTTTGTTTCTTTGCTTTTTGGTTCTGTGGGGAGGAGGAGAGGAGGAGCAGTTACAGCCTATCGTCCAGCCTAACCATCCCACCTGATTCTTCAAAGCCTCCCCATGTGGTGGCGGCAGGGAATTAAAATGTTAAATTGGACACTTTATGTTCTGTCTTTTTTTTTTTGTTTTTTTTTTCCAATGACTGGTACGGATGCCTTTCGTTTTGGGATGGAGTGTTTTGAGTCGGGGGGAGGGTGTTTCCACTGCTCCGGCTGGCTGAAAGAGGCTCGCAATGAAGAGACGATGCACAAACACACAGACACACACACACACACACCACACCACAATGAGATCAAAACAGGCCTTTCTGTGGACCTGTGACGTGCTCCATTTTTCCCTTCATAAGCAATACGCTAAATGATTCCCATACAGAGGGATGTGAGGGAGAGGGGGGAGTATCTGAGGACCGGGGGAAGGGAAGAGAGAGAGATTAGAATAAGAAACAAAAAAAAAACCTGAAGGGCCAGTAGTGCAGTGTGAAGCTAAATCTGCCTGAAAATGCCCCCCGCGCACACACACACAGCCGGCCTTTGTCTTTTTATTCCACCCAGAAAAAAAGCACCATGGGCTCTCTACTACCTACAGCCACATGAAAAAGGAAGAGAGAGGCTTTAAAATGACACATTTAGAGGGGTGGAGAGGGAGTAGGGATGGTGGAAGGGGGGGGGGTCATCCAGAGATGAGGTGGATTGAGAGGGAGAGAAAGAAAGAGGGAGGATGGAAAGGTGGAAGCTAACCATAGCATCCTGGAAGCTCCAGACAGACACACAGACAGGCAGCAGTTTGCTGCTGGAGGTAATGGCTTCCAATATGATCAAGCATGTCAACAGATCACATAGCCTTAACACAGCCATCGCAGAGCTGGAGTGCTTCCACCAGAAACACACATACTGTACACACACACACACACACACACACACACACACACGGGAAGTGACAGTTTGAACACACACACAGGCATCAAACCGGGGCACAGACAAACACAGACAGACGCACGCATACCTGAGACAGACAGACTCAGACAGACACACACAGCTTCCGTTTGACCACAACACATCAGCCTCCATTACTGCCAGCGATGTGCCTCCGCTCGTCTCGCTCGCTCTGCTCCTGATGCCTTCCGCCTGATGCACAGCCATCCTCGCCGCCTGCCTCTCCATCCCAACCCCCAACCATTAAATCACAGCAGCCCTCAGCCCCCGAGTCCTTTCTCAAAATCAAACACCGGACAAAATACCTCAGTTAGGGAGCCTGTGAGGGGCTTCTTCTTCTCCTTCACCTACAGTCCACAGAACAACACCTCGTCGTCAGGACACGGAGCAAAAAAAAAAAAAAAAAAAAAAAAAAAAATCCAATCAGGTGTGGATGAGTGGAAGAAAAACCAGTGCAGATTCACATTTCCTTCTCCTTTCCACCCTCCCCTTCCTCCTCCCGTGTGTCTGTCCTCTGTCCAGCTTTGGCTTTGTGATGCTAAGCTAATGGGAGCTAAGCTAAGCAGCATCCACACATTGGCTTATAATGCGCTCCGTCTCATACCCACACACACCAGTGCAAGGCTTCTGTATCTCCCTCTCTCTCTCTCTCTCACTGACTGAGCCCCGCTGTCTCCCGTCTCACAGGCACCCACATGCACCCGCCCACCCCCCCCCCCCCTCTCTCCCTCACTCACTCCCTCCCCTTCTTTTGGCTGTTCACCCCTATTCTTTCTTGTTCTCACAGCTCCCATCTATTTTTTTCCCCTCTCTGCCCACACCTCTGTTTCTTTTTGGTCTTCCCTGGTGTCCTTACACACACAAACCCATACACATGCTCGGAGTGTTTAACAAGTTCCAGACAACTCATCCTTGACCAACATGAGAAGAGGACTGGAGTCAGGGGAAGATTCCTGAAGGGAAGTGTGGAATGAAAAACAGAGCTAAGACGAGGGAAATCTATGACGGGAGCTGGGAAGGGCAAGTTCACCTGGAGCAATATGAATTTACGTGTCAGACGCGGTTTTGCACAATTTTAAAAGCGCTCATTATTACAGGTGTCGATGAAGGGTATACAAGGGCAGGCAGCGCAAAGCCAACGGGACATCAGCGGGAATGAGCCGACTGTGGAAGAATCCCGAAAGAAGGAGATCAATTATCTAATAGAAGATTCAAGATAAAACATGGAAGAACAAGAAAAAAACAGCGTAGAACCAGAACCAGAATCAAACTGACCAACTGGCACACATCTGTGCATACACAAGTTTACACAACAAAAAAAAAAGGGGGGGAGGGGGGGACAACTCTGCATGAGCAGGATTCATTTGTTATGCTCGATGGGCAGATGAGGGGGGATGGGGACCGCAGTGAGAAAATGTAAAAGAGGGGAAGGTCAAAGGTCATGTGATGTGCCTTTCTCGGCCAGATAGACCATTAAATGTGTCTCTAATCAATACTTTAGACTAACTCAAAGCAGGCGTTCACATATGCAAGCACACAATGTCGAGGACTCAAAGATGAGTATGCATACTAAATATTCTTGGTTTTTTGAGTGTGGTGGTGACAGTTTTGTTCCTCAATGGAACAGAGGAGGAGTAACTCGCAGTTGGAAAAAAATGTAGCTAATTGTGACCGGTGTTAGAGCGACTTGAGAAACATCCCACAAAAATAAGTGTTAAATAAACAAAATGTAGCTTTCGCTGTTATTTTCACTAAAGGTTACATCCTGTTGAATGATGTTCTCAATTCCTGCCATGCCGGCAAAACAAAAAACACACAAAGACGTCTTACCTTAGAGCTACACTCAGGATACAGTCGTCAGTTTCTGAGGTATATCTAGCTAAAACTAATGAAGTCAAATCCAGAGAAAAGAAATCCTACGTTTGTGAAGGCTGCAGTGCTCGGTTGGAGTGGAAACTGTTTTAGAGAGGTGATCCAACTTGGCGATTATTTTTAGGCTACACTCTGTTTGATATGAATGGAGGACAAAATCCTTCATTTCTCACACTAGATTATGATTGGCCAATTGTCTGTTTCTTGACTGGTTAAATGATGTAATATGTAGTATAATAAGATCTTACCCAGATTTGTCAGACATTCGAAATATAGTCTTTACGTCCTTTACTGAGACAAAGGGACTGTTTGCTCAAACTAACTCTAAACCTCTTGTCCTGCATTTGTGTGAAACTGTGTCAGTGATTGAGTACATGCCTACACTACATTGTATGCAATACTGTGTGTGGGTGGGTGGGGCAGTGGGGGCTATGAATCTGGGGGACTCCACCCATCATTCACTCTGTTTGACAACATTCCTTTGACTGCTGTTAATGGTGTTAGCTACACACAAAAAAACTTCCCCACCAGCATCAGTTCAGCTTCTATTGGGTCATACACAGCCTCCATCTGATCTCCCTGCAGCATGCTCCAAATGTCCAAATGTAATCAAACTGATACCGGTACTGTGATCTATGAAGGTTGTGTGCGTATGAAGAGGGATTTGAAACATGTGAAAGACATTCAAAAGGGAAGGACAGCAGAAATAGGAGAGAAGATGGCCTATAATCTAACTTCAATGGCTTTCTCCATTGCCTATAATGGTCTGTTGACATTTCTATGTAAAGGAGTCTTTGATGAATTGTCCAGGAAAATTCCAAGGACGTGACATTTATGCGTGCCTTCTCTTTATGCTTCCCTATGGAGTCAACAGTGTGCAACACTAGCTACGCTTAGATTAGAAAAGCAGTTTAGCATCAACAAACGACCGCCACCCACTACCACAGTGGTGTTCATGACCTGCCCACCCCTGTGCTACTTGACACAATATGTTATTTTCTATTCTCCACAACCATCTGGTGACCCCTGGAAATTAACTCGCAAATCCCATGGGGGCCCTGACCCCAAGGTTGAGAACCACTGCACTGCAACGCAGAGTCCGACAAGTATAAAGTCAAAGCTAACTTTATTGCATGTAAAGCATGGTGAAAGGTTTTGGCTGGCTAGCGTTAGAGTGCTTGGCAACGCAACAGATTTATGGGTTGATGAGGTCAGTTAATTCATCCTGTCTTGCAGCCTTAACTATCTGAGTAGCCATATTAATTATATGTTGCCAAATTACTTCAGCAGCTAAAGTGACCAATGATACTAACTTATGTAATAAAATTGTGTTTGTTTTAGCCAATTCTAAATAATGTTAACAGTACAAAGCAAAGGTGTAGAACAACTGCTTTATATACTATACTATCTAAGAGTGATGTAAGGCAGGAGTGGCCAACTAGCTAACAGTTAACTGAGGTTGGCTGGTTGGATGTGGCTTGGCTGCCAGGTGTGGGTCTGGCATTGGTTGATTTGTGGTGTTGGCTTAAGGAATGATTTGCAAATGGCAAGCTAGTTAGTATCATAGAGCCAAAGGTCCAAGCAACGGGATGTTAACTGCAGTTCACTCAACAGTCAAAGGTGTCATTATTAACAGTTAACCCAGAGTTAGATGATCAATACCGTTCTCTTCTTATGGTAAATATGACGCCTGACAGTAGCTAATTAACTTAGCATTAAAAAATAGACAGGGTGAAAGGCACTTGCTCGGTCCAAAGGGAACAAGATCTGCACCTCAGCACCTCTAAAGCTCAGTACCATGTTGTGGTTTTACATGGGGCTATGTGCCCAAATATTTATTGAAACAGCTGGCTCTGTCTGGAGTCATGTCATCACCAGAAGGGTGCTGCAACCAGCCGAGTCTTCAGAAAATTACTTTGCTGTGTACAGGGTCAGGCTAGCATGTTTGTTAAAACCCTTTTTTCCGATCTACATGCTGAGTTTAGTTACCCAGCTACCTGGCTATATAACTGCATATAAAACAGACAAAATATGGGAGTGGTATGAATATTCTCAACTAATTATCAGACAGAAAGAAAATACGTTATTATATATTAATATTTCTTTTTTTAAAAACTAAAATACAAACATAGGTTTTATTGCATGGTATTCTATGTATCTATGAAGCAAAAGGCAAATGGCAATAAGTATCAGCAGCCTAACAACAGTAAGCAAGAGGCTAATAAAGTTGTGTCTACTTATATTTACAGTGTCCACTCAGGTTAGTCAGTTCATGCATTTACCAGACATTCCCTAAGTAAGTGATTCAATTGAAAAGTCGTATCTAACATCATGTCAGCTGTAGGGTGTAGTCAAATACAGGGCAACGCAAATCTGGCTTCTGTGATTCTGTGTAATTCAGGAACTGGTAAAACAGGAGAGATCTGTCACTGAAAAGACGTGTTTACCTAGCCCTGACAAAGGCGCCATCCCTACTGTAACGCATGTCAAACAGTGGACACACACGGAGTGTATGACTGACGTACGTCCTCTTCTTGTGCGATGGAAGTCAACAAATCCAAAAGAGTCTGAAGTTTACTTCTAAATCTTCCTTTGTCTTTATTGTTCCCCGTCGTGATTCACCATCTTCTGCTGTTCAGGAATGCCACAGTGAGTGAGAGCATTTCTTTTGTTCAGGTGACACAATGTGATTGCATCTGTGAATGCAATCTGTAACCTCACTAGTCCAAAATCAGAAAGGCTGTTTTCGTATACGCTGTACAGACAGCACCGACAGGCAGGAACATGATGAGACCCATACAGCCACAACTCATATGTGTACATATGTTTATGTTAGCTTGACTGGCTAGCTGGAGCCAGCGTTGACTTGAGTGGTGTGAGAGTGTTTTTGCATCTCTCCATTCCCTCTCTCTCCTCTCCACCCATCCCCCCCTTCTTGCCCCCCCACCTCCCACACCCAAACTCCACCCTACCCCCCATCTCCATCCCCGCGGCTTCAGCCCCCCACCTCCCTCCGAGCCGCCCTCTTAGCCTATATACGGGTCGTCCAATCGTCTGTGCTGCTAGCCCTGCAATTCATCACACGTGCACGTGAGCACTAGCCTCTGCAAACCTCTCTCGTTTGACACACCGAGTCATCAGCATCACAACAACCACAGCAGACAATACTGTTACTTGCCTAGACGCAGGAGAGACCAGAGCTCTGTTGCCGAGGCTCGCAGACACAGAATGCTGAGCTGTAAAATCAGGTGTGAACCAAGCACAGCCGCTGTCTCCTCTTCTCGCTGCCGCTGCAATCAACTAGCAGGAAAAATGAGTGCGAAAGAGGGAGAGCGATACAGGGAGAGGAAGGGAGCAGCGGCGGCAGTGAGAGGGCGAGAGGCAGCGGTGTCATAAGTTGGGGGGGTCAGGAATGAGAGTAGGATGGAGGGGGTGGAGGGGTTGGTGGGGATAATGGGAGGCTGGGAATGCTGAATTCGCGGATGGGGTGACCACAAGGGAAGCCGACGGACGCCTCAGCAGATGGGGGAGGGTGAGAGTGCTGTGCTTTATATTTTAACAGGGTTATGGGAGCAACTTTTTGAAGCTGTGAAAGAGGAGACTAGTTCATGCGTACAACCGACTTCACGACTCTTGTACATCTTAACAGAACTGCCTGACGGTGGAGAGGTCGTGTGAACTTTGCTGCCTTATTCATGCTGATTTACACTGTGTTAGTCATTTATCTGTTTTTTTGGAGTGTATCAGCTACCTTCCTCCAAAGGTGACCCTCCTCTAAGCTTCAGGGACTTCTTTCGACTACACCTGGTTCTCTGGTTCAACAGCTGAACCCGGCTCAGTCTCTGCTGTGGTGCATACAACATGGCAGTCCAACTTTTTTCCCCAAAAAAAGAACAGCTAGATAAACGATGCATGCAGTGAGAATCTGCCACACCAAGCCCCTGGCTAACACAGCGAGTTAGCAGAGACAATGAGCGGTAGTACATGGGGGAACCGAGCAAAGTCGAATGAATGTACAGAAAGGTTGGTTGAGCCGAGTTCAATTTTTTTTTTTTACCTGATTCAGAGGCAGGAAAAGATCCAACATCCACAGCCATACTTCTCCATCTGTTTCTCCACCTGCTTGCTGTGCATTAATCACACCTACACATGCACACGGACAGCGCTTTGAACGACCTTTGGACATGCATGGTCAACATGGACACACACTGACCTCTCACAATCACAGGCCAAACCTCTCGCACTTATACGCGAACTCTCGGCCTAAATTCACACATGCTCTCATATACAACTGCTGGGCTGGTCCTGTATTAATCTGAGTGTGAAGGACATAAGGGAGTACTTACTCATGCACTGTGCACACAGCAACATGCCCTCCCATAATACAAGGGGTGGGGGGTGAAGCTTGTATTATATGTATAAAGTATTTGTAAATTTAATATTCCGATGAGTGTCACCCTCCTGTGCATGACAACAAAAACTTTACAGTCCTATAAAACACCTGGCCGGGGGAACACCTTCATGCTTTGTTTACTCCTACAACACCAGGATGTTTGCTGGTGTGCCATAGACCACTCAGTGATTAAAATGGCCATTATGGCCAGACCCCCTCCACCCCTCCACCAGTGTCTGGCTGACATATGGCAGTGGAGGTAATACAGATAAAGTCCTTTAAACGAGCCTCCTGAACATAGACAGTAATTTGCGTGAGAGGGCTGCGAATAAACTAATTGAAAAGGCGACAGATGAGAACCATTAAGGGGAAAGCATCGGTTTGGTGCAATGAGCGCCGCTCCCTTTCAGCTCTGAAATGAACTGTGAAACAAAACAAAAATCCAATAGGCTGCGCGCAAAGTATGGTGATGGAGGAAGTGAAAAGTAATTACCAACAATGTGCTTTTTGCATGCAGTGAATTTCATTTTGCCACTCTAAGTGTTTATTATACGAGTATTAAATGATGCACTTGTGGAATGTATAGATACTAGTAAATAACATGAGGCTACTACACCACAGCTGCAAGTACTTATACTCGGTAAATATTAAAATGGAACTTGCACACAGCCCACTCATTTCGGCTGATGCGCCTCTTATCTACTTGTTTTGTTTCTTCCCCTCTCTTCTCTCCGTCGTCATAAGTGAGCCGTGCTGTGTCTAAAGCCAGTGGGGATTTCCAGCCCCATTATCATGGCAATGAGGAGGCTGGCTCTGATTGGTCCGTGCGGCTGATTTCAGCGCTCTATGCAAATCAGGGATAACACAAGATTGGCATCATGCAGCCTGGTTCATCAGTCTAACTATCTTTTTGTGTTACCTTCCCACCTACAGAGGGAGCTTCACAGTGATGGCATTTATCGCTCTGCTATTCAGCTAATGCTACATTACAGGCTCGTGAGCGTCAATGTCATCTTCAAGGGTTGTTTTTCATAGCAGGGAAGAATGAAACACTTCAAGTATCTACCTCAGCCTTTGTGCTGCAGTGACATGAGAACTATGCAGCATCAGAAACAAATGGACATTTATATCTTTGCAGCAGTAAAGAGGAAAAAGTCAAAAGACACAAGCCTCTATTCCTGGATTACACAGCAGCTCTGGCAGACGAGATACTGGTTAGCGATAAAGAGTGAGGGACTTGGATGAAGCCACAGAGTCTATAATTACTGCTGCTATTGATCCCGTGCACATGAAATACTACTTAGCCTATCCACTGTAGAGACATCAGACTTTTCCTCTGACTGATCGGACAACATCAGTAAAGCAAACCCCACGCTGACTGGATGGATGGAGGGAAGCTGACTTTGTATCAACTCAGTGCTTGTTATCAGCTTGGGAGGCAAACGGAATAGTCAATTTCAAGATGAAGAGGGATGATATGTGATAAAACCAATCAACCCACAACATGAGGTTAGCTCCAAGGAGGATATGAAGTAATCGGCCTGGCTAACTGCACAGCCAATCCTGGTCAAAAGGCATGTAGAAACATGCTTGGACCAGGCTGAAATAATAAGGCTTATATAGAAAACCATCCAAAGTGTCTGTTTGTGGCAGCCACACATATTATCAATACATGGATCCAAATCTGATCATGCCTGGAGTGAAGACAGTGGTTCACACTGACCTAACCTAAGATATTTTGTTTTTCGTGAGGATGTTTGCAAGAGAAATGACCACAACGACGCTCTGTGGGAACTCAACACAATGTGTGAAGTCAGAATATCATCAAGAGCACAAAGAATGGCTCGTGTGAATGCCAGGACAAGAGTAAGAGTAAAAGGAAGGACAGAGTGCGTGGACTCACAAGGCACGGCGTGACGGTAGAGGTTGTCTCGGATGGTCTGCTGCAGTTCGTGGTCAGGCGAGGATTTCTGGAAGCGCTGGCTTAGATAATGCTTTAGGTCCTTGTTCAGCTTACTTCCTGTCATTGTGGACACAAACAGGAAAACATGTGGTTACTGCATCAAAACAACTAAAAATAAGGCTAGTGGACAGAGGGACATTGCAAGCCAATGTGATGCTGTCTTAATTCGCAGTGAAGTGTCAAATGATCACACACTTTGGCTCCCGTGAAAAGAATAGTCAAGTTTACCCCGCAACCGCAGCAAAGCGTGATGCTCTGTGCGTAGCCGTGAATTGTACACTTGCCATTGTCGCTCAGAGGGGTAGCTGGCCGCAGGCTATCCCACTCCAACCAGCCAGGGCTGGCCAAAACTAAGACTGCTAGCGCTACGGCTAGCACTGTGAACCAGCCCTCCCACCGCTATGCCATCTGGACCTCAGACACACATTAGGCTACTGAAGGGCAGCGCGGCTGGAAAGTGTCCGTATGTGTGTGTGTTTCGTTCTAAATGTGTGTGGCCATTTCAGCGAGTGTGTGTGTCCACATTACAGCCAGTGCTATGTTTGCAAACACAGCACAAACGGCACAGAAAGAAAGAAAAAAAAAAATACAGCGGAGACGCATGATGTCACACAAACAGAGGAAGAATGAGAGAATTTACCTGATGAATATGACGACGTTTGGATCTAAATTTAATAGCAATGCAGCTTCAGGCAACAACAAACATCTTATCACGTTCTATATTAGTGCACGTCCCATTATTTATTATCTCGATGATTTATCTTCCATCTTTGCATGGCTGCTGAGACCATTTTTAGTTGTCTTGGGCAAACAACCAGTCATAAAAGGCCCTGGATCCTGTTTCCATGGAAACTGTGTGTATGTGCCTGTGTGTGTGCGTGTGTTTAATAAGATGATTGAGATTGTTAGCATAGTACAGAAGAGCATTCTGCACTGGTTGGCAGAATGATTGTAGGTTCATACGATAAAAAAATACAATTGATGCACAATATGTACGTCCCACAGGCTTGATATGGCTGCTTTTTGTTTTAACGTTGAACCGAGGTTTTGTCTGTCATTCACATCAACATAAGTAAAGAGAGTGAAGGAGATGCAAAAATGGAATTGTGGTCACATTGCTACTTAGACAGATCAGATCTGGTTTAGAAGCTGCGATTAAAATGTCAATAGACCACCTCGGTGGAAAGCTATCTTTATGAAATGTTTTTTATGAAAAAAATTACAGACTGCTTTCAATAAACGGTATTGTCTTAAAATGTCATTTGAAATGTACAATATCAGAGAGTATTTCCACTTCATAAGTGTATCTTTTGGTATATTTTCTTGTTTCAAAGCAAATAGGTTTTATTATACTAATGCTTCTTTTTATGACTCCTGATAATTGATGTGAATCCTGCTCTACAAACACATTTCATTGTCGTCATGAGTGACATATTTGATTAACTACAATTGTCTCGTAGCTAACAGATGATTTGGCCTGGGAGGAAAAGGTTGAGTCTTCCCCTCACCATCTGAGCTCCTCCGGGCTGAAACTCTGCTCCTGGCCCTGTCCCATCCAGACATATCACTGTGTAGTAATCCTCACGACAGGCCACAACACTCATGCCAACAAGCGAGATGCAGCAACGAGAGCCTTATACACACCCTAAAATGCTCTTGTACACATCCATTACTGGAAAGCAATAGTTGCCCAACTGGGTGTCTGAGTTTTGCTTTGGTGAATCTGTCATAAAACTCAAAAAGATCTAACAAAGATGAAGGAAGAGATGAGAGCATTATGGAAAAGCATTACGGCAGTACCAGCAACAATAGGTCCAGAGTCTTAATATATAGCTACAATGGTATCTTATTTTAACCTTGTGTCCCTTCAGAGTATTCATTTATTTCACATCTTCTACGGTCACCATGCCTAATTGCTCATATGTTTCCTGCTGATATTTAAGGCATACTCCAATGATTTTGTATTGGGCATCCATGAAATTGGAGGACTTGCAACAAAATTTGAAAACAGGGGTCAAATTTGGTAAAGCAGAGAAGCAGAAAAAAAGCAGAATAAGAAAATCTGTCTGATATACTCTAGCAGACGGGGGGTAAAGCCAAAATTGCATCCTTCCTGCAATTTTTTTCAAAAGTCCTTCCCTGGTAAACACCCATGCCTATAAAAATCCACATCATCACTGCTTGGTGTTTAAAGTTTAAAGTGCAGAAGCTCAATAAAAGGTCCCATTAATTTGAATATTTCTGTACTTTTGGCTTGTTTATGGACAAGTAGTATGATAGCAAATGGTACCTGGGTAAGCTATTTCATTTAGTCTAACCCTTGAGGCAATCATAACCTTGCTTGTACAGAAGCAAAGTTCGTTGAGGAGAACATGAAAAAAGAAAAGGAGGAAAGATCACTGCCAAAAACCGACTAACAGACTAAGTGCTTGATATGAAAGTGGTCACACAGTTTTGGTTGGTAAAAGTTTCTTGACCCTTACAGAATTTTACTACTATGCGGATGATCACTGGTGTGTGTAAGCAACAGCACCTCAAGGAGCGATTACATCCAGGCCAGTTCCTTAGATTCTGTCCTCCCATCGTTTCCTCGTTGCGTTTGCCTATCTTGATGAAAAACAACAATGTTGTAATGAAAATGAGCAGAAATCCTTCAGTGCCAATGTGAATGAAGAGGCCCTGAAGGACTGCCGCGTTGATAAATGAGGGGAAAGTAATCACTTAAGGACGTGTCGATTCAGTAGATAGCACTATCTGTCCTTCCGCTGTTTTTGGGCTCTTTGCAGTCATGAGGTGCTGACATGGAATATCAGGATTTCTACTGATCAGCATCTGGTGTCAGAATATTGGTTCAATAGCAGGAGTAAAGAAAAAAACTCTGATCTGATGTCCAGTACTGACATGGACCAGGTCAGGACCAACATCTGACATTAAAGAATAATTGACTTGGACTTAATAGGAAGCTATTTGTCCAATGTGACAGACTGTGGCTTATTGAAATCATTCTGTCTTTGGGTCATCCAGAACAGACAGTTTAAGTATGTAGCCACTCTTTCTTTTCTGCCTGCACACTATCATATTCTGATTTTTGTCCTCAGTGCCCTCACAAGGAGTGGATGGTAACTGACCACTAGCTTTTCATTGGCCTGTGCCGAGGTGTTGGCTGGGACCACAGCATGCATGGGGTCTGGGAGTTAACTCAAACTCATGTGGCTAACCAACATAATATGTTGTTTCTGGTCTGAGGTCAAATACCTTTCCACCACATTTCCTTTCTCCTTTCTCGTTTCTGTCTATTAGTTAAAATAACAGCTGACTACTTTAAAACCACTCTCCTTAAGTGCATCCACAATGTGTGGATTTCACTCTTTTGGTTGGCTCGGTTGGGTCGAGGTCGGTCCAACTGTAGCGCAAATAAGTCGACTGTGTTGTCGTAGAGATCAATATTCTGGTGTGCTTCACCAGCAATCTGTCAATCATCTTATGTGCAAGAAGGTCAAGAAGATTAGAGCTCACTTCCATTTAAGCCTTCGAGAGCAACTAGTCCAAACCAACACCATGTATGTTAACACTATAAGCCCATTAACTGCTTCTGTGGCACCTTGGACAAAGAGATGCTGGTAAAAAGCACTGTACTGATCTTGAAGACTTGGTTGTAACTGGATTAGACCAACTCAATACATGTTATTGCTGGCTTTATTGTTCACAACGTTTAGTATATTTTTGACGCAGAACCGTTGACTAACTCCAGATGGTGGTCGGGTTTGTAGCGCTTTGTTTAATTGATGAATTATCTGAACTGAAGTCGACTCAGAGGTAACAAATAGCGAGCAGGCAGGCAACCGGGCTGGGTTAGGAGAACATTTGGCCCAGCAACCTCCCGCCCAAATCCCTCTGCAAACACGTAATTTGAAAAGACATATCCTTCAAACACAGCCCACCTGTTATAGATTTTCCATAAGCCCCCTAAAACAAGCAAGGTTTTGAGAAGGAGACACGCAATCCATGACAGAAGGGAAGTGGGGGAGAAGTGGTTTATGCGAAAGAGAGAGAGAAAGAGAGAGAGAGGCAGAGACTGTCACACAAAAAACGAACATCAGAGTCAGCCAGACAAAACATCAAAAGAGTTTTAGACACAGCTGAAATGTGAAAAGCTCCACTACTTTCCAGGCATCTCCCCTGCACCCCTCAGCTCTGATCAGCCAGCCAAGGCCCTGCTCAGACATGCAGTGCCAGACATGGCACCAGCGAGGCCCTCCGCTGGCAATTGACATCTGTATTCACAGCATGGAAAAAACAAACTTTACAGAAACTCTATCCTTCTGCTCGTAGTGGGAAAGGAAAGGTTTGACCGTTTTTTGCTGATTTGGAAATGGCAGGAGTCTCAGAGTTGTACGGGCCCTTCACGGTCCACATGAGCAGTGTCATTACATAGTGGAGAGCCCCAGTAACTCGCTTGATATTCAAAACCTACGACTACAATTAAGCTACATAAATGTCTTTGTATGACCTGACTGCCATTCTTGAAATGAATCTTACTTGTGTTGAAGTAGTAGCTGAGGTTGTTGATTCAAGACCTGGGCTCAGGCCAAAATCCAAACTTACTTACACTTGATTACTTTTACTGGAAGAAGCTCTGTAATGGAAATTTTATATGCTGTATGTGTTCCTGATGGAACATTCACAGACCATATATGTTTTCCTCAAATTACTATTTATGATATGTAAGTCTTAGGCTATGATTCCTTACTTTTGCACACGGGACCAAAATGCAATTAAAAGTGTGATTTATCATTTTCAGCCTTGCTAACGCCATGGCTCGAAGGATGGCATTTTCAGTCAGTTGGTCCATTTGTCTGTCTACCACTTTGGTCCACGTCATATTCATGTTCATGGCCCCCAGAGAATGAACCTTAATAACTGTGGTGATCCCCTGTTTTTTATCCTAGTACCACCATGAGAATATTCTTGGTTTAGTGACTACTACAACTACTGGATGGATTATCATGAAATTTGTAACAGAGATTCATGGTCCCCAGAAGATGAGTCCTGGTGACTTCAATGATTAGCTAAGCTTTTGTCTTGTGTTACCAGCAGGTTAAAAAAAATATTAGAGCTGTAAATCAATATTCTAAATTCTAATATTAAATCAAATTGTAAAAAAAGACACTTCATTGTGTGGGCCTGAACTGCTGCACTAAGTGCTCTGCTCTGCATGATGGACAGTAGTCACACAATGTCACTTTCATTGATTGAAAATGAAATGTAGGTCAAGTTGAAACAGGCAAATAATTCAACAGCCATGTGGTAATAATTGCAGAGTTCAACACCCGACTCAGTCACAGAGTGATTTTCAATGACTGTGTGGAAATAAGTCAGTAGCACCAAATCATAACAGGAGCTACATCTGATCACCCCGCATGGCTTACCCAGGGCGGCATAACCACAACAGCTAACAATTTCCATTGTGCAGAGCCGCGCTTCCAATTCAAGTCTCACATCCAGCACAGCAGTCTACACACATATTTGGTTATTAACCAAAACAAATCCATAACTAAGTCATTCCCAAAAGCCTCAACTGAAGTTTATGTTTATTGCTAGCATATGTTAGCATTCAAGATGCAAGATGTAAACACGGTTAACATGCCTGCTAATCATCAGATTGTCGTTCTGCCTGTTTTATCATGCTATCTTTAGCGTTTAGCTCTAAGCACTAGTGCCAAAGTAAAGCTTCAGAGCCATTAACACAGCTTAATATTCTTATTGTTGTTAAACTGTATTTAAGACAGCCCAAAAAAGGGTGTATATTTAAGTTTGTCGCTAACACTGGGGACTAGTAGTGTGTACTAGATTCTGTTAACAGGTACCATACATTACAATGCATGGCCTGCTCAGAAGTAACAATATTTGAAAAGGTCTACATGCAGACGCATCGTAAATATTTTAACTTCAATCAGCACACTGGGCAATGGGTAGATGCAGTCACCCTCTTAACACAAAGCACCAGTCTAAGTGACAAAGCAGAAAACACAGTCATATGCCATGGTGCCAGCCTGTTTTACACTTAGCCAAGTCAGATTTGGCAGCACCAACATGTTTGGCTGGGCACTGAGTGTTGTATCGATGTAGAATACACAAACAGTCTGGCATACAAGGTAACAAACATTTTTTTTTTTTCCTTTCCTCTCTTCAATTGTCTTTTTAACATCAAGGGACATGTTGCCAGGCACAGGCTATGATTAGATGTGAAGCTTTCCTTCACTGGGCTGTTTATTGTTAAATTTAGTTTCACCAAAGTGGGACATTGTAAAGAAGTGGGCTTTAAAGTCAACTGGATCTGTGCCATTCAAAGCTGACCTACTACAAGCTAAATTTAACTATGACACAGACTACACAGACTCACCAAAGTCATGTCTTAAGTAATCAACTCTTAAGTGAGCAGTCCATGGCTCTAATTAATCAGTTAATCAGGGCTAATCGCCATTTAAATGAATTAACCAGGAGCTATCTACAGTTAACATTTTCATCATGACTGATCACAGCTTAACCATATGCCATGATGATTAGAGGCATGTGGAGAAGTCAAGGAGAGCTCTGTCTGACCCTTGATCCGATTAAGGATCTTATTCTTTGTCCAGCTTGTTAAGTGCAGGGCCAGGTGATTACTGGACATTAAACCACCAGAGTTGGATCTATCACCAACAGCAAAGTTTATTAATGATGCAGCCAGATGAAAGTGACTCTAGAGAAAATGCAAATGCTAAGAATATTTTCCTCTCAAGCTTAAGTAAAGCAGTTTACAAAACAGCACTATAATCAGTAGCTCTTTGAATAAAGAGTTTAAGTCCCACTGCAGAGATGTGGCCTTTCATATTCACAGACCAGACAGGTGTGTGAACGTGTGTGTGTGTGTGTGTACGTCACTGTCTCTGAGCTCAACACTACCCCCTATGTTCCTCTATTAGATGTGGCTTGCATCACAGCAATGGCCAGGCTCTGTATCCATAGCAACAGCTGCCAGATGAGTACAGACTGTGGTGAAGGCAGCGATAGTCACAGCGAGCCATAGTCTGCTGCCCCCATCTGGACGAAGAGCATATTACAAAAACAATGGAGAGATCTCACGGATAGAAACAGATGACGGGCAGCACGGGAACGGTCACAGGTTAACTCTGTTTAGAATCTACGAGATGATGCAGGCATCGACGACTATGGGCAACAACTGAAATGTAACGTAATCAGAGACTTTAAAACCACAGGAACAACCACGTGGTGCTAACTAAGCAGGCCACATTAACGAGTTAATAATCCTGTTAAGCTACACTGGATACTAACACACACAAAAAAAAAAAACACTGTGTGCTTGAACCCAAAGTAAACAAAAGCTTATTGAGGAGAGACAGGGGGCTAAATCCAATTCTTATTTGAGGCTTAATAGTGTATTGCAGGTAATTCTATGGTATAATAAGCTCTGTCTCACTGTTGTGACAGCTCAAAATGTAATCAAAATGTATACAGGGTATGCAGCGTTCTGAGATCTGGATTTATGTGGTGATATCTCTGTGCATCTGTGCATGAAGCAGAGGATTTCTTGTGGCCTCACATAAACTAATATTGTTCCAGCCGTCATGCAGCATATAAATATGCTAGCGGCTGCAATATAGATACTTTGGTTTGTTTTCCAGGTCCCTTGTGGCAGGAACAAGCAGCTTTCCAATCAATGCTTGTATCAAGTGTTGAAGCTCTAAATTGAGGAAGAAATGCACTCAGGCACTGAAATACTGCATCTAGATATGGCTTTAAAAATGACTTTCAAAATCATCCATTTTCTCGGTGGAAAATCTATTGTAACCAGTGATGTTTTTTCCCCCCAGAGAGCAAATGATAATGCCTCACACTGGGAGTCGAGGCTGTGCAGAGGCACAAGTCACGGAACCTTGTCAGTACAGCTGTGAAACAATAAAAACTAATTCTTGTCCCGTGACATGTGCTCCTTGTTGGGTCGCGACAGACAAACATCAGATCCAACATGGTCGGGGTTAAATCTCTGACGTGTTTTCAGTCCTGTCTATATGGCTGTTTGTACTGGAGCTGCTTGCCTGTTTACTATGTTCCAGATTGCTTTCATTGATCGGTGTCCTCCGCGTGGGGAAAAGAAATCCTCAGAGGATTCATTTCAGCGTGTAGAGCGGCAAAAGGGCTGCAGCAGAGCCGTCAATTTCCCCCGCTGCACTCTGACAGCGAATTGAGAGGAGCGCATACATGTGACTTCTTAAGACTCTGACCATACGTGTGTGCAGATGAACTGAGCATTCACACGTATTGAGAGGCACCAACGGTGACTGTCAACTTGCATTGCAATAAATGAGATTTTCAGCAGAAAAGCACAAACCAGCCATAACGGAATCATCCCCCCACCACCCCCCAAAAAACAAAAGTGACCCCTGTTAACACAAACCACTAAATTAGGGGCCTCCTCGCTGCAAGCAGGCCTGAGATTTGCCCAACTAACATTGTGAATACTGACTGATGCATAAGCCAGTGGGACACGAGTATTTTGGAGGTAATTACTTCTCCATCATGGCCTCTCCTCAATGACAGGCGGCATTTTAAAACCAATGGGAGTATTAGTCTCCAGTGACAGGCCAGCTGATTGGCTCCCAGATTTAAAACAGGTCCCCCCGGCTAAGAAGGCAGATCAGCACTTTTACACAGAGAAAGATGGTGAACATTAGTATGGGAGTGTTTAAAAAAAAAAAGAATAAGTATGAGAAAGGGAATGATCAACGGATCCGTGGAGGATAATGAAAATTGTAAAGTCTGGGAATTATGAGGGAAGGACTCTTCAAAGGTTGATATGGCCAGAAAAAATGTTTACAGTCAGTGAGAAACGTGGCGGTCAAAGGTGTCAGTGTGTGTACAGGTGAGACATCTAGACGCTGATAAGGCGATCCTGGGACAGTGCAAACTTAAACCTTCACACGCCTCAGCAGCCATTTAGCAGGATGCTGTTCATGTTCAAATACAACCAAAGAAGTGTGTGTCAGCAAAAAGAGAAGCCAGTCGGCCATAAATATAAGCACCAAGGCAGCATTCCCCCATAAATTTGATTAAAGCATGAAATGCATTTAGGAAATGGAGGAATTCTCTGTTTGATTTAATACTCTTAGTAGTGTATAATTAAAACACTGTGAACATGACGTTCACGAGAAAGAAACAAACAGGATACGGCGTTTTGCTTAAAACATGATCAAATATATAAACTATGTAACAAAAAAAAACTATGTAACAAAAACTGAACTAAAGTTGGTGGGCATGTGTAAAAACTCAAAGGTTCAAATCAAAGCATCAGAGGCGTATATCCTGACTTTTATTCTCTGGTGTAGGTCAGGCTCCAAAAATGCAGCCTCCTACATTTCCCATAACGCAACTTAATGTCATCTTCCATTAGACTCCCCAACTAATAAATGTCCACTTCTTTCAAGCCAAACTCACACGTAATACATGATTCATTAATCTGCAGTCAATATTATGTAACTGAAACACAGAAACATCAACAAAGACACAGCAGTCTGTTTACAGAGAGCAAATGTGTCACACGGTGGAAAAACCCTCAGCAAAGAACTACCAAAGCTACAAATATTTAGACAAATATAGGACTTATCAGAAAATAAAAATATTGTTCATCAGGCCTTTACAGATTACATATTACCATAATGTCGCCTCTCTCCGCTCCTGTTCCAATTCCCAGGAAGATAAATCAGCAACTGCTGGGGTATAATCAGAGGCAGTGTGCTAAGTCACCCCAGGCCCACAGTGGGTGAACACTGTACTGACAGACCAACCACTGGTCACAGATGGGGAGGGAGGGCAGCAAAGGGTGAGGGGCAGAGGAATCACAGAAACAACAGGACAAAAGATGAAGAAATTCAGGTTGGAGGAGATGTAAATGTTAAAAGCGAGGGTGCGTACGAAGAGAGAGAGCAAAGACCTGGAAACAGACGGCCATAAAAAAATGTAACATTAAAGAGAAAAGACAAGTCAGGGGCCGACGTCATGGGGGGAGTTTCTTGTAAGTGAATTCATATTCTAGACAGACCCGGAGCGAGGCACGTTCCTCCTGTCTGTCTACAACTGTACAAGCAGCTGTTGGGACTCTGTGTCTTCATCATACATTTCCCGACTTCTAATTGGCCACATGGGGAAGACTCAGTTGTTCACTATGATTAACCAGGGCAAGCTCATTAACTCTGCCACCAGGGGGCATATGTCACTCAGGATCATTAAGTGTGAGGGACAGCAGACAGCATGTGAGGGGGGGGTGTGTGTGTGTGTGTGTGTGTGTGTGTGTGTGTGTGTGTGTGTGTGTGTGTGTGTGTGTGTGTGTGTGTACTGATTACCAGGTGAATTTACCGATGTCAGTGTGTGGGACCTTTCATTGTAGGTGTGTGCCGCTGCCTTGTTAGGTTCATCTCAGATGAAGGTAACAAGCTGGCTTCACAGAGAAAGAGAACTGTTATTGAAACTTTAGTGCACATAAAGTTGTACTTTCCAGCTCCTCATTATTCTCTAAAATATCATAAAATATTATGGCTAATGGCAATATCTTGGAGCATAAAATATTATAATATATTACCTGTTTTATCTGACAGCAATGAGAATATTCTATTTAAAATAAAGTTAAAATTTGAGTGGCAGTGATTGTTTGGTATTTTTGATTTGTTGTCATGTCAGCGTTACAGACAGATTAGTATTGCTGATATTGATGGAAAATATTGAAACTGCTATATGAAACACCTGACAGACAGTTGTACCTACCTAATAACATATCTTGCGCTCATTATGAGCAACAATTAACTAATCGGTATAAAGTGTAAAATGTGATGACTGTGAAAACGATGATCACAGCTTGCAGGGACATCTTCAAATTCACCCTTGAAAGAAAGAGAAAAATGATCCTATTAAACAGAGAAGCTGAAACTCAGAAGTGTTGGACGTTTTTTCTTGAAAAGTAGCTCAAACAATGAATCAATTGTTTCAGCTCTAGGTTACATTATGAAAATTTTAATCTGGTTGAAAATGTGGCTCATGTTAGTTGAAGTTTTTCTGTGCTGACCTCTGATCTCAGCCTTGAGGTATACACACACACACACACGACTACTTTATATTCCTGTAATGTGCTCTCATTTTTATCCCAAGGTCTGCAGTCTGCTTCTCTTTTTCTCTCTCTCATCCTTTCCCTTTGCCTCTCCCCTTCTTACGTAATCACTCAACCCCTCTTCCACCCTCAAAATCCTTATTTCCTTCCCTCAGCCACACCCTCTGCAAATATCCACCTCTAGTCATCTTCCTCGATCCATCCATCCATCAGTCTGTCTCCCTTATGCCTGGAGAGAACATGACTGACCCACTTTCCTGCTCTCGTCACCCTGTCACACTGCTGACTCAAGACACGCTCAAGATGTTGTGTGAATGTACAAACACACACACAGAGCCTCGCTAATGCGGATGAATACATTTGGCAACACATGGACATAAAAGGGACGCTCAAACACACCACATCTGCTCGCTGATCTAATTTTAGAAACAGGATGGGAACACACACACACGTATGAAGAAACAAGCATAAATAGAGACGAGAGGGAAGAAAACACTTATAGCTGCGTCTATACATCATATCTGCCACCAAAAAATAAACACAAAGTGCAAACACGTGCATCATTTACAAAATTGGGCCATCACTGTCAGCGTGTGGTTTATTTTTATTTAAAATCTTTGATCATCAGCAATAACGTTCACACACCAGGTTTTCTGCTCATGACACAGAATGACTGATCAGAAAAAGAAAGCATACAGCAAAACTCATACAAACACACACACACATATTCAAAACCGTGTGTGTTTCAGGGTTGTGGGCTAATAGGGCAGCAGTCACTGCTGGTTACGTCTACAGGACTTCGTTTCTGGGTCAGCATCAGGCAACGCTCAGCCAGCGCTGCATCCCTTAACAGCTGACTCCAGGCCAGATACGGTGGCAGGCACACACACACATCTTTGCACACTGGGTAACATAGTTGTAATGCCAACTTACAAGCAGCAGGGGCAGATGAGTATGAATTGTGCACTTACTATTGATAAGACACTCAAAGTAGATCCATAATCTTAGATTCATCCATGCCTCAGCACAATGGGATTCGTTAATAAGTTGCATGAGCCCGGTCAACCACAGGCAAAGCTCCTGACACACATTCTTGATGGAGCGGGAAACAGCTTGAGTGTCGAGGATCTCATGTATTCACAGTGAACTCCCGTCTTTGCGTTCAAGCCTCGCAAGCACATCATTTCCACGTCAGGCTGTGTGCGTGCTTTTTGCCATGTGCTAAATATGTAGTGATCTGTATTTTCCTACCACCGTAGCATGATGAGCAAAGATGAAGCCTGGTGAACCGTGGGAAGAGCTGTGTGTGTGTGTGTTAGAGGGTGATAATTTAGTGTGTAACTGGGCCGCCCGGCTTGCTCTCATAAAGTCGTGTGAACACGCCCATACGCACAAACAAGAGAAGTTAAACGTGCACAGATACGTGTTAAACACGCTCTCAAACATACTGTCACCAGCGTGTTACGACAGAGGCTCAGGCTGGAGCGGGCCCAGGTCCGAGGACTTGGCCGGCCGTTCACAACATTAATCCACCACAGAGGTCTTCATCTAAACCGTGGTGAGGATAAGTAGACAGACAGGCAGACAGACAGACATACCTCCTGCTTATGCTTCATACAGCCTCTGCTGTGTCACACACGCTGTCACAGCTGGGGAAACAGTGCTTGTGATATAATTCATTGGAAACAAACAACTTCCTCTTCTGACAAATCTGTTTATTTAGGTCACAAATGATCCTGTGATCATACTGTAAACACTTGCTATTACTGTTAGGACATAATGTAAGCTTGGACTTTTGGAAAGTTTGTGATACTTACATCGCTGTACATATTACTCACGTCTAACTTTAAACACATATTACTCCATAGTTTAAGTTTTGGGAAAATATACTGATTAACCTTCGTGTTGACCGTCAGATGAGATGATACCACTGATACCACTTCTCCTGTCTGTAGGGGAAACAGGTTGTTACAACCATCAAACTATTGTGGTAAACATTTTAGTGCACTGCTAGATTGAATATGAAAACGTACGGTCCATCTCACAATAAATGTCATTAAAGAGTAACACACACAGTGAACACAATAAAGTTTTTTTGTAAATTGTAAATTTATATTCAATTGTTTCATTTTCAGGACTTTCACTCATGTTTCACTCCTACCATTGAGCATTTAAAATAATAAAGTGAAATGAAATGCACATTATATGTATTTCTTTTTTTTTATTTTGGCATCATAAAGCTTCTATATATTGCATGAATGGCCTTCTTAATCTTGAGCAAAGTGTGCCACTTTTGTTCACAAAGAGAAGTGGAACAAATGATTTACCGCGGACACATGGATGATGGATGATGTTTGTGTTCTCATTAAGTTCTTATTGCTTTCTTTTTTAAGTAGAACTGAGAGTTATGAAAGCGTGCCATTTAATTTGGGGGATAAACAGGTTGTTTGATTTGAGGTGAATCAAACATTTCCTTCACGCAGCCTGGTAAGAGCAGAGAGCAGCACAGAGCAGTGTGCCACTAAGCCATGGGAGAATTTCAGCCAAGGATGAGGATGAGTGGAGCAGGGCAGACCTACACTCCAGACAGACACACAGACACACACACACACGCACACACACACACACAGACAGTGGATCAGCTGGCTGGGAAGCGGCAGCCAGTAATCAGTGTCAGCAGCTCACACTGAACGCGATCATGTGCCTGAACGTAGCTATGCAAATGTATCCAGACTAGACATGGCCTGATTTGTAAACTGTTCAGATATTAGTATCATCAGTTCAGAAAACATTGGCTTATGATAGTATGAAGGTGGTCTGAGGGTTGCTCGAGTATTGTCGGATCATGTAAAGGTGACCAGAAAAGGTGCACAGGATTGCTGCGGGCCTGTGCTGTTGCATGATGAAGAATTAAAGAATGTAGTCCTCTTCCTCCTGAGCACCTGACCCGATGACCATCAGGAACATGAGGCGAGACGAGATACGTCGACTGTAAGTGTAGGGAAAGTTGCTGTTTTAAACGGATATTCAGACAGAACAGTTTGTAACCCGTTGATGGCGTCTCTCTCAACACAACATCCGTAAAGGCATGCACATGTGGCTGACCTGCGAGGGGTAGACAATGGCACAGACGCAGGCTGTCCCCGGGGAGGCACTGTGGTCATCACCACACACTGTGGAACGTTTTATTGAATAAGCTATTCTGTTGAACTTGCTTTAACCGCTTTAGGAAAAAAAAAAAAAAAAAACAGCCAACATACCATGTACCATCTGTGCATCTGAGTCTCCCTCATGATCATCAACAATTCCACGCAAAGCTGCGCGGCCTAAAATAGAAGCTCTGAGTTTATCTGCTGTGAAGCAGGGGTTTCTGGTCCTCCTCCTGCTTTGTGTGCACTAATAAGCTTTTTGCTGCTCGTTTGTAATCTGAACATTTCTTTTTGACGTCTGCCAGGCTCCTTTTCTCTGAACTTTAAGAGCTAATGGCCTCTGTTATTTTTTTTTTTTAAATCTTTTTTTTGCCAGGCATTAGTTTTTGTTCTGTTTGTGATTGCAGAAGAGGGAGACCACCAAATAAAACACGTTTTCTTTTCTCAACCCCAATTTCACATTCGGTGAAAATGCACCTCGTGTTTTTATTGCCACATCAAATAACTTTTAGCTGTTTTACATGCTAATGATTAAATAAGTGATGTGATTAAATAGGCTTGTGTGCGTGTGCACACAATGCCATGGTGATTGAGACCTATAAAAGAAGACCATGTGCATGCTTTAGAAATCTGATGAAAAGAGTGAGCATGCACATTTCTACACTCAGTTTCAGCCCTGAATCTACCAACAGCTCTCTGGTTTTGTGCGCATTGTTCTGGACAAACCCACACACACACTCAGACGCTGACAAAAAAAGTTAAGAGCTCCATCTTTCACCGTGACAACTAATACTCAACAGAACAAAGAGATAAACACACGAGGAATAAATGTTGCTCACCTCATGACAACAGAACCACTCCACCATGCAGACAGACTATTGAACCACTTCTCCCTGCGAATGATCTATTAGATTTTTGTGTATGTGTGTGTGTGTTTGTATGTGTGGTAGGTCCAAGTGATAATGGGGGTCAAGTCTGAAGTCTGTCCTCGTTTGTCTCTCCCTCTGCCAACCTTCCAAACAGATCCTGAGTCACATCACACAGGAGTTTGACTGAGACACGATGCAGCGAGCCACACAGACCAACTTAGTCCCTGATGGGTTTAAACACAGGCAAACTTCCTATTGTACAACCTCCAGGTTTGGGTGGCTGATCTAATGCTAATGACCTCACTAATAGTACGTCTGTATGTCATTTGTGGGAAAGTGGTTCCAATCCTTAAGTGCCAGTCACCACTTCTGAATGTGAAAAAAAAATGTTGGCCAATTAGTAATCAAGAAGTGCAATTTTGTTAAATTGGTAATTTGCTGAATGACGAGGGCAGGGAGGTATGGAGTTCAATGGAGGTCTCAGCTGTTTCATAAGCACCAATCTGGGTTAAAAAGTTCCTTTGTGACTCACAATGGGTGGAAGAAATGCATGTTTCAAAGGCAGGAGAGCTCGGTTGGAGGTAGATGGAGGCAGGTGGGGATGACAAGAGAGGCCAGAGGGAAACATGCAGTGGTTAAAGGAGGGCTGGACGGACACAAAGGAAAGTACGGAATAAATGGGCCACATTTGAAATATAAAAGCCTTGATTTGTACAAAGAACTGTATTTAAGACCAAATTGAAAACCAGATAAAGAAACAAAGTGGGCAAACATAGAGTATCCACCAGTGGATTTGAACTGGATGGTGGACAGAGTTTACACATGAAGCTTCATTTTTAGTTAGTACACAGCCTGTGAAAACAGTTTTCTGGGCTCGAATACCATAAATATTTTTTCAAAAATACAATACACAAAATACAAAACACAAAAATGCATTGAAGTATATTTCTGCCTTTTTTGGCTTCATTTGAGCACTCTTTTTTAAATTGTCCAACTTAATGTAAGAGCACAAATATGGCAAAGAAATCTTTGTCACTGCCTGCTGAATAGAACTTTTGATCAAACTCTTTTAGGCCCGTTTACATCTGCTGCTGCTGCAAAAAAAAAAAAAAAAAGACAAAGCTTTGGCAAGATACTTCCTGAGAGGATGCTGGCATGAGAGGAGAGAGAGGAGACAGAGAGGATGGACAGGAGAACGTCGAGGTGGGAGAAAACAAGCCAGGACCAACCACAAAAAAGAGAGGAGGGACGAGCAAAAACAGAGGAAGGAAAGAAAAAAAAGAGTGAGGGGAGGAGGGAGGCCTGGCAGGAAGCCAGGGCAGGGAGTGTGCCACAGATGTGCCCCCACCACCCAGGGGGGGAATGTGCTGAGTGGACAGGAACGCCCTGCTCACATACACATACATACATGCATAAGCTCCATTTAGCCACCAAATGGACAGGACCACCCAAGTAAATGTGGTTTATAGAGACTGTAGATGTCAATCACATCGTCAAGTGTTTCTCAGGCTTTGCTTGGCTGGTAGTCGGTGGGATATGCAGTGTTTGACTCAAACACCAAGGGCTCGCTTTGTAGGCTCCAAAACTGGGTATTCTGAGGAGCCTGACCATACTGAATCATCAAAGATCAATAGTATAGAAGATGTGATGGATTTTTCCCTTTTTACTGAGTTATATAAGAATTGACCCTGACTGATTGATTGATTGTGCTGACACCTATTGTTCTACCAACCAACCCTGTTCAATCCTCAGTCAGGGCAGCCACCCAAATCTGCATACAGTCAATGCACATGTGCTCATTTAAAGTGCTGTATGTCTTTAGTCTACTCTCTTAGCCCCGACTGGTTGGTGTCTTCTTCCATGCCAAAAATGTACATGCTCCATGTACTATAAATACTTGCACAAGTGGTTAAAACATATTTAAAAACTCAGGTTTTCCTTTAAAAGACTTCCCACTGTGAGCTTTATCATGCTGTCGTTTCACGTTAGCTTTATCTATGGTCCCGTGGTGAGGTGTGAAAGCTGGATCCGCACCATGACTCTGGATTTTTAGGAGATCAGAGGAATGGAAAGGAAAATGTACTGAGCGTCAGTAACCCTGACACAGTGAGTGCTGCCGGCTCAATGAGTGGTGAGGGGAAAAAAAGATGTCATCAGCGAAAGAAAAAAAAAAAAAACTTCCACCTGGCTTTAATCACAGTGTTTTTATGTGTGTGTGAGTGTGTGTGTGTGTGTGTCTGAGACTGAAGACTCTCCACCTGTCCAACTATCCCCCTGACACCTTACTCTGTCACTGCTACCACGACCATCAGGCCCTCTGGTATGCAGACAGATAGAGTCATCCTCTGTTTAAATATTATTCTAAACCCCCACTGAAGAGTCAGCAGTGTGGAAATATCTGCCTCATTCCTCATCTTCATGACTTCCTCTACTCTTCTGTCTACAATTTGTGGAATGATTTAAATTCTACATTTTTATTCCGGTCATAGCAGGTGGGTGACAGGAAGTGTGCTTCACAGTCAAACAACATTCTGTAAAAGCTGATACGGTGATGGTGACAGCGGCTGTGCATTCATCATATAACATGTGTACCAAATGTACAGTGAAGGCAGTATTTTTCTTACCTGATGGAGCGAAGAAGAGTCATTATCATCAAGGAAACAAGCGCCGAGGAGGAGAGACAGACAGGAAGAGAACAAAATGAAAAGAATGTTAGAAACTCTGCAGTCCAGATCAGCTCAGCTTACAAAAAGACTGAAGTAATGGTGCTTTGAGGGGAATTCTAATCTTACATGCTAACATGCTCACAAAGGCAAAGTTCAGATGTTTAGCAGGTATGTTTACCACGGTCCTAGTTTAGCATCTTAGGATAGCTAACATAAGAGAATGAGTGTAGGAACATTTCAAGTTTTGATCTGATGGTGGCATTACATGGAAAATTAAATTGTTACTATTCATGTCTGTACCAAATTTCGTTTCATTTTAGCCATCCATCCAAAAGTTGTTGAGCCGTTTCACTTCAAAACACAAACGCAAACCTCATGGTAGCTCAGGAGGAAAAGTCTGAGATCACCAAAGGATTAGGATTCATCCTCTGGGCACCCCGAATGTCTGTACACAATTTCATGGCTAACCATCCAACAGTTTAGAAGAGTTAAAGAGATATTTGGACCACAGCAGTGGACTAACAACTGACTGATGTGTTATGTGTGGTGCTTCTCAGCTATTGAATCTTCCTGTATTGAATCTTCATCATGTTGGAATATTGCAAATTAAGAAATGGACAAATTGGAGCCGAGGCAAAGACTGAGACCAGTTGTGCAGTGTATTGATCGTGAGCTTCGGGATCAATACGCCGCGTATTCTGCATGCATTTTGCCCAAACACACAACCCAACTGATTGATGTGCTGACTCTGACGCTTGACGGCTAATAATCTCCTTCACAGTCAACACTTGGACGCAGACTGCTTACATCTCTATACACTGCAGTAAAATCCACAGAAAAGGCCACTTTCAGCAAAACTGCTAAAATAAACAAAGGTTATGCAGAAAGCCATAAACTGAGATTATTCACACGGGCACAACTAAAGCTTCCATCCACTACAGAGGATCAGCACAATTTTCTGAAAAGCAGAATTTAAAGAGGAATAGGTGATAAAGATCCCATTACAAATCCTCTCAGTGTAAGAGAATCTAGCCCAGGTAACCCAAGACAAATCCTTCACAGGTTCTGCCCTAAAACATGAAAACAACATGCCGTCACCACAGTCTGGGCAGCCTGAGGAGTCACAGATGAAAATGTGGGTCATGTTAGACACTGGCTTTGTTTTAATTAGGTGCTAAGGGCTTCTGGTGTTGATGTTAGCGCTCATGCTAAGTCCTGGGCACAGTCAGAAGCCTAACGAAGAAGCATTAACTCAAGCAATGACTGAGAGCCAGACCGAAAGCTAACACTACACAGAGCCGAGGCTGCTGAGGCTTACAGGCATGTTTACCTTGGAGGCTGACGGAGCGAATGTAGACGTGTAACTCTGCCATGCTCAACTTATAAAAGCTAAAGTAAGACATAAAGACTGACCAGCACTCATAAAACACAACAACACACCCTTTAACAGATGCACCCAAGACTCACAAGAAAAAAATGAAACAAAAAAAAAAAAAGATGTGCAAATAAATGTACAGTTGCACAGAGTAGGTACAGCTACCAGCTACCACGTAATTTAGTAAACCCTCCTCTTGAAACGCCAGAAATAACACACAATTATTCTGAGCTTCACCGAGGACTTCCCACTCTTTTCAAAGTGTCTTTATGTGACTTGTTCTTCTGATTAGTTCAACCAGAAGCATGTATGTCATTTCAGAAGTATGTTTGATTTATGAAGCTCTACATTCTGTTGGGGTAAGAGAACGTGAGCGTTCATGTGTGATAGGCGTCTACAAACATAAAACATATATATCACAGTACTTTACAACACTCCCATTCAACACTGACATCATTAGCTTATGGCTAACACGAGAGAAAATGCTTTACACGCCCAGCAGACATGTGGAGTTGCGTTTTTAAGCACCCAATGAATTCAAGTTCAATATTCTTGAACTTGAAATATTCTTGGTCTTTTAGCTCTTTTTTGGTCTGCACCAGTGTCAAGGCTAACTAAACCAAGTCATGACCAAGACCAGAGTGTATCGAGACCGACACAAGACTTTGAGGGTTTGAGAGTCGTAGTATTTACAAACTACCGTGTGTATTCACTGTGACGCTCTTCTGTAGATGAACTTTGTGGTTAAGGAAGCCAAATTTTATTCCATGATTATTTCTGATGTCTGCCCAGACCATTAACAAATAAATCAGACAATGCCCATGCTATTAAGTCTTGACTGGTCTTAAGTACTACAACACTGGCCTCCATAGACGCCTTTAGCTAATAAATGCTTCACAATATTCATGAGCACAGAGAAGGAACTGCAAAATTAGGTGATAATTCTCTTTGAGTCTGTCACTATGACCAACCCCTTTGACATTACACAGCCATCAATGTTCATATAAAAATATTGACCCATGCAGCTTTAAATGTTTACAGTAAACAACAGAAACTATTTTCAACAGCTGGGTGAGTATTCATGGTGACGGTAAAGACTGGCAAGTGTGTCTCACTGTTGACTACTTTATTTATACAGTTCTTTTCAGACAGTTGTTACAAAGACTAAGCAAACATCTGGTTTAGTTGTCCGTAAGTGTACACAAGTTGTTTTGGTTGGTTTTATTTCAACATGTTCTATCTCCTCGCTGTGGTCTTGCCCCTCTGGAAGAAGCAGACAGCTGACACCTCGTACACACCACATCCACTGAGACAGAGTAAATAAAAAAGACCGAGCAGAGGAGAAGGGAGAAATGCGACAGGGCTTTGTTGATGAGGAGGTAATGAGTGTTTGTGAGTGAATCCTTGTTGACGCAATTAATATTCCTCAAAACTGGGGCCCGTTTCTGCCGACTCAGAAACTGGGCGTCATAAATCATTGTTTTAGAGGGCAAAGCGACCTCCTGCCGCAGGAAAACTAAATCCTCCGGCAGCCGTGGGCAGGTAAGTCTGCTGACTTGTAATGAGGAAGACAAAACGAGAGGGAAGAGATGGAGGGGGGGGGGGGGCACCGACTGACAAACTAATCTAGAAGATGAATCGAATAGACAGAGAGAGCGATGAAAGAAAGATGAGAGACAACCAGAAACTCAGAGATGTCAGACGTGAGATCTCCCACCTCATGCTATCAGACACGAGGCTTCTCTGGGCTCACTGAGCGTTAAAGTCAATTCGAGTGAAGGACTGGACTTTACTTTTGTCCATGCATCTCTACCCCAGTGACGTCTTGGCTCGCTGCTTTATTAACAACACACAGAGCTGCCCATTAACAGGCAGGAGACTGTGTGACTCAAACTACAGTAAAAACCTCCATCAGAGACGCAACAGTGCTGCACGTCCAAAGAATGCTCCTATATATATATATCCAAAATAGGCTGTTGACATTGCATGTATGTATTGACCTATATATAGTGAAAATGAGTGTGCGTGTAAATGTAGTAGCAGTAAATGATGCAACCCGATTCAATAAATCACTAGTTTGAAACTACAAACTGGCAGTGATGGGCAGCTACTTTAAATAATCTTAACTTTCTCAAATGTTTTATTCGTTCAGCTCACCGTGATACACTGGATGTATATGAGCAATGTCAACAAAGGTTATGCAATGTCACTTCCAGTGTCATCCAGCTATTACTTTTGCACCAAAAATGGCTAATATTTGTTCACACGGCCATGCCAAACAATTTTATTTAGTCAAACTGGGCTACTTACAGCTACTGTAATAACATGTAGCAAATGCACTTCCAACACTGTTTTCCAGAACCGAAACAAAAATAGTGTGGGTGAGGGAGAACACAAAGAAAAAGACTCAGAGGATATTGGGTGAGGAAGAAGGGGAGGAAAGAGGAGAAGGAATGCAGGGAGGATATGAGTCAGACAGGAGGGGAGGAGAATGTCAGGAAGAAGGGAGGGGGGGTTAGAAGGGAGAGGAGAGGAGAGGAGAGGAGAGGAGAGGAGAGGAGAGGAGAGGAGAGGAGAGGACAGGACTTCTGACTCTTCCTCTTTACCAGCTCCCATTTACTCCTTGCCCCCCTCCTGCTGCCTTTAATGGGTGGATAGAGATAAGAGGAGCAGAGTGGAAACTGTCCAAAGAGAGAAAAAAGGAGATCCATCTGTCCCTAAATGAGACCCTTGCTGTGCTCTCACTCTGAAGGAGAGAGGAGGAGAAAGACAGAAAACACCCAGAAAGAGACAAGAGAGGAAAGCACAGAGATAACTAGCAGGGCCTGCATGCACTCGCTCCATTACCGCAATCACATTATCTGCTCTATCAGATGTAGATGCAGACACAAGAACAACATCTTCAGAGAGCAGTTTGAAAGTTTATATTGAGGGAAAAAGGGGACTTTAATTTGAGGTCAGATGTGGAGACGTGCCTAAAACTTTGCAAAAGCTCTTTCCTTTTGTGTTCAAATCTTTCAACCAAGCATGATTAAGAAGGAGAGAATTAGTTGTCCATTTATATGCAAATGAGCTTCAATCAGTGACAGCTCGTCGAAAGCGTGAATGCAGCGAGGTGTGGCTAACCCCTAAATCCACCGGAGAACTTTTTTTTATTATTTTTGAGAAGATGGCTGTGTGAGTGACGGGAGGTGAAGCAGTGTGCTTTCTCCGATCAGAGAGGAGCCTTCGCAACTGGCAACATCAGGAAGAAGACAAGGGGTGAGCATAACGCGTGGCTACAGTCATGACAAGGACCACTGAGGCACCGATGATGCACCAACATGATACTCTGAGGATGGATAGTCACTGAGCTTTTTCATGGAGGTGGAAACATCTTTTTTCATATACAAGAAATATACAACGTCCACATTCCTGCATTCATTTCCATGGAGGAAATGTTTCACTAGCCAATAAACTACCGAAACAACCCATTAACTACTTCACGTCTGCTTAAATCATACGATCAATACAGCTCTAATTCACGAGCCTGTATGCCAATTTTATGGAACGGTTTGATCTCACTCGTGTGGAATGGCTGTTTTTCCACTGGAGCCGAACAGATTAGTCAATTAATTAATCGGAATTGACAATTAATCAGCGACTTATGGAAGCAGTGAATGAGAAGTACTGCTTCCACCTTTCGAAATGTGAATGTTTTTTTTCTTCGGTGGTGACCTGATAGCTTTGGAGTTTTTGGCAGTTTTCTCAGATGAAACAAGTCATTTGAAGATGTCAACCGTCCAGTTGGAAAAGAAAACCTTAAACTTGTCATTTTACAGAGAGAAACTGTCTGGACATTTTTAATCTACGTCAAAGCACACACTGATAAACAGTCACAGTATGACTAAGCCAGATTTGATCCAAACCCAAAACTTACCATTACCCTACCTCAATCAAACATGAGACATGATGACAAACTGAGCTGAAAACTAAAACCTGACAGAGGAAACACGTGATAATGAAACTGGTTAATTCCAGGAGTAGTGGCCCTGCAATGGCATGGAAATCTAGACTTCCTGAAGTACATTATATTTTCAGAATGTTATATGTCTTCAGCATGAGCTGAAACCAGCTTGGCTTGGTTGAAAGGAAAGAGGGATTTCATTACTACAATAGAGACTGAACCTCTACAGCAGCACTCTAATCAATCAGGCTGTTCCTCTATTCCTTCTAGAAGCATTCATTTGCATGAACTGGCCCACAAGCTTTCATTGCTGATGCATTGATGAACTAGAACACCAAAATACATTGCCACTGACTGTTAATACAGTAACTCCAACATATTTTGAAAATATATATCTTCATTAGATAACTGCATTCAGGCTAGAAGCTGATCTGATATCCTCCTCCCAAACAGCTCTGACATTCACTCTATAAAGGATGCAGATAGTTACCAACTATAAAACACCAACTACACACCTTTAATGTTTTACAGTGGTCACATACTGAGTTTCCAGCAGTACCACATGGACAAAAAGCTCTGAGAAAACTACCAATTAAAGCAAAAACCTCCAAGGACGTACAGTAGGAATACTGTGTACTGTATAATAAGAGATAGCAGTGTCCCCACAATGCAATATATTGTCAAATATTCATGATAATACAAAACTGCAAGACCAGCACATAACAAACCCAGGGCATAGAACTCATCCATTTTTTTTTGTACTGCGAGAGAATCAACCTCCTCAACCATTACATAAGTTCTCACCATTTCTTTTTAGTGAGCCATGCGGGACCACAGGACAGAGGACCCATAACTTCACAGCATGCAATCCCCCATTACAGCTAACCAGAGCCGATGTCAATAGCAGCACTTCACGGTGGAAAGCTGCAGGGAACTCTGAGGGGAAATCATGCCTGATGACATAAATGTAGGAAAGCCAAACACAGAGGAGGAGTGGATAAACGGAATGATTTGGGGCTAACTCCCCCAGGAGGTCAAAGAAATGTGGGTATATACGTACATGTGAGTGCGTGTGTGCGTGTATCAGTCTTTCCGCGGCGCTTATTTGTGCATGCGTGCATGATAAAGGGTGCATTCCAGATGACTGAGGAGAGAAGTACTCTGAGGCAAGCTGACGCAGATCGACAGAGATGGGGCAAGCGTGGGTCGTGCACCGTTATAACAATTAGTCAACCCCACCTATAATACCCCGTCGCTGTTCTCACTCCCCCTGCAGCACAGGCTGTATGCAAGGCTGCTGAACTAGAAACAGCTCTCCAAACAACTGACTGAATGAACGTCCAGCTTAAAACCTCGCCAACAACCTCCTGCTAACAATAGTCAGACGCTTAGCAACATGGCCACAGCATCTGTCCTTTAACCTTCCAAGTCTGTTCAAACACTCCATATTGGTGATACAAAATATGCACTAACACGGTGTTCCTAAGCCTGGAGGTACTCCTATCAGGGTGTTGAAACAGTCCCATACTGACCTTTATCGTTTGTTTTTTTGAGAAATGCCTTACTGTTTTCTCTTCTGACCTCTAAAATGGTTCAAAAGACTACAATCTGTAAACCCCTGGGCATGCAACATGCGATGAGGGTTCACAAGAAGACATAGCTTCATGTTAAGGGGGTCACAAATTTAAAAAAAAACCTGGCACACCACATTGGGACTCATTTCTTTCAAAGAAAAGCAATATAATAGCAATATAATGATTTTAAAAAAAAATCCATTCAGCTGCTTGGAGGAATTTCTATGAGGCATTTCCCCAAAGACTTATAAAGGACTGAGAACGTTTGAGGCAAAATGAGGGAGTGTCTCCTGGCAAATCATGTGAGGAATAGTTGAAACTACAACATTAGGAGGAGAGATATTCATTTGACTGTGTCCCACTGACATAAACTGGAAGAACAAGGGACTCGTTGTGTCTCAAAACTGAACCCTCCACAGTCAAATTAATAACCACCCTTGGCTCCTTCACTCATACCTGAAAGTTCCCATGTTTAATTGCTCGTACAGTACACCCCCTTTATGGTTTTATTCACAAAGCAGTTCAAACTAATGTCATTAAAAGCCCATTTGGCCTATTGATGATCATTTAACTATAACCTTGTACAGTGTCTGTAATGAAGTAAATGAGTTCCTGAGCTGGCAATGCCTTCATAGCCCAGAGCAGCTGCAGTCCAGTAAGTCAGACAAACTGATGAATGAATCAACAAGTCGTGGTGGACGCAGCATGGTTTGTGGGAGTGAGCAGGAATCTTGGCAAGTGATTTATTGAGCAGCACTGGCGTGACATCAGAACGGTGGCCTCCGTGCCCCCTCCCCACCTCTTAAACCTCCAGATTCCCACAAAACCTTCTGAGCTGGAAGTACTGAAGATGAAGAGTCCTTCTTTTTTTTTTTTGAATAAGGGAGTGGAGGATGGGTGTCTTACTTAGGCGGAGGGGGCAGATTAGGGAGTCCACACGGGATGGAGGTTAAAAAGGATTACAAGACAGAGAAACTAAGCAGGTTGAAGGAGGCGCTCTTTGGGTATGAAAGAACGAACAGCCTCGAACCTTTAAGATCCTCCACATAACTCAATGAGAACATTAATCAGTGACCAGACGGCAAGTTTTGTAACATTTTGCACTCGACAGCCAAATAAATGAAGTAGTTTATTTGACCTGGGGCAGAGATCATTTAAACATTTTAGAGAACTTCTGGAACCAGGGACAGGCTGTGTTCAGCTCACAGTCCAGTACACACTGAACTAGACTGTCAAGGGTCACGTAATAATGAAAATGAAACACTACTAGCGTACAAATTGGTCATATCATCTGCCTGAACTGGTGCAGTTTATTTTCGACGTTAGGACAGAATGAAGACTGAATCCCTGACAATAAGCTGACATTATTTATTGATCTACAGTCAGTTATCCTTGATTATATCCCATGCAACAGATACAACCACAAGACTTTACCACTGTGACACATGAACCAGTCACTACTGCCTTTGGAGTTCGGCTCAAGAATGATGTCATTTTCACATCTCCGGGTTTTAGGGAGAAGTTTTATTAGAAAGAAGTCACAGTCTGACATTTTTTATTCAGAACACATGCAGAGAACCTTGCAGAGGTTTTGGCAAGAGGGCCGCTGCTAATGTGCAGTGCTGTATGCTGATCCCTCATTCTGCAAAGTACAAGCTCAGTTGAAGTGCTAAAGGGCTGTAGCGTAGCGCAATGGTTTAATATGAAAGGTCTATTGTATAATGACCGGTGGTGGTGCTCAGATGATTGGTGTCATATATTAGACACTAAATTGGCTAAAGTTAAACGCTGCAGTGAAACGAATAGTGTCATTTAGCACAAAGTGATTTTCCCGCTCAATAACCAGGTTCAAACACCCCTAAATTAAGCCGGTGGCTTCTTTGTGCTTAACAAAAGGTGACCATCCTTCAATAGTACGATAAAGGAAGACATACTGTTGCAATTTAAGAATTACACACAACTGCTTTTAATAAAGGTTTGGGTAAAAGTTAAATCATATAATGTATACAACGGAAGGTTGGAGCATGTGGTCATAATTTGCATGTGTACTGTACAAGTACCTAACAATGCATACCAACAGAGCTACGCTATACTCCCTCTCTTCCACAAATCTCCAGGCCCATGACATCAACAAACGGCAATGCTTAAAATCATCTAAATGTCGTGTTCAATCAGACTTTAATAACAGAAAGCTGGGATGCTTAAGATCCTCTTTTTTACTTTGCAACGTGAGGGACTGTCACTGCTTTATTATTTCTGCATGGCGCTCCCAAAAATTCATTTTGCAATTAAGCCTCACTCAGCACTTCTTTTGCCTTAGATTTTCTACTGAGGAAGTTTGAGTGGGTTTGTCTCTTTTCTTGGGCTGTTGGATTTGGTGGTCTTCACTGTTCATGCTGCCTACCAAATTGAAAACCCAAATTCTTTTTAATTTTGAAAAATGTTGCACTCTCAGGCTTGTTACGTGGGAAATAAACTTTTAATAATTAAACACAAAATGTTTCATTATCTGGGTGTAGACTGAATCATTACACTGAGACACAGCAACAATTTATTAATGAAAAATATGCAGATAATTAAGAAGATGGAAGATGGAAAGGACTAAAACAGTTTCACACTTTCAAAAACCTTTCATCAACATCTAACCAGAAGGTAGGAAAAACTTTAAATTAAACCAAATTAAATGAAGTACATCATTTTAGTATGCAGTCGTTAGCGTAGAAAAATACTCCAGTAGTCATTGAAATTACAACTGGGGGAATAAAACCTGGTTTCCTGCTATCTCAATCAGTGCTCCACTCCAAAGGAAAAAAAGGCACCGCACAGGTCTTAATGTTAGTCATCACTCAGCACCTACCACATTAGGCTAGCAGCCTCATACTTGGCTTGTAGATCTATGCTAACAATGTAGCTGCAGGGGCCTCGCTGAGGTAAAAAGGTCATCAGAAAACATAAATTAGGCTGGAGCCAACAGATGTGCAGTGAAAAAAAAAATCAATGACTAATTGAGAAGTATAAGGAGAGGTTAGGGTGGCATGCTGCGGGGGCTTGAATGTGGAGAAATGCATATTCTGAAAAGAGATGACAGATAAACTGGGGTCTGGAAGAAGGAGTAATGATAATGCACTGCATCTTGTGCCATTTAAACAGGCCTCACAAGTGGTCAGCACACAAAATGGGTGGTCCTCAAAGTGAGGAAAGCCAAAGGAAACAAAGGAGGGAGGACATGTGGAACATGAATAAATGGCAAACTAAACTTATCTTCAATCTTAGCTGATGCTGCTTTCCCGTCCAGCAGGTCATTTAATGGGAGCGCTGCCTCAGGACTCCTGATTATTACACAGAGTATGAAAGACTCTGCACCTCTGGAATGTGAATCATGAACTGGAAAGACCACAACGGTGTGGGCTTCAGGCCAATGGTAGATGTACTGTCCATGAAGGTGGGCCTTCACTCACATGAAATTTAAAAAGCAGAGCTGCATTAAATAAGGATCCAGAAAAATTCTTGCATGAGTTTATTTCCGAGATCCACAACTAAATGATGTGAATCCTAGCACCATAAGCTGGGCCACGCTACAACTGCATCCTGAAGATTATGCTATACATTGGCCCATGGAGGCTCATTGATGCTTGACCAATGAAAACCTTCCACTGGCCTTTGCAGCAGTGGTTATAAGCAAGTTGAGTCTATATAAAAATCATTTGGCTTTTTCCTGAAGTCCTACTGGTTGGCGGTGATCTTGAGGAACGGATGTGCTGAAACATTTTTTTTCTGTGTTGGCTAAAGTGGAGAGGATCGACAAAGCAAAACATTTTCACTATCTGTTCTCTGAGGTTTCCTGGCCACCTGTGGCTCTATCAGGCTTAACTAAATTAAACAATGAAACGAGGCTCACGCAGTTACTGTTACTACTCGCTGTAAAGTTATTTAATTACTGAACTTGAAGAAATGTGGAAAGACTGGGAACCCCAGGCTAGATAATTAGTATTCTCAACTCGCTATCTGTGCTATCACACCCTATTATTTGGGATGCTCAAAGAGGGCTACCAAGACGAACACTGGCATCGTTTGCAATTAAGGAAACAATAATGACGAAGACAGCGATAACGCTCTCCATTACAGTCTGTGCTGGAGGAATCTGTCTCCTGATAACCTCGTTTTGATTGGACACTTTAATCAAAAGGACCAAATGTCTGTGTTCCAATCCTATTATGTGCCAGAGCAGAGGAGAACACACTATTGAATTAGCTTCAAAGTCAGCCTGGAGCCTGCAAGCCCTCATGCAACATTCGGCCTGCATCTGCACTGCAATGCCTCTTGCTTGTTAGTGAGTAATATCTGGCGTAAAAGGGAATTAGACCATACTGCAAACTTTAACTGGGATGCATTTTTGATCAGGGTCATTCACTTTTTTTTTTTTTCTTTTTTTCGTTTTTCAGTCTCTCTTCCCATCAGTAATGTATAAAACATTTGCAAAATATACAAATTCCTCCTCGTGGCTCATCTTCCCTTACCCACCTCAACTCTTGGATGACCATGAAGTCCGACTGACTTTTACAGCTGAGAAATAGTTGCATCTCATTAGAAGCAGAAATGTAATCGGGTTATAAAACATGAGCCATAATTGCTAGCTTCTAGGTGCTGGTGTTACCATAAAAACACCTCAAGGCGTCTGGAACGCTCTGCGGCTATTAACACATAAACTGATCAAAAGCTGAGGCAGCAAAGCTGCGAGGACCAAAAAAAAAAAAAAAAAAAAGAAAACTGTTGCTGTCAAAGTTTGAGAGCTGGGCAGTAAATAAAGTTAGCTTTGATTTCTGTCCACAGTGCCAGCAGGCTGAAAAACAAACTCTCCGAGACAGATTTGTGAACTATAAAGTCAGAAAATCAATAGAGGGTGAATGCTAACTCAGGTGCTACTTGAACAACATTTGTCACTCTGTCCTGCGTCTTAGAACAAATGCTTCCATAAAAATTAATAAAAAGGCAATGTCTGGAAACATATTGAACTGATATTATACTGATGAGGAAGAGCTGTTCTGCTGCTCAGTGCAGCCCTCTGCATACCAGCTTGCAGATGACTTCATAAGCGATCGCTTGTTTATTATCGTCACGCTTACTTTATTTGCATGAATCACAAACGTGAGGGGCTGTGTTTGTGTGGCTATGATAGGATGAAGGGAAGTGCACCTATCATTGCAGAGGACGGCTGCCAACTGACTAATCACGGCGCACACGCCGAGGGCAACACGAAAGCCCACCGCAACGCGATTCAGCATGTGCTTGCATCATTGCTGTGTGACCTCAGATAAAGCTCTGAATCTGATACAGAAGTATTACTTTTGCAAACTGCTGAACGCAGCCTTATTACTGGGTCTGAAATACAAGTTTTTTCGGTCACAACATACAAAGAGGTCTCTTGATACTGTCGCATAAATATAGCTTAGAACATGAAAAGTAACAACACTCCAGTTAGTTTTTGCAGTAAATACACAAACTGCTCAAATAGCAGTGCATCAGAAAGCAAATGTGTTGGCTGAGCTAAAGGAAAAGATAAGACCCCATAAACAAATCATTACAATAACTGTCCCTTGATGATGTGAGAAGCTGCTTTGCTGTCTGGCAATCGCAAGGAAATCTAAATGCACTGAAGAGGGGTATCAGCTGGTCACATGACTGCAACAAAAACACAAGTAAAAAGAACAGTTTGTCACAAATCAAGAGCCGGAGGAAATACAGAGAGAGCGAAACAAATCAAACAATGGCATTAAAGTCGAGGAATTAATGTCAAGATGAGAGATGACAAGTTTGTCTGATGCTCCTTCTCTCGGAAAATCCATGCTAAATCACCATTAGAGATCCCCATTTTAAGATTGCGCCGGGATTCGCAACTCCCAGATGAGTGTCAGATGAGACAAACATGTAAACACGCAGACATAAACTCAGTATGCTCTTTTTGTGTTCGTGTGTCTGGAAGTTAACCTGCTGCTGACCACAGAGCTCTCCACGCCAGCTGCTGACATGCCTCGCTCACATTCCACAGATGAGCGGCCCGGCTTTGGGCCAGATGACTGGGGCCGGGCCGTCTTTGCCCTGCAGACAATCAGCCCCGGCCCCTGCCCTCCTAATGAGGGCCTTTAATTAGTCGTTAACCATGGGGACCAGCCAGTATGCCTTTTTGCCCCTTGCGCTCTCTGATCAATAGCCATGACATTTCTGTTCTCAGCTCCTCTAATTACATTTTGGTGGGGGGGGGAGAGAGAGATGGAGTTTTTATTTTCTGCAGTATAAAAATCAGTCAGAAGAACAAACTCACTGACCCTAAGAACAAATAACACAATGCATAATATAAATGTGGTCCAATGTGAGACTGTGCGATATACAATGCATTTGTGAAACGTTCCATATTTTGTGTTGACTCAACTCTAGTTTCAGATGGCCTTGTATTGGATTGCGTTCGACTCAAATGTGTTTCCAATTTTTTTTTTTTTTTCACCCACATTTACAAGCACGGGAAATGTAACAAACACCTTCAAATACGAGGATCACAACACCACCGCTAACTACAGCGCTCACGCCGTCATACAGCTGAGTCAAGTTTCATCAAAATCATGTGTTAGTTATGTATACATATATTCCACACGTACAGGGAGAGTGACAGGCCTGGACACAGATGCTGGTGAAAGGGGTAGGGTAGGGTGAGCTATTGATTTGTGTTTGTTTGTGCTGTGAAACCCTTTCACCAGTGTGCGTACACGTGTGCGTCGACAGCAAGCAGCGGCCCCCGGCTGCTGCGCTCCCCGTGTCATCAATTACACATGGAGCCACCTCCAAGATCGGTAACATCCATCCTGGCCCGAGCCCGGGCGTATCATAGCAACAGAAACTCTGGGGGAACACGGTTGAGGGGCGGGTCTTGGGCCCTGTGGCTCAGGCAGGGGTGCAGGGGTAGATCTGTGGTGACTCTCATTCATCGGCGCATGCGCACACGCATCCGTTTGCTCCCTCGGCGACGTCACAATGAAACATGGGCTTCAGCGTGGAGCATTAACAACAGGAGAATATTAGCTCGACCCTTTTCTTATTGCCTCTGACACGATGTGGCACACTCAACCCTAGTAGCGACCACATGTCTCTGAGCGTTACATCACTTCCATCGCGAGCCTCCCAAGCAATCACGTCTCCATAAAGCAAAGAGGAGTGGGATCACTTACAGTATCGTCTTACAAGTGGGACGCACACCGCACCACCTCTGAGTTTAATACATGGTGCTAGGTGGTAACCTGTTCCTGACCTCGGCATGACTAAATTCCCTGAGCTGCTGCCAGCACTGCAGCTAAAGCGCAGCTGGAATAATAAGCCATGCGCTGCCAATGACACAGTCGTCAAAAATAATGCATGGAAGCACAGCATAGCAGAGCGGAGTTCAATATGTGGTGATAAAAGAATAATGTGTGCAGGCTCACAGTGTTTATGGCCCTTTTCACTGTAGTTCAGACAGCAGGTCTGGAGATCTTTCAAGGCCTGAATCGGAAAGGACAGGAACCATTACACCGACGCGTCCGACGACTCTTTCTCATCAGACCTCACGCTCAGTTTTCCATTCTCATCCACTGGTCCAGTGATCACAGAGAGGCTGAGGCAACCATATGGCTGCATGCTGCTGCTGCAGCAGCTACAACGCGGACGAAGCAGCTGGCTAGCCCCCCTGCTCCACCACACACACACACACACACACACACACACACACACACACACACAGAGCAAGTAGTCTGGCTCACTTTCAACTTCAATTTAACATTAAACTGTTAAATTATCTTATTAGAAACATAAACATGATGACAATAAAACAAGACCATCATTGGCCTAGCCTTTGAACTGCGTTTCATAGTCGGTGCTCAATTTGCAATATGATTTGTATTACACGTCATGTAACAGAACGACAACAAAAAAAAAACATCAGACTGGTGCAAACTAATGCTTTCTTCTGCTGTTCAACAATAAAATTCACATGGCAGAGGGAAAGAAAGGGACTAAGTAGTGACAAGGTCTTTGCAAGAAAAAGCAAATGGCTTTATGGGGAATGTGGTCTGAGTTTACGAGCACAGCAGAATACCACAGTTGTGAGATAGATGCTACCGGTCATTCCAGCAATGGTTTACATCTCTTTGTTTCTGTCCCCGCCTCTTAATGTTCTCCTCAAAGCACGCTAGGACCGAGTGGACTGAGAAATATCTGCTAATAGTGCTGAGACCCATGTGGGCTTCTCAGAGAGGGAGGATGAAGGCCAGAAGGAGACAGATTAAGTTGCTTCGAAAAATGTCCTTATCTCTTTGTCTTTGCACTTTTCCCACCCTCACTAGTGGACACCAGAAACACAATTACTGTACAATGCCGGCTTAACTGTTGCGTGTAAGACAGCCACACTGTATATGCTGACAGGTACTAACAACTAGTCTGCATTAAAATTGTGTTTAGTCATCAGGAACATCCCTAACTTATTTAGAACAAGTTTAAGGTTTTAAAAGTAGAAGAAGAAGAAACACAAGACAAAAAGTTAAGTGTAGGTTGGGGGACACGATGCTGAACTGACTTGTCTTGTACTTTGGCATCTCCATTTCCGCAGTACAGACGTACAAACGCAGAGTACAACAATCTTGCTAAGCAGAGGAATAGAAACGGCTCGCAACATTCCGTTTAGAAATACATATCATCAGTCTCATCATAAATATAGGCAGGTGAAGAAAGCGTTTCTCTTCCTTTCAGCACTTTCATAGCCCACCTCAACAATTACATCAACTTCAGCAATACGACTGGCAATAAAACCCTCATAAAGAATATATTACAGTGAGGCCTTTATTTCTGAAGCATTCCTACCTCGCCCTTGAATTGTGTAATAATCGCAAAGTGGAGAGATTGCTCTTAGCAGAGTAGTGCTTGTCCCCGTACAATACTTAGAAAGCATTATAAGCAGCAAGTGAAAATCATACCCTATCTGAGGCCAGATATTAAAACTCAAATTGTTCACGGATGACAAACACAACTTTATATTCAGCTGAGTGGGCATTTTCCTGAGAAGCCCTAAGACGGACCTTACCTTTAAACGATCCTCTCCAAAAAAGATAGTTTGTTTCTGTGCGCTGTGGGAATTTAGGCAGGGATTCAGCCGATTTTTCTGTCTTCTCAGCAAGTCTACTCTGACTAAACCTGCATGGGCCACTTGCTGGTGGCTGGGATAAACCCGCATGCTTATTTGTCACTGTGTCACAGTGGGAAGGGCTACAGGCATGAGGCGATCATCGCTGCCTTTAAAAACAGCCAAAACACCTAGATCGGGGGAGGAATTTAGGAAGTTTCCGTCAGCACAGTGACACATGAAAAAGATCTGGTCATTAATAGCTGAACAAAAGCTGACCACCAATGTTCCTTCAGGGACGTCTTCTTTGTTACGTTGTGTCAAGCGGTTGGGAACATACCATTCCTTAAAAAATGGAAGTGGAGGACTGGGATCAGAGAGCACATCTGTTGTTTGTACAGCTATTATTTTCCCAGAGTCCCGAGGAGTGGAAGACAAAAAGGGGTCTTACGAGCGCCTTAACAGTACATGTGATGTAAGATCAAAGGATGAGCAGATAGGGAAATGAACACGTGTATGTGCACTGAAACTGAAGAATGAAGGCAGAAACTGGCCGCATGTGCGAATGACATCAGACTACCCACAATCCAACTGAACAGGTCAAACCACATACGTAGCATTCAGTAAGCCTCTCTCTCTTCGTATATACGCACTTGTTTTTCTCTTTTTACATCGAAGCCAATAAAACGATTCTTGTTCTGTTCCCCGGTGTTCATACATGAAATACAACGCCCCAGGCCGTACCTGTTTTGTCCGGAAATGATAACACACACACAGTATATAATAAGGCCATGACTACTCCTTATTGAGGTTCTTATTTAGGTTACGTGTTTGTCGGCAGCAAAACAAAACCTAGTTTATTGATAGACAGAGGGGGGGAGAAAATCATGTTTGTCAAACCAGTCAGCAGGAGTGATGAATGCAATGCTAGTAAAAGCAATCCATCACGGGCTGCGAAGACAAAGCGGGGGGAAAAGTGAGAAACGTCAGACAAACATGAGCGATTGAGTGCAAGTGAATGGACGACGGGAAAGGAAACTAGGGTAGATAAGAAAAAAAATAATGGATGGGAGGGAGGGAGGGAGGGAGGGAGTGATCATGCATAACACACAGGTAGTGTCAAATGAGACAAACACACACCAAGTCACCATCTGCCTGCCGCAGTGGTGTCTTGCGTTGTGTCCTCAGATAACCTCCATAGCTAATTGAGCGGTGAGCCAGGGCCTTACAGAGCAGCAAATTTATCAGCCCATCAGTCCCACATAAAGCAATGTAACGCTGTGTTACTACCACCAATGAGTCATACACGATGGCTCTGAATACAGAACAGCCAAAGATATTCACCATTACTCAGCAAAGATGTGGAACTCAAGGCAACAGTGTTACAAGGTAACGTCATTAACCAGGAATGCTCGCGCTGCCCCTGAAAAGTCGATGATTCAAGCAATCACATTTTGTCAGAGCAACCTCTGCACTTTCGTTTCTTAGCTCCATCACTGCGCACGGAGCGACGCAGGAGCAAGCTTGGCAGGCTGTAATCTACAAACTGAGTCTTAAAATGACCGCAAACCACAAAACTGACTGTGATGGCAGCGGAGAAAGATGATAGACATTGAGGGCGGCGTGAGGCGAGGCAGCGCGACTCCAGTCTGTCGGCTGCTCCGACACAAACTGTGGATGAAGTCAGTGAAACCATTTTTGAATGGTGATGGCGACATAACCTCCTCTTCTGTGACTGATACCATGGTGCGCTGGGATTTCATAACAGAACTGTAAGACTTTCACTTTCTTTGACTGTGTGGAAAACTCACAGAAAGGTATTTTTATCTAGCACAGCAAGAAACATTTCGATCTAACTTTCCAAAGAAATACGTCAAGATTAACAAAAGGATTAAGTTTTCCTCTAGTAGTACCAACTGCTCAACATTTGCCCAGTGTTTAGGAGAACATACCTGCAAAACTAATGACATTTCCATTCCCCAGCAACGAACAGTACCGTGCTTACACACAACACACACTAAGATGGCGATCATGGTAGACATTATACCTGCTAAACGTGTGTTAACCTGTTGGCATTAGCATTTAGCTCAAAGTTCCACTCAGTGGATAGTGGCTTGTGTGGCTGTAGATTCTGAGCATTTTCGCCCGGTACCTCATTCTATACACCAAGAAAATATTTTCTATATTCATCTATTTAAGCTAGAAGGTAAGTCACAAAGTATGGATACTAGTCAAAAACCCATGCATTCATCTCCAGCTGTCAGGGGAGATGTCAGGGTTAAATGGCTCAAGGCACCACAACTGTAACACGACTGCATCATTCAACCACTTGGCTGCAGCTTCCCAGTCAGCTCCGACAGTCCAACCACAGGCTTGCTAGCCCTGCTCCTGCCTCCTCAGGTGTGATATGAACCGGACTGAAATCTAATATTTAAAAAGGCGGCCTGCGCGTATGAGGTGTTTCAACCGAGCACACGGAGTGGCTGTCGTGTTTCGGGTTGGCTGTAGGCAGAGCTGGGGTCCAGGTCCCTGGGGGAGGAATGCGAGGCATATGGTCGTGATTAAAACAGGGGTAGCGGAGCAGGGAGTTTACATTAGCATGCTGCCTAAGGGGGCTGAGGAGCTGGGTGAAGGGCTGTGCCAGTCACGGTGCTCAGTCTGCCATGCACCACGTTTACAGAGGCAGAACTGAAAGCTGAGATGTGTGAATTTGCCTACCTGTCTGCTGTATCAAGCAAGTCTATTTCTAGATTGCGATGTCAAGTTTGAGGATTTCAATTTGGCATCTCGTTGATCAACTAGCAGACAACAGAACCTCATGACAAGATAGAAGAAACTGGGCTGTTGGCAATAACAAGTTTACCATGTAGGAAAATGAATGTGCATCAATTAATGAATGATGATTTTACTCGTTGTAATGCTTATAAAAATGAAATACTTCAAAGTTAAACATTGACTCTGGTCTTGTATCTCTGCTGGATAAGACACTTAAAGAGCGGGAGAGAACGATGAGGAGGAGGATTTGGTTGAGTGTGTTTACACTCCTCCTCTTTGAGCAGTGGGAGGGAGTCACCACAGATGTGTACCCACATCTGACACAACTGCACATTCATCACACACACGCACACACAAGATCACACATCACAAAGAAAGGGATTGGCAAATCTCCTACCTCAGACGCACCCTTGTTCTTTTCTGGTGACGTTTTACCAACTTTCCTGCACTTTATACTTTAGTGAGGGAGAAAAACTGCATGAGGTTTGTTGCATTCAGCTGTGTAGACGACACCAGAGCAGCCAGCGATGACACCGTATGACCAAGAGTAAGCGTTTTCCATGTCGCGGTGATGCAACAGTCATGCCCCATAAAGGGAAAGCGATTTTACACATCGCAGTCTGTTGACAGGTCTTGGGGAGCGCTGCTGCACATGAAAAAAGTTACATAAAGTTGTTTGTGGCTCCAGTGGGAGCTCCATGAAGTCTGATAAATGCCATGGAGTGATGTCACTCGAGTCAGCATCAGTTAAAGCTGATGACTACTAGGTTGAAAAATGAAATAAATCTGGGGGTGTGGAACTTACCAGACCTCTGAGGCTGCCTGCTCGAGGCTACATTAGCTGCTGCTAGCACAAAACACCTGAACCTCAGGCTGAAGCGTCGGCAGTCAGGCTGCACTGTGTGTGATGCAGACTTCAGGTTCTGACACGGACAAAGAATGTCTCTGTTATATTCTGCTGCAGCGATATTTATCTATCTTTCTGAGTTTGACAACGTTACAGAAGTGCACTCTTTTAAAGCGGGACATGTCTAGTAGCTGCTTTCTTCACTACAGAGACTGCTGTTGGTAAAGAAATCCCTATTCTATAACAGATTTCTTCCGTAACTAGTACTAAATATGGAATAAAAATAACCCTTGTTCTTGAACTCTGAAGAAAAAGTGACAGCCAAACTAATGGCAAGTCCCTGCAGGTCTAAAGTCTCTATGTATATTTCTCCACATAATAAAGCTTATCAAAATGTAGACCTATATTAAAATCAATGAAGCCCATCCAATTTAGGTGTTTGACAGCTCTGCATAAAGTAACCACGGCTTTCTTTTCAAGGTTTCCTGTGCCGTTTTGTAGAGTATCCTCAGAGAGAGGAGCGGCGGCCTGTAACCACCGTGGCAGCACGCCTGGGCAGAATTTGATTTCCACATCTCATTATCCCCAAAATATCAAGAGCAGTTTGCAACAAAGAGCTGCACTTTAGAGGGAGGATGCACCTGCAAAATGTTATTGTAATGGAGGTTAGGGTATAGTATCTTTTAAAAAGAAAAGAAATCGGCTCTGCCTTCTGTCAGAGTGGATATCTGGACTGAAGGGAATGGCTGATGTTTATCTGTATGTGCCCATTCCACCGCTTACTTGCATTAGGAAACAGTTGTAGAGTTTAAACAGAGCGGCTGGCATGTCCAGAGCACAATGAATCAATCAGGGATTGGATTCGGACCCGTTAAGGTTTGCCTTGAGCAGGGCCCTTACCAGTGTTGCACATTAGCTTAGTAACCTTTTCGGCGTTTAAGCTGGATGTGCTGTAAGAAAAAGACAAAAACAAACGATAAGTGGACCCAGGAATCCACTGCCAGAGCTTCCTAAGTTCACTCGCACGAGTGAGAGAGATCACATATCAGCACGCATGTACACATAATCTGTTACACACAAAGCAAAAGAGCACCTAATCCGTCAGTCCCTACTCGACGCTGTCGAATGATGTGCAGTTTGTGAGGAAAAGAATGATATAACGACAATAACAACAAACCTCAGCCCAAAACAGGAAATGGGGCTGATTTGTGGCTGCTGATTGTTGGCACAGTCCACTTTGGGCTGATTAGACAGTGGGAACGGCGCGGCACGTCCGCTGCCCCTGACATGAAATATGGAGGTAATATCTGTTGCCTTCTGTTGGAGGATCCCGACAGCTTAATGATTCAGCAAGCGATGTCTGACAAACACACACACTCACAAAGACATAAACATGGAATATAAAGCAGCCCATCCACCTCTCCATTACTGCTGTCAAATAAAACATACATTACAACAGCTATGCTGCTTTTTCTAAGTCAAGTCAATTTATAGTGGCGTTTATGTCTCCGTGCATTCCACACACACACAAGCACGGAATAACATAACATCATCTTACATACAGACCATCATTTTTTTCTTCTATAGGATTAAAGTGCAGGTCAGAAAAATGGACAGTGCACACAGTGAAAACACCACGCTGTCAACTGACTCAACCTGCCCAATATCACCACTGCCATCATCCATCCCATTCATGGCCTTGTCTTTATTCATGGTTCACCTGCTGTGTGTGACGGCGCTACCAGAACAGTGTCAACAGAGCCACTGTTTAGTGTGGGAACGCAAAGAAAGCCAGGCACCCATGGGGCCGGAGAGGAGGGGCCATAAGGTGACACTGACCCCAGAGAGAGGGACATGCCTGAGGACAAATGCCCAAGAGGCTGGGGGATCTTCCTTTAGCCACTCTGAGAAGAGGCAGGAGGATCGAGAAACAGAGAGGAGTTTAAGAAGGAAGGGACTGAAGCGGGAGAAGAGCGGTGGAATTAGACTGGGTTTATCCTCGTGTGATGTAATTGGATTCCTGGCAATATGGGCTTGGGGAAAACGATGGAGGACAGGAGGAGGTGACTGAACAGATAGAGTATGAGGGAGATGAGGAGGAGGAGGAGGGGTGGCAGAGCAACAGGGAAAAGGATTGATTTCAGTTTGAACACTGGAATGGGTCTCAGGGGAGGGGAGAGAGAGAAGGGGCTTGGTTGGCGGAAAAGCCCCGCCAGTTTTCTCTTGAGCTCCTCGGGGCTCCATAAGGCCGAGTCAAGCCGACCGCGGCCCGCTGGAAGGAACTGTACACACCCGGATTTTATGACCCAACAACGTATTCTGTTCAATCAGTAAAGGAAAGAAAGAAAGAGATCCCCGGGAGAGGCAAAGTAAAAGAGGGGGAAATTAAGTTAAGATGGGCGTGGGCTAAAATGCTAATGAGAGCATGATGAGGTAATCCTTTCTTGTCCTTTCTGGTTCCCAGAGCCTCGTATTCTCCGCTTGTTATTCTGCTTTGTACAATGTTGAAAAATGTGTGGTTTTGCTTGCATATTAAATAAATTCAGCCACAAAAGGAGAGGCGGCTGTAGTGTGCTACCTCAGACTGATGAGTGCATTGTAGCCAAGCATGAAAACAGACACCATAACTTACTTAGAATCCGCCCGGTCCCTATTATAATACTGCTGTTTGCCATCTTTGTCTGCCATCGTATTAACGGTAACAGATGTCTGCAGCTGGAACAGCTAAAGGAAGGCTACTTTGCCATGTGAGCGGTGCTATACATCCACGCCATAGGCTGCAGCTCATTTGTCAATGTGTTTAAAGTGATTGGAATTGCAAAATAAAATGTTTTCTGTTACGCCAGATACTGCATGTCGCTAAGGGAAGTGCACATACTAATACACCTCAATCAAACCTGCGTTGTCCTCTGCCTGTCATTCATTCCACTCATGAGTGATGGCTCTGCGGTCGGCCCGGGCTGTGGTGTTGGGCGCTCTTTCCACAGCCAGGTAGACTGAAATACCTCCCTGTACAGCTGGCGCTTAGCAGGGCAGAAACAAGTCAGAGAAACAGACCAGATGAGCAGGTACACACACACACACAAAAACTAGCCTCCCCCTGTGTGTGCTCTAATTCATCTGAGTGTCAGGCAGATGGGAAATGTGTAGTGCAGGCTGATGTGTATAGGTGTGTGTGTGTGTTTGTGTTTGTGCCTTCTAGCTGTCAAAAAGAGTGAGTGCAGGTTAAGCCGGGATCGCAGCTTGGACGCACGATTTTCCCCCCGCGTTTGCTGGGCCACATTCAGGCGTACGGCACTGAACCTTCTAAATACAAGCTGGTTACATCTCTACCTCGCAGAGGTCACTGACACCATGACCGCCCAATGAATGAAATGACATCTGCAAATAATTACACCAATTCAGCTTACATGGCTAAATCTGTAGAAGTTGTGGGGAAAAAAATCCTCCTTTCAACTGACAACAGTGTCGTTGTAGCCGAGGCACAAGTGTTAACGACAGGAATATTGCCCAGCGCTGACATTTCATGGGCAAACAGTAGCTGAATGCAGATCTATTGCTGACTCACATCCAACAAAAGACACAATCGCCTGTGGAAACCGGTATCAAAATATAGAGCCGGTCTATGTTTAGAGCGGCAAAACAAAGTCACTTTTATGACCTTGCTTGTGCCTTTTGGCGCTTGATGATTTGGGCAACAGTAAAGAGCTGTATTTAGACCACACACAAGCATGTACGCCAGCACACACACACAGGGCCTGTGGTCAAGAGCCCGGATACTTAAGAGAACAAAGAAACATATTTTTCCTCTGCTCTCTTTTTACAATGGGGAGCAAAGCTATGACATCATTTGTTTAAAACTGCATTCAAATATAACTACAGGCAGCGGCGATTTTCCTGTGGAAACATTAATGCTGCACTCCCATACTCCTCTGCTGCCCTTCATCTTCATAAAGTAAACTCACATCTTGCACAGCATACACAAGGAACAGTCTGGACTCGTTACACTGTATTTCCGTCATAGCAAATTTCATAAATGATAGCTTCGGTGATAATTGCACCTCATTGCCGAAGCTTGATAAAAATATTTCCACCTGGGTGATGACTGAAGTAAATCATCATGGGACAGCTTGTCATGCTAATCCCTGCTCCTCCTCTCTGCGTGTCGTAGATTAGTAGAAACTGGAAAAAGAGCAGCCATCCTATAGCTTATCTGTAAAGAGGACAAAGTTGCAAGAGAGCACTCATAAATCCACTTCCTAAAGCTTTCTGCTGAAACTACTTACTTCGTTTCAGCACTGAGGATACTGGATGGAGGCTGTTATTAATCTAAAATATCTGAAAGATGTTGCAGAGGACCGTGTGCTACATTATCGATTCATCTTAAAGCAACATTGCGAAGCAATAACACTGTTAGACTGTAAATATGGACAGTGGTACGTGTATATTCGTTATGGTTATATTACTTATGATAAAAAAAACAACTAGCGAGTCAACAACTTTGCTAACAGCCAAACAGGTGCAACAACACAATAATAGCAGCCAGGGAATATTACATATTAGTCCAACAGCAAGAATCCCATATTTATTCTTCACCTCTTGCTCGGTCACTCTGTCCTCTCTCTCCTTGCTCCGTTTCTCGCATGGCACCGGTTCTGCTTCCTGTCAGCATTCCTCCCTGCCCTGGACTTGAAACCTTGCTCTTCCCAGTGGTCCAAAACACAAACATTACAAACATTTTTTCTGGTGCTCTGAGCTCATAGCTCACAGTCCAGGCAGCTCAGCTAACAAACTAGGCTAGCTAACAGCAGCTATAGTTTACTTGACTGTCCATCTAGAATCCTCAAAATTATGTTTATTCTCTTATTTTAAGGGAGTAAAAAGAAACAATACATTGTTCATTTCTTGAAAGCCTGAGGTTTCGGCAACGAATGTCTCGTTTTGTCTGACCAACAGTACAAAGCCCAACAAGCAAAATTTATTATCATGTAAGACAAGGAAAAGCAGCAGTGCTAACATTTGACAACCTAAAACCATCACATCTCTGCATGGAAACTGACCTAAATGAAATGGTTTGATCTATTATTGTTGCAGCTCTGTGTGGATTTACATCAGAGCAGAGGGATGGGTGAGCTCAGATAGACTAATAAATCTGAGGGATTGATTTTTATTTCAATTTTTCTAACCCTAACCATAATCTTAACCGGGTCAACCTTTGGAATACCTTAAATATCTATTGCATTGTACTGTGAGCCTACAAGTGAATAGATTTCATATCAGTCTTTGACAAAATAGCACGAGATTCAAGTACACCACCGCCGAGTGGAAAAAACTCCAACCAGATGTGGACAACAATGCTGTTGTACCTCGCTTCGCTTCTGTCTGCGCAGAAAGACAGCAGGAATGTGGTCTGTCCGTACTCATTCAGCTAAACAAAGTTATCTGCCTGCAACATCATGAGACTGAAAGCGTCTCCTCTCCCCACCACTGTTTATCTACCGCTTTCCAAGTCCAATGTGTGTGTGTGTGTGTGGGAAGATTTTATTTAGTAATCAGCATGCCCCTGGAGATGACCGGCGCCTTGGGATTTAGGGCCCTGTTGCCGTGACAACCCAAAGGTCACCTGACACCAATCACCTCAGACGTCATGTTTACACTCTCCAGATGAACAGAGGGGATGAGGGTGAAGGGACAGAGAGCGCTCGAGTGTGGTATTTAACCAGGGTAAAGACAACATGGGCCCAAATGGTGCAGAGGTAATCAATCTCTTTGATGTGCCATCTACTCTGAACACGACTAACTGGGTAAGACAATTCAAATATTAAGCGGAGAGACGTTTGAGCGGCCTGGGGGGGGGGTTGCATTTACCAATGAGGAAACGAGGCTTCAGTAAAAACAGGAACATTCGTAGGTGTGGTCACATTTCCGGGAAACACTCTGCTTGTCTCCGATCGCCTTTCGTGATGCATTCTGTCGCCGAGCTCCGCCCTGCGTACCTGCTGACAGGTGCAGTGGAAGTATGCTGTAGTTTCACTCCAACCTGTCCGACTGGATGAGCAATGAGAACAGGTGCACACACACACAGACACACACACACACACACACACACAGGAACAAAAAGGACAAACTGATGACGTGACTTCCCTCAGGTAAATAATCGGCAACTGATCATCAACCTGCCTGAAAACAGATTCAGGGAACTGCTTAGGGACTGCATCCCTGTTAAGTAATAAACTCAAGTCCACACCGATGAATTAAGAAATGCTGTTCAACCCTCCAGAATGTCTGTGTGCTCCTAAGGCTGTTATAATACAGTTTCAAGAAAACCGAACTCAAACCATAAATTCTCCAGCTTTAAATGTGTCCACTTCCATTGTGAGCAACTCATAGAGTGCCTAACACTGACAAACCAAGCAAACCAGAGACATGATGATAAACAGCAAAACAGCCCCGACCGGCTCTATAGGATTCCAACCATTCCTACCAAAAAGACAATGAAACGGTTAGAGCCACAGGGAGCTGTTAAACTCACACACTGGCAGCAGGGCTGGAGTCCTCACACTGTACACTACTATTTTACTCTTTACTCTGAGAAAAGGAAAAAAGACGAGACGTTGAAGGACAAAATGAAAAATGTAGGAGCTCAGATTCTTCTAGAAGGGTTGAGAAAATATCTGGATGAACTGATAGAGCAGAGTGTCAGTATACCTGTGCCTGTACCTGTTCAGAGCCTTGGTAACAATGTTGGTAGTAAAATGGTGAAATGAATGAACTGATTCTTTTGAGGGATAATCAATCACAGGTCCAATAATTTGGGTGTTTTGGGGGATGTAAACATATAATGTTGTAATGAAGTTAGTTCAGAGTGGACCACAACATTTTTTAGCTTATATTTGTTTACATTTTGGCAAACGGGCACAGTTAAAAGTATGTCCAATTAGCTATTAGCAGTTCCTATTTGCAGTGTAAGCATGGATGTACAGATAACTACCACTGGATTAATGATACTGATTGTGTATTGCAAATTCTGGAGTTTAAAGAAGTGCCTTTTGTTTCCAATTCATACCTCGAGACTTCCTCTGCTCTCCCCATTCATTTCCCAACTCCCAAATATCAATATCAGCTTGATGAGAGAAACATTTCAGGGGGTTCAGCCTATTTTACGCTGATAACTTCACAGTGGCAGTGCAGGGGAATGAACACTGTTGGCATTCAGTAGCTTTAACTGTGCCTTTAAATGCTCTGAGCAGATGAGCCAGATATTGACCAATGAGACTCATTGTGGTTTAATGGTGGAGATGGGGGGGGTGAACATGAATAATAAACTAAACAAATCTATGACTCGCCTCATTTTATTATCTTCAAACAAACGGCTGGCATGAGTCAGGTTTCGGATGATGACCCTGTGATCAGCAGCGTCACAGGTTGGCAGGTTTTATAGACACTCATCTAATTTGTGCTCGTTTTTATTTAAACTGTGAAAATGAAAATGCGCCCGCGTGCCGAACGCGTCCCAAACTCTGCCCTGCGGGGCAGGAAATGTCGAGGGTAACAAGAACAAAGGGCATGGTGGACAAAGGCGATGTCATGGTTGAGGAAGTGACACGCAGGAATGAGAATGGGAGAGTCAGAGATAGTGGAAATGAATCTGGAGGGAAGCTCGACGGCGACGAAAACGCCCCTTCGAAAAGAGGCAAGAACTCAACAGCAGAGCTCGGTAACATGTGACAATGCTGAAAACGACTCTGCTTATCTCGGTCATTCCCACTCCAGCTGTTCTCCTGCGATAACACTGTTCCAAAGTGTGTGGTGCTTTCAGTGACCCTCAAGATACAATTCAACACTTGTAATAAACTCCCTGCTGGAAAACCACAAGGAGACAGCTCCAAACGGGCCTGTCATGTGCGCGGCTAAAAAAAAAAAAAAAGAAGAAGAAAAAACAGAGTCAGTGTGACAGAAAGGGAGTACTACTTGTCCACAGTGACTCAGCAAGCAACTAGGCCACAATCCAGTTCCTAGCGTCCCCTTATCAGCCCATTTACATCAAGAAGAATAGAAATCAGCCGCCCCTGAAAAGAAACAGTGTGTCTGCGAGCACTCGGATCCTAAGAGCCCCACAGGGAAATTAGATTTCTTGTCTAATTTACGAGCTCTGGAGCCCAGTCGAGCTTCAGGTCATGGAGGGACGTCCGTGTTTGGCAGCAATCTTCTGCCTATTTGCGCAGATGAGTTTTTAAGAAAATGGGTGATTTTCTTTAAACAGATTGGTGCAATGCATCGCCTGTAAAGGAACTGTCATTTGATGGCAAGGTGCAGTGAGTGCGAACATCAGAGAGGAAGAGGGAGCACGGTGGGGAGGGTGGAGGTCTGAGAAAGAGAGATCATATAAAAGGCGTGCTGATGTTGCACTTTGCTTTTACGTCGATGCAGTTAGCCAGATGAGAGGACTCCACGGGCAGGTAGAGAGACGAATTGTGTTCAACAATCGGTGTGGCCCTCGTTCAGAGCACACAATCTGATTTGATGGGCTTTCTATACAAGTCACAGTTGAATAGACGAGCACCAAAAGACCTCTGAAAAAGTCGGAGTACGTCCGTGCTGAGGATATGCATTCATCACAGCGGCAACATTTCAGATCAGATGGAAAATTCAAGACTTATTTTTTCCAATGCAGCTTTGACTTTTCCACAAGGTTCCCTCCAAAAATAATTGACATTAATCCTGAAGTGCGTTTCAATGATTGTGCTAAACTAACCTTGAGTCCCCGGGCCATTGTGTCCTTCCCCTATAAATCCAGCAGACATCGGAGAGTTTTAGGCAAGGTGCAGCAGCATTTGCTTGAGTACGCACCATACTGGGGCCTATAAAATAACTGTCAGTGACACACAGCAGACACCTGAGAGAATAAAATACTGATCTGGGCCAGCTCCAGCTATGTAAACAGAGCATTCCTGAACAGTAGAGAGTGCAGTGAAACAGTGGCGTGAGCATGTGTGTGTGGGACAAAGGGTGAGTGAAAGATAAAGGAAAATACCCCTGAATGCAAACTTTGAAATATTTGCGTGTAATAAGCTGTGTTTATTGACTTTACATCTGAGTTCTGGAGCTGTGAGTGACTGTGAATCATTATCAGGTGACAGTAATTACAACCCAGCCCACACAATACTTGATTTGACCCAACACACAGTTAAAAAAAATCACAATGCCCACATAAACGTCTTACGGACAGCATCAAGGGCGTGCTAAGTGTGGTAAACTTCAGCTTCACAAAGACCTCTCCATCTCCATCAACTCCATCATGCTGCGGAGGAGTCACAGGGTGAACTGAAAATACAGGCATGATGATAAGGCCAGGACGGTCTGTGTCAAGTCATAATCCGTCTGTCTGGCATCACTGCCATACGGGCATTAGACTGGGCTCGTCGCAGTGGCCACTACCAGAGGTGACGTGTGGTGCATAAGCCTGCACTTTCGCCCCCATGTTTGTGTCTGCAACGTGGTTCAAAAAAATCAAATGCCAGCAGCCCCAGTTTGGCAGCACAGCCTCTTTGAATGGGCGTTTTGTAATATACTTTCAAATCTTTTGCAAGGCCTGTATTTCACTTTAATTGAAAGTACAAAGTCCAGAGTGGGTGGCTTTGGAATTTGTTTACAACTTTGCAATTTATGTGAGGAAAGGGTGCTTCTACTCCAAATATTAAAACTGGAGTATAAAGCCAAGCTCGTCTGTCTCGTAACATTTGTTCACAGCAGCGTAGGGCAGCAATTAAAGTCAGTAAGACCAGCGTTTCACGGTGTCAAGTCTGTAAGATCAGAGAGAGACGGGGAGCATTCTGTGTATAAAATACATCCTAGAATACATTTCAGAAGAGCACCTCAACTAAACTTTGAAGCCCTACAGGAAGATTTCCATGAAACAGATTGGAATGGAGTCATCAGGCATGTTTAGCAGCTTTGACAGAAAACAGGACAGGGTGGGTGAGCTGCTCACACTCAGGAGTCACATAAACAGGCGTCACTTCAAGAGACTAGACGTGAACATCTGTGATTGACGCCAACAGTGAAGAGAGAAGATGGACACCGGTGACCTCTTAATTAAGACTCAATCCTTTTCCTGTCTTTGCTAATTAGTCTCTGCTTGTCTAATTAAGATTCTATCAGTAGGCTGTCACATTTCCCACTCTGTATTGGTTTAATGAAGCCTGCACAGTGAACGATGAGTGTATGGACAGCCTCTGTCTGTGAACAATAAGGACGGAGTCTCTCTACTGTAGTTTTCATATAGTACGCCTAGTGACCTTTAAGCGGTCATACGCAATCTGACCTTTACGTTCCGCTATCAGACTCACAAACACACAGAGTGGGACGGTGTAACTTTGTGCTGCTGCCACTGTTTGCAGCCACTTGGGTCAGATAAAAATTGAAAAAAAACTTGCATCATTTCAACTTTCAGAAACATTAATACGACCACGGGATGTGAAGACCTCCCTGGACTTCCATCCAGTTTGGCCCACATCGTCTGTCTCAAACAAAGGTGCTAATAAAGTATTAGTTCTGCCTCCATTCTTAGTGTTTGGCCTCTATTTACCAAAATTGAGGAGACGAGATGCCAGAATCTGAACCAACTCTGGCTCAATTAAATATGATGAGCCAGAAGATTGAACAACAACAACAACCAAAGGTTTTCATGATGAAAGTGAAAACAAAAAACTGCCATATAAAATAATACATCCTTTGAAAAGATTTTATGCAGCATGAACATTAAGTAATGCGTATAACCGTGCTTTATTCTCACTTTGGCATTGAGCTCACTTCTTTTGTACTTTTTTGGCACATGTGAGCAGACAGCACTCATCCGTCTCCACTTCCATTTCAGAGCCCGTACGAAAAGTAAAGACTCTTTTGTGTGTGGTCCCCAGCTTAGATTGAATCATTTAGTGTGTGTGCAGATAAGCTGAAGAAGCATGAAACAACAGACTTGACAATGTGAGTGGTAAGGGTGGGTGGGTGGGGGGGGGGGTCTGTGGCGATTGAGTCACGCAACGAGTGCAAAGCTTTTGGGGACACATAGCCGATGTGCAGGCATCACACAGGGCCACGCAGTGTCCTGTCAGTTGGTTGATAGTGTCACTTGGCCTTTAGCTGCTAACAAGTTATTACTGAACAGCCATCAGCACCGGGGGGAGGCCACCTGCGACGCTGATGACATACCCGTAACTCCCCTGTCATCACAGGAGATTACCAAAGCCATTCGGTGTCCTGAAGGCTTCCAGCTAACCGCAGAGCGCACACATGCTTTCTCCATCAAAGCTGCTTCACTGCTGGTCACTCTCACACAGGCTGACATTTCCAGATGGGAGGAACTGCAGGCACCTTTGGAACAGCGTTCTCACCGTTTATTTACGTGCTCCACAACCGTAAAAAGAGCACAAAACGCTGCGTGCCGGCTTATTTTTAGTCACTGCACAGCAGGCTGCTAAATTAATGGAAACCATGATAGGTGGCAGTCATTTATTAAAGAAGAGTAAAGGAAGAGTTTTGCATTTTTACACTTTCATACAAAATGTGTGAAAGTCAGTCATTTTCTCCTACTTCCAGTCTTTATGCTAAGCTAAGCTAGTTGACAAAGCTGTTCTTATGAAATAAATAGTTCCTCACTGATTACATGCATCAATCAGTTAAACATCTCTTGAAACATCGCCACTGTGGGTTTATTAAGAGATCCTCCAACACATATGTCTGTATTTTTACCCATAATCCCACACACTCTCCCTTCACAGAGACTGCCACCCACATAAAGCTGTCTTCAATACTTTGCCACACACTGTCATCCGTAACTGCTGTGAAGTGACCTGTTGGATGCTTCTTTTCATTCGGAGACTGAGGCAGGAAAAGGACAGGGCGGGGGGACTCAGTCAGAATGGGCTGCCTGATAATAGGAGCCGTCACAATTCCCATATTTAGACGAGAATGAGCGTGGAGACAATGGATGTAGACTTGAGAGGGTCGAGATAAAGAGAGCAGACGTGATGAATAGAGTGAGAAAAGATGAGGAGGGGGCGGAGGAAGGCAGTGTGGATCAGGGTGGTGAGGCACTGTTGCGTGCGCGCTGTAATTGCCACTGCATGAGGACCCTGGGAGTTTGGGCCGTGTGTGTGTCCGTGTGTGCGTCCATGTGTGCTCGCTGCCGTGGACAAACAGACAGACTCGTGCCTAAATCCTCTTAATCAGGGCTAGACTATTCTCTAAACCTGAAGATACTCTGTTGTTTTGTCTGCGTGTGCACATGAATGTGCATGAGTAAGCTTCCCAAAGACTTCACATTAATGGGATTTGTGTAAACAGACCCCAAGGCCTCAACCAGAACGTAATTAAGGGTAAAGAAAAGGAAGGAAGCAGACTGAGGAAGGATCTATAGCATTTATATCTGAAGGAACCTGAGAGATGAAGTATAGATTTTCTTGGTGTGACCACAGCTAGAAAGATAGAGTGACGATTAGCACTAATCGTCAAATTAACACCATGTAAGCATGTCTCGTTACTAGCTGGTATCTGAAGAAGTCAGTCGTGCTGCTACGCCATGTTACAGAGATATGAGGTGGAGTTACAAGAACACGAGCACTTAACTATGGGTCTTTGTGCAGAAGTTGAGTCCCTGCTGAATTAAGAAAGAGAAAAATAATCTAAAACAAACTTAAGAGACAAGCAACATTTTTTCTTGGGCACATCCTCTTAACTACAGTGTAGTCTCTGCTGTATTAATAATGCCCACAGTCACTACCAATCCCATCACTTTGCTCCGTTGTCGTGCCCGCTGCAGGCCTAAACGCATCTCATCTGACTTTAACTGACGTGGCTATGTCAGCCTGTCTGGCACACATGCACACATGGTTACAGATACGTGCGCACACGCACATATGCAGGGTTGCATATGATCCCAATCCTGAAATGGAACAGGTCTGCCTGCTCTCAAACACTGACTTTTCAGTGAAGGGCTGACAGAGAGACTCAAGTGATTGCAGGTTGGCGTCTTGGTACATTGCTTTGGAACTCGGCTGCTGATTTTGTTGCATTTACTGTTGAAAAGGTTTTTATGCTACTGTCATTTTTTTTGTCTGAAGAACAGGCGTAATGCTGTAGACCTGAAAGTCTCTTGGTGCTATAGTCTGAAATTTAAGCAGCAACTTATCACCCCGTTATAGCTTGAACACACCCCCTTCAGACATTCGAAAAATGCATTCAAACCCAGATGTTGTTTCAAAGCTGTTTCAGCTCCTAGCTTAGGTTAGCAGGCAATGTAGAGTGACAGTCGCAGAATGTGTTTGAGTGCTAGGAACTCTATAACACTGATTCCAGGGGCTAAGTGGTCCAGAGAAAAAAATACTGAATTTTCTCTGGAAAAAGGGAAGCAACCCTAGGATGGGCCCAGGATCGTTTGGTTTGATAATGTAATAAAGTGACACAAAAAATAAAATTTGTTGTCGAGTTACTTTTTAAGCCACTGGGGCAACATTCATATTTCCCCGATCTTAATGATGCAAAACAAACCGTTTGATTAAGAAGTTCACTTGCTCAGAGATCGGAGGTTAATTTCACTAACGCTGAGCATCATCCGACCTCCCAGATGGGGGATTATGCTAACCGGTCGGATTGACAGAGTAAGAACAGGTGAAAGCCTTTTGAGTAGATCTGTCAAGCCATCCTATGCTTAGGACAGGTTAACAGTTACCTTGGATAGTGAGTCACAGCAGTCTCATATTAAGCTTTGGGTTTTAATTTTCCTGTGTGTCGTGACAGTCATAAGGAGCTCAGCATTTCATTTTTTTGACAGATGAAGGGGGAAAAAAAAGCAAAGCACGGTGAAATGACTGTACTACAAATCCTCAAGAACTGACCACTAAAGAGGAGAGCCCTGACAGATTTTCTTAGGACTGCTTCAGATTTTGTCTCTAGAGAAAATCGTGAATGATTCATAATGTCATATCTAACAAACTGTTCCTCTTTGGTCCTGATGTTTCTTGGTATTCAGGGCTCTTAAGTCTTCAGGTATTACTGAGAAATATACACTGTGCATGTATATACTTTAAGACTGGATAAGAGCAGTCTCCAGAGGAAAGGAGAGGGATGTGCCTCCCAAGCGCTACTAAACTCACTATCGTAAATTAGTTGGCCTTTCTCGTCCTCTAACAGAGTGTGTAACAGCAAGTGCCAAGTGTGACCAATTCCCATTCACACTCCATACAACAGCCCACACTTGAGCTAATTGGAAAAGAAATACGATTCTTTGGCAAACAAGAGAAAAGACGGCAGTAAGACAGCATTTCATGGTCTATTTAGCTGGTAACTGTGTTTAAATGCAGAGCTTCCGCTCAGCATCAACACACATGAACACTGATTCATCTCAGAGGAGGAGAGGTGCTTATACTGTACACACGTAACTTCTATCTCGCTCTCTCATACCCACACACGCTTGTGTAGATGTAAACACACACCCTCAAATTGAAGCCAGAGATCTTTCCTAAAGCCAGACTACGAGGGGAGGAAGTGAAGTCGCTCCATCGCTGTCAGAGAATATAAAGGTGGAAGAACGGTTGGGGCGAGGAGGGCTGTCCAACTTCCTGCTGAGAGAAAGGAAATAAACACTTCCATATGCAATCCCTGCCAGAAACGCTCACACATACAGACAGAGCGTGGAGTCCGTGCAGCAACGCAGCGCTGTAAATTTCAGCAGCAGGGCCCTAGTTAGCAACACGCACCGCCATATGAAAGGGAGAATATTTTCTGCTTCCAGAAATTTATAGCGAGCATAGCTCGTTCATCACAGCAGCTCTGTGATAGAACGCAGCTCGCAGAGAAATACACTCCTCAGAAGCTGGAGTTCTTTGATTTCTGACTGGCCTGGGAGAGAGACGGTTTTATGTGAAGAGGATTCAGATTTCTAGTGTTCGGTGTGTGTGTGTTTGTGGGTCTGCGGCAGTGTACAAGCATTAAAATTATGTTAATTACATTACACTACTCTTGTCCTCTTACGCTGGCTTTAGCTACACTGAAATGTCTGAGTTTCGAGTCCCCTATGTTTATAGCTAATCAATTATATCATGCCCAATACTAACATTTTTAAAATAAAACAATCTAATCTAAACAAATCTAAAAACCAATTCTGCCTTTCCGAAGTCAGAAAACAGAATACAAACTTGCATAAAAGCTGGTACATATCTTCACCTCATGTTCATTTTAAACATGACTTATAGAGTGCAATGCAAAGTCTGTTAACATTTAAGTTTAAAGCGTGTCACCCTTTCACCAGATCAAGAGAAATATAATATTATGTATCACATCTACAGGTACATAACACCAGCAGTTACTGTATGTCCTTAGAAGTTAACATTTAGCACACTGAAATGCTTCATTATGTCAACCAAAAAACAGATCTTCCAGCCATACAGTATCTGACAATCCTAGCAGCCCATAAATAATAAATTATCAATATGGGGCAATTCCCTTGGGTGTGTTTAGTGCTGGCATAGGAATGAATCGTTTTTTCTTTATATTTTTTGTTTCGAAAAATTCGAACATGGAAGTAATTGATTTCTGAGCGATTGCGTGTGTGTCCTGTGTGTCACTTATTCAATCTTCAATTTCATCCCTGTGTTAGCTTGACTGAAGCTGAAGTGGAGAACAAACCATCTGGGTAATTAGGCTGTCTGTAGTCAGTTAGTTATAGTTAATCTGTAATTATTGATCACCATGATCTAAATATTGGAATTCTGCTTCTCCTCGGGTCTTTGTTTATTTGGCCAGATGATGGTCAGTCAGCTGCTGGAAGTTCTAAAGTTAGCACCAACCCTGTCCTTGTCCACAGGAGTGCATAGCTCTACTTCTCTACTGTAGCTAGAAGTAGCTCATACAACCCCAAATCAAAATCCAACAGCTATACTTTTGAAGGTATATGTAAAATCTAACAAATATAATAATATCTGAACTTTGCTTTCTGGGATTCAAGGGCCGGTGCAGGACTAATGGCCTCCTGCTGTTCACATGGTGTTTCCTCTTTTTTGGGGAGCCCCTCTCTCAGCCTTGAGCTCAGCGGACAGCTTGAGTGAGATCTGAACACTGAGCTGAGTTTTCAGCTCGTCCAGCTCGCTCCCAAAATTTTTCTCCTTCTCAAAGGCATTTTGCTGCAGGACAGTGATGCTCAAGTTGTGGATCTCATGCTGAAGGGTGTCAAGCTGCTGTATCACCATGATGACATCTGTCTCATACCTCTGGCTGATCTTGCAGTGTGAAGTATGGATCTTGTCCAGATCTTGCTTGAGAATTTTGTTCTTCTCCTTCTCTGTATCCAGCTCAGCAGAGAACTTCTCCTGGTTCAGTTTGCGTGCCTCTTGCAGCGCCTCATAAGTTGTTTGCAGGAGTTTCTTCTGCTCGAGTTCCTTACCTAGGTCAGTCCTGAGGGTGTCAGCCTACTGTCTGACATCAGTTACATCAGTTTGATATCGTAGGGTGACCTCATGGAGTCACACAGCCGTCTTGTCCAGTTGGTTTCAGTTCCCCTTGGAGAAACTTGTTGTTCTTCTCTGCCTGGAGCTCGTTGGTGAACTTCTCCTTGTTGATGTCGTCGGCCACTTGCAGCTCCTCGCGGTCCACTTGGAGTAAATCCTCTCCACAGAAAAGAAGAGGAGATGGTCTCTTTTCTGAGCAAGCTTCATCAAAATCAAGACTCGGCTCAGATAGCTTGAAGGTCTGACTTGTCATTCTTTTCATTTGACTTTGGTTCTGAGTCTAGATCATTCAAGGGCAAAAAAGTCATGCACCGAAGTGCCTCATGTGGATATGAGCTGGTGTCTGTTTTATTTTTCAGGTGAAACATAGACAGAAAAGGGTTATTTAAGCAATCCATCCCTGGGAGTATGTCTCCCTTCAGGATCCCGATCAAGAGTTGATATAAGGAGGCTTAGGAATTCCATCCTATCGTCATACTCAATATCACTTTTTTTGGCTGGGTATGTCCATACAGCATCCTCCAAATTCTCAACAAAGTCAAAAAATGTGAACATTAATTGGGATTGAACTCATCTGGTGACCTCAGCCTATAGCCTGAACTGTAGGGGTCATCATTCAGGCTGAAATATGCCCAGCACTCAACAAGTCATCTTCAGGCTGACCCAGCAGGTGCACTGTAGATCTAATCAAATTATATGAACATTCATTCAGGAAAAACTCCCTACTAAAGTACAAGAATGCCACAAAGCATCCCACTCCCCACATATCAACCGTTTCTGTGAGAGGGAAGCCTAAGGTCACCTCTGGAGCCCGAAATGAAGAAGGCTGCATCTTTGTTCCGATGCACAGTTTTCTCGGCCAGACCGAAGTCAGTGAGTTTGATTTTGAATGGCTGGTCCTTGTTACTGACCAGCATTATGTTGTCGGGCTTTAAGTCCATATGGAGGATACCAATGCTTTTTAAAGCATCAAATGCTACCATGAGCTGCTGGATTACAGGACGAATTTCATTAAGATTGAATGGAATCCAGCTTCTTTCTTCAATCAGGTCCCATAGGCTCCTGTCCAGCATTTCAAAGGCCAGACAGGAGAGGTTGTCGAATCTAAAATCCTCCATGAAATTGACAATGTTGTTTTTGTCTGGATCCAGAGTCCTGATCGCTTGTAGCATTTTTATCTCCTTTCGAAAAGACTTTTAAGACATTTCCATTGTCTTTGTGGCTCTTCACTGCCACTTGATTGCCTGTTGTTAAACTGACACATTTGGTGACTTTACCACAAGATCCCTCACCATTAAAGTCTATAACCTGATAGCATGTGGTGCTGCTGTACAGTACATCATGCGTCTGAACTTCATCTGGTGTGGCTGGTGTGTTTTCATTTGAATTACATGAAGTTGATGTTGAGCATGCAGCGGTTACATGAGGGGTTACATGCAGCAAGTCCTGCAAGGTGAACCCACACATCTAACCCTAAACTTAGTTACAAATCCAATCTCACACATAAACTGTTATAGTCCCCATCTTTCTGTCCACATTAAAAATACAGCACAAACTACCACACACAAACTATCATGGCTTATTCCCCTGATTATTAACATACCCAACATGTGTACTAACACCAGAAAGAGCCTGACACTAATCTGCTCTCAATCTGAAACCCCTCTGTTGTGTTTGAAAGCATGTGTTACTGCGTGTTATCCAGTGACCGTGCTGTATATGTGGAGCAGTAGGTCATCTTCTTATGAAGATTATCCATAGAGAAGTTTCATCAGATTGACAAGTCTTAACCATGATGTGACTTTCTGTTTACAAACAGTGTTTGCACTGAGACATCTCCCTCTGAGTATTAACCTTTACACTGCATTAGGACAGGGCTGAGGAGTGAGAGTGCTTGCCTGTGTTTGTATGCATGGTAATAGAGTTTAATTGCATAATCCAGTTATTTTCCCACAGCTGCTGTCCGATCGATGCACAGAGAAGTGGACTGCTCGTGGCTTGGGCTCAGCAGCAGTGCACAGGATGTGTGTGTTCTGCAGTGAGTGTGTGTGTGTGTAGTACTTTTTCACTCATACCCAAAGCAAACATTACAATCTCTGCAGCAGAACTGGCAGTCCTTTATCATCCCAGACTAGAAATACCCCCATCTGTGTGTGTGTGTGTGTGTGTGTGTGTGTGTGCGGTCTGACTGGAGTACAGAAGGTCCAGAGCTAACACTTTTCAGCGCGTCTTTTTATACGGTTGGCAGCAAACGGCAGCAAGTGCTTTGTGGATATCAGTGAGCCAAGACGCTGCAGCAGCACCTCTCCACACATCTCGCTTGATTAAAGTGAGAAAATGGCACAAGCTCAGGGTAAAATTAGGTCACTTAGATTTTACAGATGGCCCTTGTTGCCAAGCATATTTTCCCAATTAAGGTTGATTAGGGAGGGAAATTCCCAGACAGCGTGAATTATTAAAAACGTTAAATGGAATCTGATCATGTGACATTGTACGGCGATGACACCCGACATCCCCAGATGGGCCCTGGAAAAATGAGCGGCGGGGACTTCTGATTGGCTCAAACTGAAAGCGAGTTTCCTCTTATTGTCTAAAGTCATCACAAACTGCAGAAAGAGGGGGAGGGGCGCATCACCAACACCGACTGATGGTACAGGAGTTTTTAAATTCTGAATCCACACTGCTGATTGCCTAAATTTACATCAGCTCCAAATAAAATGACCACATGCTCCAAACCGAGAAAGTTTGCAGACAGGTTTTTATATCTAGCACTCAATGACAGGCAAACTTTTGGAGGAAAAAAAAAAAAAAAACAAAAAAAAAAAACAGTCCGCCACTTGGCACTGGGATTTGTTTTACTGCTGTTTTCTCCTGCAGCAAAAGTTTTATCAGAAAACTACTACCCCTGCAGTTACTGAGTGGGAGAAGGCGAGCTACCCGCAGAGCCCAGCACGACTCAAAATCACCTGGAAACCAGTAAACAATACTTACCTCAAGTGCCTGAGCATGAGAGACAAACGCCGATATCTGGGAAACCCAAAGCGAAAACCGGCACCATGCAAACTCAATTCAAGACCCTGACGACCCCTATGATTCGACGGCACAGGTGTTTTCACTTACTGAGCCTGATTGGACCTCATCTCGGGACTGTGTGGGAGTCTACAGGCTGACATTTCCCCGACCGTCCTGTACTGTTGCGGCTTACATTCTTATCATTCTCATCATTCTCATTTGTGTGCAGGCCGTTTTCACAGCAGACGTTCTGACCCTGTCACGGCAGGAGAAGCACGGGCGCCACTGATGGCATTAGCCATGGCAGTGTGGGAGCATCGGCATCGGGGCTGTCGTTAATTTTAGCAGTGACACCTGTGCTCATTGATTTTGGCGACATTGCATAATCACCAGCATAGCTCCGCCCCTCTCTGACCTAAATAGGTCCAATTAGCCAATGAGTGAAAACACCTGTGTGTGCCACCCTCACTGTGCTCTAGTTGAGCTCTTTCAAATACAAACTATCTGATACTGAGGCGGCCTTTTATTCCATACACAGACTACAGTGGGTGACCGGTTAACAAACCAAAGACAGCAGACAGTGTTTGTTTAGAATAAAAACCTCCTCTCCTCTATTGTAAACAGAATAAATCAGGGTCGAGACAGCGGTGGCCTCTGCGACGGTAAACCATGTTTTCCATTAGCCCAGATGCTCCCCATCGCAAACAGGAAATGTACATGTTCAGCTGAAGGTTTTCTCCTTCACTTCACATAGATTGAATTTTTTTTTTTTTTTTTTAAGCCTAGTGTCACTTCTGAACAGGCCCAGCCTATATCGCTGCCGGCGTTCACAGGTTATAAATATGTGAAACCGTCCTTGAAGACTTGCTGCTCTTTTTGTCTGGCTCCGCAGGAAGTGAGAGTGTCCCAGGCTGGCTCGGAGCATCCCTTCAGCGGTCTGCTTTGCCATGCTGGGCGCCTGTCAGAGCAGCTCAGTGTCAAACGGCCCAGCCCCACTGAGTCAGGCTGACCATGAACTAGCCAGACCAGCCACACTGGCCTGATGTTTGGTGCCTTATGTTCACATTCTTGTTAGGTGCTAGAGAAGCGTTGCCAGTCTAGCCTGTTTGGAGAGTCAACAGACACTGTACAGCCCTAACACACACAGGCCGACTCCGACTTTGCTTAAATCTGCTTGTTTAGGAGACAACTCTTTGATTAAATGCAAACTGAGAGTAAACTGGCCTCATTTTGTTGTATAGAACATCTAATGGTATCACCTGAACTTCATACATGAAGTCAATATTTAGCCTAATTAGGCTAACTTAAGTAATCATAGAGTCAGAGCTGTAATGATTATTCCAGGTGTTGAATATTGTTCTCCATTAAAGGTCTGTTATCTGACTGGCACGTTATTATGAATGTTTTCTTAACATTTGATTCATATCAATGGGTTGGAAAGGAAACTGAATGGAAGCGGAAGCTTGGTAAACAGTGTGTGTGTGTGTGTGTGTGTGTGTGTGTGTGTGCCTGTATTGTTTCCATCCACCTGGACCTGGCAGGTGCTATTTTATCTAGCATGGGGGAAAAGGTGCACGCCAAACGCCTTTCAAAAATCTGTCCTTTTAACGCGGCCTCGTTCGTGGACAGGTGCACGCGCTTCGGTAAAGCAACATTTGAACTCTAACATTTGACCAACTTGAGTCGCAGAAGTTCTTCCTGTAGGCAAAGCCACCTTAAAGTTTCGCTTCTGATAAAACATTTAACATTAATTGTACATTTTTGTGCGCCGAATTGAGGAAGGCTTCCTTCTCTTTCGACCAAAGCCTCGGCGCCGCCTTTTCAACTCCTGCCACCTTTCAAAACACTCGGCGACATGAAAAGGCCTGAAGTTTGAATGGAGTTTGGCGTGTGGCGCGACCTCTCGCAGTGCTTACCTTGCCTGACAGTTTTCAACCTGACGGGACCTTTGCAGTTCTTTATCACGGTGTGTATGTCGTACAAGGGTAATCCCGAAATGGAGAGGTTCTCCACTTCCAGCAGTAGTTCCCCTTCATTTAACTTTCCACTTTGGTAAACCACGGCATCCTCTTCAACTTGCCCGATGTAGGCGAACTCCCCGTTCTCCGCGCCGCCGCGCAGTTGCACATTCAAGTCACCGCGGGCATCTTTAGAGACGGAGGTCTCATTCACCCTGGAGGTCCAGTGGTTTTTCTTTAGCACGGGTTTGGACATTATGAACAGTTACGAGCCGACACCAAATCAGTCGAGCTCTGCCGCTGGGATGAGAAAGAGTCACAGCAGCGAAGCTCCTCTTAGAAAGTAGACTTGTATCCGAAAGAAGCGCAGCAAACTTTCTTTCTCTCCCACAGAAACATGAGTGCCTCTGACAGTGTGGTCCCGCCGCTCTGCCGGGGTGACAAATCAAGCCATTCCTGTCGGCTCTGAAGTCACTCCTTATATTGTTTTCATCATTTCTCTTAACATCCCCTGAGGTTTAATGCTCCTTCATCGATGTCATCTTACATCTGCCGCGCTCCCACTCACTGTCTCGTGTCCACTTATTAAATCCTCTCAGCTGCTCTTTTAAACTCACTTTAAACGCGGTTTCTTTCTTTTCTCCAGTGAACAACGACCGCACTTCTTTTCTCTCCGCGTCTGACCGCTGACTTTACCGACGCTTGACACCGTGCTCGGCCCGTTTAACCAGGTACGACGCTCTCGTGTACTTGGCTGAGCCTCATTCCCAGTCTGGGCTCTGCTGTGTGGCGCTGGGAATGTGTTGCTGCTCGTGCTGCGTTCACGTGCTGTCGGACACGATAGATTCACGTGAACGACCCAACAACATTGTAGAAGTAATGTGGAGTTATTAGGATATAATAAATCCTGACGTTTCTAACTTTGGAGAAATATATTGCATGATATTATATGACGTGAGATATCATTGTTTGTCTTACTGAATTACATATGACGCGAAGGGTCTTTTATTCTAATGAGATACGTTTTAATTTAAATGTCATCAATTTTATGTAATTGTTTTATTTTGAAATATTTTTGACTCATTTTAACTTTCTTAATTATTAATGACCTTTCTGAATGACAACTGATACTAGCACTAGTTTAACCATGTTTCTCAGCAGATCCATACTGCAAATGCATACTGCAAAAAATAATTACAGCCTATAAACAATGCCTACTTAAAATACATACATATCATTTTTTAATTATCCGAAAAGACAGACGACACTACCTAACGATATATCAACTGAAATACGAATTATAATTACTACATGTGCTGTAATGAGTTGTGGCAGTTTGAATACTGGAGTATACACAGAGCACATGAAGGCAGCAATATTACAATGAGCGCATGCGTGCTACTCAGAGCTCAATCTTGGCTGTACCTTTAGCATGAAGGGCTCTTTACTTCCCTGAGTTAGAGACTTTTCTGTTTTATTTCAGCCAGTTCAAATAATTATGTTGACTCTGCTTTTCTGCTGAGAGTTGTCAAGGAAATGTCATTATCTGAGCCGATACTCAAAGAAAATGAGCTGACTTGATATGATAATTCTGACTGGAATGTTAATTTGATAGTGATCTAGTCTGTCACAGTTTACACATGTGACCCTGCCTGTCAGTATTCCTGTGTTTCCGGTTAGACAGGTGGTACACCATGCTTTCATGTGTGGGTGAAACCTCCCCTCTCTGTTCAGACACTCCTACAGTCTGTGTTTGCCCCTGACACAGAAATACAAAAATATATGCTGAATCTCTATACTATACTACTCATATTTTGTGAATTAAACATGCTGCGGAAGGCACAGATTTGCTTTCTTTTTTCCAGCAATAAATCTACACAGACTTGAAAAATAGAAAAGGCCATAATTGTAAAGCATGCTTATAATCCAAGAAATTACTAAATCAAAATGCTAAAGACAATGATGTAAATAGACAATCAGCTAGATAGACAGTGGGCTTTGGCAGGATGGATGAATACACTTTTTGATGGGATCAGATGGGCCAGGCTTCTCACCTTGGGAACAGCAGATGAGCTTTTCCCAACCTAAAAATAACAGTTAAAGTACTCTAGGTCTCATGGGAGTAAAAACCATTGGCCTGGATGGGACAGGAAATAGTAAGTGCACTTTTAAGCTGGAAAGGTACAACTTTCCCTATTTCATCCTTTATCAGCTGCTCATACATCAAATGTAAGTTTAACATGAGTTCATTGCAGTTTCCTCTGAGAGAAATTCTCTTTGCGGGCAATTGATGAACAATAAACACGAATATAGAAAAGTGCTTTAAAAGAGCGCAAGACACAAGTGTGATAAATTATGGACATCTTCATCTACAGAGCACCATTAAACTAAACGGCACCAACACTGCGCTTCTAACTATCCTATAAAAAATACATTAACCAGAGGTAAGCTATTAAATAGTACAAGAAACAAAAGAGCTCCTTACCCTGTGGGAGTGATCTTTCAGTGGTGTGAACTGTCTGAAAAACAGCTTAGTGAAGGAAGCGTGGGTGATGGATATAAATGCCCCATGCATCTCATGTTTCGATGAGGCAGCACAAATCAGAAGCAGTAGTTTTCATAAAGAGCAAAGGTATTTGATGTTGTTGTTTTTAGCCACATTTTTTCACTTTTTTTCCCCGCACAAGACCAATTATAATAACTTTGGTGAACTACCTATTTGTCCAATATGCTGTTTTTATGACCAAGACCTGCAAAACAAAAGTCACTCCCAACAGCTTCAGCCATACTTTGTGCTTAATGCAAGTTAGCGGATATTGCTACGTTAACATGCTACAATGAGATGATGCATATGGTAAACAAACCTGCTAAACATAAGCACATTAACATTGCCATTGTGAGCATGTTAGCATGCTGACATAAACATTTAGCACAAAGCACCTCAAAGTATAGAAATGTTAGAATGGCTGTAGACTCATGGCTGATCATTGGCTGGTAGGGCAGGGGGTTTAAGACTTGAGGACTGGGTTTGATTTGTGTGTGTTTGAATGTAATTTGTGTCAGTCACTTCAATCGTGACTTCCAGTGGAGGAGGGGACGGTCATACAGCTCCTCTGCCAGCTTCTTGTCATACAGTATCGCCTAAATCAAATCAACAGAAGCAGGCACACTGCCACAGGCCCAAAACTTCCTATTCCTTTCCCAACCATCTATTAGTCTGCATGTGTGCGTCAGTATTTTCATGCTAGCATTTGCTGCCATCTTACTTACTTCTCTTTGTCTTCTATTCTCTCGCATACATGTAAATCTCTGCATGTGTGTTCAAACATTAAATATACACCCAGACTCAGCTGCATGTTGTGTTTTATCCACATGAATCGAATCAAACTGCATGCAGTACGTGCTCAATCACGGCATAGTCCACAGCGTGTAGTGGATGTTGACATTACAGTCAAAATATTGTCTTTTTACAACCGTGCATTGAAATTTATACATCATCTCCACTGTCATACATACAATACTATATGGCTTCTACATTCTGTTGAGTTCAATATGTAGAACTTGTAATAAATGTCAATGTTATATAGAAAAGTCAGGACCTTGTGGTGCATTAAAGCAGCGCTTTCAGATTATCACGTTTTCTGCCATTGTGCTGCTGTGTTATGACAGCATATGTAATGAGGAAGACCTGGATAAGAATGGTTTGTTTATCATAAACTATTATTAGCCACCGTTTCCATTCACTCTGCTTGATGCGCCTGGTGGCGTGGCTGACAAGTAATGACAGAGTGAACTTAATGGCCAACAGTGATAATGTAGCCTTCAAATCTGACAGCTGCGCGCGGGTGACTTTGGTGCTACGCTCTGGCAGTCCTCCTCCATTAGTAGCTCTCATGAAGTACACAGTGACTGGCCCATCCATCACTTATGATTTCAAGTTATGTTAAGGGATATAAGCATTATAGACAGGGCGTCTGTCCCAGTATTCACACCTTCAGTATTTAAGTAGTTAAGAGCCCGCTTGTGTGATGTATTTTTACTATTAGTCCATAAATTGGCTGTCAAGATTGCAAACGTGAGGAAGACTTTCAAAACACAGGACATGCTTGCTTAATGAGGAAATCTTGACACTCACACAAACACATGACTGTTTTGATCAGAGCCTCAGATGATTTTATATTTTATTTTTCCATAAATTATGATAAAGTACATAAAATATACACAACAGAAAAACGCATAATGAAGGAGCTACATGAGTATTATATTAAGTATTTATATGGATTTATGAAGCAGAATTATTAGTGTACTGTACATCAAGTAAAAGGCTGGTGTATGAAGTTACATAATATCTATGGCAGACGGGATTCTGTGTGAGAAAATGTTAATTAAAGGAGTGTTTCTTTTGTAGAGTCATCAATAAAATATAAGACGAAAGCTCAAACCTGTCATATAAGCTAATGATGTTGACAATGTCGATCATGTTTTAAGTATAAATCATCCTTCCAGATCCAACCACCCTATCAAAACTGCACTGAAATGTGATTGACGGAGGAATTTGGAGGAATTGAAATGTCTCAGCAACTAATGGATGGATTGGCACACAATTTGCAGACGCTCACGGTACCCAGCTGATCAAACAAAATGAATACCCACAAAACCCCATCAGCCCCATCTGCACTTAGTGTTAAGAGCCAATTAGCAAATATTAGCATGCTAGCTCACTAAAATAAGTAAGTGAAAATGGTAAACACCTGCTATACCTGCTAACATCAGCATTTTAACATTGTCATTGTGAGCGTTTCAGCATGCTGACAATAGCATTTAGATCAAAGCCCCCATGTTCCTAAACACGGCCTAAGGCTGTGGCTGAAAACAACTAATTATGGTTTTACAATACTGTCCATTCATGCTCACTCCAGAATGCATTTGAGAACATGAAAAGTTATTTGTGTTTGTTGATTGTCAGTCAATGAATGATCAGTTAGGTGGCTAAATAATTGCATGAGAGAGAGAGAGAGAGAGAGAGAGAGAGGGACGGACGGACGGACGGACAGAGAGAGAGACAGAGAGAGAGATGGATATGGAAAAAGAAAGAAAGATTGAGGAAGTGAGAATGGTAAAATAACACTTGAAATGTGGCTGTCATGAATGTAGCAACAAAGAGGACTGTATAATGTGGTGTTGCCTGACACCTGACCTTTTAACACATCCTTCCTGGAAAGAACCTCCTTCCTTATCATACAAGTAAAACCTCAACGCTTCCTTCTCTTTGGAAATTTCCACAGCTTTCCCTCTGACATTTCACATCTCAATCTTTAATGTTTCTGCTATCCTTGCAGTTTTTCTGTATGTCAAATAACTTGCAGTTAACTTTGTATAAATATTTAACTGATCTTCATATTTCTTATTAATTCTTCAATATGCTCTAATGGCTTAATGCAGTCATGCAAAACCAAAAGTCTGTACATTTTTTTTTAGGGTACAGTATGTCTATCCCAGCATATGATTCGATGAATGATCAGACTATTGCAAGCCATCGTTGCACCATCTTCTACATCCAGATACAGAAAATGTGTTTTTTGATGGGTGAAACTTTAGCAGTGCTGTGCATATGTCTGTGTATAATCCTATGCAACCTGCAGGCTACACATAACCTCGTATTATCTGTGGCGTGACATTGCACTGATGCACCATTTTGCACATCTGAAAGGCAGCATGTGCATCATTCATAAGTCATTAAAACCACATGAACTTTCTGTGGCCTTTTGGTGCATCATAGGATAACTCCCTGAGTGGCCGCTCACATTGCACAACAAAGGAATTTTGCCCTGAGTCACGTTCGCTGACCCATGACTTATGTCTCCTCATCACTTAACACAAGCCCTGTAAATGAGCATGAGAATGGTCGTTTCTGTGCTTCAGATATCACTTTAATCTACTTTACCTCTGTGTGCTTAATGCCTCATTTATCGTAATGTCCACAAAGCATAAGAAGCAAAGACGGAGAGAGCGGGGAAAGAGTGAAATCCTTCTTTTAACTAAAGCAGTGCTGCAAAGCTCAGTGTAGCCCTGGAAGATTAAGGATGAATGGCTCAGCACAAAACGGCCATTAGATTATGTGACAGGGTTGTGGAGGGATGTCACATCACAGCCAATGACAGGACGGGGCTTCATAACACACTAATGAGGCACCTGGTATCATTAGGATTCTATTTCACTGTAACTGCTCTACAGTACAGTACTAAAGAGTTCAGCTTTTAAATCTGAACCATGAGTGAGCAACGGAAGACAGAGCTCTTTAACTAAGAGCCAAGACAGGAATGGGACATTGAGTGAATTACACACATTATTCAGCATATTTAACTGCCTAAATTCACGTCAGCACATTCTTAAACCTGGCCGTGATCCCAAGCAATAAAACATCAGCTGGATCTGGATGCTGCAAATGTTTGGCTTTCCTGTAGTATAGCACAGAACAGGCTGTCCTGCTCTTTGGCTTTTCTTATTAGTTGAAAAATACTTTATATCTTTATAGATTCCAGGACACAGAAGGGTTTTACCTGTGTCCACCATCAGACAACAAGGAAGCACTGTATGTTTGCTCCGCTGCTACAACAAACACACCTCTGCTTAATCACTTAGGACTACACACAAATGAGACTGAATTGACAAACGAGCATTTTCTGTGTCTCTCTGGCTACAGGAAACCTCCCTCACTGTCAGCGTGAAACTCTCAACACATCTCACAGCACCACGGCCGGCTCTGATGATGCCTTTAGACTTGTGACATATGGGTCATCATGTCAGGAACACAATGAATTGCCCTCCGAAGCTCCTCCCATCAGCGAGAACCCAGAGGGGATCATCTCCTTTTTTGGACTGGCAGCTGAGCAGAGTTAAGTATCCTTTTTTTTAATCTGCATTTTGAGGCCCTTAGGGAGAGATTTACTGTATTTAGATGAAGACTGTTAGACATTTGTCTATTTACATAACAACTAAGAAGTTTTACTTTTTGCCCTGGTTTTTCCTGTTTCTACAAAAAGCATGCAGTTATCCTCCAGAGGCCACATAGTGTTTATTTTAGCCTCTACTTACAGTGATATATCATCACACATGGACATACATTTTTGATGAACCCTGATGTTACATGTAGTTGTATTTAGGCATACCAGTATAGAATTACAATTACATTTTGCATATGCAATTAGCCTTTCAACTATCAATCAATAGTTACCTTCACAAAACTTCTATAAATATGAAGCTTCCTAGAGGATCAAATGTCTCTTCGTAGCAAGCACTGTGTCATAGCTGATAGGTAATCAGTATAGAGGACCACTAAAATGTCAACAATAATTACCATGTGTAATATGTAACCATCACCCAACCTAAAAAGTGATGATATATTAGTTGTTGTGTTCAAAGCTTGCTGCTGCTGTCGCTGATGCTGATTGTTCGGTTCCCGCCGTGTCGAGGACACAGTGTGCACAAAGAGAAGGATGGCTGGAGGTTGGTTGCGTGAGGGCTTACCGCTGGTTAGCAACAGCAGTTAGCGCCGACCACGAGTGGTCAGCCCAGTTGCCATCAGTAGACGTTCATGATCAAGCTTTTTTTGTTGTTGATTGTTGGTCCAAATCGAAACAAAGCTGAAGGTAACAGGCATTCAGCTCTCAAGGCCAAAGCCTTGAAAAAGTTTACTCCGGTGTTGGATTTCTCAGATCACACCAGGTTAATTAATAAGCCCTGCCAACTACCAACTAGATAAAGAGAAAGAATGAACTCCTAATGTGCCTACGCTAAGTGCAAGTTCCCAAAAAATCAGTTATTACAGGTTTAAAGCAAAATATAGCTCAGATTCTGAAAACTGTCCATTCCTGGTGTATTAAATATAAAATATATTAGAACATTTTACATCATAATTAAAGGTGCCATATGTAAGATTCTGCTGATTTATGTATTAATGTTAAGTTTTAGTCACTTTTTATTGCTAACTGATGAGGTTGCAAAATAACTTCAAAATGACATGTCGTTCTTTGTTCTTATAAACCCGTGGGCTGATTTCAATGTAAAGAACTCCAGGAAAACCCAAAAGGATATGACATTAATGTTCGTCTCCATGCACCTTCTCTCTCCATTCCTCTGCGACACTAGCTAACGTTAGGTTTGCAATGGAGTCTGTGAAAGTCAACAAAAACCTGCACCAACTACAACACCCCACAGCGTCAGTCTGGTGTTAATTTCTTTGTGGCCTTGGCTGATGGGGTTATTTGCAAACAGCAACCAAGTTAGTATCATGGAGCCAATGGTCCAAAAAAAAGGAACATTACAGTAATGTTATTCTAAATAAATAAATCATATATAATCATTTCCAGCATTCAGTATTTATTCAGTGTTCAGTCTCATGTGTGTCACTTCTGGCCAATGCCTAGGATGACGCTCGTGGTGTGGACTGCTGACTGTAGTTCACTTGACGCCCATAGGTGTCATTAAGGTTTTTCTCAATGCTACAGAACCTTTGAGACTTTGTGACTAAATGTGTGAACTATTATTGCTCTAATACACACCACACAAGGCTATCAAACAGAAGAAGTGCTACATTGCAATTTAGAGCTTTCACCTCCTGTTTTGAATTCGAACATCTCAGTCAGGAAGACCTTGGAAAGGGAGGAAAAAGAAAAGGAGATGATGATGATGATACATGATGATTTTCCGGGTGTGACTGGGTTAGGTCACGTGTGCCATGTTAAAGCATAACTGAATAATTCAAAGCAACACAACACAAGGTCTGAACAGAATATGGATTTTCTTAGCGCTCTGCTACAGACTCCCACGCCAGCTCCACAACCACGCTGCCTGGAATGAAACAGAAGCAAGTCAAGTGGACATTTTAAGGTTAGAGCCCAGCTACAGTAGAAGCTACAAGCTGATGATGTACTTCACTTGACATTTTTCCATGTTCTTCTATGTTTTAACAGGAAATTTGAGAGGAACAACCTCTAAAGTACCATACTGTACTACTGTCATTTAAAAAAAGATGATGATCAATCCTCACTGCTCCTTCTTTGAGCATGTTCTCAGCACAAAAAAAGCCACCACAAGAGGCATGAATTAATAAAAAGACCAAATGAATGGGCTGTGAATGGGGCAGTGTGCTGCATTCACAGATGGATGGTTCATGTTAAGAACATATGAGATGCCCAGCTGACCTTCTGTACTCTCCATCTTGCCTTAAGCAACTGCTTTGCATTTTCTCCTGATTTCAGATGTGATTACTTGGAGATGCTCGGCCAGGCCACAAGAGATGCCACTTATTCTCCTCCACTTCTTTCTCTTTGTACTGTGTCTCTTCCTCTTTTGCTAGCCTCTCTGCACAGCAGTGTGTTTCCAACTATCGCAGCTAAAGAAGACCGCTCCGAAGGAATAGCTTTCTAAATGTTTTCACACACAGCAAGGATATTGTTTAAAGGAACCAGCGACTTTTTTTTTATTCATTTAATCAAAAATCTCTCAAATTTTCTGTTTTTATTCTGAAGGCTGGAGGTGCAAACCATTGTTCCTATTAACACATCACATCATTTAGTTGTTCATTCCACAGTGGCGACCTTTTCGTAGAACAAGCAGCTCCATAATGGTGCAGCCAGACTGGATTTTGCTCCTTATTCATTTCTATGAGGAACAGGACAAGGAGTACACTCAAAGACATCTTGACCTCCCTGAGAAAGCACAAACAAAAACACACACGCTGAAGTCCCGGGCCTCATTTACACTCATCGTTTTCAAGTGTCTTGTATAAAATCCAGATGAGATTTAAGAAACTTTCATTTACACTCATCCACATGCATCTGTGCTGGCCAGATGACAAAACTGATTGCAACCCTTCTTTGTTTTCCCAGGTTACTTGCAAATCAGGATCAGCCCTCGTAAATACCAAAAGCAGAAGATAAATAACTTCTGCACTACAAGTTGTATTTCTGAGCTGTGAGCAAGACCAGGGTTTTCTCATTCAGTGTATTGGGTTGAGGGAAGAAAAGAAAAAAAATCACTATGATTTAAGTGTAACTTTGGCTTCTGTTATCAAAACAGAACAGAGGAGATAGACACTGTAGGAGGAGTAACGATTACGTATGCATCTTGGAGAGATGAATGAAATTACACCTTTTCAACATCTGGCGAAAATATGTGTCCAACCACATCACAAGTTCAGTTCTCTGTGTGAAAGGAACAATGTTCTAACTTTGGCAGATTATTTTGTTTCCACAGGACATTGTTGTGTGACTTGTTATAAGATGTTGATGGAGAAAATACGATTTTGACAGCTTTCAGTCTTGTTTTTGATGATCTCTGGTGGTTGAGAAGCTCACCTTGTTGCAGACGATGCAGACGTGTACTCAAGGTGTTTTGTGTAATCTCTGACATCACTGTTTCGGTGCGGTTAAAGGTTCAGCAGAGGGACACTACTGACCACACCCATCCTTACCTTTAGTTGTGGTCAACAGCCGGGAAGAAACTTTAAAAAAGGCGTACGAGGAGCTTCTATTGCAACCTGAAAGATGCTACTGCATTTGTTGCCCTTGAGTGCTATGCATGTTTGATGTACTAAAGTATTTACTGTTTTCACCTGGGCTATGTGCCAGCACTCACAGACAGTGTCCCTGACTTCAAAGCACCTCTCCAGCAGCCTTTTCTCAGTGTCAGCCTTGAAATACCTGTCGTGCTGTCACACGGTGGAAACAAGACGGCTATTGTGTACAGGTGCTCCTTTGTTTGCTTGAGCTAGCTGGGTTGCTTGGCATGACGAATGACCAAAGCGCACAATGGGGGGGGTGGGCGGGGGTGATGGGCGGAAGGGTACTAGTGGCCTTGGCAAATTCCTCACCACATCAGGCGTGACGCCTCCTCCCCACCCCCCCTCTGATGCACTGTTTGTATTTGATGGGAACTTACCTCGGGGGCCGGGATTATAGCGACTGATGTGTTCAAATACATTTTGAACACTATACACTGCGAGGTAAAGTAGCTGCCCTACTGATTTCACATTTCACCCTGTAATGTTTATGCAACATTTCAGTATCAGCTTTCTTGCAAAACGTAACTGATATTCTGCTCGTGATGAAGTTTTTTTTTTTTTTTGTGAAATAAATCTGTAAATGTCACACCGTTTACTGCTGTCCTGTAACCCCTTCACTCAGCTTGTGGACACGCACACACACTCACAGCAACGCACACAAATGCCTTTTGTAGCGTCCCTGCAGACTTAACAGGGAAGTCAGTGGAATCTGGATGGTATCCAAAACACACTAAAAGCAGCGGTCACTATATTTTCTTCATTCAGTATGTTGCTGATGGTAATTTCCTGTGGTTGGACCACAAGGCTTCATATCAGAAGGGTCAGGGTAATCTTTACTAGAAACTCTGCATATAAATATGACTTTCGTTGTTTTCTCAGTGGTTTTCTCTCAGAGTTTTCACACTGAGATAAAAAAAAAACACACAAAAAAACATTTTGATGTCCTATTAAAGCACCTAGGCCTCTTTTATTTTTCCATATAAGTGACGTAGACTGATTGGTAAGAAGGACAGGGTCACGAATGAAAAAATCGTCCTGGGTTATGAGGATTTCCAAATTGGCGTGATTTCTGCCAGCAGGTTTTGCCTGAGTGCGTATTAAACTCTAGCGGGGGAAGCATATGTCAGATTGCAGGTGGTTCCTCTCTCACTAACTCAAGCAGAATGGCCTCGCTCCATCAAACAGCTAACAAAGAGCTTTGTTCCACAGCAATGGAAACCGAGTATACTGTAGTACAGCTACATCTGTTCTGGGCGAGGGAAAAGAGCCACATTTTTCTATGATTTATAGAAAAGTGTGCGCCGCGTCGGAGGGGTTGATCACAATCTGAGTGACACTGATACCTTGTGTTGACACGATTGTACTTGATGACTAATGCTTGAAATCAGTTTTGAAAGTTATATAAGTATCCCGTGAGATTGATTGTAGAGAAAAATGATTCACCGTATAACTCGCTGAACATGAATCATGTGACTTGTATGCACTTTTATGCAAACATTTATTTATTTATTTATTTATTTATTTATTTATATAAAGGCATGAACTGAAACTCTTATATTACATGTGAACAATAAACACATACTGGGTGCCTGCACAGGCCGACCCTTACATTCATAATACACACTCATGTTCACAAATTCAGGCCCTTTATTGTCTGACAAGGAAACTGACAACAGGCAAGCAGCTACATTAACAGATTTGCAAACAGAAATGCCCACAGTAAATAATTGATAAGACAGAAGGCATAAACAGAGGCAGGCAGATGAATGCATCAGCAAACCAACGCCGGCCTGGCTCTGCTCACAGCCAGCTGACCTGCCTGCAGCGGCTTGTTGCACTCATCCTCAGTCTGCAGTGCAGCACAGAGCCAGGCTTTGTGCTTGACCCAACGCTGATTAGAGGAGGGTGGAGTCAACATGAAAAAAAAAAGTTGCTGCCCTGGGTTCACTGTCTGGGGCACTGTGTTTGTTGTTGTTGATATGGATGATCATGATGATTATGAAGCTATGTGCCGCTGTCTCCAAACAGAACAGGAAGTGCCTGGCAGTGGCGCCACCTTGCGAGTCACACATATACTTCTAAATGTTGGTAAAAATAAGTCTGATTTTTATTATGTTAGGATTTAAATCAATACTGTACATACAGAAATGGTCATATATTTTAATCTGTATCAGTATTAGTGATCAGTATCAACTGTACATATAGAAGAGGTTGGAGTAAATAACAGGCGGGCTAATACTTAATATCTTATGTTCCATCATATGTTCCATCATAATACACTACACTAATATGACACCACTGGTGGGCAGCCAGATGCAACCCATGCTTACCTCAAATAAAATGATCTTTTTCTCTTGGTTTGAACATTATTGGAAGCATCATGTAAGCACACAACTCAGCAAAATAATTAACACAGTGTAGGTCCTGTTATGTAATGGGTAGTAGTTTAATTTATTTTTCTTAAGTAGTAATTATTAAGAAGTAAAAGTACTCCCCAGAGCTGAGGGAGCTGCAGAGCAGGGTGAGAATTCTTTGTAGGTTCAACATTATTTGTACAGTATCGTCGTCAACTTTAACCTGTATGAACAGTATATCTGTATAAATACAGCTCAAAAACAGCGTATGCTGTCTTTAATGTTTGCATAATTTAACATATCTACTGAAGGAAGTGGTAAAGTTCTCAACAGGGCCTTCCACACAATAAAACTTTGCTTCTTTTGCTACCCCCTCTTTGAATGAAGCCTTGGCAGAAGTCCATGAGATGTGGGGGGAAGATTGAACGAATTGTACCCCTGAGGGAGTGGCTGTGGGCTGGTAAGGCAAGGGCCACATAACCAGGGAGTGCCGGGTTGATACTATGCTCCGGTTATGTATGTCGAGGCTGTATAAGGTTTCACATGGAGAAGCAGGGAACTAGCCTGGGAGAACGTTCAACTGCAGGGAAGTGAGCAGTCAGGAAGTGAATAATAATTCAAAACAGAGCTCCAACAAAAGAGGGCCTTCAAATGTGTTGACTTTAAAGCATATCATTTATCCATGCATTCATGGTATCCCTATGGAAAATATATAGGCGCATAAAAAATATGAAAAGGTCATGTGTGAGCTTTGAAATGGAAACAGTGCATTTAACATTATTTCAGGGGGAAATGTGACTGTTTGGATTATACTGGATATATAGCTACGGAGCTGAGAAGTGGATTATGCTGTAGGAGTGACTTGACAGACATTTTAATACTTTTTGTCACAACTGGACTGACGAATACAAGCTGACCACAGCTGCTGTGTACCATAAAGAAAGCTACAAATGTTTCAAACCTCTTTTCAAGCTTATATGAGGTTTACACTCAGAAGAGTGATTATAAGTAGAGGGCCACTTTAGGCCAGTTGCCAAAATATCAAAAGCTGTGCTCTTATAGACATTACAGAGGTTATGTAAATTGGGTAGTATCATATCTGATGAATCATTAAACATGGTTGGGGCTCTATTTACAGAATATGGCAGAAATGGAATATAATACTTATGTTTTGATGAACGTACAATCACCTGGAAATAAGAATCATTGTGTTTTAATACCTTAGACAGACGGCGAGGTGCTGCAAAGTCATTTATGCCCACTTTGACAGACCCGTGTCTGAACATTATATGCTTTATGCTTTTTGAAAAGATTTAAAGTTTATAGAGCTTTGTAATGGATTCTAACCAGAGACATGCACATGCATACTTGTGCCAAAGCACACACACACACCCATAAATGCAAAACTCTAACACTAACTGCACATACACTATCTTCTTGCTAGTCTTTTTGTAAAACTCTGGAAACAAAGGGATCCAAGTGAGGGAGCAGTCAGTAAAGCGTGAGCGGTTTCGTAGGTTGTGAAGAGTCAGTTGCTGTCTGTGCTGAGCAGGATCGTCTGCTCTGACTGCTGTGTGCTGTGTTTACTGTCCTCAGCAGGAAGCTGCCTCACTCAGCGGCTCACTCTGTGCCATGGGCTCCAAAGCTGCAGGTCTTCATTGGCTTTTCACTGTGATCCAATGTGGCAGTCCTGCTGCACTGACTCAGGCGTGCATTGTACAATGTGTGTGTGTGTGAGTGTGTGTGTGTGTGTGTGTGTGTAGCGTGGATAAGGATAAGGATAGCGTGTATATTTTCACGTACACAGGAAGAGAATGGCTCTGGCTATGTGTAGTACTTGCTTGTAGATAAATATGCACAGACAGGATGTGTGTGCATGTGCGACTGCAGTGTACTGCAGTGTGTATGAGTTGTTTAGGCCAAGATTCTTTATCATGAGAATGTGAGAAAGTGCATTATCACCATAAAGGCAAGTTATCGTGCCTGAGTCATTTCTTAAAGGAACAGCAGGCTTAGTATCAGCTTTGAAGGATGAAATGTATGTAAACTGGAGTCAAGTCAGCTCCAGTGGCACACTAACCTAGAAGATGGTCCATAGATGGTAAAGACCATTATAGTTTAACTGTTTAATTTAGGCTTTTATGTACATAATAGTACAAATCTAAAAAGTGCAATGAACTAGTTTCCAGATTTGAAATACATAAATAATAAATAAATAGATTTTTGTAAATTTTCCTGATATTGAATTGGGCATGATTGTGCCATTTTTTATGTAACTAATTCTGCAAACAATCATAAAAATAATCCACATCTGTTGTCCCACAAAACAAAACCATTCTCTTACTCTTACTCAATTTGCCTCAAAGCCAGCCAGAGCCAAAAGAATATCATTATTATTATTGCAATACATAAACTCAAACTGTTGAGAAAGGGAATATTCAAACAACACAAATATTTCTAATTGAACAAAAAAATCCATCCATACACTCTCTTAATTAAATTTTCTCTCTTTTACTGAGCTAAGATTATCATTGTAAAAAAACGCTTCATTTAAACAGGACAGAAACAAAACTCACCAAAATAGTCTGTCCATTGTTCAACCAATCACCAGTTTTGTTTGTTTGAAATAAATCCTCAATCCTCAGAGTGAGATTTGAAAATATTCTGGTAACATTTTGTAAAAAGGGGGTGTCGTTTAGCTCAGTCGGTAGAGGATCCGCCTCATGTAGGCTGAAGGCTCAGTACACGAAGGCTCAGTCCTTGCTGCAGTGGCCCAGAGTTTGAATCTGATCTGTGGCCCTTTGCTGCATGTCCTTTTCTTTTCTTACTTCATTAATCCCTCAATGGGGAAAGTCTTCATTCACTCATTACATGCATTTTAACCCAGAACATACATGCAGGGCTAATAGACATGCAATGTGGAGTGATGGGCAGTTCCTGCGAGCAGTTGGGGAGGTTCGGTGCCTTGCTCAAAGACATCTCCATCTACCAGTCCACCTTTCATATTTATGGTACATGCTGGACTTGAACCTCCCACCCTCCGATTCCCAAGTCTCTATGGACTGAGCTCCTGCCACCTCCATTCCCCATCTCTCTCTCCCCACCTTCCTGTCACTCTTCAACTGTCTCTGTCAAATAAAAGCTTGAAAAGGCCAAAGAAAGAAATATCTTTTTTTTTTTTTTAAAAAAAGGAAAAGTAGTCTGATCTAGTGGCTTTCCCTAAAACTACTTTTGGCTCCAGGTGTAGGGGTGCAGATTTGTTGAATTCAGCATTGACTTTTGCATGAGGGTGTGAGTGAGCGATAGAGTTGAGTTACTTAATTAAAGCACAACATCTCTTGTGGCTGCATTATAAACTCTACAGAAATCTTTATGGAGAAATAGGTATTTAGGTATAGGTATTTAATAGGTTTTACGATTTTATGTTTTTTAAGTTCATTTGTAGCTATTTGACATGACCCAAGGCCATCTGTGTTTGCCCTGCTATCACAGGAAGTAAGAAAAATACTTCATCCAATAATAATGCACTGTACATAGACAGAGTCCCATTCATATCTCTCACAGCCATTGTACACAGTATGAAAGATATGAGGTTGTAGACGCATTTTTCTGAACAAAGTAACTCAAATAATACGTGACAGAAACTTTGGACCTGCATGTGTTTACCAAGAGAAGACCTCCTGGTGCTGATGCATAATTGTGCATAATACATATTCTGTATTAAAGCTGCACTAATCAGTATTTTTAGATTAACAATGGATCAAGTGACTACAGGTAATGTGAAAAGGGTTGCTCAAAAGGAGACAAACACAGAGGATTTTTGTTCGCCTCAGCTCTACGGAGCAAAATGAATCAGTTATTGCAGCTTCGAAGCACTGTAAGGCGAAACTCAATTGATATATTATCTATTCTTAAACACGACAAGGTTATCTTTTCACTCTCAATGGATTATTCACCTTTTTAGCTGCTTAGAAAATGATATCCATAACCTGAGAGGCTCCAGCGCCACCTGAATTTTAACACTTGTTGGATAGAGTGAATGGCTGAGCATTCCAAGCAGAACAAATCTAAACTTTCAACACCCATATTGTGAGACCGCTCCTGCCTCCAGACAAAACAGCAATCTCGCTGATGCCTTTGCACTCGGTCCCCTGCCATTGCAGCTTACACATATCGATCTCCATAAACATGCTCATAAAATACCTTTAACACCTCTCGGCCCTGAGGCTTACATAGTGCCACTTGGGGGCGGGAAGCAGATATTATGTGGTTTATCTAATAACCTCTTGGCAGCATCTCTCTCTCTCTCTCTCTCTCTCTCTCTCTCTCTAGATGAGTGGTCAGTACTCACATCCCCACAGTGCCTCCTCTCTGATTTACTAGTCCTGTTTGTCTCTGTTTTAGCCCCATCCTCCCACCATCAGTATTACAGCGGCGGCTCAACATATGGGCAAATAAATGCACTTTGTCACCATTACTGATATTAATCCTTCTGACATGTGCACACACACACACACAAACACACACACACACACACAGGCACTCCACCCTTGAGTGAACAAGGTAGGGCGGAGGCAGTGAAAGACAAACAACAGAACCATAATGGATGTGTGTGGAGGGTTAGTGTGTGTGATCACTATTCACTGGGGCTACTGTGTAAATGGACAGTGTGTGTGTGTGTGTGTGTGTGTGTGTGTGTGTGTGTACATGTATTCACTGTGAGTAGTAATTTTATGTCCTTCTGTAAACGAGTGGACCTGCTGCTGTGTTTCTGTGACTACCCACCACTAACCAAAAAGGATTTGCATTCAAATGTGTTCTGTGCATTCTGCTATTCATTACACAGAAGACAGTGAAGACAGTGGATGGACTGTGTATGCATAAAGGAAGCAAGCAAGCAACTGATATTCCCAAGTGTTAGTGGACACTCCAGAGAAGCAAAGTAAATGAGATCCCCGAGGACTGTGTTTACTGTGAGACATGGTCATCTTTGTGGATGTTCACAGTGCGCAGCAATTCCTCTGTGACATGGAAACAATTTGAATACACGGGTTCATACAGTGTATAGTATGGCCAGGTAAATATGTGAGTGTATGTTGGGCTCATTCATTTTTATGAACACCAGCTTATACTGCATATCATTAAAATAAAACATGTTGCACCTCACACTCTTGTGTTGAGCTTAGATTTTACTAAATATATTGAAACCAGTTTCAGGTGTAAGCTGTAATGTAGCTAACTGTACCAGCACTAACATTATTAGATGCTCTTATATTAAGCTAATTAATATTAATATCAGTTATATTAATATTAAGCTAATTTAAAGAGTAAAAGAAGTAATGGGATATGGCTGACACATATGACGTGACACACAATAAATTGTTGTTAAATAATAATGAAAACTTCATTCATTTTAACCATAAATAATAAATAATAAATTTTAAAAAAATCAAAACCTTGTTTTGATTGTGCACATTTTAAATATTCAGCATTTGCACATTACCCGATGAACCCTTTCTATATTTATGTACAAAGACCTCTTAAAATATTTATATTGTTTTTATATTTATTAGATTTTATTATTATTTTATCTATCTTATATTTTTACTTAATGTTTGTTATGCACCAATTCAGAATCGCTTGGTAATAAACCCGATTTTCATAAATCAAAGTCATATTTACCAAAAAATTGCCCAAAAAAAAGTCAGTTCAATTAATTGTTTATATTGTTCAATTTGTAGGTGATCTTACAATCTGTAATGCTACAGAGACTTCCTGTGTACATAGTTGATTCCTTTTGATTGGACGGCACTACAGATGTTTCTTAGTAACTAACATGCATAAAAAGTCAATAATAGCTACATGCCTTCAGTGATGTCCGAATTACTTTCTGGGAGGCGGTACTGTAAATATTGAGACATGCACAGGGTTTGATTGGAAACAACAGAGCAAACATGAGATGGTAGTGCTGTCCTATTTAGTAAATCACAAGTGGTTACTAAAACCCTAAAAAAGGGCTTAACACACATCGGTTATTAATACATTTAATGAAATGTGCATTTTAACAAGTTAGAAACTCTTTCAAAACTTTATTCAGGTCTTTACACAAACTTAGTGATGGATTTTAGGAATAGCTGCTGCAACCCATTAACTGTTGTGCAAGAATGAGATACTGCAGAAAAACAAACCCTGTGATTGCTTCAAGTACAAAATTAAAGTGCTGCCATCTGCTGCTACACATTGCACAGTGTAAAAGAGTGATCATATGCTGATATCTAAAGAAATTCTCTGGCTGGATAACTCCCCAATCCAATAGCTATTATGCTGCCTTATTTTGAAGACAAGTTATCCCAAACCCCAACAGCACTCTCTCAAGTGGAAATACATTAGTAGATCTGTTTGGAACAATGCAGCGTGATAGATTGGTGAAAGAGGACCACATTCTCCTCTTTGTCCGCGGCCTTTTGATAGGATTACACTGTGGACCAGTCTAGAGAGGATCACTGCATATATTTACCATAGAAGTTGTTTAATAAGATTAGCTTTATTGTATCCTATCAGCCTCAGACATAAAGCTTTACTGGCTCATTCTTTGTACAATCTGATTACCCACTGATACCCTTGAACTCAAAGGAGTGAACCATGTGGCCAGGGAGCATGAGAAAGTTTTTTACCAACACGCTTTTGAATATTCAAAGTGGTTCCTGAAGCATGCAAAAAATGGGTGATCTGCGCAAGGAGGTGCTTCATGAGGAATTCTTCAGCATGACAACAGTTTCAAAAAGCTTCCACAGAGCTCTTCTACGAAATGCTAGCAGCACGGGCTAGCAATGTCAGTCTGGATTAGATTAAAATATCTACCTATCCAATGACAACTATTGGAAAAATTGCAAAGACGATTTGTGCAGAGATTAATGCTTCCAAGATGATGTATTCCAAAGAATTTGGTGAAAAAATGGGAAATGTAACATTACCGTGCTAACACAGACATTAACTCAGGCAAACATTGCCACTGTGAGTATGACAGCATGAAAGCTGAAAGCACAGCTGTATCCAAGTACAGCCTCACATCTCGTTAGTGTAGCTATAAGCCTGTTAATTAATTAAATTAGGAAACTCTACCTAATGTTAGTGTGTCCCTTTTTTTTGCATTGTCTGGTTCTACAGGTATCTTTGTTCATGGAGCAGTAGTAATCAAAAGAAATCCAGACTTATGCTATAAACTATAAAAACTATCCATAAAGTATATTTTGTCATATAGCTAAAGATGCAATAATAATTGCTGGGTAATGTACTGTAAATGTATGTTGATGTCATCCAGTGTCAAGTCTCTGATCATGTCATGACACAATAAGACATACGGGAGGTGGGGTCTATCATAATAGCTTCCACTATGGCCTGCTGTATCTTACCACACTGGCTGTAGCTCATTTTCTGATTTAGACCTACAGAGGCTGCAAGTAGCGGTGTTGCTTTGTCCTGTTGACCTTTAAATAAGTTGTTTAGAGTGTATATTATATATATTTAAGATGGCTGCCATGAGGATATAAGAATATGAAACTTCACAACATCCCTGTTATCAAAAGAAAAGAGACAAGAACCGCAGCTTAAATATATGAATCTTTCCAGTAAGCCAAGCGCCTCGAAGCAAAGGGGATCAGAGATCAGAGTGATTAATCTCTTCATACACCGAAAGAATATCGCTGAATTGAGGCTCTGCATTAGTTTATATGCAGAAGAAAATGTCTGCAGTAGTTATAGTCAGTGTGACTACAACTTGAGTCTGTCCCTTCAGCTAGACTTTATTTTAACGCGTGCAAACAAACTGACTCTGTAGCTCAGGAACAGGACGGTGACGACAGACCATTAAAAGATCAGCTTTTCACGCATCCATTCTTCTCTCCCTCGCTGTCTCTCTTTTTTTCTGTGTCTCTGGGCAGGTAAAAAAGCCTATTAGTCACAGAGGATTAGATGCCTGGCAGAGACGAGCGGAGATGGGAGGTGAGGAGAGACAGATTAAATTCCTACAGTATTATGAGGTAATGTTCAGGGGCTGCAAGGGAAAGTGTCATCTATGACACTACTGTGTGTAAATACAGAGACAAATTTTGATGAATGAAAATATTCCCCGCATGAGGTATCACATGCAATCAGAGCGTACGCGCGGTATGTGCAGGTGTAGGCTTCGAATGCACGCCACACTGCAGGAGTTTGTATCTGTGTGTGAGTGAGGCAGAGAGCACATGTTGTGGTTGTAAACAAATCCATCCCAGTCTTGTACAGGCTCCCTGATGAATTGCTGACTCGGGCCAACTTTATTATCGGTGTGGATAGAGATCTCTCTCCAACCTCCAACCTTTTGAGAAGCTCATTTGAAAGTCAAGACTCATTTATCAGCTTTTGATCTAATTAAATAACCTGGAGCTGGGATGAAAGCAGAGAGCAGCCATTATCTGACTCCATTAGCCGCAGGCGCGGCATAAGAAAAAATCGCTTCCCATCCTTCACAACTTCAAGCCAACTGTCTCGAACCTCCTGCTCCTGCGGCAGCCGTTAAGAAATCTGATCTTGTTTTCAGCTCACCTTTTATTGCTTTGCTGTTAGGTCTTTTCTCCCACTGTTTTCTCCAAATTCTCACTTCTCACCTTTCTGTCCTGAAACGTTTAACATTATCATTGTTGACTTGCTGTGGCTTTTTTATTCCTGCCTTCACGGGACAGCTTTTATATTATAACATATCTACTTTCCTCATGTCAACCTCTGATTCTGGCAAAGGGCTGTAAATCCTCTGAGAAGGTCTGATTCGTCACTCCTTCTAACTTTTCCTAACCTCTGTGTGCATTCTAGATGTTCCCTATGCTCACTCTTCAAGGGCCTTCGGTGAATGGCATGGAGATTTATGACTGGCTTGGTGGGAGAAGATCAAGAGAGGGTCGCAACAAGTTTGGAACTGGATCATGAATTATTTTATAATGTTTTGAAAGTCAGTGTTCTGCATGAAGACAGTGTGAGACCTCAGCAGAGGAAAAAGGCTTTTAGTGAATTCAGAGTTCGATATCGATAGCCTGAGGAAAACATGTATTCATGTAGCGCGAGGTCAAAGATCCCTGGCTTCATCCTCATGCTGTTTCACAATGAAACAGAATGACACTTGCACTCTCTGCTGGCGATGTTAAGTACTACCAAATGCCTCATAGCGATAGGCGGTGAACCTCAGGAAGAAAGTGTTAAAGAGAGAACACTACTAAAGGCATCTGTTATCATTACCATGCACATACATAATTACACTACCACCAGCCATTTCTAATGTATCTATAGCCTCTTGTGTTGGTTGCTCATATCCGACCACTGCAGTGTCTCTCATAGTAATCACTGAACACATAACGAGAGTCATTTTCACCGGGCCTGCAGGCCTCTGGGAACATTACCACCGGGACAATTAGGTGACAGCAGTTTCCTAAGATGAGAGATGACGAGGAGACCAATTAGGAAGGAGAGACACATAGCAGTCACTCAGCGGAAAAAAAGATAACATTGGAGGAAATGTGGTGAAGCGTAATTAGCCGTGTTTACCGTCCAAGCTATTAAGACTGATTTGTGATGCTTGCAAACAAGCTGTTAAAGGTAATGGGGCCTCGCTTTGATCACTAGACTTAATAATGCTAGTGTCATGTAATTACATGCACAATTCAACAAACTGTAACGCGAGCTCACGTCGTGGTTTCATTTTAGTGGGAATTAATAACGGAAGAAGAAATGGGTCGACTCAATCCATCATCTGTCAGTTTGACAGGCTGGTATGACGCAGTGGTGGAAAATGTGTTCAAACCATTTACTTAAAGTCTGTGTATGTTGTCAGTTTGTCAGTCCAAAGAAGAAAGTGTTATTATTGGGTAAAATTATTGACAAGCTTATGAAATTGCTCAGGGTCGCCTCAGTGTGTCATCAAGCCACCCTTTAGGACCGCCCAAAAAGTCTAGGCCTGAAAATTGGTGAAAACCTGTTTTAAACTCTAACTCCACATTTCAGTAATATATCACCTTAAGAGGTTTCACATATTTTCAGCATCGTTTTCCAACATATTTAATGTATTTCGAAAGAAATGTCAGAATTGCCTGTACATAGACTTTAAGTAAAAGTACCACAGTGTGGGGTGTTGATTAGCTCAGTTGGTAGAGCATCCGCCACATGTACAAAGGCTGAGCAGCAGCCCAGGGCCCAGGGCCGACCCACGGCCCTTTGCTGCATTTCATTCTCCATCTCTCTCTCTCCCCACATTCCTGTCACTCTTCAGCTGTCTCTGTCAAAAATAAAGCTTGAAAAAGGCCCAAAAATATCTTTAAAAAAAAAACAAAACACACAAACTGTGTAAAAATACTCCTGTCTGGATTATAGTAAGGCTGATGCACCCTTTAAAGAGTCACAAGATAAATCTGAAGGGTCATGAGCTGATAAATGTGAGAGGAAAAACAAAACAAAAAAAGTTCTAATATACAATTCAGTTTTTACTTTTTGGACTTCTCTCATCCCTGTTTTGTTTTTGTGTGTGTGTGTGAAATATTGTATTAACAGTTATTGAAATGTATCCATGCGAGTTAGAGAGGAGTTTCTTAGTGCTCAAAGACAGAGCACTAAGAAACAAATCGGTAATCTTGCAATTATTGGTTTAAAAGTTTATTAAAAATCAGCAGCACCTCCTTCAGGAACCACGACGTACCAGAACACACTGTTGTTGTGAAAAATGAACATAAAGTTAATACCATGAATATTATTTGGATCACTCACATGTAAAGGTTGCTGTATTCAGCTCTTTTTTTTAACACTATTTAAAGAGTTGGGCTGATTGCTCTTGATCCCATTTAATCCCAACGGTACTGTAGATGAGATTCTGACATAGATGTATCATGCAATATTGCATGAATGCATAATTTACAATAATGTGGACAAATGATATGATCACCCGCGATGAGACAGTCAGCACCTCTGCAGGTCGGCATGTTGACAGGATAGATCCTTTTTCTGGTTGATGTTACATGCAAAATGACCCCTAATGCGCTGAGCTTCCTCTTTCCTGATTTAAAAATCGATTAATATCCATCGTGCTGGTTGGTACATTTTCAGTGAATTGCTTTGTCAGCACATGTTAAATATTAGCAGGATGTGACCCTCAAATTGAGACCAGACAGCTTTTAATTAAAGAAAAGAAGAATTGAATATTCAGATGAGCTTGAACAGAAGACTTCCCCTTCATCATCATGTTGAATTACTTAACAGTCATGTTGAATTATTTAAGACTCACATCATTTAATGTGTTTTACATATTCAAATGATCCTAAAATCATGCACAGACAGATTTATGTTATTCACATCTGCAGGACACAGAGTTACATGTAAGTAAAGACATTCCCATCACGGAGCCAAGTGCAGCTGGGTGGAAGCTCAGGATGTGGCTTCATTCTGTTCTTATTGAATGGACTGCTGTACCTCCTTGGAGACCACAGTCCAGTGTGTTAAGATCCTGGATTTCAGGTCTGATAAGCTCCTTGAGCGGCTGCAGAACCCCGTAGGCAGCTGCTCCCTCAACCTTCTTTGCTCTCCAGGGTTTCCAACCTGGCTTTGCCTCTGTGTTACTCAAGGCACTAACATTTAATGAGATTTTAGAATTGAATAGCCAGTCGTACAGTTTCTTGTCAAATTTACATGTACTGTAACTGATAATTGTTCGTGTTAATGGACATTTTATTATCTAGTGTTTTTCCTTTTGTTGTTTTGTGGCAGCTTTACTGTAACTCAGCTGCAGTTCAAATTTGAGTCTCTTGGTAATATTTGTTTGTTGTTCTGGCCAATAAGACCAGCATGTTGCATCAATCCGTGAAATTTGACAGGGTTTCTAGAGTTCATCTTTGCTAGACTGTCATCAGCGAAAGTTATTTACATTCTTTTGGTTGCAGTGTTTTGTAGGCATGGTAGTGATTTGTCCTTTGTTCTGTAGCACATTGCTGAATTTTGGAGTACACTGACAACAAATGATGTCAAGGATATGTGTGAGTCTGTGTGCCAGTGCTGTGGCCAAATGATTTTAAACTATGTCTTGTAGAGGCTTTACACGTTCAAACAGGAAGAAAAGTCTAAGTAGATAACAGCGCAAAGCACTCCAAGTGAAGTGGGCCAGGATTGCAGTAGAACAGGAGGAGTTGCAACATTTAAATTCCCTGTTGCAGAGCAAGCATGAAGCTTGCTTTGATTTAGTTGTTTGAGCTTAATGGCCAAGTTTAATCCCATTGAAGTGGCTGTTTTCTCTGACTCTTGACTGACTTGACTAGGAGACAGGAAGCAGTATTCAGCAGGACAGTTTGGCATCTAATGAGGTCTATTCACTTCAGGAGCTGCCTGAATGTTGATGGAATGATTTCAAACAAGTGACCAAGAGAATGCTAACGCTCACTTTAATGATGTAGAGGTCAAAGAGCATAGAAAAGCTGGTGTGATCACTGATTCTAATGAGCTGACACGCTGTGACTTGCCTCGGAGAGGGAGATTGAGTAAACAGGAAAACAAGTAAGTTGAGGGCTGCCAGACGTCTATGGGAGTCAGTGCCATCCCCACTGGGACTGGGTTGCCAGTTCAGCCCCAAAATAGGTTGTTTAAGGGTCAGTTTAAGATAGAAGACATTATAATAGATCCAGAGCCAAGTATATAAAAATCATATAACAGTGAGGAGGTCCTCAGAGACACAAGTCATCCTTACTGGTCACCATTAATGAAGGGAAATCTACATTCTCCCATCAGAATAACAAAGACAGCCAGATGGCTTTGTGCTATGTTGATAGCCACAACCTTTTTTCCACCCATTATTAATCATAAAACAGCAAGCATTAAAAAAAAAAAAAACCCAAACTATATTCTACAAATGAAGGCGGCGCTGTCTTGGTTTATATTGATGGAGGCAATTATCGCCAAGATGAATTGTGAAATTAGCATGTTAATGGCTTATTATCACACAATCAAGTACATCGGTCCCAAAAGACTTTTTTCCTACCAGTAGCTTGATGGGAACATTTCCATGTGTTGAAGGTGGAAAGGAACAATATATATAACGCCTGACAACTGATAAATTGGAGGGATATGAATTATGAGCGCAGGGTTGACACCACGTAATATTTTGTCTTTAAAAGAGCAGCTCAATCTGGTTAGACATGTTTTACTGTAATGTGTGATTTTTTTCTTCTCCTTTGTAAAAGTAATATCATTTTGCAATTATTTTCCCAAAATGTGTTTTGGAGAGCGTGGAATCATCGCTAAGTGCAAATGACTCCACTCCAGATTGCCTAATCAAACATTATCCATATGACATGCAAAGTGTAACTTCAGTCTACCATTTGACCATTAGGTGGCACTCTGATACCACGGTAGAGCAGCCCGAGCCGTCCAGATGTTATTCAAATCTAAAGGTTAGCGTCTCCCTCAGTGCTCACTCTTTGCTGTTTGAAAGGTCATCATTTGCAAGCAGAGGACAATCTGATGTAACATTTATGTTGCTGAATCATAATCGCGGTCTTCGACAGTTGATCACTATCACAGTTTGGATGATGCTCTAATTTTCAGGCACTCACAAATTTCTGCAACCTGAAGGTGAATATGGGGAGAAGAGGGTCTTACGTACTAATGTTTGCGCTCTCTCCTGTCGTGTTCAGATAATAGGTCTCCTCCATGAGTTTCCCGGCGGGAAGTTTTTCCACGTTCGCCGTAACAATTTGAGTTCTCCCGTGACTAAAAGCGTCACAAAATGTTGGTGAGGCACGCTGATGCCAGATTGTATCAGCTCATGATGGGATGAATCAAATGTCAGTGTGACGGGGAGCATACAAGAATCCATATTTCTATTAGGCTCCTCAGACAGAACAGATAGGGCTGGATTGCCAAGCATGTTTGTGCATATTTTTACTGGAATGCACCTCCTCCATCTTCATTGACCTACAGAGGCGGTGATAGAGATACCTGCACGGAGTTCACACACACATATACAGTCAGGCGTACACGAGCGCGCCCCGTCCCCGTCCTCCTCTCCCATCTGATGTTCATGTCCTGAATCGATCCATACAAAACGAATAGATCTGTACATGCTTCTGCCACAAGAGCCACTCCACGAGTTCTCATTCTGGCTGAGACAGGGGACCGGTGTTATTGATCCATCTGCAGCTGCCTGGAGGGAATGACTGCCAGTGAAGATGAAATCTACTTGTTCACATCTGGTCCCTGTGCTGCAGAGGCCTTTAGCACGGTGTGAGCTATTGGCAGGCCACACATCAACTGTGAGCTCTCAGACACACATGACACTCCGTGGATATTGACTGAGCTCTGCACTCTGAGGTGTAGTGGCAGAAATTATACTTGGTGCAGCGCAGGTGAAGTTTTAATCCTGTGTTGGTTAAAAGAAAAATGATGGGAGGGTCATCGAGGCTGTGGAGATTTAAGGTGTACTGGTTGAAACTGGAGCTGGGGGAGAAGACAAGGGCCTCTTTTTTTCATTTTACTGTCCTATAGCTGCTTCTTGATGGTTGTAGCATGAAAAATGCATTGAGGTGGTGGACCAGGGTTGTCTGCTATGTGTGTGATGGCTCTGTTATAGAGATCTGAGAGGACGGTGTAGAGACCGGTGATTTTGTAGTGCAGTGTGTGTGAGAGCCTTTGATGCTCCTGTTGGAGACAGTTAACATGGTTGAGAAGCAGTTGGAGCAGCAGAGTTATAGTCATATAGATTGAATTATGCGTTTGCAGACAGAGGTCTCGGCAAATTTAGAGAAAGATACACCATATACCATGAGACTGCACTGCACCAAGCGCTCCCCTTAGCAAGCTAGGGCTCATTGTTGCCCTTTCTGGTCGATGAGGGGACGGGAGCATTGTACAGCTGTTGCAGTTGGTGTTTTCTGCCCTCTGGGATCAGGGGGCAGAAAAATAACCATTACAGCTTGATGCACCAGAATAAAGTGAAGAAGAAGCTGCACTTAAAAATTTGTTCCAAGCGACTCCTGAAGTGTTTTCAAATGTTGTTTTTTTTCTGTTAAGTCACCGGATTATTTGGCAATCGAACACCTGTGCCAACTTCCTCATCGCTCAACTACAGCGGGTCTTTAGTGCCAATTATCAGCAATAATCGTGAGTCGCTTTAGTTCACAAAACAAAAGAGATCACTGAGCCACACTAGGTGAAAACCGGAAAGGCGGTGTGTGACTTTCAAGTGTCGGCATGAGAGGGAGAGAGTGTTAAGAGAGACAAAGTCATGCATGGAAAAAGCTGTACAGTGTTGTAAGAGGCTTTGTGAAGCGTTAAAGCAGCGCACAGGCATCAGCCACTAGACGACAATAAGGCCTGGCAGGGATATCTGTCACTGCAGACACAAAGACAGAATGGCATTAGTGGAGTCAACGAGGTGTGTGTGACTCACATCACACAAAAGTGTTCTCTAATGGGGACGCAGCATATTATGCTATACAAAAAAAAGGTCAAAATAAATTTAGATTTTAGTGTTTAAGCTTTTTTGTCATGCACAAAAACCATCACACATTCTCCCCATCAGACCATCACCTACTAATCCATGAGGTAGAAATGTGTTATTCTTAAACAGCAAAAAAAAAATGCAAAAAGCAGTGATATGGTGAATTACAAACAAGCAAGACTTTGTGAAGTGATTTATCAAAGAGTACAGCACGCTGCAAACAAAGCTCCCATGATTCATTTCACACCTTCTTTTTGAAGTATTGTTGTTTGGGTGCTCACACCCTTCTCCTCCTCAGCACTTAGGCTATGACAAATGCAAGTGTCATCTGTGACTAGGAACCAGAGCAGTGAAAGGATAGTCAGTTAATAGGATTGGAGGGAGGAAGTCATCCACACTAGTTGTGATGAATAGATACCATATCTCCTCTGAGATAATTTTGTGTAAGTTGCTTTCTGTGAAGGAGAATGGCTGCTCATTTTTCCTGTTTTACACCAGTCAGCACAATCTTTCAGAGAGGATTCAACCTGTTGCTCGAACAGTGAAACACAGTAGTAAGATGATAATAAGAACTGTTTTGCATTAAGGCCTCTGTAACATTCTACCAGAGATAGAACGACTAAGATTTGCATACAGTATGTTCTTGCATATATTATAGTTGTATGTTGTCCAGCAAATAGCTGCCGCTTAACCCTAAGGGTCCTTTAAAGGACCAGTGGGTAAGTTTTAGTGGAATCTAGCAGGATGGTTGCTGATAGAAACACCCTCGCCTCACGCTCACTTTTAAAGTGCAAAAGGCCCTGTCTAAAGCTAGTGTTTTAGTTTGTCCATTCTGGGCTATAGTTCAACACAGTGGCCTCCATGAAGGCCTCATTCTAATTTAACAAAAACACAATAATTCTTATTTTTAGCTGATTATAATGAAAACATACTTCCATTTCTGCCATATTTTGCTAATAGAGCCAGCTAAATCCCACATACTGGTCCTACATACCTGTAGTACTAATTAAGGGTTTTGTTTACCCAGATTTCAAGTTCATGTGCAACAAATTGTTGCACTGCAGGCCTGGTTAAAAACAGAATTAACATTGAATTAAACACATAAATGCTAGAAATGAATCTACTTGACCTGCAGGACTTGTTGTAAGTCATTGCTTTTGTTCTCCCCTTCTACTGTAGCAATGCCTCATCGGGATGCAGGTACTATAGGAGAAGAAGCCAGAAAGATCTGCACACATAACTAATAAGTCATTGTGGTGAAAGAAGCATCGAGACATTGTGAAACTGACAAAAGAGCAGTAAAATGAAATGATCAGTGAACAGTGATCAATACAATAATATTGACAAATAAATGCAATAAAGTAACTAATACTTGATTGTCAAAATCAACATTTAACCTGTAACATATAATATCTTGTGTGAAAGAGGTCCTGACAGCTGATGGCTCTATTGCAGAGCCGCTGCCACTGGACAGCTGTGACACAAGGGCTGATTACACCCGTCCTGACCAATCGAAGGCCATCACAGCTCAACTTGTGTGACAGCCCTTTTGCTCAGCTCACCTGCTCTTACGGAGACGACGACAACAGCAGCACAGAATCCATCAGCGGGCATTGTGGTGAAATTGATCGTTGCAAATCAATATCAACCAGTGAAGCCATTGGCACTGCTGCTGCTGCTGCCGCTACTGCAGGGGAGAAGGAGGAGGAGGCATCAGGAGTGCTTTGCCTTGTCTGTGATCTATCTATCTTTAGGCAGGAGCCAGGCATGGGATCAATATGCTACAGGCAGCTCATATTTCACTGGTGGCCCAGCAGGGATGAGAGGGCAAAGGGGGAGAAAAAGAAGAAGGGGGAAGATGGGATGATGACATGGCTTTGCAAGGCTCTTGGGGGTCAATCCAGAGAGCAGATAGCATGGAGAAGAAACAGGTGATCTGGATGCAAGCAAAGGTGAGAAAAGGAGAGAGAGGTTTTGTGACGTAGGAGTCAATAGTGCAGCAGAGGCTTATACGCTACATGGACGGCAGCACAGCCTGACAGCTTGTCGATTCAGTGAATTTATAATGAATGTTCTTTTATTCTCCTCTTTCTCTCTAACCTTTCTCTTCTCCTTTACTCCCTTTATCTCACCTCCCTCCTTCCTCTCCTCCTGTCACCTCCCTTCCTCTCTTTGTTCAGAGCATCACTTCCACCCTCCCTTCCCTGCCTGCTCTCTCTCTCTCTCCCTGTCACAGACCCGTGTAGCCTATCATCCTGAGAGTAAAAAAAACAAAGAGTTATATGAAAGGCGCTTAGTCGCATTTCCTCCCACCCCTGCTGTTGCGGCGTCCTAATGATGCAAATGTTAAGCTGGCTAATGAGCAGGAGTTATGTTTCGGCCGAAGTTTACCGAGCTGCTCGACCACCCTGTCTCATGAATAACATGGCCGCGTCAGACTCAAGATGTGTGTTCCTCTCAGCTCACAAATTATGACCATTACAGATGGTGCTTGCTCCAACTACATACGAGAAAAAAAACGGGGCCCATAACGGTGTCCAGAGGAACGACTGGGCCTTTAAAATAAAGGTAATGAAAATTCATTTAAAGAATTCAAATGCAAGCAATCTGCCTCCTTTGAAATAACACACACACACACACAGAAAAAGTGTCTCAAAACTTCAGGTGACACTCTGAACAACCTCTCACCTGTGCAAGTCACATAACCTTTTGACTCCAAGTTCATTCTGGCTGTCATCTAACACACATAGCTCTAAAGAAGAGCCAAAGCAATAGATGTTGGCTTTGTGTTATTACAATAACCCTTATGGCGGCTTGCAATTCTCTCCCTCCCTACCTCGTGGCTTAATCCTCCGCGCTTTTGCCCTTCAGTTTTTCAAAGACAGCCTGCAGGCTAGAATTGCCCTTTGCTGACTTGTGGCTGACAGTGAATAAGTTCCCCTCTCGTCTCCTCCCTTTTATCTCTGAGATCATACTCTGAGTGGGTCAAGATCAATGGTGCTCCCTGCAAATCTGCCCAGACTCTGGGTGCTTCTCATTGACCTTACACAGGGGGTAACTGAACACTCACACTCTCATCCAGCCAGCTTTTACATGAACTTCTATGGATAAATTCACTTAGTGATCGCAGGGCTTTCATCAAAAAAGTCATGGACCGTTTATGCGCTATATGTTCTTCTTGGCCTCTGTTACTCTAAGGTGCACTCTTGACATGTGTCTGGCTGATGTCATTCAGGAACACATTAGCAGTTTGTAAGTGTTAAAGGTAAAATGTGGGATTTCCATCAATGCTGAAGACATAAATAAATGCTTAACCCAACCTCCACAAAAAAAAAATATCCTTCAGAAGTAATGCACTTATTGAAAAAACAGTCCTAGGTGGTCCTGTCTTGTTAAGAAACGTCTATAATTTCTACATTTTTAATGCCACCTTAAGGTTTGCAAACAGTCCGTTGAGACTTACAGGAATACAGCATTTGGAGCGCAAATGACAAAAATCCCAATAACCAAGGACGTGCTGTGACAGGTTGATAAATGGCTTTACATGATGGAACAGACAGGACTCTGGACACTGCAAACTTCTCGACAACAACCGAAAGAGAAGAAAAAATCAATTTCAGGTATGGCATAGAATTAATGTGCTGTATTGACTGAACTGAGGGACAAAGTCTTCCTCAGGGACGGGCTGCAATGTAAAAGTACCAGCACATTGACAGAGCCACAGTAAATAACCACTGTGTATGTTCAGTGCAGTAAAACATGATTAAATAACATGTCGAAAATAGACCACAGCAGCAGAGAAATCCTTATACTCAGTGAAATATTCACACTCTGAAGTCTACCTTATGAAGTGCCACTGAGACAATAAAAGCACGAGAAAGAAGCAGAGTGTAAGCGATGCTGCTGCCGTCCTCGGGCCTAATACAGATCAAGACAGCAGAGACAGCAGCCCAGTCCAGATCCAGCTGGGGCTCACATCCAATGGGATTCCTGTGAGACCCGCTTCAACAAGATGGATGACGGGCACCGAGCTTCAAACTGGGCGCACTCAGCCCAGACATCATTGGGTCCGGGCTGAATAAAGAGGTGGTGGCCCCTCGCCTGCTCTTCCCTAATAGGAGGCGCTGCCTGGCTGACAGCGGCCCATAAATAACCCAGTCGGCGTGTCACTGGAAAAGAACACACTCACCTGAGCACACTCACTCAACACGATCACAAGGGAGAGGTGAGACGCAAAGGCTGCAGTTACAGAATGGCAACAAAAGTATGTGTGAAGGAAGGTCAGAGAAGTACATTTTTGTGCTTTTATACATGTGTTTCTTTTTTTTTCACATCGCTGAAAATGATCTTTAATATATTCTTTATATATTTATGGTAAAATTAAAACATCAAGCTTCATCTATGACAGATATTTACACCAAATTAGAATAAAACATAATTTAATTTTAGAGAGTAATATTTTACAATCAATTAAAACTGACTTTGTGTCCTCAGCTGGCTCTCTAACCCTCATTCTCTGGCTCTGTCAGAGATGACAAGCAGGACTGGAGACATTCTGGGAGCCGGGCAGCATAGTCAAACGAAAGGGCACTTCTTTCAGAGTTGCTCTTTCAGCACAGGTACCAAAAGAAGAAACACCATTCAGTAAAGGTTACACAAATTCAACAAAGTGTTTCGGCTCTGGCAGCGCTGCAGGTCAAGTTAGCCCTTGTTCACCTTAACGTGTCCTTGTTGGAAAGTAGAAACAGTGTTGCCTTGATCCATCTTGAGTTTGAGTCTTTATTCAAGTGTGGTGGCATCAACCCATTTGGACAACAGTACAGAAAACAAATGGCAACATCACTCTCCTAGTCTGAGAGAAAATAAAGTTAGAATTTGATAGGCTTTGATTGTTTTTCTCAGTGTTCCGCTGTTATCTGTGGCAGACCCGTGCCTTTCTGGAGTGTTGAAAACAAAATTTGAATGTATCTTACGAGTTTCTTTATCAAGTAGGCCTGTGATTCAAGCCAGTGGACAGCCGGTTGCAATGATCCAGCATTTATCAGAACTAGAGGGCCAAATATTTGTATATTGTTATCTCTGAATAGGCTGGAACAGCAGTTTGTTGATCCAGTTCACTTCACTGACCACCAGGCATCTCTCAGACACCTGTGAGCCAAATGAGATGGAGCTACCACACATGAAACCAATGAGACCTTTGGGATGGCGGCTGAAGTGAACTTTTAAATAAAAGTTTAAATTAAGTAAAAAATAAGACTAGCATAGATTCCTAACCTCCCGGATGATGGCCTTTTCTGCCAGCTGCGATCAAGAAGAAGGTAAATGAATACACCAGGCAGCACTGAGAGGCTCAGAAGGAGCTTCTAACTTAAGACCACTAGGATGCTAAATGAGGACACTGAAGAGTACTTACTTAATTACTTTTTATTTAATATTACTATTGTTGTTATAATAATCATTTTTATTATCATTTCTTAACTATTCTTGTTAATATTAATTATGTAGTTATATTAAGATGACTCTTTATTACTTCCATAATAACCATTATTATTTAATTCAATTTAATTGTCACTTATAATAATACAAGTACAGAAATGGTGCAATGTATTCCCTTAAAAAACGTTTCACTATGACTGTACCTTTTGGATTGGATTTGAAGACAGCAGCCATTTTGACATGAAATAGCAATAGTAAACACACAGTGTTACAAATGATACTAATTAAAGTTCAGTTCCATTCGGGTCATAAAGAGTCAGTGTGCTGCTGTGGTGCATGTTGGCTCAGTGGAAAGCCTCTGCCGCGCTGAATGGAACGGAACCTTAATTAGCATCATTGTAAACACCTGTGTCGAGAATGGCTGCTGTGAAAAGGTCTATTGTAAAAATTAAACTGGATTTAATTTAATTTAACCTGCGATAATAGAGCGACACAAGTGTACCACTCACATAATAGCGTTCGACGTCACGCAAGGACCGTACGTCATGACGTCGAACGCGGAAGTTAATCAACCAAAGATGGCAGCGTCCTTGACCGGCATGTTTTGATCGGAGTTGAGTGTCAAACATGCTGAGGAGTTGAACATTTACGGGCTGCACCTCTGACAAGGGAAGATTTTGAGAGCGGAGCATGGAGAGACGAGAGTTCGTCGCGTCCCTGGTGGTGAGGTGGCCATTTTGTACAGTTTGTCATACTTACGTGTTAATATTTGCACCAGCCTACCTACAATTTAACCACATCTAATCACAATGTTGTCAGTTACGTACAGCTGAGGACTCACTCACCACGAGACCAGTCGTGGATATATGTTGTTCGTGCTCTGCATATAAACCACCGAATAGTCTCTGTTTGTAAAATATAGTATCAGACAGTGACAGAAACAAGACTAGTCTTTAAGGACTTGTGTTACCCATTGCAAGGACAGGTTAAGTCCCAACGGACGACAGGTCTTCTTATCTGAGCTATGAACGTTACACCCGCTTTTAAAATACAAACTAGTACATCAGGCGTGACATTACAGGAGGCATTTTCTGTCACACATACAGCTGTTACTGTAAATACATTGAGACGAGATCCAGCTCTATAAGGCTAAAGCAGTTATTGTGGATAACTTCTGTCTGTCAGTGTGTGCACGAGTCAGACGTACTGTTCCCACTGACACATAAAGTATTCTGTATGTCTGTGATTGCTCCTCTAAACTGTGTTTTACTTTCTGGTCAAAAGGGCAAGTAACACACAAGAGTGCAGGATTACTTAAGCATGAAACTTTTGTGCCCCTTCAAAGACTATAACAGAGCAAAGGAAACAGTCAGTGTGTAACAGTATGTAACTATGTAACTAACAGTCATTATGTATGTTACAGTGTGTGTAATGTTTTAGTTCTCAGATGAGGTGACAGACCCTAAAAGACAGACGTGAGTGGTGGAAAAATATTCACAGTATGTACAGATCTGTAATTGTGTTATTGCACATTCTCAGTGTTGTCACAGGGACTGAAATCCAATGCAAGTACATAGTATAAATTTACAAGTACTGCACATGATGCACTTGTATTGGCGTACTCTTATATTCCACAACACAGAAATAGTTACACTATCATTATGTTGTTTCATGATGACAGAGGAGAGTCACACTCTACAAGAGGACATTTTATTTAGAGCGTGTTTTCTGGTTTATCACCACTGATGCAGACATTTTATTGTCTTCTGTAAAGTGCAGCTCTCCTCTCTCATCACTGCTGTAATATTATAGTTTTACTCCACTATATAGTTTATTTTATTGACTGTCTATTTTGTCCTTGGACACACAGCACTACTGTGTTTGTACAACCCAAAAGGGACATTTATGTAAACGTGTGTGTGCGGCTTTGTGAGAGAGTTAAGACCTCGTATGGCAGCCTCCGGCATCAATGTATGAATGTGTGTGTGAATGGGAGAATGTGACACTTGACTGCTCAGTAGATAGTAGACAGATGCAGAAATGCGTCCACACGTCTATTTGCCATAGGTTCTTCTACAGGCTTGGAAGGGGAGAGTGAATCTAGGGTATTCAGTTTGTTGCAATCTGCAACCTCTAAACCACTGAGTCCTACACCGGACCTTTAACTACCCCCAGTATACAACGTTGGTAAAATTAGCCCCACCATGAGCAGCAACATCAATATGATGTTTATACATGAATGCATCAGTAATAATTAACAGAATAACCTAATGAAAGACAACATTTGGTGTTTTTGATACATTGTAATGAAAATACTATTTTTTATGTGACACCGCATGTCATCGTTTTGGCTGTGCGCCCCGCATCTTTACTCTTCAGATCGCTCTCATCAGCATTGCCTCCAGCAGCAGCACATACAGCAGCTGTTTTCAGCAAAAAGTGAACATGGCGGAGAATTTTGCTACTGAAGAGCCAGATATTTCCCTCAGGCGTCGGGAGAGAAGAAAATCGAACTGAAAGGAGAATATTGAGCATGTCTACGTCAGGTGGCAAAATCATTGCTCAAATTATTCCTGATGCTTCCTTGAGTCTGCTGGATATGTAGCGAGGCAGCTGCTATCAAGTTTGCCATCAGCTTTATAAGATGACAATATGTCAGTGTTGTGTTTATAGCTTGCTGTGTTGATTGCCTGTTTAAGTCTGAGATTTGAATATGTCTTAAATTTCTGGTGTTACAGAATGTGTATTACATTTCACAAAGTGATCTTTGTCTCTTCAGGGAGGAGGCTGCGCAGGGATGTGTGTGGATCTGACCCTCTTCCCCCTGGACACCATTAAGACAAGACTGCAGAGTCAGCAGGGTTTCTACAAGGCAGGAGGCTTCAGGGGCATCTACGCTGGAGTCCCATCTGCTGCTGTCGGCTCTTTCCCCAATGGTAAGACACTCTTTGTGATTGCTGGATACATGTTCCAATAAAGGTTCCCCGTTCACTGTTATTTGTAATTGGCGTTCTCCCAGCGGTATGTACCAACAACCAAGATTCTCCTTTCTCTGGGGTCAATCTGAGACATAACCTTGCACTGTGTTCATTGGCTCATACACTGTATGACTACATGAGTTGGGTGTTTATACCTTCTTTTAAATGTTGACCATGATTTTATTTTGTTTTTATGTCATGAAGTCAAAGCACAGAGATAAAGAGGTAGAGCACAACTCTGTGGATTTTTGTTGGTTTGTGGCTGTGTGTTGTGCTGCCCACTTTAGTATTTCACAATCAGATTCTTTCATTCTTTTCATTTCTTTGTTGTGTTTTGCAGTATCAGACAGGCTCTCAGTTTGCATCCTCATTAAATCATTTTGAGCTTTTCCAGTGGTGGAAAAGTTCTGTTCTTTGTTTGTTTCTTGGTAAGATCAGCATCTTTTGTTTCTAGATTCTGGGGAAATTAACTTTAGGTAACACGCAGCATGGCGAGAGGAAAAAGGAGGGCCTGGATTTTAAAGTTGACTTTTTTGAGGACATTACATTCAGACTGTTCAAAACAAATCAAAATCAAAATCTTTGCGACAGTTTATTTCTGTCGCATCAGATCAATAAACAAAGTTTTTGAATCTATATGATTGCAAATACAGTCTCTTTCCACTGCATTTCCAAGTAGACATTTAAATTGAAGTCATGAATACAAAAATAGTTTAGGAGTCACTTTCGATTGATGGTTCTCTGTTTTGGTACTGTACAGGATGAGCATTTGTGATGAGTGGGTGTAAGAAAGAACTGAACTCTATCCGCATGAGGCACACTTAACTTTCTGAGCGTTTACCTCTATTCTACATGCAGATAGACACACATACACACTCGCTCACACCTCAGTTTCTCCCCTGTCAGTGGTAGTGAGGGATATTAATTGCTGTATGCTGGTTGACTAATGGGCCTTAAATGGCCGTGGTTCTGCTTGGTTACAGCCGCTGCTTTCTTCGTCACCTACGATTGCACAAAGTCCCTGCTCGGCGCTGGCGGACTGCTAGCGGCACCACACATGGCACCTGTCACTCACATGCTGGCCGCCTCCCTGGGAGAAATAGTAAGTCTTCCTGTCCCTCGTTCTCCCAACTTTTTCCTCCTCTCATTTGGATTCCCAGTCCCCTCCCCCTCCGCCGGTGCACTTTTCAAGTCATGTTTATTTGTGCAGGCCTAATTCATTCTCCGTCTTTTTATTCTTAGAAGGCCAGCTGCTTTGCGCACTTGTTGCTCTTTCAGGCACTTGCTCCTTCCCCTTTGTTTCTTTCCCAGCGCTCCAAGTCCCAAATGAACGCCACCAGCATATTAACGTTATTGCCTTTCAAAATTCACAGACCAGTGTGCAATTGGGCAGCAAGCTTGGGGGAGGGGGTCAAGTATGTGGTTTTGGCTGTAGGCCCCGGGTCCAGCAGGGTGACTTAAGGGGGCTTCCTCAAGACTCTCCCAGCATTTCCCCCACTAGCTGGGTAAATAAGATCTCATTACTGCCTATTGACTCATCTGCTTTCCCAGCTCAGGTCCCCAGACTCTGCCAATTTAGTCTGGGGAATTCGAGCTTGAAACCAACAGCAGCGCAATTTCCTCAGCCCATCCTCTCCCAATCACTCACAGTGAACCGCAGAATCTGAGCCATATGGGGGCCATGCAAATACACACTGGCATGAAGGGGGGTAGAGGAATAGTGGGTATGGAAAGAGGGATGCCCCCCTGCTATACCACCGTGGCTTTCTGCAAAATGTTAGGTTTTCAGTATTCATGGCTTTTGGATGGATGTAATTTAGCCAAGTTTTGCATGTTTATGAAATGAGATTATTCCACATGGGATGGTGTTCACTGTGCTTGAGTTTATCCGTGTCCTGGTGTCTCACAGTGTTGAGAAGAGACACATCGGAGATGAGGATTTGAGTCACTGGCACTGCTTTCATGATTTGCAACTTGACATACAATGAACGACCCGAGACTCGCCTTGGAAGTTAGATACTCGTGACTTGACCTGATCTCTTGATCAGGTCAATTTTATGTTTTTATTTTACATATAAAGTATTCAGATTGTTTGATGTCATCAGTGTTGACATTACGAGCGCTCGTGTGATGTTACCTGGCATGGGAACGCACACTGGGGATGGCATTGTCACTGTCATTGTCATTTGATGTCGGTCAAGCTTCTTGTGGATGTTACCTGAAGAGAATTCAGATCAGCTCATCATCTTAATGCCTGTGCCATTCTAAATAAATAAAAAATCATTTACAGCTATTTTTTTATTTGGTTACATTTATTTCAGTGAATATTAATAATTGTAATATAGTGCACTTAGCAGTCTGTGCATTTTTCGACTTTTTGGCTTGGCACCGCCCAGATGAGTGCAAAAGGTGAGGCTTGGGTTGCGGCTACCTTTAACCTCTTTTCACACTGTTCTGGATTTGAGCACATCAAAGGCACAAATCCTCCGAGTGGAGCTGAGCAGAGCAGAGGCGGTATCCCACTGCATTCTGGCAACTGGATACGTCTTGTTCAAAGAGAGTAATCTTCAGGCTTAGCCATGAAAGGCCTACCCTAGCGTTGCCCTATGCAAGGCCTAAACACCCGCACTATGATGCAATGGCTGCCACATATTATTCTGTGTCTCCTTAGTCATTGCTAATTTTTAATTAAAAGTTATTGCACTGACATACGCTTGACTAAGTTTTGACCAAGTGGGTGCAATATACTTGATATGTCTAGTGTGGAAACAATTACTTAATCGATTAGCTGACTGATTTTCCATCAATCAGCAGGATTTTGACCTTTAGACAATACAAACAGCTTGAAGATGCCACCATGGCCTCTGATGTATTATTATTTTTTTTAGATTAAATTATTAGCATTAAAATAGCTGAAATAATTGTTAGTTGCAGCCCTAGTCTTGTCTTTTGTTCATACATTTTGAGTCTTTTGTTTTCCTCCATTGTGTGTGTTTTGCAAACTGTAGTGTACTGCAAACACGTTGTGATGGTTTATTATATCTGTCTAGATTGGTTCTGTGTCTGTCAAACCCTTCAATCCATAAATCTCACATCGTTCACATGATTTCAGTAAGCCTTTTCAAAGCGTTCATTCCACACTGTTAAAGTTAAGAGGAGACTTCAGTGTGTGTGTACACTCTCCGGGCTCTGAAAGACAGGAAGCAAAAGTAACTTATTATTTGGTCCTTGTCCGACTTCCCCTCCTCACCCCTTCATCAGCCTGTGATCCTTTCCCCAGGAGTCCATTTAGCTGTGTTTTACCAACTGTTACCACTCTGCAACATTCACAACAGAAGCTTTATGGGATTTATTGCTTTACTAATCCTATCCCCAAGCCTCCCTCTATGGATGATGTGCTCGACTTGACACTAACTTATTAAACGTGGACTTCAGTCGAAGTCTATTATGATCATACCAGAGGGAGTTTGTAGCTCAGAATTAATTCTAAATAAAGCACAAGATGGGAGTTGAAAGAAAGAGAAAAAGAACACTTAGACACACTGAAATCTAAGCATTTTTTTTATTTTAATCGTCAAGCCTTGGGTCTAACAGATGTTTATTGAAGGAAAGCAGGAATGGTTAAGAATCGACAGCAAAAACAAGCCTCACTAAGGTAATATGTGAAAATACCTGTAAGAGTTAGAACTTAAAGGGACCATCAGGGCTAAATAAGCTCATTAGATTCAGGTTCACGAACGCTTATGTGAAGCAGAAGTTTACACAAGCTGCTGCTTGGAGACCTTTAAATGTCATAACTGATATCATTTCTATATTAACCTACTTACCGCCTGGCTTAGCTTGTAAACAGAGACAGGAATGTCATAAGTTGTAGGGAGGAAGAACGAGCGTAGGGTCAAGACAATGAGAGAAATCGTGATGTTTGTGTGACTGCGGTGGTGGGACGCTCCCATAAAGAATGTGTAAGCTGATGGCGTCTGTCAGGCTCTAGCAGGCTGTTATCCAGCCATTAGATCAGATTTATCTTCATTCCCATTCACTCGACGTCTGCCCTGAAAGCTCATTTGTCAAGGCCAGGCAGCGGGCTTCTCTCGCATCTATAAACCCCCACCCACCCACCATCAACACCACCTCGCCACTGCACGTCTATGGGAGGATGTACGGGAAAATACAGTGTGACATGACAAGATTGGGGGGCAGCAAGAGGGAGGGAGCAAGAGGGGAGGAGTTTCGGGGGCAGAAACTGGCAGCCACTTATCTTGGCACTGAGAAATAATCCATGCATCGCTTTCGAGCAGCGCCACACTCTGTGATTTATTGGCCGTTGTTTCAAATTTGGAGACACGCAGTGTCCTCATCTCTTCCCTTTTTTTCATGACCTTTTTTCTCCCCCTTCTGCCCTCCTTCCTTTGTCGACCCCTTTCTTGGTACTATGGTGCATTTCCAAGATTGGCGAGTGTTCAAAAAACCAGAGAAGTCCTGGGATTTTGGTACTGGTAGATGTGATGGAATACAATATCTTTCAGGGCCAGAGAGTAGTATTCTGGTCTACATTAACCTCACTGTGATTTGATATCTTTGTTAAGGTGCTATTCTGACATTGAGTGGGAAGACATTAGTTTTCCACTTCAGGTTAGCGTTTTTGAGCATGTTTAGTTTAGTAGGGATGCTTTAAGTAAGAGATGAAGTTGTTTGCCAAATTTTCCAGCTGACTTTTAGTTTAGTTTGGGCATTGTTAAAATTGGACTGAAGTTGGGGACATTGTTTTTCCTGCAGTTTCTTCATATGTGTGACTTCAGCAATTCTTCTTTGGAAAATTGTGTACTTTAGTGGAGAATGCAGTATATTTCATTGACAAATAAATCCAAATAATTGGGGCCCATCACAGTCTGTATGTTTTCCTTACCTGTTGTATCACTGTGGTGCCTAATCCTGAGCGGTAAAAGAGGGCTGGACGCACGGATGTAATGGCTCAATCTGTGGATTGATTCACTGGTTATGCCGATAATGTGCTGTGAGTCTCTGCTTATTTCCCATTCCTTACTGTGGTCCTCCCGTGATTGAGCGCTGGCTTCTTACCTTGTTGTTTGGCGGGCAGCGCTGGAAATTGAAAACACGCTCCGTCATTTGGATTAACAACACCATGCCAGGGGAAACTGAAAGGCTCCAATCACAGGCAGGCAGCCTCCTAATTAACGTTGCTTGACGAATCCAACAGCTTGTAAATAAAGATGAATGGTAGCAGGGATTTAAAAGACTGCCAATGGGTTTATTATTTAGATAAGTTTAGAAGCCAGAGGAAAGCATGGCGAATGAAGGGCGATCAAAAGAGGTTAAAGAGTCAGACGTCTGTTATCCTGACAGCCTCCAACCTATAGGCTTCCCCTAAACATGAGGTAACAAGCCCGACTTGTAATGTGGGACACCTACCTAAATCTTCCATCCTATCTTTTCTTTGTTATTTCTTTACTACCTCCACATCTCCACACAGAATGTGACTCTATTATCCAGACTCGTCTAAGCCCCACTGCTATTTTACCGTGCCCTGATTCATCACCATTGTTCCCTCGTTTTCTGCTGCATTCGGAGATTTGAAATGGCTTCGGAGGCTGGGCACATTTTATCTTCCATCCACTCAACATCATTCTCTCCACCCCGAGGCACGCAAATTACTCCCAAATAAACAATGTCCCTAATTTATTTGGTATAATCTCTGGCTCATTCTCGCTTCCCCTCTGCAGTGACAGGAGAGTAAAAGGCCGTCTCAACTCCAGGCCCCACATCCAATTACGTCAGTAATTACTTGTCATAGCCACTTTCTTTCTATTTAGCTGCCTTATTCTGGTCCTTTGGAGAATTGGTTTGGGGAAAACATGATGTACAATGTATCATAAATGGTAACTTGACCAAAGGGAGGGCAAATGAGATCTCTGAGATGGATGCAGCCAGCTTAGTTATTAAAGGGAGGTGATGTAGGTGAATATTTGGCCACTTGGTGGTAGTATTGCTCCGTAGTTAGGTTGCAGCTCGACTACAGTCATACTCACCTGAAATACCAACAAGAATCGCACCGAATTCTTCATAGACACTCATTCAGGTCCTTTGTTTTCTCTCTCATGTACAGAGAATGAGGTTTATCTGCTCATTGTGAAAAGACGAAGAATTTGTATTGTGTTGCAGCAAAAGTGATACAGTGAAGGTCAAAACAAAGCTCAGACATGGATTAAACAATGATAAGTAGTCATTTGGATATATAGAGGTACAGAGCAAAAACTGTGGCTGTACGGTTCCATATGTGTTACGTCTGTGATTTCACTTGACTTCCAGAACTGCTGACTTGTCCTTTCTCCTTTTGTCTTCCACATATATTCACGTACTTGCTCATAAGGTGTCCTTGGTGTCTGGCAGAGGAGATGACAGAAAGGACGAGTGGCTGACAGAAGTGAGCCCTCTAACAGCTGTCGGGGTAGCCTTCTTCCCCTCATAGACTACAGCAATAGATCCTCCACGGCCCACAATGGGGCCCAAGCTCTAAATCAGTATGGAGAGGTGAACGGAGAAGAAGCATAACAGAAAAGGGGTGAATCTCGTCTTCATTGCAGTGCCTTACTGTTTCTCTTCCCTCCTCTCTCCACATCACGGTGCTGTGGCGAGGGTGGCACTGGCAGACTGGCATCTGTATGACCAAGGGGAGTCACAGCAGGAGGGCGGCTCACCAATCGCTCTGTAAGATTGCTTGCCGTTAGCCGGCGTTTCCGCTCCAATGCAGGATAAATGGGAAATCAAGTCGCCAGGTGGGCAGCTGTGCCTGCCTGCCTTTAGGGCGATGGGAGTTATGAAGCATAAATATTCATGTCTGTCTTCACTAGCTGTTGGCAGTCCATATTTTTGTTGACATATGGCGGATGGGTTGAAACTTGTAGCGGGGAGTGTGGTTACTGAGTTGTGCATGAGTGTCTGGATCTATCAGCGTGTTTGATGGAAGCGCATGTTCTCTGGACACAGGTACACAGTCAGTCTGTTGACCTTTTTACCTGTTGCTCAGGTGTCATGTTCCCTTTGCGTCCTGGTTTGTTAATTGGCCCAACTGGATGCTAACTAAAGCACTCGTTAGCATGCCAGCTTGATGTAAGGTGGAAGCTCTCCACAGGTTGTGCCACATCATGGCTAGCTGCCACATAGCAAGACATGGGCTAGTCTTGTACAGAAAGAGAGGGTATCTATGAATCCAGAATCCAGAATATGTTTAACCATGCTCTTTCTGTCTTGTAGGTGGCGTGTCTAATCCGGGTGCCCACAGAGGTGGTCAAGCAGAGGACTCAGGCTTCTCCCTCATCCACCACCTACCACATGCTCCTGGCTACACTCAGAGAAGAGGTACACAGCAGTCAAAGACACTTTCTGAAAAGGATAACTCTGATTTATTACAACTTTGATCTTTTTTTTGGTGGTTTTGGCCATCATTCCTATCAATGCTAACACCGTGCTCGCTAGGTTAATTGCTGATCTGGGAGACAGTGGGTGGGGTGGAGTAAAATGAAGGTAGAATGATAAAATCCACAAAAATAAGAACTAAGTTGTAATAAAGTTACACAGAATAATTTCAAAACTTTTTTTTTATTCTTGGTGTTGCTTAGAACATAATGATTCAATACTTTCTGTTGCTATTAATATGTGATTGTGTGTGTGGTAGTGAATGCAGGTTTGTGAAAATGTTGTGTTTTCTCCGAGCAGGGTGTCCGTGGCTTGTACAGGGGATACGGGAGTACGGTTCTCAGAGAGGTAGGAATAATTCAGCTGTTCACTCGGTCTGTCTGCCAAAGCAGATCACACACTTGTTATGTCTGTCTTGGGTAACGTTTAGTTTCAGGCAATTGTGAAGCGCATCTTACAGAATCCATTGAAATCAATTTCAAGAGTTTGTCCTAAAGACAATTACTGGACTCCTTGAACACCGTGTAGTGAATTATTTTTGATGGGCTGCACGAATGTTGAGTCTTTCCACTCTTCTGATTAAAGACATTTTAATTTCTCTCGGGCTTTATTGAGGTTGGAAATATTGATTTACAGTTTTTTTCCCCTCACTTTCATCTCATTCAATTCCTTGCGCAAGATGCTCTCTCTCCTATTAGAATTACACCTGATTAATTAATGCAATTAGTTGTGTTATAAATGCAAAACAAAACACGGATAAATGAGCGTCGGGCCGCACTCCCTTGATGGCCACTCACCTTTTTGTAATGAAAAAGCCGCTCTAGTTCTTTGATTCATGATCTTCTGTTAAATTGCACCTGCAGTGCATGATAACACTACATAATTGTGCTAAAAGCTGTATAGGGCTCTCAGTTTTAGCCCTCCCTCCTCCCTGATAAGTTTTCAATAGAACTGGAAAAGAAAACAAGAAAGGGAGGCAGAGAGGGAGGAAGAAGTATATGAAGGTGACACTTGTCTTTCCACCGTTTTTTTGGGGAGGTGGGTGAGGGTGTAATCTAGTCCCCTCTGCTGTGCTAGCCTGTACTTATTTTCTGCCTCACTAAACTGATGTTATTCACGCAAATTCCATCTGGACAGCCGGGGAAAAAAAGGACAACAAGACACTGTGATTTCTCCGAGGGGCTCTGAATAAATGAATACATTTGGAGGCTGGCACGCGGCCTGTGTGCATACTAACACTGGCAGATGAAACGCAACAGTGGCGGCAGGGATTTGGGGCGCGGGAACGGCAAGGGATGCTCCACAGTGATTGGCTTTGACGTGTGTCAGGAAGGTAATTCATTTTCTCTCGGCCTCCTTCGCTATCTGCACATCTCCCTCCTTTGACCAAGCGACCCTGTCAAGATAAGTTTGTTTATGTGGTATGCCGTGGTACCCCCCCCTCCCCACTCACTGGTCCACTAATTGGGATCCTCTCGGTGTTATATATTCATCAAATTTCAGAAGGCATCTCTGATGCAGGATGTGTGAGGATCAACCACAGTCATGTGGCTGGCCTGGGACGAGATGGTGAGGTGGAAGTGTGACTGACTTGGCGATCCAGTTTCTGTTGTAACACCAAACCACATTCACATCACATCAACAGTTATGGTAGCCTTTGTACAGCACACCTCCATCAACACATGTTTTATTGAAAAACCTGACTAAAAGGCATTAAATTATTTTTCCTTTTGCACAGCATTAATCTTTACTGTTGTCTACTCGCAGTTTAAAAGAAAGTGAAGTGTTGAGTCAGCACCTTTTGGGTTCCAGCCGAACAGAGCATGAAATCAATGAGATTCAGATTGTGGTGAATAAAACTGTGCGGTGAAAAATGACTTGAAGTCTAAAGAATTGAGGGCATGTTAATTAACATCAGCTCGACTTTGTTCAGGATTTAAAGTTAAGAGTATACTTGTTTTAAGTCCCAGATGTGACCTGTTCATTTTGTCCGGGTGTTACTCATTTTATGAAAATGCAATTAACCCAAACTCTACTTATATTTTATCATCAGGTGAGGCCTGTCATTTTGGCAGGATCGCCTATTTCAAGCTCGGATGCGCTTCTCCCTTTGGATAATAGCGCCTGTTACCACTAGATGGCATGCTAAGATTAGCGCTGCCGTACATGCGCGCGGCTGACTCTCTCTCATTTCAATTCTCTCTCCGCTCCCTCTCTTTTCCCGTCTCTCTGCTTCCCCATTACACCAATCCAGCTTCGTGACATTTATGAGCAGCATTCACCGCAGTGAAAATGATGGGGTTTTTTTATGGCAAGCCCTTTATTTTTCTGATCTAAAGCGCTGTGAGGTGATCTCGGATTTGATCTAAACTGCTCCAATTTGAGTTTGAGTAATGAGCCTGAGATGGGTTATTAGATAGTAATTTAGTAATGTGGGGGTATGAGGGCTGCAGAAGGATAGGTGTAAGTGAAGCTGACAGTGTCTGACACAGTCGACTGAAGAGCCTTGAACATTGTCTGATTGACTGTAGCATGCAGCCGCGCTACATGTATCCCTCATACTTTTTTACCTACTCAGTTTGAAAGCCATTTATTTCCACACTTTTAAGCAGGTAAGCACACAGACGAGGAAGGTAATTGAACTAGCTAAGTGAGACTGAATGAAAAATGTCTTCCTAGTCTTCTCTTTACCAGTGTTATATACTTTTTTCTTCAGCCAGCCTCTGAATCAGCCTTTAAGTTTCTCCACCCCAGCAGCTGGGACCTGGCAATCTGAGGTACAGGATTTGGCAGTAGGGCTTATGAAACACCTCTCCATCCAGGCTCCTCCACACCACACCTCTGCTTCCTCTTTATCCCTCTCCTCTTGAATCCCTGGTTGATCCCTTCTCTGCTTCCTCCATCAGGGGGTTTGGCTGTAAGGAAAGACTTGCTGACTTCGGTTTTAACTGATACCAACAGGCCAAATCACATTGCTCCAACTGTGGGATTTCTGCGGTTATATCCTGTTTTAGAACTGATTTTAATGATGAGTTTCAGAGCCTGTCTAGGGCAGACTTTGAGCTACAGATGGGTGACACATAAAAGTAAAACCAATATAAAGTGTTTTAGTGCTCGGCTGCCACAAGCTGATTCTCCAAATCTCTGGAACCCCCGTGGAGTCTACTGGATTCTTCTCCAGACAATAAAGAGAAATGATGGAAAAATGATCAAAAATGTCTGTCACAATTTGCTGACATATAAATAGTTTTTTCTAGACCTAGAGTCCAAAACACAAAGATTTTGTGCTTCATAGTATGGAAGAAAACCAGCAAATGTTCACAACTGAGTAGTTGGAACCATTGAATATTTGGCAAAACAACAAGAAGCGGATTAATTTTCTCTGAATTGACGAGGACTGTAACTATTATCTGTTGATAATTGTTGATTATTTTCTTGACTTAAACATTCTGTCTGGTCATTTATTAAACTAAAACCTGAGGTGATGTCTATCAAGCACTCGTTTCATCTGACTAACAATCGTTTTCTATAATGTAAAAGAAGAAAATGCAGCTAATTGTCACATTTGTGCAGCTTAATACGTAAAGACATTTGGTATTTTTGCTTGAAGCTCGAGATAGTTGCAGATTTATTTTCTGTTTATTGTTTCAGATCTGATCCGACGACGGTGTGTGCAATCACACCCGTACAGTGTGTACATTGAGTTATGAGTCCGTACAGAACAGTGAGGGAGTTGTGCTTCCACTGCTGGGATGCTGAGGTTGAAACCCTATCAACAGTCGTGCAGCAGAGCAGAGCTGACCCCTGCGTGGCCCTTTTTTGGAAAGGAGCCACTTCTCCCAGTCTGTGACGCAGGTTCAAAAGGGAGAGGTGAGGGGAATCACTCTCATATCCTGTCTTTATGCACGCTGATCCACAGAGGCTCATGTTTATACACTCTCATATGACTAAGGCGAGGAGGAGAGACAGAGCAGAAAAAAGGGAAGAGAGACAGGACAGGGGAAGCAGAAAGTGTTTATTTTTCTCTACGTATGTAAAGGCAGGATTTGTGGGACACGTGCGAAGGAGCAGAGACTTCCTCCTGTTTTGTGTTTAAAGTTGGACCTCGTCAAAACAGCCGCCATTTGTCTCTGAGAGCCAGACAGCGAACCAACTCTTCTGAATGACTTCAACACCTTCAAAACTTTAACAAGAGCAAATTAAATCAAATGGAAAATGTCACTAGAAAAAAGAGAAATTAAACCACGGAAAAAATATTGAACTCTTGGTTGAAATTGAAATCTAATTCCTCCATTTCTTGTTTCATTTTGGACTGTTTGGAAAAGCAATTTTCAGTTTGTAGCTGTTTGCAATTGCACAGCTATAGATTAAGGTTTCATCAGCCTCTGTAAGGCAGTAGAATAACTGCCAGTGAAATAGTTTGGCTCCATTGGTTTGAAAGACAGAGGTTGATTTGTTTAAAGAATGTGAGCTACTGGTGCTACCTTATCTGTTTACACTGAGACCAATGACTGGACTAAGAGTCCTGACAAAACCTGTTGACCTTTCAGATTTGACCCTTGACATGACTTGACCTGTAGAAGGTTGTGAGTGTGCTCTTAAACTGTTTCTGTGACATGGAGAAACAATAGAAGGCTGTCAGCCTTCCCGGTGTTTTAAAGATATAATATGGTGCTATAGGACATACTTAGATGTAATTAAATTTGTGACAAATTAGTGCACATATATTCAGCATTGCAACCAAACAAGCAGCACATATAGAGGTATATACACAGACAGAAAATTACATTTTGTGAAATATAGTTATTTGCTTTTTTGCTGAGAATTAGATGAGAATTGATCACACCTGCATCTCTGTATGTATGAATCAAAGACTAGAAATGGGCACACATCTAAAGGTAACAAAATCTACCTACCAACACCTTTAAAGCTCCCTAATTACCATTCCTCTCATTTGGATCTTTGATGTTAGGACTAGTTAGAGCAGATAAATGAATCAGTTGTCTCACATTTTGTCCAAGGAAGGTACTTAAGAGCTCCTAACTGAACAAATACAGTTACAGACTTCAACATGCCCATGCCTTCCTAAAACATCCTTACTGCTCTCCTTTTGGAAGCTGACAAACTTCTTTCACAATGTCTCTTACATCTTGTTGTGAATCGTTCATTCAGGCAAAGGAAGCTAGAACTTATTGTGCATGGAGAAAAAAGGGGGTCATGCCAACTCTGCAGAGTAGGTGGTTGGATGGCAGTAGCATATTTGGGTCTTTCCATGAGCCTTTACCTTCAGCGGCTAACACAAGCAGAGCCCCATTAAGCGGCCAACCAAAACGGCATGCGTCAAAGATGTTCTTGTTCAGGTTTTGTTGTTATGGTTGGTACTAAGGACCCAATCTGGAGGTAGTCTGCATGGCAGGTTCTCAACAAGAAAAGTCAGTAGGCAAATAAATGCAACAGCGCAACAAAAGTGGTGCTACCACGCTTTGCATGAGCCGTTAACACAGCTGGTCTCTGATAAGCCCACGACCAGCCAGATGAAAGTAAGGGGGAAATTGACAACATGAGCTTAGTCCTCAACTTATTTCACAGGAAATTAAAGGCAGTGATCCATCGCTATCGGGAGGCCTCAGCCTGATGTGTCAATTCACGTTATGAGTTTAAATAGTATTAATTTCTTTGATGAATCATTATCTGTCCACCTGCTTGAGTTATGGACTAACCTCTTGGAATGCAGCCCTCCCCCCACCCCCAATCCAATTCATTTGCAGGTCAGGCTGAGCCTTGTTAGAAGAGTGATGGCCTTCTTAAACTACAGAGAGTGATTCCTCTTCGTCACTGGATGATCTCTATCACTTTACCACACGTGTCACTCCGGGGATTAATGGTTTACTCCCACCACTACTCTGGATGATGGATGGGTGGGCTTCTTGGCTGCACCTGTCATTTACATTAGGGTAGTTGTGCGAATACAACTGTATCTTCGCGTTTCCTCAGCCTCATCCACGCTGGCCCCATGCATTACATTCCCCTCAGACATCGGCACAGTGGCTTTTGCTGAAAATCTGACTAAACCTCAATAACCTTCCTAAGATCAACACGTGGTCTTATTAATGACTTCTACAGTCGGATGTGCTTAAGGAGTTAGCTGCCATGCTGTCAGACCCCCACGTGTGCCTTCCTGCTCAGTGCAGACTTGGCCGGGAGACAGTGCGGGACTCTCTGTGCTTCCCTGTTGAGAATGATGCATTGGAAGCCTGTGCCATTGAGACCCATGGATCACACAGTTACGTTAAGTACGTTTGTCCCCATTGAGCTTCTCAATCCACTCAAATATCCATCATTGTGGCTATAATTTATAATGCAGGAATTCTTTTAACGTTTCTGTGATTTTTGTATGGAGACTTATTACCAATATCTCCTGCCAGACATTTTTCCAGGGGAAAGATACTGTTGTTTTAGCTGTGCAACTATAGCTGTTTTTTTATGCTTCTCCCCTCTGCTGTATATGTGTATGAATATGTGTGATTGCTGTGGACATCATCACAGTGATCATGTAAGTCAGCGTCGGGTCTCGGAGCTATGTTTGCTTCCCACAATTTTATGCATGTTTGTCTCAGTGCGAGCAGAAAACCTTTGGTGCTCCACATGTGTTTCTAATAACACACTGCCCTGACGGCCTGGCAAGGGACTGAGGGTGGGAAGGCATTTAACATAGGGGCAGGGGGAGTAATTCTGGAATGGAGGGAAAGGGGACAGCAGTGGTTTGGATGTCATGTGTACGGAAAGACGTGTCAAGAATATGCTCCTGCATGTTGGAATCTGGTGCCAGACACACAAGATTGAGACTGATGCATTATTCCCCTGACAGCAATACTTGCAATGCAAATTTAGCTCGAGTTGGACACCTGTTCCACTTGAGTTTAGCTTTAGTTTGGCATTAAAGTGACATAATACCCTAACCGCCTAATTACTGTAATACCCGTCTCAGTCAATCAGCCTATTATAAAGTCACTGTAAGAAAATGTACAAGAGTTAAACCTTCAGTCAGATTCACCGGACTTAACAGTACCATACTTCTTTTTGTTATTTCACTTGATTTGACAGTACAGTAAAGAGAGGCAGGGGAAAGACAAGGTAATGACATGCAGCAAAGGGCCAAGGCCGGACTTGAACTCAGGCTGCCGGGGTATGGACTCTTGATTTGCGCTTTACCAGGTGAGCTTCTGGGCACCCCACTATAACGTTATAGTTTCACTTTATCCTGGAGTGACAGCAGTGAGGGTTAAGGGAGTGGAGGGAGGATAAATCTGTGCTGTGCAACAGCCAGACATGGGGAAGCACCCGGTAATTACAGCACCACTTCTCTTTCATGAGAATCAACGATGCACATCCTTCTCCCTCTCCTTTTCTCCTTCCCCTTTCCAAAACCAGACAGTCTCATCTTTCATTTCTGTGGGTTTATAGTAACGTTCAAGTCAATGTAAAATATGACCCCTTGTGAATTCAATTGGCTCTTGGAATGTAAATCATTTGGACTGAGACAATGAGTCACATTTTTCAATCACATTAAGAGCTGCAGGACTGTTTTGTAGTTTGTACAGTTTTTTTCTCGTCTATTGCATAAGTGCCCCTTTCCCAGACAGTTATATGAGACTCTCCAGAAGCAGCACCTGCTCCCCCACCCAGGCATACGCCTGCCCCTGTTTCCTCAGCCACAACCCTCATCTTGCAAGCAGGAGCGCTTACGACCCAATAGCATCTGGAACAAACCACCTGAAGGTCAAGGGTCATGCTGTGATGTCACTGCTTAATGTCCAATGGAAAAAAGAAATGTAAAGTGTCACTCGCACCGCGAGCGTTCACCTCACTCAACCCCAGCCGAGGTTAGGAGTTCAAACCAATTCATAATTCAGCACTCATCTACATTCAGGACAGCCTAAGCTGAAGCTGAAGCTGAGCTGATTTGTGCTTTATACTCCGTCAGGTTAATGAAAGATTTCACTTTTTTTGTACATGTCTGATGTCAACAATAAGAAAGTCTTACCAAACAAAGGAGTATTATTCTTATAAAAGAGCAATTGTTAAGTTTTTCAGAAACCTGCCCTGGTTGCTGGGCTTGACGGATGGTTTTGTTGATTGGTCTGGCGGTCAGTCAGTTGGTCCATCACTTTAGCCCACGTGTAAACATTCATGGTTCCCAGACGATGAATCTTATGACGATAAATCTTTCTTTTAGTGCCAACACAAGGCTCACAGTTTGGATTTTGAGTGAAATAACTTGTAATAATAGCAAATTATTCAAATTATTCAAAAGTTATTCATACATAATAGTAATTAATAAAGATTAAGGTTTTTTTTTTTTTTTTAGTAATGAAAAAAAGTTTGTTACTTGGTGGCAAGCTGGATAACATAGTAAGTTTGTATGATGTTTTTATATTCACTCGTGATGGTGCAGCTCAACATTACGTTGTGCAGCCTTTCGTCGAGGTCTGTAGTGGATTGATCAAGCCCATGCATGGCTTTGTTTGACTAACTCATCTCTCTCCGTGTGTGTTTTCAAAGTGGTTGCGTCACTGCCAGTATACACTTCTCTCACTATGGAGATTCTGTTATTTCCAGCTGTGCTGCTGCTGTTCTTATCTGATTCCCAGCTGATAAGATATGTTTCTGTTAGTGAGAAATGGGGAGAGAAGTATTTCAGTTGGCCGTCAGGCAGTGATTGGTTAGCTGGAATGACTCTAGTCTGTGCTTTATTGCTACGGGCACTGCTCCCAGAGTCCGTTTGTGTGTGTGTGTGTGCGTGCGTGCATCTGCACCTCTGCCATGTGTGTTTTCATATGGGCATGTGTGTGTGTGCCATGCTGGATGTATCAAAGCAGGCAGTCTTATTCTGGACCTTCCTGCCTGCTGTACTGTCATTTGCTCTCTTTCACTTCCTTTAAAGGGAAACTTTCATATCATTGCTAAGACTATTTAATTTTATTCTTAAATGTTACCTATATTTACTACAGTGCCTTCTGCTTTCAGACAACTTCTGGCTGTTTTTAACTGCTCATAAAATGCCCAGTATTCATTGCAAAGACAGCACTGGCATGACGGCACCCCATTACAGTAAACCACTATTAGCATGCAATTTGTTTTGCTGCCAAATGTACAACCACAATTTTGCATGTTTGGTTAAAACACAAAACAAGCTGAGTATAGTGACACTTTATGTGCACTGGGGAGGCTCAGACCAACATGCTGACATTAGCAGCTAACCTATGCTAACATGTTAGCAACTATATAAGCTCAAGGAATGACATTCTTTTACGTTGTTGGCTGTATACACATATTTGGTCATACACTCATACACTTAGTAGTCAACTGCTGCTGTCTGAGGACGCTGGTTCTGTCTTACTGTTTAACTTGGACAAAAGCTATGTCAGAATACCTTTGTGCTGCTGTCTGCTGCAGTAGTCTATTATAATATATATAATCTGACAGAAATATTCAGCCCATGCTTCAGTTAACCACACCATAATGGCTTTGGTTCTGTTGATGTGAGCTGTGTGCTCTGTTTTGGATAAGCTATCCCAGCTAGTTTGTTTGCTGCTGGCTGTGTCAGTTTTTATTTTTCTGGGTAGCAGTGTGCTCATTTAAGCACTACTGGTGATTTTTTTGTTTGTTTTGTTTTGTTTTTGCAGACCGAGGCTTCATATTAGTTCCCCGGTGTCTGGAGCGTGCATAAATAACTGTTGTTCCTTTCAGTTTGTCTTGTGCCAGTCCTGCACACATTCACCAGTCTGTCTGCACTGGCTTTCACAAAAGAGTTCAATAATAAATTGTCCGAACTCATTCCACGCTGTTAGTCAGTGCTGTTGTGACCATTTGGCTGAACATTTTCTCGGAAATCTCTCTAAATCGAGTTATTTGAAAGCGCCACAATGCCCACTGTGGGCAGCAGCAAAAACCCAGGCAGTTGGGGCTTTTGATCTACCCACAGACATGTACCTGATTGCACATGTTCATTGCAGAGAACACACAACCTAGCACAGGGTCATCATTTAAAATATGAACCAGAGATACCGCTGAAAAACATGTTTCCCTTTGAACTCCTGAATACTGAACTAAGAAATATTAAGTGCTCAGTAGCCCCTACGCTTCTCACCCAGCTGTGTAGCTTGGCTAACTCTGCACCGCCAACCTCTCCCATGCTTAGGCACACAGCACCGACACGTTTGCTCTCAGTCCACTCTCCCACGTCTTATTCCTAGCCTCAGCCAGATCCTCAGGCTGCCATACATCTCTCTTCCTGTCAGCGGCTAATTGGTTGGCCCTCAGGGCTTCCTGTGTCACACCACACGGCCATTCAATGGCTAATATGCACTCTGCCATGGACGTCATCTGTCAGAGGCTGTGACAGATCCAAAGTCAACCCAACCAAAGAATAAGTCTCTCATTGGGTTAATAGATGACCAATAAATGGTGTATTAAACGCAGCTTATACGTACAGATACCAACTGTGAGGATGTCACAGTATTGAGTCCAAATAGTAACGATCTTACATCTCGTGAATGTTCCTGCTTCACTACAGTGTTGCATTAGCAACAGGCTATGATTCCTAGCCCTTCATTAAAGGCTGTGGAGTAAAAGAAGCCTCAGGTGTCTGTTGATAAAGAAGCTTGTGTTTTTCCCTTTGTGCCTCTGCCTGCTCGGCTGTATCAGGTGTCCAGTTTGAAGCAACAAGCCGCACACAGGTGGGAGGAAGAAAAAATCACCAGCACAACATAAATATTATTCAGAGTTTCTGGGAAGCATTTCTCTCATGTCGATGGAATTGCTCTGTTGAATCTTTGCCAGCGCACTCTTTCTCCCGCACCACCACCACCACCACCTCCCCTCCCCTCCCTCTTTCCTTTTGCTCCCTTATTCTCCCCCCTCCACCTCAGAACAAGTCTTAATTTGTCGGGAATATTACTAGCCTCCGCCGTCATTCGCCGGGGCTGCGGCGGCTTATGGGAACCGTGAGCCAGCTGGGATTTGATTTGCTCACAGGAGATGTGCCGGTGCTCAAACCTCTCCCTAGTTTGGCTTGTTTAAACATACACACAACACACACACACACACACACACACACACACACACACACACACACACACACACACACTCCGAGCTGCCCTTGGCATTCAAAACTGTCAGATGGAATTCTTCAGCAAGTGCACTAACATTCGTTCTAGTTTTTACAGCACCGGGCAGCTGGAAAGGTTGGGATGAGTGATTGCTCGTCGCTTAAGGCAGAACACTCCTCATAGTTACACAGCATAGGCCTTAAAGGGACACGTGCTCGTGCTGCAGAATACACACAAACTGCGTGGCCTCCAACACTCCTTAATCTGTGACAAATTTAGGTTTTGAGGAACTGCACCGGGCACAGGGGGAGTTTTGCTTTTTATGTCCTATCGGTTTATGTTCGGATAGGCATATGATTTGTGTGAAGTGTGCCTCAGGGGAGTGTGAAGACAGGTGTGTGTGTGAGTGTGTGTGCTTGAACTGAGACAGCGTATGAAGGTCTGTTTTCTGTTATAGAGAGAGCAGGCCTTGGCTTCCACAAACCAGCACTATACAACCACCAAGAGAGAAGTAATCCAACCTTCTCTCTCTGTCTCTCTCTGTCTCTCTCTGTCTGTCTCTCTCTCTCTCTCTCTCTCTCTCTCTCTCTCTCTCTCTCTCTCTCTCTCTCTCTCTCCTTCTCTCTTGCACTCTCAGTTCCACCCCCCCTTGCTGTTCTCCCTCTGTTCCTCCCTCGGGCCTCTCTTATGAAGTGAGAGGCCAAACACAGGCCCGGAGTGCCGGATCAGGCTCCTTCTATCGATTGACTTTATTTATGTGTTTGTTTATTTATTTAAAAGGCCCTGAACCCCTCTGTCCCTGAGGGGTACTTAGGTGCCACACACACACACACACACACACACACACACACACTCCCCGTCTCTCTTACTGGACTGTACACATATAAATTCCTCCTGTGCTCCTATGTTTAGCCAGAGATATTGCAGCGTCACTGCCGGGCGTAACATGTGTCGTCACTGCAGTAACTAGGTGTGACATTAGCTCATACGTGCACACACGACTTGTGTCCAGTGTTTAGAAACATAACACGGAGAACTGCCCATAGTAGTGAAATAATCAAGGGCCCATATTTGGTTAAAACAGGAACCGTGTCAGAAAATTCAACAGGCTAGCTCAGCCCAAGGTACAGTAGCTAGTTGTAGTCTGAAATCATATCGGTGGACTACTTAACTGTTGTTTGGATAGTAATGCAGCTGGATGATAATACGGTATTATCATTTATCAACTTAAGAAGAATCATGTTATGATTAATAAGATCATATCATATTTTTGTTTGACCAAGTTTGTTGTTCAAATTATGACTCCAAGGAAGTTGGATGATTAATAAGTAACTAAAGTGTTGTTCTTTTGGTCTGAACATTCTGGATCAGAATACATGTTTTTATAAACAAAGTGTTATACAGTGTAAAAGGGAGGTATAAACAAATGATATATACTGAAGGACAACATCAGTAAAGGAGCAAAAATACAACTTATTACAGTTTCCTGTAATCCCAAGACTCATCATATATGCATAAAGTCTTTGGTAAATACTTTGATGCAAAATTTCTATTTTGATTTACGATATTATGATTTCAATTAATAATAAAAAAAAATCTTGAAAAATGGTGTGTCTTTTGGCCGAAGCTGATCAAAAACATCTGGAGTTATTTTGGGGAAATAATTGCTGACCCCGACTCGCCGTTTACTCAGAGTTCAGGGTATTGCGACATGCATCCTTATCGCATATCTGTTCTACTTCATTAGAGTAGCACTAACCAGCAGCTCACCGAGTGTGTGTGTGTGTGTATTTATTTGTAAGTGCTTGTCTGACGCGTATTCCTTTGCACCAATTTAGTGATTGTTTTTTTGGGTTTTTTTGTTTGTGTGCACTCTTGTGTGTTTTGCCTCTATATTTACATCCTCATTGTCACTCCACTTCAACTGACAGACAAACAGGTCGGGCTTCTTCCCACACAGTGACTTTCTGAGAGAGGTTGAACACTTGGCAAAGTAATGCACAGTGGTGTCCAACACCACCTGCCTCTCTGCTGTGATTAATGACTTTATCAACATATTAAAATCTGATCTCTGTCTGTTTGTTATCAGTGTGTCACCGCAGTCGGTTCCTTGTCATACTTTTGTGACACGCAGCAGATGGAATGTGGGTGTGTCTGAATGTTTGTGTGTGCGTGTGCTGGAATGACTTTGGCAGGGGAATCCAGCTTGCAGCCCTGTTGCATTAGCAGGTAATAAATGTGGACTTAGACTTGGGGCTTTGCTTCGCCTGGCCAGTCTGTATGATTTTTTTTATTTGTGTGTGTATGTGTGTGTGTGTGTGTGTGTGTCCCTCTCTCTCTCTCTCTTTTGGTCTTCACATGGCCCATAGTGATTCCTCACTTTGAATAAGGCTGCTGTTGATCACTTCTCCATCTGACTCCCATCTGCTTTCTCTTAAAATCTCCTCTCCTCTTCTTTCTTCGCTTCCCCTCTTTTCTACGAGCTCTCCCGTTTTAACCTTTCCCTACCGTGAAAAATAAAAACAAAATCTCTATAAATCAGCATTGGACACACAAACCAAGTTTAAATTTACAGGGTGTGTTCTACTACAATGCAAGGTGTATCTTAGTGCAGAGAAAACGCTGAGAGTGGTGCAGATTGTTGAGAAACTACTAGTAGAATAAAATAAAAGAAGTTAACAGGACTGTAAAATTTGCTCTAATCTTAACCTGAATTCTTTAGTGACTCACAATTTCTTTCTCACACGACGACTTAACCATGTAAAAGCAGCCATTGTTGATTTTATTTTGCATATAAATTGAATTTAGAGAGTACACATGGTCTCATTTGAAAGGGTACATTTGGTAAATTCCAAATCCTCCGGTTTAGGAGGTTTTGCCAAATGGATTTGGAATGGTCATTCAGTATCAAATACTAACAGAGGATCCAGCAGATGTCTCTGGCGCATGAATCATTTGCTCTTTTGCTCATTTGCTCCACATCTGGTGGCAAGAACAGAGCAGAGTGAGTCGCAAGTGCGTAAGCTGTTGGGTTCAAGATTGCACCACAATGTCTTGACTGAATTAGAGTGTGAAAAAGTGGTTTTCTGAATACTGTTATTTGTGTCTGAGATTTCATAATATAGCCATAAAATCTGGGAGGTCGTGCTTATTGTCACTAAAATGACAGTAAACAATGTTAAGTGTATGCTATATTTTTGCACCATCTAATGCCTGTTTGGACAGAAATGTTTTCACCAAGGTGGAAGCCTTCATGCATGTGTAGAAGTCTAGATAAAACTAATTTAGCTTTGGTTTCCACTTGTATCTCAGCCAAGATAAGAATTATCAGTATGATTGCAATGTGAACAATGAGATTGCGTGCAAACTATTGTTGTGAAAGTACTCTCTGTAGAATGCAGATCTTTGCCAACAGATGGTGAAGCTCCTACTGCAATGTCACCTCAGTTGCCAGATGTAATCAGTGGAGATTTGCAGCGTTTTTTATACAGTATGGTTTAAGTTTAATTTTCTTTAAGATTCATAGATTAGTTTAATGAACCAAGCCTTCTGTGTTTGCCTAACTCTAGAAACGTAATGGGAAACAATACAAACAGGATAAGTCCAAACTTCTCCATTTAAACTATCTATTTTTATTAAAATGATCTATCTAGAACATTTTGTCGTAGTTAAATCTCACTAAATTATCTTTTCTAGCTCCCTTACTGGAAGAATCCAATAAATGAGAGACATCTGTTGAATGTGCTCATCATTGTAGGAAGTTCAATGAAGAAAGAGCCATGCTGAAAGATGGGATAGTTTGTTAGAGATAGGGGACAAACAATTACAGGTTCAGCGGGCGTATTTAAATAGTTAAATGAAACCAGCTTAATATCCAGAGTATAACGTCTTGACGTAAAGTCATGATGTTACAAACTCACACATTATGTGGTGGTATGGTACACTGTTATTTTGTATTCCATGTTAAAATATGAGGTATAAAATGAACCTACAGACACTCTGGTTTTCAGTTTAAGTTCCCATCAGCAAAAAAAAGGTGGGATATGTGGGATTTTTAAAAATTATTTGTTTTTAGAAATAAGCAACACAAGGTTGTTGGGCAAAAACGTTGCACTCATGCTGTAGCAAGGCTTCATGCGGTCAGGCATTGCACTGACCTATCAAATGCATGCAAGTACACATTCCTGGTATATTACTTTTTAAAATATGAACTGCATTTCAGTTCTACAGTTTACCTTGTGATGGGTGTAACGAAAGTCAAAATAGCTGCCGCAAGAGCTGTAAAATCTGGACTTCCTGGACTTCATATTTCATTGTCTCACCGACGTATTAAACCGCACACCAATGCAGACCCCGTGCCGTTTTAACACACTGCTGTTTTCGGTTTGAATTCCCACTTAATCTCTTTTGTTTGTTGTCAGTTTGGTCTGCGTTACCAATGAGAGTTCTCTGGTAACATAATGTCAAGCGAAAGCACTGTTTCAGCAGTTTAGAGTTTGCAGTGGTGGTTAAACGATTGACCAGATGTTTGCTTAAGTTGTCCTGTTGTTGCTGACTTTAACAAACATCTACCACATCGTAACATCTACTCTTTTGGCCATGCCAAGAGTCTCAAGTGCGCTGTTAATGTTAAATGGATTGCCCAAACTAGCTTTATATCATTTCAGTGATACTTTATTATGCTAAATATTGTGCTGAGATAAATTGTTCAGTTTTTTGGAAAGCATCCGAATTTTGGATTCCAGTAAAGTTGGTTTTGGAGAGCTATTCTACAGTAGCAGCAGGTAGATGTTTTAAAGTAGGAAAACTGCAAACATCAAGAGATGAGGTACTTTTTGGAACAAAATCGGTCGGAAAAGATGAATAATGTCTCATCTGTGGGTTAGGCCATCTATACATTTGTCTGCTTGTCTCTCCATCTTAATATCTGTCTTCCTTAGCCTTTCTCTCTCCCTCTAAATACTCATCAGTATGCAGAGGCTGTAGTATGACCTATTAAAAGTCATTTGTCAAATTGCAGCCAACTGGCTTGCCTGCAATCAGGCTCAATGTGAATATATTTTGACATGTGTTTTTCCTGCCCTCTGCTGAGTGCCTAAGGACCTGTGACAGCCCAAAGCTTCTCTGAATACTAATAAAGTTAGTGCTAATACAGTTGGCAAGGGCGCGCGCACACACACACACACATACACCAATTCAAGCACTGTCAGCAGAGTGACACAGCAGACGCAATCTCCATATTCCTATAATATAGTACCTGACAGTCACAGCAAGTGGCACTGTCACCTTTGATCACTGACAAAGTGTGTCAGCCAGCAAACATAAAACGGTGCTCTTCAGACACACATACACACATTTCAGCAGAAATATGATTAAGTATGCAGACATATTCATGCGAAAACACAACACACACTCACACAGATGCAGGATAGCAGGTCATGTGTTTCCCAGCAATGGAATCTTGTCCCTGGGGGCCAGCTGGATGACACAGATGTTTGTGGGCTTTGGGAGCAGATGCTGCTGAGCTCCTGGAGCAAAGTTTTTACTTTGTGGCCAAGTTGCAGAGCCATACTTTGGCACAATTTGAACAAAAAAGAAAATGCATATACAGCATATATAATGGTAAATATATCCCGAAACTCATAGATGACCAATTGTGATCTTTTACTATTCACTTTGCAAAACACCAAGAGGTGAGTGGTCAGCAGGTTGGAAGGATGGTTGCGCGACAAGTTAAAATTTTCCAACATGCCGCTGTCAGCCCAAGAACCAGTGATATAGTTCTGCAAATGCACAACGCTAGTGGAGAGGGTATATTCTTAGATGGAGAGGGAAAAATTTGATGCAGACCGAGAAGAAGAAGATATAGTTTAGACGGCCGGATGCATTAGAGGACAAGAATTTGACTCTGGAAACAGAGGCCACTTGTGTGAACAGAGGATTTATCAGTCTTGCTGAGTGAAACAGGTTAAAAGGTAAAATTAACTGACCTTAGCTGGTCTAATTTGACAGATGATGTTTGGTTTATATCCTCAAAATACTCTGTCTGGGATGAGAGAGATGGAGGGGGAAAATAGGGCTGCAGCTAATGATTATTTTCATTATTGATTAATTAGCTGACTATTTTCAAATAATCAATCATTTGGCAGACAGTGAAGAATGCCCACCAACATGTCCTAGAGCCCAAAGTACCAGGCAGTGGAGCTCAAGGTGACACCATCAAAATGCTTATTTTGTCCAGCGAACTGTCTACATCCGAAATAACTGCTCTCAATTTCAAGGCAGTCCATCCGATAGTTGGTGTTGGACCGACCGACCTTCCACCAATGATGCAATGGTACACTTTTATATTCCATAGCTCTAGAAATGATTGCTTCTGCATCTGGTACTTGAGTGTGTGTATTTTTTTGCGTATGATTTTTATGTCAAGTTACAGGTCATGTTCGCAGACCTCAACAACGTGCTAAATGCACTGGGTGCGTTCGTCGATCCTGGTTATTGTTATGACTCGGTTACTGCTCGTGCAGCCATGCGAGCGTACTGATTGGCTCAAGCTGGAGTTGAGTGAGCTGCTAAAGTTCTGGCAGGCAGAGGGAAACCTCAGTCGTTTTCAATGGACATAAACATCAGTGCTGCTCTGCCTTCGGGGCATTGTTTTCTTCTGCTCAGTGATCATTTAAATAACAGCTACACATTTAGTCTGGCTGAAATGATACACTGAAACTAGATAAAAATATACTCTCGTTTGATGATATAATTTAGGGATCCTGATTGTTCATATCCTGATGATGTTGACAGACATCTCCTTTCTACCGTTTTTACTGGAATTTATGAAGTCCCGTCTGTTTTTTTGAGCTAACATAACAACGCACACACACACACGCACAGCAAGTTTGGCTTGGCTTTGTAGTGCTGAATAGGCCATGGTAGCTGAGGCATTTTACAAGGCAGGGGGATAAGACAGAGTCAGCAGTTAGCACCATGGAGTATTGTGGATTTTATGCTGCCTGGCTGCCTCCCTGCTAGCCTAGCGTAGCACGACCCTGGCTGTCTGCAAGGCTGTGTGCTAGTCTACCATGACACAGCTCAAGTTGAAATGCACCCTCAACACTTGAGGCGGACGTCTTTGTAACTTTAGATTATCAAAACCATGTGGTTAGCCCACTGGTTAGGGGAAAATGTCCCCCTTTGACTTTTAAGTTTAGAATCTGCAACCAGCTCCAGTGAAAACACCTGAGACATTTTCAACATTTTAATAACTGATTAAAAAAAACGTCTATCTAACGAGACAAATGATATATCTCAAGCTCGACTGAATTAGAAAATTCTGGGGCAATGTAAAACAGGGATTTTATTTTTTAGCTTTATAATTTTGAGGTGTTTATTCCACCTTAGGGCACTTGCACAGTGATCCAACTGAATAATTACTGTCACACATAATTCCTTAAGAACTGTACCTTCATATCTCTGATATTGTAGAAAGATTAGATGTTTTGCCTGAGGAAGCAGATTAAAATGTAGCGTTTCAGTTCCCACAGTGTCTGATTCTGTGCATTAGATAATTACTGCAATGTGGTTGAAGTGTTGGCTGCTTATAGGGTTACTTTGCATTACTGGTATGTTGTGCAACATATGCAACATACCCCTTTATAATTACATGAAGGTTTAAACACATTGTGTGGAATTTTCCCATGAATGGTAAAAGCAGCTCTGAGAGTTGTAGCCTGCCATCCGATCATATAGAGATGGACCCTGACTGGACAAATCGCTGAAACGGTTTTCACCCTCCGTCATCTGCTTTCACATATTTCCTCAACTCACAACCAGAGGGACAGGAAGGATATGAGCAACGTTCTGTCTCTCAGGTGCAATGATGATGCACAAGTCTATCTCCACGGTTACCCCACCTCAAAAACAAAAGCAAACTCAAAGAAAATCTTCTCCCCTGAGCTGTTTTGAGAAATCGTGTTTGTGTTTTTAGTGCAAGTCAGAGCAGTGACACAAGGTTTGCAGTTGCAGGTGAAAAATCACCAGTGGGTAACACGTTGCAGACTTTGCTCAGCTCGATAGAGGATGAAAAGACTTCAGGTTACTTTTTGGTTGGGATCTTCCCAGTGTGATGATGTATTGGTCTACGGCAGGAAAAAGGACAGAGACAGATTACTTGTCCAATTTCCTTTCTTCATCACTTCTCCTTCTGTCTCTACCTCTCTTCATTTCTTTTTCTGCTGAGAGATTTATTACGTCTCTCCTCTCCCTGCATCAGTGAACCGACATCAGGTTAAAGTATTGCTTTGGTTGGTTGGAGATGTAAAGAAGCAATTTTCAAACTGGAGAATATAATATGGCAGTTATTACCTGACATGGTCTCCACCCTGTATATTTGGTTTTATAAGTCAAACAAACAAACACACGCACTGCTCTGTGCCACATGTACTCAGGTTCGTACATGTTTCAAGTGTGTGTGCCCTCAGCTTTCCCTTAACTATAAATGGCTTATCAATTTTAATCACGCATATGTTTTTCAGACGTTCCATCTCTACCAGGCAACACACGCACACACACACACACACACTAATACACACACACTGCAAGCACAGTGTGCCAGGGGTGTCAAACCAAATCATAAATCATTGGTGGATCAGTCTTTCCAGATCTCTGCAGAACCCATCTCTCTCTCTCTCTCTCTCTCTCTCCCTCCTCTTTTTTGTGTGAATGATTTTAGTTTTATTTTGAAATTAGGTTTTAAATTGTTATAGATGTTAAGGAACATTACTAGAATACTCTGTTTTCCATCTATAACTGTCTATAAGACATCTACACTGTACTGTGTCTGTACTGTAGGCTGCATGCGGTTGAGATTACATATTCAACTTTGATGACTGAAATTGTGTGTATTCTCAAGTATGGAATGACTCAGGACAGAGGTTTACTCTTGTGCCAATATGGTCTGCCTACATTTAGTCATAGTTGCTATTACCCCGCTATTACCTTACCTATTGCTATTACCCCCCCCCCCCCCCCCCCCCCCCCCCCCTCTCTCCCTCTCTCTATTTCCTGCCCTGGAAAAAAGCAGAATTCATCAGGGTGGTAATAAAAGACAGGTGCACTTTTATTCTCATCTGTCCACAGTTGGAAAACAGAGGTGTACTCTCTTCATTGTATTACACGTTTGGGGGCCTGAATGTCAGACCGACATCATATAAAGTTTTCAGATCATCTCAAAGGAGTGAGAGAAAGTGTCCTTATTTGTCTCCTGTCTGCCTGAATGGATCAGGTGCCCATCAAAGAGTTTCCACTGGAACACTACAGTTCTCTCCATGTACCAGACCCCCTTTACCAAGCAGTAATCAAACGTTAGCATGCTGCAGTTCCTGCAGTATCACAGCATTATTTCCAAAGGTGAGGCCATGTTGTTCACTCGGGTTGCAGGTTACCTTAGTAAAACATCTGTTCAAGACTGGAACATCCACTGTGTGGAAGCCAGAGTCGCAGCTTTAGAGTAACAATAGAAGCTCTCTCCTGCTGTTTATTTAGTTTGGGGAGCTTTACACTCCAGGAACCTCAGCCAAACTTGTGTTACATTTGTCAAACTCATCGATTAATCCTCATCTGCAAATAATTTTTCTCTTGTGAAAATGAAGTACACTGCGGAAAATATGAAGACTGAAATATTAGGGTTGTGCAATATGACCAAATTTTCATATCCCATTACAGGTAATTTAATATCCAGATAATGATACATGATATAGCACATTTTCCATCAATTCAATCACTGAGTTTGATTTCTTTCATCTTTTAGAATGTCTATGTATCTTTTCTTATAATCTTATTTTCTGTTATGTTATTATTTTGTATCTGGTGTACCACAGTGCTATTTTATTTTCTACATAATAAAGTATATCTTATCCACATAGAAGGGCCTATTTGTACACTTACAACATCTCTTCCACTTTCGTGATTATTTGTCATATGACGATCGGTGGCCAAAATCCTCGTGACGCAGCATGAGCACTCTTTTCCCTGTACTGTTTGACCTGATTCTTGAGGAGGTGGTTTAAGAGATTGTGTCCAAGGTGAGGTGAATCCATTGTGGTGGGCAGTCTGTGGCATAATTTGTAGTAACGTCATACGGTTTTCCTGTCTTCCTATCTTCCCTTTTTGAAACAAATAAGTGGAAACAGAGTTTTTAGCCAATTCGCAATGTTTGAGCGTTCCCATTAGTGCATGTGGCCTGATTAGCTATAGCTGACACAATCTGTTAGCAACAGTCATCGTTTCAGAAGACGAAATCCAAATTCAGCTAGAAAAGAGAAGCCTGCTTTTGTTTACTTGTGTGTGAAATTGAGAACGACTGCAGATGTAGAGTAGTAAATCTGCCATTGTTATCACAGTAAACTGCATTATGTGCATTTGTGGTGTACTTTTCCTACGATAACGATTTCAGTACTATATCGGATGGATGTCTGATTTTAATTTAATCTCTATGAAAGCGTAATATATTTTTGTGTGTGACAGATGTTTTTTTTTTTTTTTTAATTCAAGGATATCCAGTAAATCCAAGAAGTTGAAGTATGAAAAGTAGACCATTAACGTAGTTGCTAAAGCTATATATGACAGGTGGCTTCTTAATGCAAAAACATATTTCCTATGTGTGATAATCATTTTTATTACAGTTGGACATGACGTCTAGCTTTCAGAAACTTTGCGGGGCTGGTTGCATATACACTCGTCAGCTTTATGTCTTTACTTTTGTCTTTAATAAAACTCATTATTATTAACTCATTTAAACAGTTTCATATTCCGCTCTCAGCAAGCAGATGCAGCACACACCTTTTAAGTTAATCTACTACCAATTGAGTGTTTATATGAGGTCAGTTCATTTGGACTAAGTGCTTAATAAGCTCATTAAGTGGCATAAACACAGTTCATGTTTTTTATTCATGCCTTTGTGCTGTGGCTGACTCAGAGTTGGATCGGTCCAGTCTTCACAGACGTGCTAACGTAGTCGGCTGGAACGTGTAGGAGGCGGCACAGATGGATGAATGATCCTCTTGTTTCTGTGATCAAAGACTGATGACAGAACCCAGTGTCACTTTATTTATTTCTCTCTTTGGTTTTTGTTTTTGTTCCCTCTCTTCCTTCCTGTCCTGCTCCGCCATTCTTGCAGTGCAAGATGACAGGATACACGTGTGTGTGTGTCTGTGTGTGTCTGCAATGTGTCTCTCAAAGTGAATATACGTGTCTGTGTAAATTAGTGTTTTTGTTTGTCTTTCTGTATGTGTACGTCCACTTGCTACTCTGTCTGTGTGCGTGTGTGCGTGCGTGTGTGTGCGCGCGTGTGTGTGTGTGTGGTCTGACTGCGTGTCGTTTGCCCCCTTGCCTTGGCACTGCCACTGATTTCCTCCCGCTGTAACTTCCTGCCGAGCCGATTTAGTGTTTCCAGTGGCAACACTCGCACTCCAACCATCACTTCGTGGGCCCTCCCTCCATCCCTCTTTCCAACTTTGCTCCATCCATCCATCCATCCATCCATCTATCCATTCAGGACTGCCAGACCACAGCCCGTCTCATTCATTAATCATCAGCAGTGAGAAGGAACAAGGGAGCAGTCAGAGGAGAGAGAGGAAACAGAGAAAGGTGGCAGGAATGACAAGTGCAGGAGATTGGAGGTTAAAGATGAAACCTGAACCTCCAGAGAAGCAAAAACTAATGCTGAGATAATCTGATGATTAAAACTCTGTCTGCTTTTTTTTTTTTTCAGATCCCCTTCTCGCTGGTGCAGTTTCCACTGTGGGAATATCTAAAGGTACGTATCCGATCTTTCCATAAATGTTTGCCTAACTGATTTAACTCCCACTCTGTCTTTATTACCCATCTATATCATCCCCCCTCATCCCTCCACTCTCCACCATTCCTCACTGCCATTATTTACAGTAATTATTCTCAGTGATAAATCCGTAGTAAAGTGATGATGGTGTGCTTACGCTCTGACACATTTACAGCAGGCTGAACCTCTGCATTCCCCTGTATCATTGTGGCAGGCGAAAATGGGACTTTGCGCCCCGGTTTAATGGATTGTCACGACTGCCATCAAAGCAGCCTTCAATTTATCACAACCATATCCAGTCCTGTATGTCTTCTTCTTTCTAGCCCCCCCCCCCCCCCAACATCCCCCTCTCTTTTTCTTAAAATCTCCCTTCTCTCCTTGTCTCTCTCTCTCTCTCTCTTTTCATTGTGTGGCCCTGAACACATAAAAAGCTGTTTCTCTTTGAAAAGACGGCATTTTGTTGGAGTGACATCATGTCTCATGGGCGCAAGAGGCGGACAGTCAAACATTCCATCAATGTTAGGAGCTAACGAGCGAACTTAGAGGAACAATACACTGCACAGCCGTGTGTGTGTGTGTCTGTGTGTCTGTGTGCATATATATATGTGTGTGTGTGTCATTTGTGAAAGATAGATTTTGTCATCCACAAGTGTCTCTTTGTCCCTCAGTCAAAGGCCCTCTCTCTCCAGGCCATCTGGACGCGTCCGTCCATTGGCGGGAGGGCAGAGCTGCTGGCATCTGGACCTCTCCTCTTTCTCCTTGTCCTCTTCTCCATCCATTGGCTCCTTACTCCCAGCCCTTGTAGATGTACCCTCCATGTTAACACGGTGCTCTGGAAAACTAACGAGGTGTTTCCTCAGTTACAATGGAGCAGACCAGCTGACTAGTCATGGAAGGAGGAGAAAAAAGCAAATACTTGCAACTGACATTCATTCAGAGTGGCCACCAAAATGTTCAGAGGCTTTCCTAAACAATAATACTGTGATTTAGTTTGAAAAAGGCCAGAGTGAAAGAATTTGAGAGAGTGCATGTGTGTGGCATGATTTCCCATCTGCTTTGTGGGACGGTAATGTGCTGCGTTATGGCCTTTTTCTTTCTTACTTCACACCAAGCCAGCACAGCTGTCAGTGAGGGAATCGGAAAGAGGGAAACAGAGAAAAGCAAGCAACCAACTGCTATAGGCCTTTTGGAAAAGGAGCGAGCGGACAAATCCTCTCGCAGAGTGCATTAAGTTCAACACATCCTTAAATTTCTAGGATATAACGGAGAGGCATATGAGTCAGGGAACTTTATGATTTCACACATGTCACGGGAACTGGAAGAATTTCGCACATTGGTCACTGCACTGAGATTTAAAGTGTTTATTTTCACACCAGACTTCAATATCCATGTGAATAATTATCACTGTCCTTTCACACATTAATTTCACAATATTGTGGTTTACACTCAGTTGTTTTTCCCAACAGCAACTGTAGAGTAAGGCTCACAGTTATCCCCCCATCTGTTCTGACCTCAAAAACAACATTAACAAAACAGGAGGGTGTAACACTTTTAGGTTATGATTGAACACCAAGAAAGAGCCACAAAAAATTCATGGAATTTTGCGTCAAAGTCTTGATGGGAACTCATATTTCACCAGTGAGACACACTTACAGATGCTGTCTCCCCCACGCATACGGGCACGCCACAATGCAAATGCATACGTGACGCCCTCACGCACACACACAGACCTACCACCTCTTTCCTGTGGGAAGCCGCCCAGGTGCAAACTCTGACCCTGACTCCAGGGTTCAAAGGTCAAAAAGTTTGTTTTCCCAGGTTTACCCCTTATTATTTATTCATGAAACAAAGAGGAAGGGATGGAGAGATCCAGAGAGGGAAAGAGACAGAGAGGAATCCCCCAGCGCGAGGCCTTTGATGTGGAAAACAAAATCTCCTTTTTAATCTGCCCTCTAATGGAATACACATGACGCATCCTGAGCTCGTACGCACGGTCTGCCAGTTCTTCTCCTCTCTGCGTCTTCCTGCGTGTCTGCCTGCTTGTTTGCAGTTGTCGCTGTTGTTGCATGTGTTTGCGGCTTTCGTGATGTGCACACGTGTGCGAGATAGGAGGAAAATGAGATAATATGCAACAGATTAAACTTCGCGGGGGGGGGGGGGTGAACGGACAAAAGAAAATATTAGTAATCGCTCCATGCTGTTGCTCAATTGCTCTCCCCGAGAAGTAATCATACCTTGCAGGGCCAGAGGCAGTCCAGCTGTCCACACGCATTTTATACAAAGGCTAACGCTGCATAGTCGCTCTTCTCATCGCTTCGCTGAAACTAGACAGGGAGAGATGAAGAGTTCATTTTCCAAACAAGAGCATCAGGTGGTTTCACTCAGTAGCCAGTTGCGTCTGGGAAAGCAGTCCTGTGATGTGAGGTGTTTCAGGCACAGAGAGGACTCGTAAAATGAACTGGACTCGTTTGATTTTGCATATTCATCAGCTGCATGCTGTATCAACAAAAGTCTGTGTGACGATGACTTTGTTTTCGAGTAAATGTCTTAAAGTGTAGCTTCATAATCCCACAAAGTCACAAAGTTAATTTTCGTTAAAAATTGTTGCATAAAAACTGCATTTTATTGCATATTTAATCCAGTGGTCAGCTGCCGTTGTACAGGAATACAATCTCAAGCAGCATTGCACTACTAAACATGCAACAGTACACCATGTACGTGTGTATATAGTTGTAACTTAAACGCTCTTTTTATTTTTTCCCCTGGGCTTTTCGAGTGGACAGAACAACCTGTCCCAACCTGCTCCCATGTAATTTGAGTTAGAGACCTGAGTGTTATCGTATATTTTTATATTTTACGATATTTTAGTGCTTCAATGCATAAACGTTAACAAATAAAAAAAAGCTTGTTGATATGTGAATATGTGCTGACCTAGTGTCCTTCAACATGATGACATCTAGACAAAATGTGTAAAGCTGCGATAGAGTGGGAGCGCTGCAGCATATCCTCTCCCTCTCGTCCCGTCCCACTTCTTGGGAAACAAGTAGCATGACATCACTGGGGAGAAAAGGCAACACAAAAATAGCCGGACAGCCCGGTTCCCAGCCGTGGGCCTGGACCCCGGACCGGACCAAGGTTCACAATGTGTTTTCAATGTGTCTGATATCTCCACTAACTACAATCTTCCCTCCCTCTCTTTGTCTCTTCTCCCTTTTTTCTCACTCTTTCATCATCCCCCTCTACCGACAACCCTCTCTTTCTCTCTCTCTCGACATTTCTCTGTCTTTCTCCCAGACTCTGTGGTCGTGGAGGCAAGGTCACACGCTCTACTCTTGGCAGGCTGCAGTGTGTGGAGCTTTTGCAGGTGCAGGGGATTATTTGCTGCTTTGGGAAAGAGGCGGAGATGGAGGAGTTTAGGGGGGTGGCGGGGAGAGGGTGGACAAAGGAAGGGAGGGATGGATTGCTAGAATCGATGGATAGATGGACGGATGGACGGGTGAATAGATGTCCGGGAGGGCAAGAGAAGTTTACCCACAGCCACATTCTTGTAAGATTCCACAAAGGTGAGCTCAGCTGGCAAAACGCATCCTCACCTGCACGGCAGATCAGAGGAGAGAAGAAGGGATGGATGGAAATGAGAACAGGCATTCCTCTTAATCATTACCTTCTTGCAGTGTTAAAGTAGTCATTCTAAATATAACGATTCTGCATTGTTGTCTCATAAAGGTCTTATTATCAGACTTCTCAACAGTGTCAGCCCATAAAAATCATACCATAGCAGACTTTTACAGTTCTGTCTTTGCCTGGAGTGTCGGGGGAGAGACAGACAACCAAGGGAGGAGAGAGCAGGGATGAGAGGGGGCCTGTTCCTGGGTATGGGCCCCTGCAGCTGTGCGACCTCCTGAGCGCTGGGGCCTGAAGTGGTTTAAAAGAGAGGGAGAGAAAGAGGCACAAGAAAGGAGTGAGAGAGGGGAACAGCAGTGGAGTAAAACCAAGACAAACAGACAAAGGAAAGCAACGAGAGGGTGTTATATAATATGAAACAACGAGAGAGAGATATAGAGCTAGATCGAGGCTAGAAGTCAAAGATGGCTGTCAATTTAAGATGAATTGTCATTTAAAATGTTGAACTTGAGCGTAACTCAGTGTTTGATGAGGTCCATCTTAAGATAAAGGTCTCAAAAACCAAAGACAAGGGTCACCCAAAGGAACACAGTCATCCTTATCAAGGATCAGTATAAGTTTTATGATCATAACACTGAACACTATTATTTATACTGAATTTCCTTTGCAGACAAATCTTTGCAAGACAAGACAAATTCCTGTAGGGTGTGTAAAGTTGAATGCCTTTTGTTTTTTTTTTTACAGAATCTGGTATGGATATCTTAGTCCGATGAACAAAAATGGTTTGACAGATGTGGTCTCTCCCCAATTATTGCACTGGCTCAGTTCAGATCTGAAGATCTTTCATGTACGTGTGAGCAAAATACTGTAATGTAATCCTTCAGTGGCCTGATCATCCACTCCAAAGAGTTTGACCTGCTTTTCAAGGTTTTTATGCAACTTGCACACAAGTATAGATGTATGAATATATAAGAAGGTATAAGATACATTCTTGAGTGTTATTCGAGGTCTTTCCACTTAATTTAGTTTGGATCTGTTCTCAGAACTGTAGATGTATGTACACACTCTCCTGTTAGTTCAGTTGCATCTGTTAGGGCAGGACAGGTTACAGCATCTCTTACACCGATCATTCTTATTGGTTCAACAAGGGTGACATCACGCTGTTGTGAGCGCAGCTCCCCTCCGACTTCAAGCAGACGTATGATCAGTCAGAATAAGTGAAAACAGCTGCGTGGGTGCGTAGCATATGTTCCATCGAATTTGACCTCTTTAGCTGGGTTTGCTGTATATTTTGTACTTACGATGTTTTATAACGTCTTTTATGTGAAACTGTGTATGGATGCTGTTCTCTGAGCTTTGTGATCTCGTTTAATGCCTTCAGGAAAATTAATTTCTTCTGCTTGATGTTTGGACTTGATAGAGAAGCACTGGCAGGGGAAAAACACATTAAAATATAATATAAATCCAGGCGCATGTAAAAACATAGCACAAACTTGTACTAGTGTAGCTGTGAGTGAAAAATGTGTCACACCATCCATCTTCCCACACAGTCTTCATCTTTTCTCGCGACGAAAAAGCAGATCCACAATCAAAATACATATTTCAGGGGAACAGTTCTGCAGACCCGGCCCGTGTTGGACGGTTACAGCTTTCAGTCCATAACTCTTGCGACGCTACAACGCGCCAGACAGGACAGGAAGATTGAGGTTAGCTGCTCCAGGGGTGATATGGAGAGATGGAGATGGAGGTGAAGGAGAAGGAGAGAGAGGGGGGGTGAGGAAACAGCACCCTAAGGAGCTTAGACGTGGCCCTGCGCCACCCCACCTGGACCCAGTCCACGCTGGGAAGGAGAAGAGAAAGAGGGGATGAAATGAGGATAGAATAAGAGAGAGAGGAGACAGGAGATGTGGATGAGTGGCTGGCAGACTGAGACATACAAAGGAAAAAAAGACTGTAGAGTGATTTGAGAAGAGTGCTAAACACATGTTTGTAGATGCGCCGAACCTCTTGTAAAGCAAGTGAAGATTGAACTGTAAATAAATATTAACATATACATATACAGATGTGTAGCACTCAGTATATTCAGCCCAAATGTATATTTTATACAATAAAGGGTCATTTGAGCCAAAAGGAGAGAAGAGGACGGGGGGGCAAGGGGATAGTAAGGAGGTGGGGTGGGAGTGTGGGGGTGGGGGTGGGTGGGGAAGGAATCAAGTTCACATCCCTCTGCGACTGAGCTGCTGTCCAAGTGGGATCCTCAAGTTTCAGTCACTTCCCCTTACATCGCGCTTCACACTCTCTCTTTCACTCATACATAATCTGCTTGACACTGGAAATGCTCACACAGGCGCGTTTAATCATCCCAAATATCTCCACCATTACCCCGCGTTGACTAACGACGGACTTGACCCCGTTTGAACCGCCCAGGAAAAAAAAGAAACAAAACCTAAACAAAAAAAAACTGCCCAGCCCGAGACGAGATTACATCACACGGTTCCCGCCAGCCAAATTTAGATCTTCCAATTCAGCGTTCCATGTGTAAGATTTATTCGGATAATGCATCCTTTTATTGCTATCCAAGAATATTACAAGACGGGCTACAGTACGAGTAGTGTATATTTCTCCTCGTTGATGTTTTATCCACCCAAGTAGGAAAAAAAAAACTCATTTAAATCACTCTTATAATCAGCCAGCATTAACCAGTAAAACGTAACGGTGTGTTACACCGCACAGATCCTAATGTTTTCCTGCATCCTCAGCTCACTTACAGTCACATTGCTCCTCGGTGGCCCATATGGATATGTTTACCAAGAACAGTTGCTATGTTTGTGGCAGAGTGACACACACACACACACACACAGTTTCTCACATAGACACACACTGCGGCTCAGTAGGGACACCTCTGGATCGCGCCACCCATCCAGTTTCCAACTTGGAGAGATGGAGGGAAGTTGGGGTGTAACAGCTCTATAAAACTCATAGGACGGAGTGTATGGCCAGAATATGCATGAATGTGTGCTGGTGGCTTTTTGTGCTTGAATGTGTGTGTGTGTGTTTTTTTTTCATACTTGTGTGTACAACTGTGTGTGTCCGTGGCTGAGTGTGTGTGTGTAGCTCAGTGGAAGGTGTGGGTTGGACGAGTAGCAGTGGGAGGGGGGGGCGGTGGGAATTGTAAGAAGTGTGTCTGTCTGGTTTTTGTGGTCTAATAACAGGGAAGGTCTCAGATGGGGAATATTATCATTTTTATGAAGTTAATGGAGCAGAGGAGCAAGAGTTCCACTGTTTATTGCTGAATTAATACATTACTGTATCTGCGGTTAAGTAATTGGCCTTTTTTGTGAGTTTATTTGAATATGTTAAGACTCTTCTGAGAGCAGAGAGAGGCCCTTTTATGTTTGCTAAATGTTTGCACGTGTCTTTCGTAGGTGCCGTAGCGGCATTTGTTACCACTCCTCTTGACGTGGCGAAGACCAGGATCATGCTCGCAAAGGTATACACACTCAATCGCACACACACACACACAGAGCGCCCCAGGTCTCCTGGCAGTGACTTTTAAACACTGCTGTCAGGTGATTCCTCGCAGGCAGAGAGCTGAGCGGTCCTGCAGCCTGAGCAAATTTCAACAGTGTCAGCACACGGGACAGAGCAGGCCGAGGTAGCACCGGGACAGTAGTAAGACATACACACACATCTATCATATGATCTGGACAATGGACAGTGTCGGAAAGACATGTTTGTGTGCATGGTTTGTGTTAGAGTGAGGACTTGTTGCTGCTCCAGAGGAATTTCCATCTCAAGGCTGCTTGTCACTGAGAGGTGAACCAGAAGGCCAGTGTCCCTCCTGTTGACTCTTCTACTCTGTCTGTCCTCTCAAGCAGTCCTCCCCTCTCCCCCCTCTCTCTCTCTGTGTCCCCTCCTTTTCCTCCCCTTCTCCACCTCTTTCACTCCTGGCTCGTTCTAACTGTACGTCTGGCTTCCCTCACTACGTCCTGTGAGTATGTGTGTGTGTGCGTGTAAAGGGTAGTGAGTTCAGAGTTACCCCAATCCGCCCCCCCACAATCACACACACACACATACTGTCCTTGGAGAAGACACAGTGTTCCACCCCCCCACCCCCTCCATCCTAACTAATGAGATACTGGAATTAACAAAACACTCGGACCGTCTTGATCTCTTGCGAGAAGCCCGTTGGCTGTAGGTGGAACAGCACAGTACAAAAGCTTCCTGTAAACATTATTTGAAATACAGCTGCTATAATTTACCACCAGCAGAGGACTTGGACTGTGCTGCCTCAACAAGGTTCAGTTATAACTTTATAAGGCCAAGTTTTTGATTCACTTACCGCACCGTAGGTAAACTAGGAAAAAAAAGTTCAGTAGCCTCGACTTTGATGGCTGCTGTCAGCTGATGACACCTACAAGTGCCACGTATTCACTGGTGATTCAACAAAATAAAAGCATGGACTATCCACTTTTACTAAACTGTAAATTGTTACCGCTCTGAGTGGAGTTGTTCAGAATCCATTCACATGCAAGCATGTTCAGTATTAATATTGCTACATTAAAACAAGATTGAATATTTCAAATTTCTTTTGCTTTTGTTAAACATAATTATTTCCGGGATTTTCTTTTGTTTAGCTCAGCTGGTAGAGCAGCTGCTACATGTGCGAAGGCTCAGTCCTTGCCGCGACAGCCCAGGGTTCAAATCCGACCTGTAGCTCTTTCCCGCATGTCATCCCTCTCTCTCCCCACATTTCCTGTCACTCTTCAGCTGTCGCTATACCGTAAAGCTCAAAAAGGCCAAAAAAATAAAATAAAATAAATAATAGTAATTATTATTTCCGCTCACACGTGTTTGCTTTGAAAATGTAAGAATATACAAATAGATGTCCAAAGAATATTAAACATCTTTTGTGCACCAGTAAAACTGGGAAAAAATAGGATTTTGTTCTCCATACCAGGTTTATAACCTTTCTTGTTATGTCTAATCTTTGTTTAGTCTCAAAGTCTGAAAAATTTCCTGTCGATGATCTAATGCATTGGTCAACAATCAACTTTCAGCTCTAATAAAAACGTACCAAAAAATAAAACTGTAAATGATTCAAGCAGCACGTGTCAAAATGGACTGATGTAAATTCAAGTTTCCTCCTGTGGAGCCTCACCCTAAAAGATAACATTTTTTGAAAAATCATGTCAGACTTAAGTTTGATTTAGTCGTACAAATTTCCACAGCAGCAAAGGATGTCAAGTGAGAGAGTGAAGCAGAGACAGAGGGAGAGAGAGCAAAGCTGCCGTTGATAGCTGTGGACGCTTTGGATCGGACGCAGGGGAGGAAATGTGGGTGTTGGAACCTGTCGCATTAGTTTCCGTCCCACAGCAACGGAGCAGAAGGTTGTTTCTTTTCTACGTTGGGCAGAATGAAAGAGCGGTGTTGTACGGTAGGCAGCCTGGCAAAGCCCAGGCCGAAGCAGGCGGACGTCCAGGGCACAGCTGGACCCGTAAAGACCCTCCTGGTCAGGGACTCCTGCCACACCGCCCTGCCCTCTGCACCACGCTTCTGCTGCCGCACGCCTCCTCCCCTGCTACTGTACAACGCTGCTCTTCTCCTCGGGCTGGCACCGCGCTGCTGCCATGAATGTCATGTTCACTACCCTTCGCTGGAACCGAATGTGGCAAACACAGGAGTGGATGTCAGGCTGGAATGATCTGACACCTTGTTCAGTAGTCATCACTGTCATTCAGCTGCGACGGTCAGCATGAAGCTAATTTCTTTCACGGCTAAACAAAGCAGCAAGCCAACATAAACCAGAGACGCATAGATTGAGCTACATGTAGATATTTTTGTATGTCAGCACAAGTTACACAAGGACTGTGTGTATGTGTGTGTGTGTTTTGGACACCCTCTTCCTCCATTCCTTCCTTCCACCATTACACAGTGGTAAAGGAAAAGAAAACTTGTCAGACAAGGAGAGAGAGAGAGAGAGAGAGGGGAGAGTCATTCCTCAGCCACCTGTCTCCAACAGAAACAGGAATAGGGGAATGTTTTTTTTCCCCTCTTCACATGAATAAAATGCGGGAATCTTCCTGTCGTTCCAGCAGATCTGGGAGTCACAATTTACAGCGGACGCCGCAAACTGTTTCCGACATGCTCAGTGAGCTGTAGCGTAGATCGGCGCGCACGCACCCACACACATGCTCCCGCCGCCTGCACTCCCTCCTCACCTCCCCGTTTCAACGTGCCCTCTTTCTGTTTCTCTCTCCTCTGGGCTGCCACCGCCCACCCTCACTTAACCCTGGCTGGCCCTGTCCTGCAGCTCCCATAGCCCTCCGACACTCCACAGTTGATGGATTAAAAACCTTCTGGCCAGCTAAGCCGTATTGTGTAAATAAAAGTTCTAGACTCGTGCGAAGGGAGGGAGGGAGCAAGGGAGGCGAGGGGGAACTTGTTGGGTGTGTTTTTGGGTGGGCAAACGGCTGGGTGGGTGTTGGAGGTGTCACCTTCGCTGACACAGCTGTCCGTGAGGAGAACTGGAGGGCGAGATGGAGGAATGAAAGGAGGGAGGGGGAGGCGAAGGAAGCTCAGCTGAGGAAGACTAAACAGGGTGTCTGCTGGAGGAGCAGGAAGTGAAGGAGACGATCCATCAGTCATCACACCTCTATTTTCTCTCTCTCTCTCTAGGCCGGCTCGACTACAGCGAGTGGCAACATCCCACTGGTCCTCTACGACGTGTGGAGAAGCCGAGGCATTTCAGGGTGAGTCTTCATTTTAAAGAGAGGCCACCATGATTACAAACGCACAGCCTCTTCACACAAACCCCTTTCTTTATCATCCCAGCCCATTTAAACCGTCTTATTTTACATGATTTGATTTAACTCTGCCTGATCCCTCACGTAATCAGGTTTGATGGTAGAGTCGCTGCTCTGGGGGGCACGAATTTACAGCCGCAACTGAAAAATTAGATGCATAAAAGCTTTTTCCCGCCGACTAGCAGCACCGTCCTATTGATTAAGGCGTTACGGGGGCCAAGTGGAAGGGTTTATTTGAGTGTTTTGATGTGTTTATAATGCGTGCCGGACAAAAGGCCAGGTCTAATGGGGCCACAGAGGGCTGCCAGCACTAAAACAAACCCTGAGCCACGGTGAATAATAGGCCTGCTTGTGTACAAGCCGACATCATTTAGTTAAGATGCACCTCGGCCCTAATGCTCAGAGCAGATTTGGTTTGGGACTGGGCCAAACACCAGTGGGACATCTCTCCCCATCACACAAACACACACCATCGTGTTATTGTTTGTTTGCGTACGGCGCAGCGCCGGAATCCAATTAGAGAGAAATTACATTTCAGCTTTGTGTTTTAATATGAGCCAAGGGTGATTCCCCACGAACTGCTTTCAAACATCCGTAATAGGCCGGCCTTCACTTTTAATACAGATCATGTCTGAGACTACCGCGCAATCTCAATGAGGTGATAGTTGGCGGTCCCCCATGGAAAAGCCTAAATCCCTCTCTCCCAGCTGCAACAGTAACCAAGTGGTTATGTACAGGGGAGCTCTTTGATGCCAGCCCCCTACCTCTGCACCACACGGCAACCTTTGATGTCTCTCTCCTTCTCTATCTCCTTCAGCTATCCTCTGGGGCCAGCTGTAAAACTCACTCATAATGTGCGGCCCAGAAAACACGCACCCTAAGCTCTTTAACATGATGAACTCATGAATAATCCTTTTCTCCCCTGATATTGATGTAACCAGAGAAGGTGGGGAATGAGAAGAAAGTGAGCAGCTAAATGAAATGCAAAGACAAAGGCGAGTGTGTAGAAAGTAAAAGGGGGGTGCCTGTTGCTCTGCAGGGCCAAAGGCCCGGTGGTTGCGCTGGTGCATGCCTGATACAAATTGCAGGGGCTTTAAAGCTGTAATTATGGTAATAGGCCCAATTGCAGTGTAGTGAAGCTCTAAAGTGCTTCCATGTGTGTGCCATGCCCCAGAGACCCCGGGTTAGCAGAGAGCTGTGGAGCTCACACCGGCCTCCCCCTGTAACCTGCAAACTGCACCAGGAAACATGTCAAAACAAAGACTAATAAGCTACATGTCCTCCGGGCTGTGTCTGCTTTGTGCCTTATGTAAACCAAAATGGAAGAAAAGTAAATACAAGTTCGCAGCACATAAACACAACAAAGCAGAGACTTTTTTGCGGTAAACCTTAATTGTACTTTTATGGCATCAGGAGTCTTTGTTCTTCACTGTAAGGAATCCAGTTGAGAAGTCTGAGCAGTCTTCACGCACCCAAGTCCAGCGATATGAACTCAAACACATGATAGTGTGTGTAGGTGTGGTTTTAGCTATAGTCGTGTGGGGCAGTCGGCATCTATAAATGGCTCTGCACACTGATGACAGTGAAGAGCGGCTTTCTCCTGCCAGGCAAGACTTGGCAAGATTTCAAATGGAGTATTTTTGCTTTATAAAGCATTTCTGGGAAGATTTAATCCATTCATGTCCTGTCACCGTACAAGGCAATGAAGCATACTCCCCTGCAGTTTGAATAAACAATGTATTAATGAACAATGTTAAATTAAAGTGGCACGCTTTCAGAAACTATTCGTTCTGTCTTAGTCAGTTTCCAGCCTCATGATGTATAGTACAGATTTCATACTAAAGATAAACGTTTGCTCATTTGATCTATAGTTTTGTTGTAATCAACAAATGCCATAAAGAGACCAAAACCAACAATGAGTTCTGTCTCTGAATACGATCTGTCTCAATGCGTCTCTCAGCCCTCCAGCTCCTTTAAAACTGTCATTTTTTTAAAGAAGCCTACATAATCCCTGAAAACAGCTGGGCATTGTAGTTTTTAGCGAATGTTACTTAAACATAAGTAAACAGTGCATTTGATGGGGACTATTTTTAGCATGGATTTGGTGTGCTAATGACTATTTACAACAGGGATGTGGGAAAGAATCAAAACAAACTACAGCGCCTATGTTCATCATGATAAAGGAAGATGTCAGCCAGTGTGACTGTGTGCCTCACTGATGTGTTGGAAAACTACCCAGACCACACTTAGTTTGATACACAGACTTATCCTTCAAACGACAATACTCAAACGCTGCAAAGGGATTCACCTTTTTGTCCCAGTAGCCCCGCTCCCACGTACATTTAAAGATTTCCACCATTCTCTCCTTTAACAGCACCAACACTTTCTAAACTGCAGCCAAGACATTTTCTCTGACTTCTTCTGTCACGGCTTGAAACTATATTTAGTCCGATTCCTCAGGAGAGGCGATTGGCTGACAATAGAGGTATGACTGCTCTCAGTGGCTCGCCAGGCTGTGATGTCAGAGTGAGTCAGGGCACCCAGGGGATCCAGGGGGGGAATATCTAAGCTCTGGCTCTGTTCTGACATCGCTGAGCCCACAGGTGGGCCTGATCCCAGACAGGAAACGTAATGGTAGTCCAGAGCTGAGACAAAACAAGGGTGCTGAGTTTAAAATTAGTTAATTCCTCACACTGCTGGCAGTCAGGCCCATCACATGAGGAGATAGAGTGGAATATGTGTGTGTATATAAGGACCTGTTGTGTCTGCTGTTTGCCTTTTTAATTAGCTGTCCAGCTGTTTTTGCCCGTTAGTTTGATTCCTGTCTGTCTTTGGATTTTGATTTAACTTTGGGACATGTGTAATATTCTTGTGTAAGTAATGCTAAGTACTTTCCTGGAGCGGGCCTGTGGTTTATGTTTCAGCAGATGGTGATAGAAAGCTGTGTTGAGACGGAAAGAGCACGCTGAAGGGCAGGGCAACGACCTCTGACGAATGTCTCCACGTTTATTTGGAGCATTTACACCAGTCCGTGCTTACACAAACACACTTGGGTTCTCTCTCTCTCTCTCTCTTACACACACATACACTCTCTTTGTGTTTCACACACTCACCAAGTCCAACCACGCACAGCTAACCCTTCACCGGCCGTCTTTTCAAAAACACCCGATCCGGCCCGGGGCATTCTGAAGCGTGGAGCTGCGTGAATGGTTGGGATGGCTGGGAGATCGCTGACATGCTTGGCACCTTGTACAGCTTCGCAGTTGACAAAAGTGACGTACATGCAGCGAGTCTGCCTGTGACCCGAATCTTAAATTTCCAGAGCTGCACTTAAGTGTCCAGAAATAGTGTCTTAATGTGGGCCACTAAAAGGGCAATAAACTACAGCTCATTGATTACCGAAGAAGGAAAGAAAAGGCCGGTGATGATACAATAAGCATTTTCTACTCAAGGGTTCGCATACTTTACACATAACTCTGCTTTTAGTCATCAGGATGGTCTGTTTTTCAGAGCACTTTCAAGACATCTCTTCCATGTTGCCTTAGAGTTTGAAGGTGAAAGTTCTTGATCGTGAAACTGGTTCACTCAAAGTCCACTTACTAGCCTTTTCCTGGAGCAATGTCAATGTCTTATTATGTATAATAATAAAGCTGGGACAAAATCGAAGCATCATAGGCTGGGATAGAGTAGTGCTCCAAAAACCTGGGGATATTTCCCATGGTGCGGCTCAGCTGCATACGACACTCCCAGCCTGTTAAATGTCCACCTTCTTCAGACTGTACACACAACAGTAATGCAGCTGTTATGAATTTATCGTCCCCGAAGCGAAGCCAAGACATCCTGATGAAAGGAAGCCGAACGTGCTCACATGAAATTAGAATTGATAAGCAGCAAACTGGATCACACTTTGGTCCGTTTGGCTCCACCAGTGGCTTTTATCCCATGACACAGCAAATAATAAGAAGCTGGTGGAGATCTGAAGCGTATAGAAAATATTTGTACGCCTTACCTTTGAAATCCCGCCATTTCTTCTTTGTTGTAAGGCTTCTGTCCGGTTTTTGTGGCCAGTTTCCAACGAAAACTCCGAAGCACAATACCAACCTGCCTCACGAGTTGCCAGGTCTTGAAAACTCTTTCCAGTCTTTTGTGACTGTTGTAGCTGCACAGGCTCTCTAATGGGAGACATTTTGATGTGTCACAGCAGGAAAAGCATAAATACAAAAAAACATTAATGATGGCTGAATTTAGCTGCTTCAGTTTCAGGGTTCTGGGATTGTTCATGCTGACTCACTGTCATGACACTTGAATATTAGTAACACCTGCGCTCCCTTCCTACTATGAGCAGTCAAAATGTCCGCTGTGGAAAAGGCAGACTCAGGAAGCTTCTCTGCAGTATCTGCTGCAGCACAGCTGATGGAAACCAAACAGAGCCGTGTGATGTTTCAGACGTTTTTCTCCAAAATTAAAATGGACAGAAACATAAGTACTAACACACACTCCCACACAGATGATGAATACAGACAGACATTTTGTGTGCGTAGACATTTTTACACACTTTCTCCTCACACTCACACTCACACACACACAATACTCTTCATCCATTACATCTGGCTCGGATGAGGCCAGACCATGTGAGCGTGGGGGCGTATTGGCAGACTAAAGGTGTTGGTAGGCAAATACACACTGAGAGAGAGAGAGAGAGTGAGAGAGCGAGCCAGGCAGAGACAAATGGGGAAAATAAAAGGAGAGAGAGGCAAGAAAAAGGCAGATGAAGAGACGGGACGAAGTGAACACGTGTCTGAGAAGTGGATGACGCAGCAAGAAAAGGAGACGGAGGAGAAATCCCCGAACAACTGAGCCAGCTGAGGGGGCCGTCGCTGGACAGAGAGACAGAGAGAAATGGATGGATGGACAGCAGAGGGACATGTGTGGATGTCATCCGGCCATCAGTCACGCACAGAGAGAGAAAGAAGGGAGGGGGTGAGAGCTCCAGGGAGGCCTTAGGGTGGGGGCTCGGAGCTTAATCCCAAAAACAGCTGTGTGTAGTGGAGAGGGTTGGGGAGTGGAGTGGAGTGGAGGGGTGGGGAGGTGGTTCTTGGGAGACGGGTGCTCTCTCATGGCTCATCACATCCTCTGACCCCCGCAACGTCAACAGCTTCTTGTTGGGCCTCAGTTGCTGTAAACTTGGACCCCTCTCACTCTCTGGAAAGTGGCTTCACCAACACGGCCCACTCCCATGGACCCTCTACACCCGAACACGATCCCTCCCTCTTCCACGAAGGAGCTGTAAATCACTCTGCTGTCGATCAGTGGAGCGACACATGATAGTCTGAGCTGAGCTGGCCTCTTTCTTCATGGAGATAATTAAAGCTGCAGCTTGTAAAGCGAGGAGAAATTAGTATTAATGTACAAAAACAAAAAATGTTGTTCCTGATTTTTTTTCTGCAGGTTTATTCCAGCTCTAGCAATTCTTTCATCCCTTCTTTGTTTTTGTCTGTCACTGGCTTTTGCGTAGCAGTGACCCAGTCCAACAAACAAGTCATAAATTAAGCCATAAGCCCCACGAGGTGATGTCATCTTTTTGAGTGAACCTGTGTATGAACAGTTAAATGATGAAAATAAATATAAATGTTTGTGTCATTTGAATAAAACACACGGTTTTAAACTATAAACTTATAAACTTGTAATTTGTCACCCACATTTGCACTTTTCAGAGTATCTAATATTTAACACATGCATTGACTGCGCTGTGGCACCTGAGCCAAATACAAATGTACTGCTACAACCCTGATTCCAAAAACATTTGGACACTATAAAATATGATGAGCAAAAGAGGAGCAAATCTTTGTCACCCATAGAGATTTAATCAAAAAATTACATTTTATGTTAAAAACGTAATTATTTACGGGGCAGCATTTAGCTCAGTTGGCAGAGCAGCCGCCTCATGTACAAAGGCTCAGTCCTTGCAGCCCCCTCACTCTTCAAGCTGTCTCTATCAAATAAAGCTTTAAAAAAATATCTTTAACAAAAAAGACTGTGGACGCTAACTGCTGTAAGTTTCGAAAACAAAATTCTTGTTCGTATATATTTACAAGAACAACAAAGTTTGTGCATCCGTTTGAGCATTAAATATCTATCAGTACTGTACTCAGTTGAATACTGATTGAAAATGATTTGCAAATCATTGTTTTCAATTCTGTTCACGCAGAAACAAACTTTTGAATTTTGTAATATCTTACGTTATCATATATTTGCTAATAATGTGATAATGAGCATAAGCTTACATGTCGCATAGTCTGTGCTTTATTTATTCTTTGTTTATTCTCTCTGCAGTCTGTTTGCGGGCAGCATACCGAGGGTGACCTTCATCAGTGTGGGCGGTTTCATCTTCCTGGGAGCCTATGAGAAGGTCCGCCGGACTTTGCTATAGCAGCACGTCCTCTGACTGTCCTCTGTGACTGTCCTGAGCCCGGACCTGCTGGGGAACCAGCATCTCTGGAAGTAGCACCCTCGTCCCCTGGAGGCCCTCCTGCACCTCCGTGCTGCTGGGCCCCACGAGAAGCAAGGAACACCTGGTGCTCGGGGGGGGGGGGGGGGGGGAAGAATCATCCGTGGGCCCGATCGCATTACCCAGGGTGCTGCATTCCTCCTCATCAGTGCCCTGCGTATTGGGTTTAACAGACTGAGCTCACACTTTTGTAACGGCACCAACAGCCTGGTGAATTGGAAGCCACACAGTGTCACACGAGACCAGCAGCGGAGCATCTTTACTGTTTAATGTGTGTGTGACTGTGAATCAATAAGTTGCTGAATTAAAGTTGTTTTTTTTATGCTTGGAGTGAGGTTTGGTGATTCTTTTGGGTCCCTGTCAGCTTCATTGACGTGGTTTCATCATCATTTTAGTGTTTTATCCATATTTTTCTCTCTGCTAAGCCCGGCCACCTGTGTTAAAGAGGCGCTGGGGAGGGGAATAGTAATATCTCTCCATTGTTCGATTCCCACTGGAGCACAGCTGAGGTCATCCACCTGCAAGAGATTGAATTTTTTACTTAAGATGCCTTCAACAACAGAACACTTTATTAAATTAACAAGATTTTAGTTTTATTAAGAGCCTCAGGTCTCTTGCACAAGCTTTTGTGCTACATTTTGCTGTTCATCTCCCATGTGTTTATTATGAAATATTTTTATTAGGTGGCTGGAAAAGGTTATCTCGTAATGTTTAATATACGCGTGGTGTTGAATTGTTTTACAAAACCTCCTCATTTGTTGTACATACACTTAGCTTGACTGGATGGCTGATTGATTTGACGTGCACGTGACGTTCTGGTGTTATTTTTTAAAGAGTAATTATTTAATACTTTCATCTCCTGTGAGTTCAATTTCCCTTCGCAGCCAAGGGGGTTGGTTTTCAGTCTTTATGCTAAGTTAAGCTAACAGGCCGCTGACTGTAGCTGCATACTGCACAGATGTGAAATATACAAATAGTCTGATAGATCGTCCTAAAGAAACTTATTGTTATGCAACACGGAGAACCAGAAACTGTTTTTTTAAAGATGTTGATTGATGTTTGTTAGATTATAATAAAATCAGTAAATTTCATCGTAGAATAAGCAGGACAAACTGCATGCACTTCGATTTATTCAGTTACTTGTAATGTAGTTAGGTCAGTTTGTTAAACTGGGTATATTCTGAAAGTTTTAGACAAATTACTTAAATCAGTTTACTTGGAAAGAAGTGTGCAGGAGGAGTGAGCAGCATATTTTCCCTCTTAGTCTTAACAGTTTCTAGCCATGCAGGTGGTTTGGATTTTATTTGCCAAGTTTCTGACATATCAGCTGCTGAGGCCTAAAACTGAAATGATCTGCGTGACTAGATCAAGTCAGGGTAAGTGGAGAAAAATATGTTTTTGTTGTGAGTTGTCCAAACTGGCTATTTAAATGTGACTAGTTTTGACAACAACTACAGAACTACAGGTGCAACTGGCCTTACACAGAGGCTGCAGTGTGAACTGTCAAATGATGAGTCTGTGAAAAGGAAAGCTGAATAATAATTGTAATTCGATGTGTGATGCAGCAAAGATTGGAATTGCATGAATTATTATGAAGTGAACTTTGTGGCTTTCTCATGGTTTCGTTTAACGGCTGACGTCTTCTCGTATGAGCACTGATGTTTTTCACATTCCCTTTTTTCAAAATAAGAGCACACCAGATATATTATTACATACGATAACTTATTAAAGGACACAAAACTAACAACTCCTCTATGTCAGACTGAGAGAGGATTATTTAAATAACATATGCGAGAACAGGGAGCCATCACTATCTGTGTTTTCCCTTCTTGAGCTCGGTGAATCAGCTCAGTGTTGTCCTTGCAGTCGCTGCAGAGGTAAAAGTGAAGACGGGCAGAGGGAGACGGATGGTCTCACAGGTGGGAGTGTTTGTCATGCTGCTTGTCACTAGGCTGTTGGACAACAATGGGCGGCGTGTGATTGGGGGAGGCCACGGCCGAGGGCATGTCAATCATCCAGTGACAAACATCCATCTGGAATGCACATTCTGGCCAGCCACTGACCCTCAGTCAGCTCTGACTCCATAGCAAATATTTTAAACAGCCCGCAGAAGGAAAAAAAATATGCCTGCTGTCTTTGGAGCTTCAGGGAGCCAGGACACATTCCTGGTTGGAAGATTAGCTTTGTGTGTATATGTCTGTGTGTGTGTGTGTGTGTGTGCGCGTGTGTGTGTGTGTGCTTGAGATCCAGGCACAAGCTACTTCACTGCTTTGAAGATCAAGGTCTCTGGATTTCATGTCTTTGTACATGCTCCATTTGAATTGATGGCTTCTCCATAACCACTGTGACATGTGAGCGGCGCTAAATGCTAACTCAGCTGTTTATCGCTCTGTTGTCACCAAAATCTCCCTTCATTCCATTTAAACGGGAGAAGAAGAAAAAGAAAAGAAGAACACAGGACGGAACACATGCAATGATAGCAAAATGGGATTTTATTAGACACTTCAATGCCATGTTAGACACTTCACTGTTTCAGCTTTGACATTGGTACAACGGTTTCAGACAGTTTGTTTCAATAAATTACTCAGAACATCAACTGCATCCTCACTCCCCTCTTGTCCCTTTTACCTGCTCCACTGGGATTGGTTTTCCCATCGGGGAGCTCTGATTGGTCTTGCTGGTAAAATCATCTCTGATAGGTGCTATCAGGTGTAACCAGAGGAGCGTGTCCTCCAGTTTACCTTGATAAGGCCACTGGTAACAGAACACAGTTCAGACAAGAGCACGGTGGCGAAACGCATGCATACATTTAACAATGTAACTACCGCTTTGCCTGATTTCTGAGCCAGTGTATCCAGTCCTGACTGCAACAAACTCTCCAGGTTTGGTTAGAGCACATTTCACAAGCTTCCCAACAGTTCACAGCATGAGGCCGCACCTTGAGTTACCTCGAACATTCAGCTGTAGCGATGAACAGAAAGTTATTGTTACACTGTGGTGATGTGACGGAGGCAGATTACTGGCCATTTGCCTGCTAACGCACACCGGCGGATGCTGAGGCACATTACAGCAGTAACACGATGACACGACACGACATCATTCTCCCTGATTCCCTGTCTTTCTTAAATTCAGAGCATAAGAATGATACAATTCAGCCAAGTGCACTCAGCGATAGATTTCATCATGATTATGACCAAGAACAGTGTCCCAACGTCCACACTGAGAAATCATTACTGGCTTTTTACGGCTCACTAAACTGCCGTTAGCCAACGTTTAACCGCATTTGGTTGTGAACCGGTGCCAAAGTCACTTTCTCAGACAAATAAAGAAACCGATCAAAGTCCAGAGAAGAAGATTTTTTTCTCCCAGCTAAGTCAGAGCAGCTTTGCAGTAACTTGTAGCATTGTGAAACAGGTGGAAGAGCCTTAGTGGTACAGTATGTGTGTACTGTCGACTTGACCGTGTCAAAACAAGCGGAATGTCTCCCCACGCCGGGGAGGTTCCTGCATTCCTGCTTGCAGATATCGCGTATGCAAATCTGCACGTTTGTGAAGTGAATATAAAAAGTGCTTTAAACCGACCGCCCGGCAAACATCCCAGCTTGAACCATCTGACGTACCAAAATAATTTACATGGAAGCTCTTCCTTCATACGACAACATTGAACGTGAACTGTGTTTCTGTAAGGCCATGGTTTGTCAAAAAAAAAAAAAAAGAAAAAAAAAACATTCAAGTGCAATCAAGTGTTTTGTTTTGTTTGCTATAAAGAGTGAACCAGTTGTCTCTCACAAAAAGTCTCTGGATATATGCTATTACAAGTTGAGTTTTCTTTGATCATGCAATAAGGCACCGCAGCTGAATGTTGGTAAAAGCTGAAAAAGGCTTTTTTTTTTTTGAAGAAAAATAAAAATACCATCACTCCTTTCTTTGTCATGCACATAAATTCAAATACTCTTTTGTAAAAGTTATATAATATATAATATAAGAAAACTCTTATGTACAGTCAAATGTCCAAAAGGTATATTTCTCTTTTTGCCCCTGCACATACATATACTGTACAAGATTCCCTACATTTACATGCTTTAAATGCAAGTCACATTTTTTGGAGCTAGAATTTATTTTATTGGTCACCTCCCAAACGAAGGTTTTTAACTATGTACAGCTGATACGCTCAGATGGGACGCCACCCACACAAGCTCCACCTTCACGCTCTGGATGCCCCCCTGCTTTCCCCCGTTCCCCCCCCCCTGCTTTCCCCCGTTTCTTCTCCCCCCCCCCACACCCCTCCTGGTGCTCCCTTGCAGTCCAGATCCAGGAGGCTCAGGATCAATCGCCTCGATATGAGGTAGCAGTTTATTTCCCAGTGCAAAAAAAAAAAAAAAAAAAAAAAGAAAAAGAAAAAAAAAGTTCACGCATTTTGGGCTAGATGGAGCGCCTGCTAGTCACTGGCTCTCCTTAGGGGGGCGCTCTCATTCTGAGAGGCTCTGAGGGTGTGTCCGTTGGACAGCAGAGTCTGCCTGAGTTCAGGCTCACAGTCACTGTCGTGGTGGCCGGCCAGCTTCACCGGCTTGTGGAAGGAGTCTTCCTGTGATGGGGAGAACGCCGGCGTCTGTCCCGCTCTGCCCGCTGACGAACAAAGAAGGAAGAGGAGAGACAGAGTCAATAAGGGCACACGTACGTACACATACACGCAGCATTCAGCTTTAGGATACACAGGCAGTGGAATGTATGCACAGGGCTGCGTTGACATGTGGAGGTGAGAATTGGTATTTGGAGGCCAATTCCACTGGTATCATTCGCTAAGGAAGCTGAATCCCTGAACAGGCCCAGACGTGCAACCGCGGGAGTTTGGCAGCGGTGTGAACGCGGCGCTTCTTTACACTGTTTTCAGAGAGATCTCCTGAGGGGCTCTGGGTGTGCAACTGTGATACACTGTCAAATGCTGGTAGGAGCCAATCCATCAACAATCGCATTCAAAAGAATTCGCCTTGGTAAAGGGTTCCAAATGTTCTGGTCACCTGATACAAATGATATTCCGAGAGAAACAGAGACAGTTTCGTCTATGACTCAAGACTGCAGATCATGAGGGCTCATATTTAAACTCTAATCTTACCTTTTCTATCCTGTTGGTTCGATTGTAACGTATTGTGGTTTTTTGGAAATCCTTGAATGTCTTTTCGGATCCCGTTGGGTGTCCCGTTGCACAGCGGGGATGAGTGTGACCCCACGTCATGCTGTTCCCCTGGGTGAACGTGAGAGTAGGGCGGGGGAGCAGAGTGCTGTTGGTACTCCATGCCTCCACCGGGGCCGTAGCCGTGCGTCAGATAGTCAGGATCTTTGGAGTAGCTGCTGCCGTTCTCCATGCAATCCGTACACACGACTGCACTGTCGAAACCTGCAGGCGGGCAGAGGGAAAATAAATGATTTGGAGACAGAAAATCAACAACTGTGTGTCAACACTGTGGTTATAGAATGTCTGCTGTAATTATTTCTGATGCTGAGCAGGCCTCCACAGACAGCGGCGCCCCTTTCATCATTACGCAACGCACCAACTTCGCTCATGGGAAGTGGGAGAAGCTGCTGGGGAGCGCAAACATTTAGCGGGCCGAACGGTGAGGGAGCTGTCAGGTACCTGTGGCGTCTACGACGTGTCCGTTGGGCTGATGTCCACCACTGGCCTCCACGCGGATGCACACGTCCTGCCGCTCAGACAGAGTGCCCTGGGAGGAGAGGTAGCTGGGCACGTCTGGAGGAACTATCGTCTCATCTGGAAGAGGGAAAAGAGTTGAACATAAGACATTAGAACCTGGACTGTGGATACTGTGCCACCGGAGTTCAAACAACCTGTAGATGAATCCAACTGTTTTGATAATCGATTCATCGTTTGTGCTTTTAAAAGCAAAAATCACTTCTGCCTTGTAAAACATCTTCGATCTTCAATCAATCTTTGGTTTTAGCTTCTACAATATGAATATCTGGTATATTGTCTGTGATATTAAGCTAAATATTTGGACTGTTAATTAGACAAAACAAGCAGTTTAAAATGAAGCTTATGCTTATGGACTAAACAATTCATTGATAAATCAGAGCAAAAAACATTATTATTATTTTAATTAAAATAATCATTAGTTCCAGCCTCCTGATTATGGGTTAATCATTTCATAGTCAGAACAAAAATAATGACTGCAGCTCACTATGTGACAGATCTGTTTTCCTGTTTTTACGCATGATGACATAAACAGAAGAGATCCAATTTCACCTGTGTTGGTGACGCTGCACTCCTCGCTCTTCTTCCTCGTCTGGTAGATGATGCACACCCACACCAGCGACGTCACCACGATGCTCGTCACCACGGCGATGACTATGATCCCTATCGTGACGGTGCTCGGCCCAACCTGCGGTACGCAGGGGCTGCGGCGCCGGGTCACCACAAGCTGGCTGTGAGCGCGCTCTGTTCCCAGGGTGTTGGACATGAGGCAGGTGTAGCGTCCGGCGTCCTCCAGCGAGGCCGAGCCGATGACCAGAAGCTGGTTCCCCGGGGTGAAGTGGTGCCTGTCGGAGGGTCGCAGCGGCTGGTCGTTGCGCAGCCAGGTGATGCGGGGCGGCGGGCTGCCGAGGGCTTTGCACTGCAGGGCCACGGTGTCCCCGACCACCACGCTGCGGTCTTCCAGGTCCTGGGCCAGGTGGGGTGTTTCTGTGGTGGAGAGGAGTAACTCATTAAAAGCTCGGAGACTCCAGGATTCCTGAGGTCAGCGTTTTCTATGATTCTATTGTTATTCTATGACATCAAAGTTTTGGGTTTCTGTTCTCGGGTTTCTGCTTCAGCTCGGTTTGTTCACAGTATTGATTACAGACTGAGTCAGCTGGAGAGACGGAGCACAAAGTGTGATGTTCCGAGTTAGATGAGACTGCCATCATGAGATAAGCTTTCAGTGGTTGGATATCTAACAATCATACATCTGAGGTCGCATCTGTAAGCTGACAAATTCATACATTTTAATGGCGGCACACAAACAAGATTTCTGTCGGGGCAGAGTCTTCAGAACAATGTTTTCACTGTTTGCCCGGCAACTTCACATTCTGCTGAATGGAGCACACTGAAGAGTGAGTGTGTGTGTGTGTGTGTGTGTGTGTGTGTGTGTGTGTTAAGGTAGGCCTCTCCTCTCAGACTGAGCACTTCCCCTCACAGTGGGACATACACAGATTAAGAGATCTCACTTAACCCACTTCAGTCTCCCCTCTCTCTTCTATCAATACTTTCTCCCTCTCCATCAATCTCCTCATCTCCACCCCTCCCCCCCTTTCTTTTCTTACACACACACACACACACACACACACACACACACACACACACACACACCTCCATTCCAGTTCTTCTTTGGCTCCCATTTTTCTACCCCGCCACTCTTTTTCCAGACAGGGGCCCCTCGACTACGAACATACAACCCCTCCCTCCCACCCTCCCTCGCCTCCCCCTCCATCTCTCAAACCCAAACATCACAGATTCAGTCCAGAGGCACGGCCGCTTGCTTCAATATTTTACATTGTTGAGTGGATTAGCTCGCAGCTTGAACTGCTGTCGAGTCTAACAAGTCTCTCACAAGTCGCACAACATGCAAATGTGCTACTGGAACACCTCCTAAACCAGTCTGTGTTAAATATAGAAGCTGCTGCTTCTGAGGTCTTTAGGGGACATTTAAGGCTGGTAAGTACTGTGTGTTAGCAAGGAACCCCCCCCCCCCAACAGTTTTTTTTAAAGCTCTGGTCAACAAGGGACTGCTTTGCTCAGTCCAAAGACAAAGGACAAAGATGATCTATGTCCTGAAATGGTTATAGGAGAGCAGCGCCGTTTTGTTTGATTTAACAGTGTAAAACAGCCAATAAACTGGCAGCACTGAGGCCTGCAGTGAAGCAGCCATGACTGTCCCTCCCACCGAAACAAGTAGAAGGGGGGTGGGAATGCCAAACAAACACCCCTCTGTGAGACCCCCCTCGCTTCCCCACCATCCCCCCTTTAACCCTCAACTGTGACCTTTGGCCCTTGACCTGCAGCAAGGCCACAGCTGCAGAGAAAAGAAAAATATAAAGCCTCTCATTCTGCAGCCTGCGACTGACCAATTCCCGACTGAGCGCCGAGCTATTTACAAGTGCTCATTTTTGGGCATGTGGGAAAATGATCAACGCTGAGTCCAAAATGGTCTCTTACCCAGCACTGTGAGGGTGGCGTTGGCGGAGACGGTGCCCGCCGTGTTTTTGGCAGTGCAGCTGTACACGCCCATGTCCTCCGGCTTTACGTCCATGATGAAGAACACGTCATCGTCGGGCATGACGTGCATCCGACGCTCCCGGGCAGCGGGGAAATCCGTGCCGCCGTCCTTCTGCCAGGCAATCTGCGGTGCCGGGTGGCCCTCGGCGGCGCACTCGAGCCTCGCGGTGTGGCCCGTCCTGATGGTGCTGTCCCTGGGAGTCTTTACGAAGGACGGGAGAACTGTGGACAGAACAGTTTACGTCAGTGCAATCTGTACGAAACAACTTCAACAACTATGTATTCACAAGGCGACTGCTTCTCTTTACTCTTAAAGCAGCTCGCTACCTGCAATGTTACACATTCAGTTCCTCTTCCCACACACTCACACAGCTGGTCCCGCCATTCAAAGCCTAGCCCACGACTTGGCCATGAAAATAATTCTGTTATTACACCACAAAGTAAAGAAGCAGCTCGAGGTCTGATGCAGATTTGGGCAGAGAACCAAAGTCTAGATAAATACTATCCATTTGCAGAAAAGCACAGAGATAGAGCGCACAAAAGATGGTCCCTGTTAGCGCTGACATGCAGCTAAATCAATTTGTTACGAATACCATCCTCGGAGGGATGGAGGCCCGAGCTGGAGAGAGAAGACTTTATTCAAGTGAAAGAGAAGAAATCGGCATAACCACTAATCTCAATCGTTCCTCTGTCAAAACGGGACAACTGAAACTCAGATAAGTTGAACTTTAACAGCCGTTTTATTTGGAGGAAATGATGTAGTCTCACACATATCAACAGAGACGTTGGATATTTTTCTCTGTCTGTCTTAAAACCACAAGCATCCATGCTATAATCCATTTTTACATGACTGTAACCTACCGTTGACGATGAGGCGGGCCTTGCTGGAGTAGGTGGAGCCAAAGTGGTTGGTGATGATGCACTGGTAACGGCCCTCGTGGGCGAAGGTGACGTGGCGCAGGTGCAGGATAGTGGTGTACTCCATCACGCCTCCTCCTGCCGCGGGAGCGTCGGACGTTGTGCCTTGGTGGTGAGCGCGGACGTGGGCGTAGTTCTCCGTCTCGGCGTGGCGAAGCAGCTCCTGATCCTTGCGCCACGCGAAGGTCATGGGGGAAGAGCTGCTGCTCGCGGCAGTGCAGGTGAGATGCACGTCGCTGCCGAGCACCGTCACCGTGGTTTCTGGCTGCACGGTGATTTGGGGCTTTGGAAGGTCGTCTGAAGGTGGACGGCGATGGAAGTGGGCGGGGGGGAGACAGACGAGAAAGGCAAAGTGTCAAACATCGCAAACGTCTCAGTAGGTGTCTGCTAGCTGTGCGTAAACGGATGTTAAAAGAGGCAAATACAACACATGAGAAGCCATTAGCATGTCTGTGTGCCATTACAGAGCTAAGCAAAAACACCGCATAAACAAATATGTGCAACTATGTAAATAACAGAACAGAGCAGCTGTCAATGTGGCTCTTGCTCAACACACCCGCCCACATAAACACAGATCCAGAACACACGTTAACTCACCACAAACAAAGCTGCCGGACGGAGCCTGGAAGATGCTAGTCCCCTTAAGGCTCTCTGGGTGGGCACAGGTGGCATTGACACCGGCCTGCAGACCACGCGTCACCAACCAGTCGGGCAGCCATTGCAGCTGGCAGTCACACAGGAAGCTGTCGCTCTGAATGAGCCTGTGGAGGAGAGCAGAGGGGTGAGCACACGTTGGTGTGTATATCACATCTGTTGCATCTGTAACTGAAGATGTGTGTTTCTCTGTGTGCGGACGCCAAAAGCACCGAGGGATTCGGGGCGTGTGCGGATGTGATTCTGCTGCTCGGCGTGTGTGGATCTGTGTGCGCAGATCATCAACGTGACTCACAGTGTTTTGAGGTTCTTCATTTTGCTGAAGGCGTCGGGCTGGATGGAGCGAATAGCGTTGTCTCCCAGGTTCCTGTTGGGACATCACACATCGTCTCATCAGCTGTACACACCATATGCACACAGGTTTTCATAAGGAAGTAACTGACTTTTAACCAAGGTGGAAATATACATGTCTGACGATGTGTGCCGTTTTTTCCGTCCCTCCCTGTGCTCATTTGACTAACGCCTGTGAAAGAGCTTATAGGAATTCCAGTTCTTCTGCAGAGCTTGCCATATGCTTAATAACTTTGTTCCTGCGCAGAGGCAGGAAAAAAAGGCCAAAGTTGAGATTGTGCTAGGCTAACGAGAGAGAAGCAGCTGGGCGCTCGCAAAAGCCTCTGTCTTCTCCTTTTACAAAGACGCTATTAAATTGCTAGCAGCCTGCTCTCTGCCAGCTACTTTTGGTAATACCCCCCCAACCCTTTCTTCGTCACTCTCTCTCTCTCTCTGGCTGGGAGGAGGAGGGGCAGCCAAGCACTGTGGGATACTCACAGGTGTTCCAGGGTCTCCAGGCCAGAGAAGGCTTTCTTGGCCACCGACTTGATCTTGTTTCCAAACAGAGTCCTGCCGTTTCCAAACATGAAGGGTGTCGATAGATGAAGAGAGAGAGAGAGAGAGAGAGAGAGAGAGAGAGAGAGGAGGGGAAGAAGGGGAAAGGGGGGTGAGGAAGGTGGGGTGAAAAGAAAGAGCAAGAGAGGGAGAGAAGCACAATTAGCAAGGCTGAATCTGATAAGAGTGAGGGGGATTGAGGTATTGGAAATCTGAACTGTGCGGAGATTAGCCCGGAGGAAGGGTGAGGGAGATTGGATGGGGCTGTAGTGTGTGTGTGTGTGTGTGTGTGTGTGTGTGTGTGGTAGTGGGGGGGGGGCACCTGGGTTCTTCAAAGACCACTTTTATCTTTATTAGAATTTAATAGCAATGACCGGGTGGGGCTGTGTGTGTGTGTGTGTGTGTGTGTGTGTGTGTGTGTGTGTGTTGGCACTTTTCCCCTGCAGAGCTTGTAAGGACATACGTGCAACCATGTGAGTGTGTGTCTGTGCCTGTCAAGCCTGGTTTGAGCCAAGAAGTGAGTTGCTGTTCCCTCTGATTTGGGGTCCTAATCCCTCCTTCCACCCTCTGCCCACTACCACCTCCCTCCCTCCCTCCCTCCCTCGTTCCTCTCCTGTTGTAGCCTTCACTTCACAGGAAGAGGAGACACGGCTGGCTGCTTCACAATGAAGACCCCAGTGTTCTGACTCATCCACATGTACACAAAAACAAACGGCTGTCTTGTCACAAGGATGATGAGAGGGCTACTTTGTTATTTTTGCAACTTTTATTTTGAAGGAATTCAGAATAAAGTCCAGTCATGGTTGCCCTTGGCGTGGATCTATAAGATCCACTTCCCTCCCATGTGGAGGCATTCACGAGCTTCTCTAAAGAAACCCAGTGTGTGTGGTGGACACTTTGATGTCTCACCCCTTCTCTCTCTGTTCTGCATCTCTTTTTCCCATGATTCACTTTGCCAAGCGTTGGGATGCAGGCGGGCTGCTTCCGCCAACGCCGTGACAAAAGGGGCAGGGTCAGAGGGCGGGGCGTGCGAGGCGTTTGATGTTGATGACTGAATGCGGCCCTCAATTTCACCCTCTCTCAGTCCCAAACAACGAGGACTGGGAAAGAGGGGATGAGCGGGAGAAGGAGGCATGGAGGAGAAATAGAAATAAGCCTATTGGGGAGCGAACCCCTGCCAGCTCAAAGAAAAGCCCTTTTCTCTCTCTCCTTCTCCCGTTCTTTCTCTTTCAGCGGTGCTCACACTGGGAACCATCTTGGCTGGACATCATCTTTTCATCCTGCAGGTTGATGATGGCCACTCAGTGCCAGAAACTCCACATCCGCTGTAATTTCTCAACTCGCCAAACTTTTGACATTGAACTTTCTGACTTTTTCTACTAGCTGCCTTTATGAAAACACCGATGAGGAATCATGAAAAACAGATTTAGTTAAAAGAAAAAATGATTCGCTGTATGTCCTATTTGAGCCATCAGCAGCAAAGAGAACACAGTTTGGCCATGAAGCTACAGTCAAACAATGAAATCATAAAGATGAAAGCCAGACTGAACTGGAGACAATCTGGATTTCCACAGGTTGAGTAAAATGAAAAAAAAAAGGAAGAGGGGCTCTATTAGTCATTGCAACAACTTCCCTACCAAGTGAAGTGTGGGGTCCTGAGAGGACAGACATCTAAAACACTGTGGCCATTAATCGGCCTATCTAAACTTAGCTGGCGATGAAGGGTGAGTTGGGACTCGGAGGGAAACTTTTGGATGCAAGAAAAAAAAAAAAAGCTGAGTTCTGTTCTGTGATTGTCTTGTTTTTGAAGAACGGCAGAGGGGGATGAAAAGGAGGGGCGGAGGGAATTAAAAGAAAGAACGAGAGGAGACACTCACAGCTTGTTGAGGCTGTCCAATCCAGAGAAGGCCCCATTGGTGTCCTCTATTGTGCCCGAGATGTCGTTATGGTCCAGCTCCCTGTGGAGAATGAGAGAAAAGAGGGGGATAAGAGAGATGGAAGGAGGGGAGGCAAGGAGAACAGGGACAGGGTCTGCCAGCACTGAAGCGTTTCACGGGCCTGGCAGAGGATGGTCTGGAAGTCACGGGTTACCCCCTTTGCCCACACTCCCTTCGCCCACACTCCCACCCCCTTACATCGTCCTCCCCCTTCTGCACCTGGCCTTAAGAGCCCCTCTGCCGCTCTGCTCTGCCAACCAAGCGCATTCTTTCCTTAGAGGGGTGGAGAAGGAGCGTGCATGTGAGTATGTGTGCATGTGCCTCGGTGTGTCCAGGCAGACCCAGCGCAGGGAAACACATGTATAATTCATGACAGCATGGAGGGATTGGCGGGAACACAATGCCTTGCGAGGAGCCAAACAGTTGGGTCTGTTCGCGACCGATGGAGGCAGGTATGGAACAGCCAAAACTAAAGCCATGAGTCTTAATGAGGTTAGGAGGCGTGCTTAGCCATGGCCGGGTAAAGACAAAATGGATTCAATGAAAAGAAAGAAAAGAGAAAGGAAAAAAGGCTTCTTTTACAGCGTTCCGGGGGGTTTCCAAACACTTGTTGAATGCACTTTATTTCCCTCCAGCAAGGTCTAAAGAACTACCTCTGAAGGTGAAGTCATAGCTGCAGCGGAACCACCGCTCCACCCCTCCGCACGGTAATCGAAAAGAAAAACAAGTGAGTTGGAGGACTCCTCTGAACCATTAAAAGACTTTCTTTCAAACTTGAGAAAGGCCTTTGAGGTTGATGGTCAGCCACACCCTCCACCATCTCCACAATAGGACCCTCCCCTCCTCCTCCTCCTCCTCCTCCTGTCTTTGCTTTCCAAGCATCTCATATCCCCCTCTGGTTCTTTTCTGTCTCTATTGGCTGCTGTCTTAGTCGGACTAGACAGGGACTGCCAATTTCCTACTCTTTCTGGCTGGCTGGATGTGAATGGCCGTCGCCTTGTTAAAGCAAGGCCAGTGGCGGGGGCTGTAGAGAAGGGAGACCGGGCACGGAGAAAAGGGAGGTAGGGGGAGGCCCGATGAGCCAACGACCCCCGTGGCCGAATTAGAGGGCAGGCTGGCTTGTTTGGAGCTTTCACACCCCGTTGCAGGCTCCAGCCCCATGCCAGCACGACCAGCAGCGCAGGCCCAATTAAAGCTCCCCCGGCTCCTTTTCAGGGCCCAGCCTATGCCTGTCCTCCCCTCCACTGATTAGATTAGGCCTGCCTCAAAGACACAGCGCCCAGGAGCGCTACAAGAGGAGGAGAGGAAAGATCATGCAAAATCAAGACGGAGATAGTGTGTGTATTGGGGGATAACATAAGGAGATGACAGAACACACTTAGGATAACAGAGGGGGAGAAATGGACATTAAGTGTGCTTTAAAACGGTAAAGCCAAAGGAAACAAAGTGAGCAATTAAAAGACAAGAAAGGAAAACATGAGAGAAGGGCTGAGATAGGGTGGTCAGCTCCCTATCCCTCTCTCTATTTCCCTGTGAAGCTAGTTATCTAGCACCCAGTGTGCCAGCAGAGAGAGGCCTTATGTGCCTTGGCTTGTCACCCAGCTGTGAGAGAGAGCTTGTCTAGCGCGCTCTGGCACAAATCTGCTCTCTGGCTCTCTCAGCGGGATGAAGGCACAGCCAAGAGGACCTTGGTTAGGAACCAAGACCCCCAAGTCTTTCTCCTGAATTTATCCCCTGACTTTCTCCCTTTCATCCCCTCCTTTTCTTTCTTTGGGCCTGTTTGGACCTTTTTGTGCAAAAGGTGGATAAGCAGGGGAAAGAAACCCCTGTCTTTATTCGCGGCGTCTAAAAGCGAGGAAGGGTCTCGAGGGAGGCAACGGCGAACACTTTCAGATCCAAGGTTGTTGGGAACCAAAACAAAAGAACCCAAAACAAAAAGGAGCAAAGTGAAAAAAGACACAAAAAATAAAGAGTTGCCACAGAAACCTCAGCGTAAGCGATGCATGAACGCCTTGTAAAAGTAGAAAACGGACCTCATGAATAGATATGAACGCAAATCGAGATCAAACCTAAAAATAAACCGCTCCTGTTTTCTGGAGTCAAATGAAGGGAGCCGAAATATCAAATATCACAGAGGCAAAACCAATATTAAACATCTCAGCTTTCACTGCTCCCACGTGGCACATCTCAGCTTATTGCCAGCAGGGGCTAAACCATAATGAGGGGGTTGTTTGTGGGGGTCACATGGGGCTTGGTAATGGCAGTTGAGGGGGCTGTACTTACAGGACTCGTACGGCCTTGAGGCCTCTGAAGGCTCCCTCGGTGATGTGGCTGATGGAGTTGTGGCCCAGACGTAGAGTGTGGAGATCCCCCAGCACAGCCAGGCTGCCTTCATCCAGGCGAGTCAAGTTGTTGTACGACAGATTCCTGGAGAGAGAAACAGAGCGCGAGGCAGACAGAAAAGAGGAGACGGAGAGGACGAGGGGGAAAAACAGGGGGAGGAGAGAGAAATGTTCTGTGTGAGGTCTGGAAGGAGATGACAGGTTGGCAGAATGCTGAGGCAGCTCGCGACATCATTATACTTAAATTTCATGGCTGATTCAATGTCTATTTGCCACTCGGTGATGCATTTTTCCATTGTGCCTTTTTCCTTACCACAAGATGTTAACAGTATATGGGCTTAGCAGACATTAGAGCTCATCTGAGGTCCTAACTGTTTGACGGGGGAAAAAAAAAAAAGACGCTCTTGGTTGGAACTTTACATGTCTACAACCTCCTTTTATAAGCCTACTTGAGCATGTGGTAAACCCCAGAGGGATATACTGTCACTCATGTGTACTGCAGCCCTCAAAGTGCTCAAATGTTCATATCAAAGCTTTTTTTTTTCCTTACATGGCTGAAGGAAATCCAATTGGAATAAGAACAAGACATGGATTTCCAAATTATACTCCGCTGGTAACAAGATGACACCGGACTTGAGAAACGGGTTAAAAAGAAGACTTGAAACTTGTAAGAATGTTTTTCATATTAAGCATGTAATACTTCCTGATAAATCCCGATTAGAAATGTAATAATGGTATCTTTCAAACAGTGGTCAAAGGCAGTATTGTGCGTTATAGTGCCCTCTCTGTGGCCCTCACTGTCTGTTTCTGTGGCCAGGCCTCAGGTTTGCTTGACCAGTCATGTGTGCAGAGATTCTCCCTGATGCCCAGCTCAGCCGGGCCCATTGGGAATGCAATAACAGGCTCCTCATAAAGACGAGTCACTCTTTTCTATCAGTCACAGGGGTCATCATAACTTTAGATAATAAAAAAGGAAAAAAGAAAAAAAGAATCATATAACCGCTGGCTGAGGCAGCGCTGGGAGGATAATTCAGGGAACCCTGGGAGCAATATGTCATTCGCAGACGTGCACGCAGGAAACAACGCTGAGATACACAGAGCAAACGAACGTGAACACCATTTACCGCTTTGTCCCTTTTGACTGTTACACATAAACAAATATAGGCGCCACAGATACCCTAGGCCACCTCGCAGTTAGCTACGCCTCAGCTGAGCAAAGCACTTTACAGAAGCAGCACGGCGGTCATGTCAACAGAACAGGAAAGACTCCAATAATAACTCCTCATTCGGTAGACAAAGGCCGTGAAGGTGATCCTTTAGTGTCCTTTAGTGTAATTACCACAACACAACTGGTAGAGGATTACACGCCGGTTTGCCAAACCCCCACGCTTCAGAACTGAGTACAAAAACTCTTGTCGAAGGGCTTGAGTGCTGTTGAGCACAGCTCTAATTATGGGATAAACAGGCTTATTCCGAGAATAGCGTGGCATATTGGGTGTTAAAGCACAATGTCATTTAACCCTTCGGAAGGTAGATGGATGATATGGATGGGGGTGGGGAGTGTCGGATTGTGAGGATCCCCAGAGACAGAGCAAAGTTTCACTCTGCAGTAGTTGTTTTCTTTTTTTACTTCGACCGCGGTCTACAGAAAGGACGTCTGGCACAAGCGTTTGAGTGTATTTAATGCTAGTACTCACAGCTCCCTCAGCTTTTGGCAGAACTTCCATCCATCGGCGTTGATGCGGGCTATAGAGTTGTTACTGAGAAATAAATGCTGAAGGGCCGTCAGGCCGTACAAGGAGCCACTGTTCACCTCTGTCAGGCTGTTGTAGTCCAGGTGACTGCAAGACACACAAACGGGCAAAATAAGCATCGTCGGGACAGGATGTAGGAAATTGGGGATCTGGACACAATGGTTTACAGGCAACGGGATGGCAGGAGTTTGGTGGTGATTTTTGGGCCCTGAAATAACTAAATGTGCAGCAGCGTTTTGGAAAAATTGCAGTACAATTTGTGACCATTACTATGTTATTTTGCATGTAATTGGTGTAATGTGTAAAAATTGCAGGTCAGCGGGAAAGGGTGTGATAGTTGCGATAGTGTGCAAGTTCCAGTAAGTACAAAAAGATTTTATTCTTATGTGGTTTGGCAGGTCAGTAACTAGTGCAAGTAAGAGTCTTATCATATAGTGCTAGCTTCAAGCTTCATGTGCTGCAATCAACCTCTATAAATCAGGTGAGAAGTTTGAGAGATTAAGTTGTGTTTTACATGCAGTTTAATAAGAATTGTCTGTAAATTTATGTTCAGTCTTTTTACATACAGGACTTTCATCTTGGCCAGGTCCCAGAAGGCCCCGTCAGTCAGTTTGCTGATGCTGTTTCTTTGCAGCTTGAGGACCTCCAGGCTGGACAGACCCTGGAAGGTCAGACCCTCCACCTGACGAATACGGTTCCTGTTCAGCTCACTACAAGGTGAACGGATAAAGAAAAGGAAATTAGCGACATAGGAGAAAAATCAGTGAGGTGCTTAATCATACTTTAAACTCAAATCAAAATATTCCCTATGTTTCAAAGCAGGAAAAACATTTTTTTCCCTCCTTCGACTGAAGAATCTTTTGCCCTCATCAGCATCCATCACACTAAAGTCAAAAGCAAAGAATCCTGCAGCCTGCACACTTCAGTTACAGTTGGAGCATTTAGTAGTTAACAAACCCCCAGCTTAACAGGCATTCCTCAGTGGTATCCTTTCCAGCTGTGGCATGTGGCCAGAGCTGTATACCCCCAGGCTTTAGCTTACAAACAAGGGTCAAATTATGACCCTATGAATTAACAGTGATGCTAAAAGAGAACATGGTAGAAGATTTTAAACACCACAGTCTTTACTTTGCACACGAGGCCTGAGACGTCTCTCTGCACGTAACAGTGAATCTGTACATCTGGTATGTGCGCGTGTCGAGGCGGTGAAAGCCCTCAGGTTGGCAAAGATAAACATCCACACGGGTTCTTTTGTGTCTGATGTGCATCACCACTACAGTGTGCAGATACAGTGTCACCGGGACCACCTGTCCAACAAAAGGCACCTGGGGAAACTACAGGAGCCACAATGGGGGAGACTCCCATTACGTGACAGTCCCTTCGCTCCCCAGAATGGAGGTGTTGAGCTACAAATAGGTCGACCTCGCTGTTACGCTGGAGGGAAGTTTGACAAAGATAATGGAGCCCGGTGTGGGGAATGAACCAACCACTTTGGGGATATGGAAGGAGGCAATAAATCACTGATAATATGGCTCTGGTGTTTACCTAGTCAGACCTTATCCACCCCTAGAGGTATAGCTCACACTAACAGCGTTCCAAATGTTAAACACACACAGGCCTCGATCAACAGACACTACAAACTCCTCCTCGTTCAAACGCCTAGTTCTTTTCAATCCTGTAATGTCTCCAAAGGCTTCGACTGGGAAACTCAAGATTCTTGACATTTGTGTTTAGGCTGAAAATGGATATTGTTTTTGCAGGTTGACGTGTCCTGACAGATCAAAACACAACCTTGTCAGCACGTTAACTATGTTGTTTAACTGATGAAATCCAGCGGCACTCACAGCTGGGTGAGCCTCGGGAGTTGGAAGGCTTTCACGGGGATCTGGCTGATGCGATTTCGGCTCAGTCTCAGGACCTGTAGAGTTGAGCCCAGATGGTCCAGAGCACCAAGTTCCAATGTGCTGATCTTGTTGTTGCTCAGGTACCTGAAGACAGAAACAGCACAATGTGTGAAAAGACGTGTTACAAACCTCAAACATGCGTCCATGAATCATGTACGCTGTTTTTCCTGTTCCTTTTTATTTGACTACTAATGCTGCAAAATTCCTCCCGCAGGGATCACTGAGGTTTCATCATGTTCAGTCTTATTTAAGCACCACATAGGTGTGTTGTGTCACAGTGATAATGTAAAATGATTGTCGATTGTACTTACAGGTCTTTGATTTGGAGGCCTGCGGGAAAGCAGTGCCCTCGGAGCTCAGTGATGTCATTATTGTTCAGGTCCAGGGTTTCCACAGAAACCAGCTCTCTGGTCCGCCTGCCGTCTATACTGCGGATCTTATTATGATGTCTGGAAAAAGGAAAAAAGAAATTACATAAAAGGCCACATAAAAGGCATTAGGTGTGGTTTAAAATCAAATGCTCACAGACCTACAACTCTACCCTACAAAGTGTCCACATCACCAGTTCTAAAAATATGACCCTGCTTCACTCCAGTGTCCTTTTCCCATCACTAAAGGAAGACACTCCAAATCCCCCCGGCTTCTCTAAACCCACTCTCAGGCACAAAGAGAGCAGAGTACACAGAACAAAGTGGTCTTCATCCACCGCAAAATGTGTACTTTAGGAGCTTCCACACAGAGGCTGGTCTTCTTTAAACAATTCCAAGGACACCTGTGCTTCTCAACAGAGCTTAAATGCAAAATCTATGAGATAGATGGGGCCTTGGTGATCAACTAGGGCCACTTAGAGATGGATTCTGATTTTTTTCTACTTCAGTGTGTGTTGGAATGGAGAGATGGCTGTGTCAATAAGCTCTGGACACTATCAAGGACCTAATCTATCAAAGGCAAAAGGAGTGAGGGCTACTGACTAGATAACACAGACAGGACATATTTTTTTGATTTTATGTTGGCCCTGTTAGCGGCCCTGCTGTCCTCCTCAACATCAGTGTTGGGCAATTCCACATGGGGAAGAAACGAAAGAAAAAAAGAGGAAGACTTTAGCTTACAATGTGGTGAACAGGACTGTGGAAACACGGATAACCCGAGTGATAGACTGTGTCAGTAGAGCACAAAGAAGGCCAAATGTACCTCTGTTTTACTGCAAACACACAGTAGGTAGCTTAGATCATATGCAAAGCAGGCGTGCAACATACAGATAAACTGCTACATCAGCCTGTGTGTGTGTGTGTGTGTGTGTGTGTCCTTATATGTGAGCGTGTCAGGAGATGGACAGTGCTATCTGAGCATACATGAAAGACTTTGCTGGGTGACACATTTGACACATGCCTGGGCGCTAACTAGGGACAGGAATTTCATTTAGTATCACTTTCATTTACCCGACCGAGCTAAAAAAAAAAGAAAGAGAAAAGCTAAAGAGAGAGAGAGAGAAATAGGAGCGATCAAATTAAGTATCTTTATTTGGTGCATAATAAACAAAAAATAAAACTAAGAAAGCAGGTACACACAGATGACATCAGACCAACTGCCTCAGCTTCATTTCCTGTGAGTGAAAGCTACATTAAAAGTTTGTTTCTGAGGTTTGTTTAAAGTATAATTTACCTACCAATGGGACCATTTTGTTAACTCATGCATTTACTAGAATAACTAGACAGTCACACATTGGTGATAGCAGCACTTTTCCTTCCATCATAGCAGTCCGTTTTGACATAACAGCGCAAAAAACACAGGGAAGAGACACACAAGGGACTTCATAACCCAGGCACAGAACTTATCCAGCACTGACCTCGTTACAGATTTTAAAATTTCCTTCTGTCTAAGATCTTAATATCTTAAGATCAAGTCACTTGACCAATGGGCAGTTAGACAGCATTAGAAAAAAAAGCTAATAAATGTTTGTATTTACTTCTTAATTGAAGCTCAACATCGTTATTCTGAGTTAACGTCCTATGATGGTGTGTGTGTGTGTGTGTGTGTGACAGAAAGAGCAAGAGAGAGAGCAGGTGTTCCAGTCAAACTCGTCAAAACAAGGTCAGTCCCTCCTTCCTTTCTAGCCCTCAGCCAGCAGATGGACACACACATACACACACATATTTATTGGTGTCCGAGAAGAGGAGGGGGGTCACACCACAGTGGCCCACCTGAATAAACAGTGGCAGAAATGGTTAAGGATGAGCCATGCAAGCATGCCTGGGCAAACACACACACACACACACACACACACACACACACACACAACACAAATAACAAGCGCACACATGGGACGGAGCAACAGTGGCTACAGTGAGCCTGAGCAAAAAGGACGGGAGGGGAGGGAATGGGGGAGGGAGAATGAAGGGGTGAGGTGGGGTCAACAGCTGGTGACCTTTGCTGGGAAAAACAGATCAGTCTCAAACTGGTGGGAGAGGTTGACCTCTCTCACTCTTTCTCTCGCCCCGTTCTCCTTCCACCACTCAAACCAACCCCCCCTCCCCGTCTCTCTCTCTCTCTCTCTCTCTCTCTCTCTCCCTCCCACAGTCAGAGCCCAGCTGCGTGTGAAAGACAGATAAAGCCCCGGCGCTCAGTGCGTTTGAAGTCCACACATACAATAGTAGCGTTTATAAAAACTGATTATCATACGGTCAGGGACGTTTCTGATGAAGAGGAGCTGGCTTCAGCCTTGTTCCCTTTGATGTCCACGGGTCTTTTTCGCCTTGACTCCACTTAATTCCAAATCTCATTACCCTGCCCCATTGACCATCTGATTATCATGAGCCTGGCTCATTTTGGCACTTCTTTTGATGTATGGAAAGAGCACCAGTGGTTTACACTAGCATGCCCGTTCTCCTGTTTCCAGTGTCATCTTTGGGGGACGATTGTTCGGCCCGTCTCAAACTGTTTGAAGCCGGCAGTGGGGACAAAAGGAGAATTATTTCAAAATCAGATCATCCAGTGGGCCATATGATTTCTATCCTGAGCTGTTTTAAAAGGCCCTCTTTGATGTTCATGGGGCAGACAATGAAAACAATAGGAAAGTTCATGCTTCTCTGCTGTCACTTTTTTAAGAAACTTTTTGTTGCCTTTTTTTTTTTGCCATCCTGCTGTGGCATTCTGGGAGTCTGCGTGGGCGTCCGCGGGCTCACCAAGTGCATTGTGGGACTGCGAGAGCCTACTGTGTGGTCTTTGGTTAGTTCGTCAGCAGCTTCTAGGTGATTGGGTGACTTTAAATTTAAGACAGAAGACATATCTGAGAGCAATAAAGTTTAGCGTACAGTCGGGCTTATCTAAGAGCTGCCAGACGTGTCAATGTCAAGTTGCATTTAGAAACGTTCCTTCCAGGAAACTTCCTGTTTCCTTAAGCTACTTATTGTGTAACTCAACAAACAATCATTTCCATTAGGCAACGCCAGCAAAGCCATCAGTAACTCACAAACTGATACACTCGAAGAGGTAGTCAGACAGCAGCAACCACATATGATGGGCCCTTTTGCTGAGCTCACTGCTTCAAAGCTTCTTTTTTTTCCCCTCAGTCCATTTGCTAGTGTGTATGTGTGTGCGTGTGTGTGAGGGTGTGTGTAACCCACTGTCTCACAAACTTCTAGTCCGACGACATTCCAGACTATCTCAACCAATGGCACAGGCACACTGCCCTGCAGTCTATACTGCTGCCTCTGCCAGGGCACATACTACACAGAAATTCTCACACTCCAGAGGGATTGGTGGTTGGCAGGGGAGATGCAGTGCATTGGAATTACTTTTGGGAATAACCCTGAGCATGAGCTCACCTCCCACTTCCCCTTTTTCCCCCCTCTTCATATCCTGCTGCCTCCTACACTATTTCTCTATAACCATTCCTCTTTCGACATATGGTGATGTCACCCTGATCTGACACTATTCACATCCCCCCATCCCGTCTGCCCTCCCTATTTTCTCATCCTTCCTCCCCTTCTCACTGTCACCCATTTTACTGTAAGCCATGTGATTGACAGCTGCAGCTGCAAGTGTTTCAGCGGGCCCTCGCTTCAGCTGTGTGGCTTTGTAAAGATCCGACCCTCCCTACAGCCTCCACTCCCATCAGGCCTCCAGGCCTTCCCCCTAGCAACAGGCTAGCAGTCAGGCCAAAAAAAGACACTCCGATCATTTGGAGGGGCTGCGACTCCACATAGTTTGTGCAAGTAAAGGTGAAGTTGCTCTGATCTGCTTTGTATCAAAAAAAAACAAAAAACAAAGAGAACAGGAGTGTGTGCTAAAACCTCACACATCCAGACTGAAAATACACACATGATAACAGACCCAGCTTCTCGGAAACATGACCACTTTTAAAAGACAGATGTCAGATTTGCTTAATCTTCGGCAACTGCTAAACGTTACAGAAATGTCCTGACCACATTCATGCATCATGATGAATTTTGAGACGCGGGCAGATGACACACAGGGAGAAGCAAAGGTGTGACTCCCACAAAGCTCAGCGCTGACGATGACACAACGATGACCGATATTACGGGAACCTGCAGCTGCATGCTTCAGTCAGTCAGCTGGCGCGGTAGCGAGGTGTGAAAATATATATGCGGAGTGAAGCTAATGGTTAGCACGAGGCTAGCTTGTAATTTTCTTCTTTCAGGTTGACTGAGATGTAAGAATGTTTTCTGGTCACACAAGGGGAAAAAACTATGGCACGCTGGAAAACAACAGTCCACCCAACAGATGATATGGGTGGAACGCTGTCACGATTATTAACTGTGTGTATGTGTGTGCGCGCGCGCGTAGAATTGAACACACCAAGAAGCATTGCCATTTATCTTCTTATTTAACGACTGTAATGATCTTTCATATCAGCTCAAGCATTTTGATTTTTATCTCGGGTTTATTTTGGTCCAACCTTAGACAGACTTTCCTTACACTGCATTTGTTTTGTGTGCCTCACATTCCTCACGGCTTTCTTGAGAATTATAATAACGCTGAAAACGATCGGTGCCGAGGTGAGCTGGATTACTACAATCATAATATTAATAACATGATACGTTTCTGTACGTTTTCCTAAAACGGTGCGTTCACTGACTTCCAAACCGCAACTTGAATGAAGTCATCAAACGCCACATTCTTGTCTTAAACGTGTGAAAAATGAAACTGTTGATGGACTACCGAGCTCACGTTTGTGACATATGCAAGCGCGCACACGCCCTTCCCAAATAGGGCAGTAAATCTCCGGTGAGATGCCAGCGCAGGCAGTCCCCACAGGCACAGTTTCACAACTGGGGCGCAACCGAGCAGCAACTATATACGAGCTGACACTCCAAGCAGCCGGCACCGCTCACTCTAGACGCGAGCACATGACCGGCTAATAAGACCAGTCAGTTACGTGACCACATACTAATCGCTCAAGATGGAGCTCCATATTTACGCCAAACCGAGTTCAAGTGCAGGCGTGATTTTAAAAAGAAATATCTAGTTTCATATAACACAGTCGCATTCAGCGCTAACTTCACATTAATGCAGTGCTACTTCTCAGATGTTCAGGCATATGGATCCTGCACAGACGTCAAGAGACTATTTCAAGAGCATTTCAAAGAGGCCACTGACCTAAGAATACAGTAACAGAGAGCCAGATAATTCTGGTAACATGTTAAGCAGTAAATGGTGGAGCTGGAAGGGAGGGAGAGAGGGGGGATACTCACAGGTAGAGAGATACAATCTTGGAAGCAACCTGTCCTAAATCTGGTATGGAGGTCAGCTCATTGTGGTCCAGTCGCCTGAAAGTGATCAAACACACAGAGTAGCAGGGTTAGAGAACAAAACTGTGAAATCATATGTTGTTGTGAGGTTAGAGGACTCTCCTTAGAGGAGACACAAAAATTAAGCGCACAGGTTAGTAGCTAGTAGAAAGCTAAACCTCCAATCTGGGCACAAGAACAGCTGCACTGTTTGTGAAGCTGTACTTTGACAAAACACACACTAGCTGAGATGCCGTAGTGTTATTCAACAAGCTCCATCACATGATGCTAAATCCAACATAAGTTTGCATAAATCAAAAGATTTCAAACGCGACTTGTCACGTCTGCCGCAGAGCAAGTAGCAAGTCATCCTTTTAAAAACCAAAAATAACATGGGAGTAAAACAGATGTCGAGGAGCGTATGACTGGTCGGACGGCCTGCCAGAGATGTCACCAGTGTGTGTATCATCAGCTAGCTCGTGTCTGTGTGTGTATGTGTCCTGTGTACTGGCGCTGAGTGACACAGAGCCAAGCCCTCTCCTCACCATATAAAATATTTACAAGGCCAGCGTTGGCCACAGTATCGGGTGGTGGAGGGAAGGCTTAATATAGAAAACCACCACTTTATTCTCAATTGGACTTAGTTCAAGGCAACACATACGAGGATGCCACTAGGAAGTGGAGTGGGATCCGTGGACGTTAGTCAGAATGAAGTCATTGATAAAAGTGTTTCACAACCGACTGGATGAAATACAAAAACAAGCTACATTCAGGGATGAAAAGAGATCCAAACGTGACAAGCGTTCACAGGTTTGCTGTGCACGCGTTAGCATCTGTGGGTGACTACTCACAGCTCTCTCAAGTTGGGAAGGTTCTCAAAGGCTTCGGCGTTGATGGCGGTCAGCTTGTTGTGGCCGAGATTTCTGGGGGGAAAAAAAGAAGAAAAGAAGACGTGAATTTTAAAAAAGTAGTTCCAATCCATATGTGCCTAACAGCAGACTGGCGAGAACAGTCAACAAATTATCAGCAACGCAACAATATTTTTTTAGGAACTTTTATTGCATTTGTCATGGCCATTGTTCAGTAGTTCAAATAAGAATCCTGATCAATAACAACAATTATCTCTGCCATTTGACAAACTGCCTCATTGGTCCACATTAAGCCTGAAAACACTGCAGTACATCAGCCGGCCTTCAAGGAGGGCCCAATCAATACTATCGATAGAGTGCCTCTCTCTCCTGGCTCACTTTCCAAACAGAACCCACAGGCTATTCATCTGCAGCAGTCAATTTGCACTTTAGGCTAACAGTGTATTTAATAGCTGGCACTTGACTTGTACGGAGGCTTATTAGAGTGATTTGTCCAGTGATATAGCGTTACCGCCGAATGAGGGCGAGTGAGAAGGAGGGGTTGTGTGTGTGTGTGTGTGTGTGTTTGTGTGTGCACCTAACACACATCTGCTTTTCTGATTGAGCTTCCCACGCCATATGAATCAAATTTATTCCACGCATAAACAACTGCTATCTCTGTCTCTCTCTCTATCATGCACACACACACACACACACCTCCTGCCTGGCTGGCATACAGCCTGCCTGTTGGCAGAGGGGAGGCTGCAGTGAGAGTGCTGTTTGTGTTTGTGTGGTGGGGTTGGGGCTAGGCAGGGACAAAGGGAGCCCACAGCTCCGAGCCGCCTGCCTCCCGCCCCTCCATCCCTCTGTCCAGACGTGAGAGACGGCCCAGGAATGTTTCACAGGCCTGCCGAGAGATGCCCGCTTGTTCCCAGAGTCCGGGGACACTTTTTACCTGATGCAACACATTCCTCGTCCTCTTGCCCCATCGTGGCCTTAAAAGACCGGTTGGGGTGGAGGCTGGGGCTGAATTCTGCGTCTACCTCATGCCAATGACTCTGACTTTATTTTAGAGAATGTAGGAATGGATATTAAGTGAGCTAATGTGAGGTGGCTGGGTCAATACCATAGCAAAAGACTGTTATTTTCTTTCTTAAGGTACTATTTATTCACATCAATCTTAATCTCTGCCGAACTTGACAGATTTCCCTTTCTTGTCTTCTGTTCTTGATTGCAGATAATGACAGTCTCCCTCCCCAAAGCTTTCTCCCTGCGTGTGTGTGTGTGTGTGACGAGATAATAGCAGAGCATGTAGTCTGCCCTCCAGGTGCAGGTCTGACAGGGAAGTGTGCGTGCGTGTGTGTGTGTGTCTATGTTACGATCATTTACTGGGGCACCTCCCATTGTGGCCCAGATCACTAAATTGTCGTCCCCTGCAACAGGAGGCAATTACCTCGTTATGGTGCTAAGCTAAGTGAAAAATCACACGGCTTTCCAATGGGCCGCCTCTGCCTGGAGGTACATATATTCAGCCAACACACACACACACACGCGGCTCAGAGAGGATGAACTCAGGAGAGTGCTGTCATCTGGAAGAGCAATCACTAGTTTTTAAATCAACCTGCTTCTGGCGCAAAACAGGTCAAGGAATTTTACTAGTGAACTTACTAGTGCATTACAAGCAAATAAAAGATTTATCCAGGAACGCCACCTCCGCTCCACAAAGAGCTTTGCTGAAGAGAACTGGCTATGCGTGAATTCAGAGGCTTGGAAGTCAAAGCTTAAAAACGGGGCAAAACAGAACAAAGGGACGACTAACAAAAAAAAAAAAAAAAAAAAGCAAGTCACGTTTAAGAGCCAAACCTGCCATACTGGTGCTAAAGGCCACGGCAACAAACAAAACTGGTCCTTTGTGTCTGTACGCAAGCATGCATGTACCTCTTTCCCAGTCAGCTATGGTGTTTACACAACTGAGCCTTTTTCTCTGCATCTCATTCAGCCAGATTTATTTTCTTTCCTATCAGATTAGATAAGTTTCACAGCGTTTTAACACCTACTGTATGAGGCGATGGTGATAACGCTGGTTTCCCTCCCTCTCTAGCTTCTCCCCACCCTCCCCCCTCTCTCTCTCTCTCTCTCTCTCTCCTGTGGAGGGATGGGTCGAGTGTTGTGGAGGGAGAGATTGAGGGAGGACTCCAGTGGTTAATGCTTTCCAGAAAGTGACCTTACAATCTTGCCTTTTCTGGCCGACTTCGCCTTGGGATCAGAGAAGCCTAGAAATCTTTAGAGTTTCTGACTTTGAGAGATGTGGACGCCGACGCCGTCGGAAACAAAACTCGCCGAGACGGATGAGAGCCGTCCAAATAACCTGTCAAGCTTTACATTAGCTGCGATGGCTTCCATTAGTTTACATCGCATAACTCAACTAGCCGGAAAAGGATGTGTGTTCGAGATGGGAACAGTCGCTGTGATTAACCATGGCAAACACTACAAAGCAGTTTGCCTTAATGCTTCAAAGTCAGCATTCCATTGTATGGTACAACTAGTTTATACAAATGGGCTGGACTGTTTGACATTAGTCAGCAGGATCAAAATCAAAAGCACTCTCTGCCAGGTACTTAACGAAAGAAAGTGTGCGATAATTCAAGGCTCCACGGTGAGCCAAACACTGATTTTCCCGCTGAATTCCAGCTGCTGCCGAGTCATGCACGAAAGCCAGGTGACCATATAAAAAGTTATTAAATCATCCACGGGTTTAAAAAGACAATTTGATTATTAAAATTGACGATCACGTAATTGCTCTTGCACTCACAGTTGTTTTACAAGCATCATTCTAATTTAATTTATCACTTTATCAATTCATTAAACAATCACGGCCGCATGCCGAAACACGCTAGGAATATTCTGGTGACACACTGCGGCCTCCATTCAAGATTTCTTTGAAGTCATCATCCTCGATTTCAAACTTTCAAATGTGTCCTAACAATCTGCTGGACATCAGTCAGCACAAAAGGACAGCGTAACCTTTTTTTCAGTCAGAAAAAGCGGAGAGACACAAAACTGCCAGGCAGCTGGAAAGAGGGCTGGTCTGGGATAAAGAGGTGCCGCCTTCCAGCCCCACCCAGATACTACAACCTCACTGCCCCCTCTGCTAAATATCAGGAGGGAAAAAGGTTCTCCGTGCAACACGACAGAAAGGCTGCAACACAATAATATCATGAAAACCATACACGGTAATGTCAGAAACAAACAACCATTTGTTAATCTGTAACACTGTCACAATCTATCAGCTAGTTTATCCATACAAATGAATTAATGACTCGTTTCCTAGTTGCAAAATGAGGCTTTTCTCGAGTTTGAAAAGAGGACTTATACAAATAGATTTTTACTTTTTATAGTCCAACAAAACTCAGCCAACCACTGGAACGATACGTGAGCAATCTGAAGTATCAGCTTCAATCTGAGTCTGCCTGGAAAAGACGCCTTGAAAAGACAATGTGAAAAGCTCTTAAAAGGTCTGTCTGACTAAGCAAACAGTCTGGGGGAGAGAAATAAGGCTGCAGCGGCTGCAGTAGACCGTCATTGCTGGACCATGTCGCTGATCTGACATATAAAACTCATTAAAGGCCTTTAAAAAATAGTTGTGTTATGGGTGCTGTGGGAGTAGAGGAAAGCTGGGAGTACAGGAGTGATGTCATAGCACATGACACCATGCTTGTAAGTCAGCGCACGGCCTGTGTGTGGGAGAGGAGATATGGGGAGGGAGGAAGAGAGCAGGGACTCGCACACAAAGATACATCATCATTATCTTTCCCATTTCTATCACAGATAAATGCGGCGTGAACTTTGCTCGCTCGGAGTGTGAAGTGATGTCAGTGATGAGCCTTCTGTAGTCCAGCTGGGAGACAAAGGACCTTTAATGTGGTCGATTTCAGAGCATCATAAAACTAGTCAAATAATAACCTGAGTGTCTGAGGGCCAGGCACGAACACACACATACACACACACAACTCTTCCTGTCATTAAGGGCCAGTTTTATAGCCGGGCAACTGCAGTGAGAGTGTATACAAAGCTAACAACAGCTCCAGGCCACCATTTTACACACCAGTCAAACAGAGGAAGGAAACGGGCAGAACAAAGCCAATATCTTATCAACTCTGACAAGGTTAAAAGCACAACCCGCCGGACAAGATTTGCAATAACAATGATAAATGTAAAGAGCTCAAATCTGAGCAGAACGCTTGTAAGATCTCGGAAGGCGTGAAGGAGAAACTTAGGTGCGAGATCAGAGAGACGTAGCTCTGATGGGATCAGCATATTTCACCATTTGCATTACAGACACACACACGCACACGCATACACGCACATACACACAACTCAACAAAGCAGTTGCCCCGGCCTTTGAAATCAGTTAGGCTGGGAGCGTGACTCAGTTTCTGAAGTTTTCCGAAGCAGGAAGGCGGGCCACATCTTGGGGCCATGTGCACCGCCATACTTCACACTGCTGGTCTGGGGCTGAGGCCGGGGATGCAGCAGGGCATTCCAAACAAACAGGGAGACGGCGCGGAAAAAGACCCTGAACTAGCCTGAGGCACTGCATGAACCCATGGCTGGACCCGGCGACGCCAGCCTGGACTTCTCCAGATGAGAAGCACAATAACGCTTACGCTGTCCACACTGCATACATGTACACACACACACACACACACACACACACACACACACACACACACACACACACGATCATGCCCCTGCATTTAACACTGGATACTAGCGTAACAACAATGTAATTTCTTACAAATGGCGCCAGATTACTTCATTATGGAGTAAAAGGAAATGAGTGTCCCCAATTAATCTGAAAGAAAAACATAAGTGCTGTATGTCTCCTTAGCGGGGCTATTGTTTTAGTACGGCATAAACAGCTGACCTCTCGACTTCAAAGCAAAGAAAAAGACAGGATCGTTAGTCAGTTTTGTCCTGCTTATTGTTTATTATACTAGGAGAGCACATTTATGTCATAATTACACTGCAGCCAGTGTCGAAATAAGTACCTAAATAGCGTACTGTGATACCTGTACAATTTAGGTGCACGAGACTGTGTGGCTGTCTAGACAGCGAACCTCTCGTACTCCTTTCCTTCCTCCAGTATCAGAAGATACAGAGGCTAACACGGGGGGCCTTCGAGGCTTCCCTCACTTCTTGAAGTACTGCCTGTTTTCTGGGGAGAAACTCCTTCACTTGCACAGTCTCTCTCTCTCTCTCTCTCTCTCTCTCTCTCTCTCTCTCTCTCTTTTTCAAACATCTTCTCCTGATTTCCAAACTCTTACCAGATGTAGAGAATTCACAGATGATTCATCGATCAAGCCCACTTTGTAGACACCGACTTCAGGGGAGAGGGAAAGGTGGAAAAAAAAAAAAAAACCTTGGCGCCTTAAAGTGTCTTCACAGAAGAAAAAGGGCCATCTATTCTGCTGACTGGATTCCTGTAGAATGACTTGTGGCAGCAGCTGTTTGATTGTCATTAAAGCTGGTACGAGGCCATGAGCTCGTTCCATATCTTCACGTTAATGTCAGACTTTATCTCTTGCTATTAGACCAAGGCCTCGACCTTAGCTGTTCCTTCCTAATTTGTTCAACTAATGTTTTGCATCTTAAATGGTTAAAAAAAAAGGATCATTTACAATAAAATATTGATTGCTGCTTTAAAATGTCCACATAGGAAGTCCCTGTACTTTTACTATCTGACTTCACACCAAACAGCCTGATAAGGAAGGAAAAAGTGAAGAGCAGCTGATAAAAATCAGTGCCAATGATAATATCATCCCAAACCATTTCAAACACTCCAGTTTGACTTTAAAATACCCGCAAGACGACATGCGAGCCACAAGGCTAGGGAAACTATGACAATGAACAAACTTGGTATAATCACTCCCACTACCACAAGATTACAAGGCTGTGTAGCAAGAAATGCTGTAAAAACCACAAGAGGCTAAACCCTGCTGAGTGCTGCTGCCGCTCCTGCTGCATCTCTGCCCCGACTGCTGAGATTAAATGTGAACCTGTTTAATCAAGAAAAGACGCATTTCTGCTGCTTGTTGTTCATATGTCAGCCAGTTCTGCTGTCAAATACAAGCTTACTGACAGTAGCAATGACCAGGATAGAAACACTGTACCAAGACAGCACAGTCCTACTGTGGCAAATTATTTCGCATTCTTATGAATTCATAGAAGACGTAGTAAAGCACTACCGATGAAAATAAAGAAGTTGTGTCTGTACGTGACATACAAGCAGACAGTCCTGTAATGTTTCATTTCCTTCGGGTTTTCTCAGTGTGTTACAACATGTGTGACAGTGGTTGAGGTTTCTGACCGCTGACAGGACTTTCACCAACTAACCAACCAGCCTGAAGGCAACAGCGGCAGCAGACCGTGACATTGACAAAACAGTTCCATGCAGCGGGCGGAAAATGTCCCTCCACCACCTCCCCTCGTATTCCCCCAGGGGCCAGGTGATCTGCAGCCCCACCCTCCGCCGACCAGTCCACAACCAGCCAGCTGAGCTCCCAGACCCTGCCAGGAAACCACCAACACAAACCCATTTCCTGAGGGGAGAAGCCAAAACCAACTGTTGGGGGTGGTGTTTACCAATAAGGCTGCACTATGAGGTTTAAGACTACGGCTTGGGGTTGAGTCGCAGCAGAACGCTTGGTGTACACCAAACATTATGGCCAGCACAGTGGGAAACTTGGGAAACCACTTTGGAAATGCTGGGTTACAAAGAGGACCATTCAAGATCAGACTTCTTCTCACTTTTCGCCAGGAGTTTGTCGGTGATTCAAGGACTTAACACTGACAAATATAAAAATGAAGACAAACTTCATCAAAAACTAAGGTTTTTTTTTTTTTTTACAATCTCACATGAGGAAAGACACTGGCAAACAGGCACAGTGGATCTGCTTTATCTCTGTCCAACTACAACAATCTCAGCCTAAATTACTAATGTTCATGCTTTTATTTACTTGCAAAACCCCATTACGCCTGTGGCACTGTGGACAAAAATGCTTTTTATACACATTACCGTGGCTGCAAATAAGATAAGGCACCACTCCTGAGAGGGAATATGTGACTGTGTGAGAGTAAACTTGCTTTAAATGTTATTAGGCTATTCATCAATCAGAAAGCACGGATAAACATCTGAGACTGGCGGTCAGTTTGTTAAATGTTAAGAACACTGATGTGAAACAGCAAAAGGACATACATACGACAGGAAAATTCATGACTGAAGAGCCTCAATGTGCGGTGGACACGTTTCTTGTAATACATTATTATTTGTCCCTCTTTAAGGCTATGTTCCAATCACATACCTTCCCCTACGAAACCCTGGTTCCCCTCAACCCCTCACATCTGCCCAGGATGTGCCAACGTGTTTATTTCCTTGATTCCTCATCAAGATTGTTTTCTCACAGGGGACTATTAAAATCAGGACCCTGAATGGAAATTATTTTGACAAGTGGCAAGCATTAAGGGTTTTTTCTTCACAGCCATAGAAGGTCTGCCACTTCCAACACCTACCCTCTAGCCGCCTATCTCCCCAGTGCACATGCATCGAGGTTTTTCAGTAGTACTCCTACAAAATGCTCAGAGAGTGACTAAAAGCAGTACCTCAGAGCCGGAGGTGAAAACGCATATGCAAGTTCCTGCGCCCACCTTATGTGGGCAACTTGTTTGAAATGACTCATCATTATTTTAACAAATGTATCAAATTTAGGGATCTTGCAGGCTGTTGTTGAGGTGGGGAAAAATAATTCATGTTAGCGTTGGAAGCTACCCCCACATAGCTAAAGGCTATCAGTTTGATCTAGCTCTGCATATGATGGGTTAAACAGAACTACTTTTTTTGGTGACATTTAGGCAATAGTGGCAGGGAAATCATTCAATGCTGTTGGGGAGGTATTTTCTTGTTGACACAAAGAGTAAATGGCAACAACTTGTTTCCTGTCACAGCAAGGCATGGGAATAGCTTAAAGAAGAAGCTTGTGGTTCTTTCAAATAAAAGGTTTGACATTTCATGTTTACCAGAAAGTGTCACTGCCACTGCTCCTAAAAGCTCTGCAATGCTCCTACATGCTGGGGGAGACATGATGACTCTCCGTACCAACTATTTCCCTCTGTGAGCTGCTACATAAATGTAGGTACTACTGCTGTGTTCATTACTGTAATTCCAATTTAATAGCCTGCATGAAGATAATTGCAACAAATAAATGACAGCTCAATCGTTCTTCACCCACACAAAAGGGTGGGAAAACTCCATTTATCATAAGCTGGATTTGTCCTCTAAATTAACTACGTCAATTTCATCGACCGCAAAGCAGATAATAGAGGACTTTAAAAGTAGTTGTACAAAGCGTGTGTATATGTACTCTTCTCGTTGATGAACTACTGCAGTCACACATGTTTTAGCTACTCGTTTAGCATGTAAATCCTACAGGTGTTTCAGGTTACTGAGAGATTCCTCCGAGCGTTCAATCTGCATCATGTAGAAAAAGGAAGGACGGAGGCTGGACTAGGTGACTTGTGTTTACACACACACACACACCAATACTGTCCTCCCTACTGACACTGCTCCTGCTGCTGCTACTGTCTCCCTGGGGGTAAACATAACAGAGACAGTCGATCCCACACTGATTTCTCTTGGCTCAGACGCCTGAAGGTAAAGATGGACAAACGCACTTTGTTTACAACCAAGGCATCGAGTAAATACACTCTCAGCCAGCTCTGTTGACAGGATAAAACTTTTATTGTTGCGCTGCACTGTAACCACTTTCATGTGCATCAATACTAGTTTTCTTTTCACTGTGAGTAACAGCACACACACACACGCTCTTGGACAGCACTCTAAAACTAAAATAACAACTTTCAACCCACAACACAAAAAGTAATTTCATCTTCTCAAGTGGACTAGTAAGGGACCCTGTGACGGGATCACACTGGGCCACAAGTGAAATTGTTTCTACTTGTCTCTTTGAGTTTACAGTAATCATCAGCTAATCTGGTTCGTTTCCAGACTTTGGAGGAGAGCTAGTTCCCTTTGAGTTACCTGCCAACCCAATGTGACTATCTTGAGTGGTGTGGAAATATGCAACCTAGGTGTTTTAAAAGATAATTCAAAGCCATAAAGCCATTCCCTTTGAAAACAACAAGATTGCGGGTTCTTAAATCTTGACTGATAAGGTTTAGTCGAGATAATGAAGTAGACTTGGAACGAGACGCGGGTTCACACAGGACCCTATCTTTATGCAAACCAAAAGGTTTCGAGCAGCTGTGTCAGGCGGGACATTTGTCCCACAGTAGTTGTCCATTGTCCACAAGGACAGGAGAGGCAGTGTGTCTCTGCGTACATGCATGATAAACAGCGTCTGCACTTGAACTTGGCTAAGTGGTGCTTCAGGGCAATGAGGCTACGCGGGCACAAGTGCTGTTATTCATGTTTTTAGAGGACTTTTTAAAAGTTGCATTCCTCGCTTCCCAAGGGAAGATAACCCGACTAACACAGGAACCTGGGAGCCAGAGGACTCTTTGGGTCTTTGGTCTTTTAACCCCACATTCCCAGTAACACACACACACACACACACACACAAGCAGATGCTGAAAATTCTGTAACAAGATGCCTGCTTGTCAATGAGGATTCACATTTGCCACTGGACACAGTGGTTGCAATATACGGCGGTGGGAGCCGCAATGTTGATTGGGAGGACAGAGAGAGTGTTGTCTGTAAATAAATTGTGTCATTCAGTTTGATAAGTGCTTAAGTTCCCCAAACACTGGAGGATGTTCCATGAAAAATGTCCTAAATTGACTCATTTCCTAAATGAGCTGGCAGACAGGGTTTCAACTGTTGTCAGTCTTGTCCTGAGGATAATTCTTAATTTACAAGAAATGTAATTTGTGTACTATGGCTGGCAACACAGAAACAGGAATTAGGGTAATACCTGTCATAAATCTGGGTGAATAAAGCGGAGGTTTATTAGTTATGACATGTTTGGTTCTATTTGTTTACTCGCCCTGAGGGGACAGTTTGTTCATTCTAACACTGGGAACATGAACACGTTTTTTAAATTACTGGCAGAAAAACATGATAAGCCATGGCCTGTGATATTTAAATACAGTTCATTCGATTTGAAGGTAAAACAACTTCAAATCAAGTAGAAGGAATGTGACAATGTTTAAAGGGGCAAATCGATTTTAAATTTCCAACTAACATCATAAAAGTTTTTTGTTACCCACAGTATCTCACTGTGCCCTTGAGCAAGGCATTTTGCTCCTGTGTGTCCCTCTTCTTTCACCTGGCATATTGCTGTAAAAACAAGTCACCGAGCCTGATTTTTAAAAAAGCAACGCGCCAACGAATAATGTTGAAACAGACAACAGACTCAAACTCAATTAAGGCACCGTTTTGCCTGTCGTGGAAGAGGCGGAAACTCCGTTGACGAAGTGCACAAACAATCCTAATCAAGTTACAACGTGATGTGCCAACGCTGTCTGAGCAAATGGAGCTGGTGGTTGGTTTTCAAAGTGAGGGTGCAGGGACCTCCGGGGGACTTTCATGAGGTAACAGGGGGTCCCCAGCTAAATGAGGAACGGGTTCATTGTTACTTACTTTCTACTTTTACTCACTCTAAAGTTACTGCTGCGAAGAAGGGATAGACGCAACTAATGTGCTGGCCTCGTTCTCCTCGTTAAGACTTGATAGACAATTGTGCAAGTCAAAGCAGAACCGCAAAAATCTTCTCGGACGGGATTCCTTGAAAGAAACCCGGATCAACAGAGGTCCACTGCCTTGTGGCAATTTCGTTGTTAGACTCAAAGAGAGAGAAAGTTTGTAAGTTTCCACGCTTTGACGCACTTTTATTTTCTTTACAAACGCCGTTACCCCGTTATGGGCTGGTCAATAAATAGGCTCGGACAACTCAAGCGCTTTACTTACAAGGAAACAGTCCGGACTGGAAGGTCCAGAGGCGTAGCTGTCAGCTCCAGGTTGCTACAGTCCACTGAATCTCCGTCGCAGGTACAGTTCTGGGCACACGGTATATCTGAACCCAATCCATGAGTGATAAACAGTTCGACCGACAAAATTAAATAAAAAACACAACGAGAAACATATCCAAATCGTCCCAGGGACGCCGCCATTTTGTATCCAGTTTTAATAGCGCGGCCGCTGAGCTCTCTCCTCGTACCCACAAACTGGAATATTAATGCAGCTTCGGAGAGACTGGACGCCTTTTATAGCACATGGACTGTCTTCTTGGAAACACAGAGGCTAGCACAAACAAGTGTGTCCCCGCAAAACGCTTTCCATCCCAAAAACAGTCCTTTAGGACACAAGTTCCCCGGTCCAACTTTCTCCTGTGGTGTCCGACGCGGGCTTAAAAATCAAAGGTGATTCACAGATTAACCCCTCCAAAGTAGGCTAAAGCGAACCTGTACGCGGCCCCCGACTTAACCGTAAGGTGCCAAAGTGTGTCTATTAAATGCTAAAAACTAATTCCTCGATAGGAAAGTAGCTTTTTGGTGGCATGTTTGAAAACATGCAACAGCAGAGTGTTAAAGGACACCAGGATACTAGCTCTCAAAATAACTGTTGATCAACGGAGCAGCAGCAAAAAGGAAAAACAAAACAAAAAAACTGCTTGAAAACTTGGCGAAACGGCTCCACGGTGACTTCTGACGGTGTTATAAAATGTCCACTACAAAGTTGAAGGTGTAGTAAATAAGTTAAGACCCGCAGGAACTGTGCCGAAAACTCCAGCGTTGCTCTCTCAAGCCGAGCGCCGCATATCGTCCCAGCACTCCCGAGCACTTCGCGGCTGCGGTCGAATAAATCCAACTTTGATACACACAGTCCGTTTCCGAAGAACTCAACCGACACTTTATCAGGTGCAGTCTGTGGTCACGAAATCTCGACGATCCGATTAATAGCAAAATAGAGTCCCCCCTCCTTCCGTCCGTGTACCACCACCATGAGTTTTTTCCTTTCTTGAGTTACTTTTCCTTTTTTTCTGGGTGATCGTTCCGTAGTCCCACGTTGGATGCACAACAGCGGTTCCAGAGTCCGCCCATGGCTCGCCGCGATTGGCTAGTGTGATTTGATGGGCGGGTCAAACCCTGACCTCATTGGTCGTTACGGGCTCTCCGTGCACCGCGGTGTAGGGGAGCCTTTGAGCGGCTGTCAGTCAGCGGTTGCTGCCCCCGCCTATGTTTCCCACCCCGGGGTGTGAAACCGCACCACCTCCTCTCACTCTCACTGCTTCTTAAAGAGACAATCACCGGGATCAAGCCCTGTAATCGCATTATAACAAGCCATAATAACATAATTGGTTTGAATGCCATAACAATGCCATTTAACGTGTTTGTTAGTAAGACTGACTGAAATCAAGTTTTATTTGAAAAAGAAAAAAAAAGGGGGGCAGAGAGAGGAAGTTCCTCCAGTCTTCACACACGGAATATGCAATTGCAACTCGTGTCACCAATTATTATGTTCATTTATTCTTTATACCACTCATTTCAGTGGGAAATAGTGTTCTTTTTTCTGAACTACAATTATTTTATTATGAGTTTAGTTACTAGTTACTTTGAAGATTCTGATTTATTAATGCCAAATATTACCAGCAAATAAAACATTCTGCATTAATATAGATTAAGGGGGTACATACATTCATTAAAATTATCCCTACGTTTACCAACTGCAGCAGTGAAACATACATTCATTTAAAAGTCAACACTGGTACTTGCATATAAGCATTAAATACACTTAAATTACCAAAAAAAAAAAAAAAACTCATCATGCAGCACAGTCCATTTTAGAATAATGTACTACTGGATTCTAATTATTGATGCATTAATGTGTAAAACTGGCTCATGTTGTAGCTCGTAAAGTAGTAGCAGTTGCCTAAAGTAAATAATCAAAATACGAGTTGCGTCACTATCTATTGAGCAAAAGATGTTTTGGATGACTGTGCATCGATGTGCATGATTGTGTGCTAACTCGGTGTGCATTCTTATAGTATGTGAGCAGGCACACCCATGTGGTGTGTTTTGTCCATCCAGACTGATCTTTTCACCGTTTCAGTGTGCCCTATAATAGCCACATGATAGCACAAAATTCATTCCAAATGTTGAAGTCAGTGTTCGCCCGTTGTCTCAAAAATGCACATCTGTGATAAATCAGTGGTCCTGTCAGCCTCTTGGCCCCATGAACAGTTTTTTCTCATCACATTTTTTTCCTGGCACTGACGGACAGGATTGATTGACTTTGACAGAGCTATTGTGATCGCTTCGTGTTGGGAGAAGTCCCAGATTTCATTGCCATTAATCATAGTAGTGAGGACTCAGATATTCACACCTGCAGCACTGCAGGCAGTTTAGTGGCACAGTTCCTCGTTCCTTTTCCAGTGAATAGTCAAAGGTTTCACATTGCATCATGCGTGTGTGAGTGAGCACAGTAGCCTACAGGTGAGGCCTCCAGCTCAGAGAAGCAAGGGAAATATCTGAGAAATGAGACCCTGTTAAAACATGACTTCATTGCTGATGGAAAACTGAGTAATGGAGGACAACCAATATCAATAGTCCTGAAATCCTATTACTTTGAGACTTGAAAACAGTTTGGGGCTGTAAAATATACTTTTGTAACTTGGTCAAACTTCCAACAATCACTTATGTATAAATTCTATATTAATTTGACAAGAATATGTTTCAAGAAGTTTCTTACAGCATGTCATTAAGCATGATTTGCCTGATCATCTACAGGAATTTTATTGAAGTACTGAGATAAACATACCATGCCTGCTTCGTTAGAAATAATGATGTTAATATAATAGAATTAACCTCATTAACCTGTTTTCAGGGGGGTCAGGGGATCTTTAGAGGGAGATAGAGGGAGAAGTTGTCATAAAGATGCAATAAACATTGTGTTTTAACTTGGCATACATTCAAATATTGAAAGTTTAGAGGTGATAGGGGATAATAATCATAAAAGAAGCATATGTTGGCCGTTCCAATGCTCAATTACGTCCCATAAGTTGTTACAATCATTTTTGGATTAATTCTATTTGTTACACAGACTCCGCCATACTGTTATTTTAAAATTGATAATGGTCAGAAATCCCTTTAATAACAAGACACTTAGACCTCAATGAAACACTGAACAAAAATTCATGCTGTGAGAAGATCTGGTGACTGGATGGCAAGCACTTCTTCTGGAAATTTCTCAGAAACCCAAATATATTATTATCAATATAAATAGGAAAGCCATGCATACTCTGAATCCTCTACGTCTCTAGTTTGTGGTTGTGAAGTTTCATGAGCCAATGATTATCCTAGAGGTCACCATAGACCCAGTCATACCAATATATGCAATTCCAATACTGTTTAGTGACCCCAGTATGCAGAAATAGAAATAGAAACCTTACATTCCCAAAGTTTATGCATATTGCCTTTTCATTTTCACGTCATCATTTTAGGTCTTCTGTTCCAGACCATCTGTGTCCTGTATCTTAAATCCACATTACAAGTAACAGGAGGTCTTCAACTGCAGCTATCCCAAATATGTTCAACCCTGCATTTTGATGTTCCTTCAACAGATAGGGTATGTGGTCCAGGTACTTTGGGGATCTATTTTGAGAGAACTGTTGACACGTCTTTTAATATGATTTATTTGGTGGATGACCTGCTCTCTATGACTTGGCACACAAATAACTTTACTAAAGCAGCAGGCAAATACCAAGTTAAAATTTTGACCAATACACCAAGCTCAGGTTACAGCACTTTTCATAGGAAATGTTTGTGGCAGAAATTTATAGTTTGCCAGTCATGTCATAAAACAGTTTCCTTTAGAACAGTTCATCAAAATGCAGATTTTTACATAGCAGGTTACGGAGCGTGTGAGCGTACTGAATTTTTTATTCTATCACTGTATTCAAGTTATATCTGTCGTAAATGTGCCACTGAGCAGTATGAGTCTTTTCAGTCACTGGTTTCCTTCATCGGGGATTTCACATGTCACCATCGTGAGGGATATTTCTCCCCTGGTATGGACTGATTTATAATCTGAGAAACTGAGAATCCTACAAAGAATTCACATTGTAAGGAAAGCATTAACAGCTTTTGCTACCACAACTGGTCCACTCTTCATCACCCAGCACCCATTCTCCTGTGAGCTGCTGTGTGAAGTTGTGACTGATGAGAAGAGTGGACGTGAGTCTGTCATGAGAGAGCATTGTAAAGAGGATAATGACTGCACCAGATGAGCCCGTGTCTCTTTTTTTTTCTTTTCTTTTTTGTATAGATGTTTTTAACACCAACCATATTGCTGTTTACACAGCTGGGATGGGATGGAAGTGTCAATGTAGACATGTCTAAAGATTTTGGGGCTGGTGTGAGAAAAGTGAAAGCAGAAGCTTCATAGGTGGACCTGATGAGTCAACTACATATTGTTCACATTTCACTTTTTTTTTTCTTTCTGGGTGCTGGAGGGGTAACGTGACGGCGCTGTGGGGATGGTGAGAGAGCGGATAGATGTGTAAGGCCTGCAGCGATTCATCACGCTCATCTTACTGGAATCTTCAAAGATAAGAAACCATCTGCTGGGGCTATTCATCAACTATAAAATGGAGAGGCGTGAAACTCGGCCAACTCATCATACTGGGACTGGATGGCTAACGGGTGTTGCAGGAGCGTGGAGATGCTTTGCTAATAGGAAGCAGGAACAGTTTGGGCATTTCTGTCAATACCGGGCTGCCTGCTAAGTGGTGTGATGCGTGGCATTCAAGGCGGGGAGTATGAGTGAAGAGGGCAGAAGCCTGGCAAGACAGATGTAGAGAAAGAGAAAATATAAGAGGACAACACACAGCGTGATAGTCCTCATGGGCGAGAGGCCAAATTTCACATGTATACAAATCCTTCTGTCTGACACACTCTGCTTTGAAGGGTGCCTTTGCTTTGCCGTTTGGTTTCATGGTGTGTTCATGGTTTTCATGGGCCCCCTTTAGCGTTTAACCAGAAACAAAATGAGAAATGATACTGACCACTGGCTCATGAGCAGTGTTGAGCAGCAACACATTACTTAATAACATGTTAGTCATTGGAATTCAATCATCACTTTATACTAATTGATATAACAATTTGGCATTGTTGTATAATCCGCTGTCTTACAGTGAAGCTTGGCAGATATTAGTTTGGCCTCAGTGTTCAGAGGGCAGATGCTACATGTTAGCTGGTGGTTGAAGGAGCCATTAGCCTCCACCAAAAGAGGAATCCTGGTGTCACGGCACAGGTAGGAAGTAAAAATTGTTTGCTTTTGTTAGTAATCAGATTTGTACCAGCTACTTACCACATCCTTAATCACTTTGGACCTGAACCCCAGAATCACTCTACACGGCACTGTTCACACTCCCTGCATGGTTGGGTCAGCACGCTCCCTTTCTCTTCTCATGTCACCAGCCGTGCACTGAGCTAATCAAGCCAATCAAATTCAAAGCCGATCATGACAAAACTTTGAGCAGGACACTGGTAACTCCAGAGTTTAAGGATGCAGTAACCAGGGCTAACGTTGAGCTAGCTGTTGATGGTGTGTAAAAAGGTTGACCTTATTACCACCACAATATCCAATTTTTTTTTACTTCTGCCTCGTCTTCTGAATGAAGCATATCTACAAAGAGGATTTTTTTCAAAGTCAGTAACAAATAATGGAAATTATTATGTTGTTGACTATTGAGTAACTTCATAAGATTTGTTGGTGAATAACTGATCTAGTTTAACTTGTCCAACGCTGCTGACAAGTTTTCAGCGAGGTCATGAACTAAGGAGAAACAAAAAAAAAAAAACAATGTCTCAATAAAAGAGGCTCAACTGTGGTGTGGCTGTTAGTGTTCAGCACATGATCTGCAGGTGTCCAAACATCGTAGCCCTGGCTTTTCTTCTCCCTGTATTATATATTTTTTTATCTATATTGAAAAGTGTGTGCTAACATTTACATTTCTCATCAGTGTTTGTCTAATGACAGGAGTGAATCAGGCTGTGCTGTGCCAAGTTCCTGTCAGTAGGTAAGGCTTTGCAGAGCAAGCGATTAGAGACAAACCACACCAGCTCCCTAACCTGTTCCATCACGAGGTAGGCGTGGTCAGAGGTGCTCGCCCTGTCTGTTATGCTCACACATCAAGCCACGGTGTCAGCTGCAGTGAAGGTATGCATTGTTGAAAGTAGGGCCAAGATGGCAGTTGGTTTCCACATCCTTTCAACAGGTGTTTGCTTGTGTCCACATTGCTCACATCCTCACCCTGCGAAGACAAAGTTGAAGTTGACGTTGTTGGTTTACAGTTTCTTTGACAGGCAGGGCGGGGAAGAGTGACTCTCTTGTGTATTTGGCTATGGTTGTTTTAATAGGCCTTGTCAATAGAATATTTCATAAAAGAAGCGATGGCCTGGAACAGTTTTTGTTCTGCGCAAGGAGAGGAATGTGCTTGTTTCACTCTTTGAAAGGTGACTTCTGTGTTGCATAGCTCTGGCAGCCAAACAGCTTTTTATCTGCCAGCACTCTTTGTTTCTGTGTTTTTAGTGTGAATGCATTTGTACCAAGAAGGCATCTCATTCTCTCTTTTGTCTTTGTCTTTCACCCTTGCTCTCTCTTCAGTGTCTTAAACACAGCTTTTGTTGTTGTATAGAATATAATTATCACTGTTAGAAATATTAAACCCAGTGCCCTTTTCCCTGCTCAGCCATGCATGCTTTACTCTAAGAGCTTATAGTTGAAAAGCCATTTTCTATCCCATTATTTCACTCTGAATTCTTAAAATGACTTTATTTAAACCAATGAAATGCAAAATCACTAGAACTACCTTTGACCTGTCACATTTCATGGTTCGCTAGACATCCACTGAGTGCCTTAATTAGCTAGCTGAATCAGAATTGTCTGCCGGTCTAAATTCAATTAGGTGTTCAAACACGCTCAATGGCACCACAGGCCAGAGGTGGAAAATTGAATTTATTTGAAGTAACTGGATACCCATTTACTGCACAGTGGACCATATGGCCTCTCCCTTGGTGTGCGTTGTATATGTTTACAAGCAATTCATTCAGCATATTACATTATCTTAAGTGTGTTATTAACTGTGGAGAAACGGCAATTAGATGGTGCCTGGAACATGTGTGTCTGTGTGTGTGTGTCTTTACCAGGCACTGGGAAAAGAGGAGAGGTTCTGCTCGGACACAAAAGTTTTCACTCTGAACCACACAAATTACTATGATTCATTAAAAGAGTTTGCTGCATCTCCACTTGCACGTTTAATAAAAGCTTTAATTGTGAGCTCTCTGTATAAATATTCTAAAGCGGTCGTACACAGCACGTTAGTACTTACAAAGCAAAGCCACCCAGTAGGCCGAGACTGACGTTCCATCAGTGAAGAGAATGAAGCCATATTAATCAAACCTTTTCTCTTTCTCAAACCTGCTTCTCTCTCTGCTCACAACACCGCAGAGGCCAACTCATTAGTGGAGGCTTTGGGAACGCCTGTATAGCTATGTGGAGTACAAAGAGAGAAAAGGGTGATCCCTCCTTTTTCTCTGTGCTCCCTTGCTCCTGACAAAGTAGGGCCTTGGTGAATAGCGGAGGCAAAGGCAGAGCTGAATGGAGCCGGAGGAGTGGGGCTCGCTCATGCAGAGAGCTCCCAGCCCCTCTATACCTGCCCTGGAGAAAAGAGTGGCCAGCTGCTGCCGCTGAGCCTTTTTCCCTAGCTTCAATAGAGACCTTGTGAAAAGAAGCCTGGACAGGGTAGCTGAATACGGAGAGAGAAAGTGAGGAATGGAAGTTAGGGAGGGAAGGAAGGAAGAACAAGGCAAAAAGTGGGGGGGGCTTTCTTGGAGGAGTAATTGGGAGGGGAGAGGGTACAGAGTTTGCATAAGCCCATCGTTATTCCCCCACTGTGCGCAGAAGTTGGGGTTGGTCAGAGACAGAGAAGAGGAGCAGCTTGGTTTAATCAATCATAATGGAAATTAGCATGTTATAATGAAGCGGTAGGAGAAGTCAATTATTTTGGCAGTTCAAAGGGGAGATTGACTTTGGAGCTTGGATCTGCGAATGCTGGCCAACTCCAGCTTGGCAGAGCTCTGCTACAGCTCAAACACAAAATGAGTATTTGAAGCTTTTCAAATGCATGCCGGGTACAGTAGTAATGATATTCACACAGCAGGTATCCCGGCGCTCCTCAGGTAAAGTTCCTTTGAGAATATCTTTGTTGTTGTGCTATTTTAGGACTCATTTTTAATGTGCAGTCACATCTATATCTTTTCTTACACACCTCCGTCCCTTATTAGTCTGTCTTTGTCCTTTTAGTTTCCACACTGTCCTTTTAGTTTAGCCACAGCTGCTAAGCTCATGTCAGCTTGTTTTCCTCCCCTCATTCCTTCATCTCTACCTCCCTCCTTTTACCCAAACACTGCTGCTTCACCTCCTCCCGTTGACCATACCTCCTTTTTTTGATGCCAGTTTCTTCACTCCCCCCCCCCGTCTGCCCTCAGGCCTCCGCTGCTGCTAATAGGATAATGGCTGCCATGTTATGCACACTTAAGACCCACAGAGCAGCACCAAGGGCTGCGCACACGTGTGTGCGCCTGCTTTCACCGTCAGGCTGTGGGTGAGCGCAGGATGTGTTTAAAACTATGCGAAATTCGTTACAGGGATCGCACAGGGAGTGGATTTCTACATCACCTCCAAAGTCAGAATTAAGAAAATTACACGCACTTACCTTTTTTTTTTTACATTCAGGATTCCACACGGTGTTAAACATGTTAAAGACCACAGAGAGAAAGTTTTCACCATTTTCTATCCTCTCAGGCTTTATTAGAAGCTCAGATAAAGGCTCTTAAGCCCTCATCTACAGACATAGCAGGAATCATCATTCACCATAGCCACTCAGCCCTGGGGCTGTGGGCTGTAACTCATACTGTGTAATTGGGTAGTTCCTAATCTCTTGACAACTGTATAAACTGACTGAATAGAGTTTTTTTTTTTTGGTCGCTTTGTCAAATACAGAATGTGATTAACAGGATTTTATCAAAATGTATTCAGAATATTCTGGTTTATAAATGTTTTTATCAGCAATTTAAAAAAAACCCACCAACAGCTTCTAGGAATATTTAAAAGCAGTGAGAAGTCGGATGAGAAATTGCTGACACTTTTACTGGATGGTGAATTAGGAGAGATAGAGAATGATTCATAAAGCATTGAAAATATAGTCCATTTATCAGCATCTGTTTACTGGAAAAGTAGTGGACGATAACACAAGGCCCTTTGAGCTTTTCGGCTCAAAGTTGAGTTTTGGCCAGATTTTAAAGGTGCTGTTTAAACTACCTAAGCAGATGTTCAATGCTTCTAATGCACGTCCAATTCCCTCACAGCGCAGGGGAGCATTCTGGCCAACACAACTGAGCTTCCTCCCCGAAAACACAGTCAAATTTCAACAGCATGTCGCAGGTATGACGAAAAAAAGAGACTCAGGGAATTAGTGAAAGGGAAAGGTAAAGTGAGATTTCCCTCTGCTGATGTTTTCTCCCACCGTAAAAAGAGAAAGCAGTGGAGATAAAGTGGAGTGAAAGCAGAGCCAGAAACTGTCAGGGTTTTTGCATCCAGCTGGAAAAGTTCTGGATGGACACTCATAACATTTTAGCATGCACCTCCACTTTATTCTTTGGAGCTTGTGCTGGAAGAATGCTGGAGTTCAAGAAATCAAACACAATGTACTGAACTCACATAAAGAGCTTCACATGCAGAGCCAAAATACATAGACACATACGACGCACGAGCACGTGGATAGGTGAACCTCTCTCTCACACACACATAAGCATTGTATGCATGTTGTTGGACAGATGGGAAAAATTGATTAAATTATGAATCTATCATTTAAAAAAAAGAAAGAAATAAGAATCAGCCACGTGGTGTAAATTCCATAGCACCTTGACAAATTTGAAGTGCCATGCAAAACAAGTTTGTAAAATCTAATTTGTCATGCCATCAAATGTGATGATTTAACATCTAGCATTACACAAGATACTGACAATGTCTTCCACATGCCAAACTCCAAAACTGAATCCTCTACTGGCTGGTAGCATTTGGCATGATGCAAAAACCCATGAATTCGAAGTTCCTTGGTGCTTTTGCATTGCTCAATATGTACTGTATCTATGAGCGCACAGCAGATGTCTGGATGTGTGGAGGAGGAGAGGCGATAAAATGAAGTTAATAATGAGATATGGACATCTGAGACCCGTGTTATAAACATCACTTTATTTCACAGCTGAAGTCATTCAACAGGTTGCATTTTTCCTCATTAGCTCATTACAACTGCTGACAGCAATGTACTGTCATTCACACTAGTCTGGATCTTTTCCATCTTGACTTAACTCCGCAGATCAATTTAACCTTTTGCTCTCCAGACATGACGAGGTGATTAGTTTTGCCGGTAAGGTGCTGCTACGTGTCAAACTCGCCTGATGTTCCCCATTCCTGTTCACACATACACATATACACACACCCGCCTCCTCCTGTGCTGAATTTGTTGTGCTTATTTAACGTGGACACCTCAGGCAGTTTGAAGCCAGGACCGTGACGAGGCAGATGCACCACAGTTCCGCATGTCTAACTCCAAGCAGACACTCATAATTTCTCTCTGTTGCTCTCTCAGTCTCTTTAAACCCTGCTTTATTTCTTTAAATAAAAATACTACAATGAAACAAATGATACATTTTTAAAAATCACAGCAGAACAATGCTCAGCACACCTGGATTTTGTTCTTTTGAAACACCAGTGCTGCACAATAACTAAACATTTTGAACACGTCAGCATCTTTCAGATGGTGCATGGCCTCAGAATAATCCATTTCTTGACACCTGAAAGGAGCCTCCAAGTTAAACACACAGAGGTTGATTAAAACATGACCATAACAGGAAATTTGCAGTGGAAATCAAACTTAGGTCTGAAGTGAGATGCAGACTTCTGAAGTCTGGCAGTCATTGAGGGGAAAAGATTGATTGTCTTGGATTAAATACACTCATTTCAGATTTCATCTTGGACCTCTTTGGAGTAGGATCTCCCCTACTTGTAATGTCATATCAAACTTGATTGAGTTGAAATTAATTAAAAATGACTTACTTGTGGCTTATATAATATTGTTTAAAAGTATGATTCCGAAGTGAGTCTATAATGTGTTTATTTTTGCTGTCTTTAAGGTTTCAGTGGACATGCATGCTTGCCATATTGTGTTTCTCCACATGCCCTGTCCGTTATGTGTGTGTATATATGTCAACATGGATGAATGCATACATGCAGGCATGCGAAAGAACATTTGGTCTGTGGGTTACTGACCCATTTGCAGGTGTGAATGTGAGCGTGCGTGCCTGCAGACACGGACAGTCAACTGCAGTAATGACAGGAACTTTTCCTGTAAGTTTTCTCTGCCCTCACTCCATCAGTGGCTTTTCATCTTCCTCCTCTCTCGCCCTTTCTCTCTCTTTGACAGTTGTGCGGACAGGAAATACCTGCCTGATTGAAGAGATTAGTGAAGCCTCTGCCAGCTGTTGAAGAAACGTGTGAAGATGCAAGAAGGTAAGGAGATACAGCCTCCTGCTGTGTGTAGCCTTTTAGAGTTTTAAGGGCTCTGAGGAAAAAAATGCTTTGGTTATCCACTGCTGCCTGTCAGTTCCCTGAATTACACATGATATCACAATGACAGTGTCAACATGCTGATGTTTAGCAGGTATCATTTTTTACAATGTTGACATTCTTCAAGTTCAGCATGTTAGCATGCTAACTTTGCTAAAGGACATGATTATTTGTACAAAGTTTCATAGCAATCCATTAAGTAACTGTTGATACTGAAAATCGCATAAAGAGGAAAATTTCTTCACAGTTTAGTTTTTCAACAGTTTCCTGTCCAGAATTTTCTGGGCGGTAGTGATAGCATATTCAATAGAAGCACTTCCATATCGGTGGCAGCCATTTTGGTTGTTTGCTAATATGGCTCAGTGACCAATCAGGTGAGGCTCCTTTATCAAACCTGGAAATCTGTCAGGCACCAGACGCATCTGCCAGAGCAAATAAAACATGAGCTTGTAGACTGGTTTGGTTCTCATGCCACAAGCTTTGAAATATGCATCTTGGTTTTGTCACCTTTAAATGCTGAATTTAAATTAATGTGACGGGAAATTAGTCTTACACCACAAAAAAAAACAAAAAAAACTTTGCTTCACCTATGATTTCTTTTGTAAAATATTGCCTTTTACTGTTCCTTGTTAAACTGTAAAAGAGTTGTTCATCATAGTGCCAGTTTGTCACCATAAGCCTACAGGGTTTAATGAAAACTGCATCTGGTGACAGTTAAATGGACTCATGTGGAAGACACTGTCAGATGGGAGTCTGTGTGTCTATGCCAAGGTTGCCTCTTCGATCTAATTCCTCTTTAGAAGATTATCAATCACACTGTAGTCTGCTCCTCCAAATGCAGGTCATGCTCAGCAGACAAAAAAGCTGGCCATCATATTCAACAGTTTAAGCACATATTTCACATAATTTCATCAAATTCCAATTGCATGCCCAGTTCAATACCAGGTTTTGGTTTTATATTTGGCATATAGTGGGATTCACCCGTACTTAACTGACCTGAAAAAAAAAAGTACGTAAGTATTTTACAACCAGCTTAACCTTGTCAAGAAATCTTTGAAGCCTTTGTATCACATAAACAACAGATGTATCAAATGTTCAAATCTGCCTTTCAGTGCTTGACTTTTCAAACAATTAGAATGAAACATAAGGTTAATAATGTATTGGAATGTAGAAATGCAATGCAGTGTATGTCATAACAGAAACATTTGATCTGCACCTGGGTTAAGTTGCTTACACAACCTTCACACCTGCATGCCCTGGACTTGTTTGGTGTGTGTGTGTGTGTGTGTGTGTGTCTGTCTGTTTGTGTGCATGAGAAGAAGAGAAAGAGGGAAGAAGAGACAAAGAGCCACAGAAAAAGAAAAATAGAAAGAGATTTAGAGGAAACAGACGGTTGAAAAAAACAAAAAAAGATGAAACCAAGTCAAACAAAAACAGAATAATGCATGGACACAGGTGGTTGAGGGCTCCAGGCAGCCATTTTCTCCCACACTATTTCAGAGAGAAGCTGTAAAGTTTCTGTTAGAATGCATGCAGGATGTTTTTCAGGGCCTCCTTCGCTCAGCCTGGGACCTTCTTTTATTCTCCCTCTGCACAGTTGCTTTTTCAATCAGCCAACAACACTCTCCTGCATGTCAATGGCCTGGTTTCAATCAACCTGCAAAGCATTAAGTCCTGCTTAAACACTCTTCTCACTATCTGGTTTACAGGCCCATGAGTCAGAATCAGGAAGACTGTTGTGGTAACAAAAATCAACAAGTCCATCCTTCCTGTTTTTCATTCCTGTTTACTTCTTCTTCTTTTTTTTTTTTTTTTTTACATGAAAATGTCATGCCAAGCTTTCAAGGTGAGATTTTCTATTCGCAGTTGGGACGATCTTGTGCGTTCAAAGAGCCTTCTAAACTTCTTTATATTATATGCTTGTAACGAGGGAGATAAACTGAGTCTCTGAAGTAGTTCTATGCATTCAGAACACTGATGTTCATTCACAAGGCTCAGCTACAGAGCGATGCACAGACAGATGGGAAATAAGCCATCATTACTTACTATTGCTCATTTAACTTTAAACGGCTGCATTTAAACATAATTACCTCTATTGCAGAGCCCATCAAGACGGGGCAACATAGGACATCTGTGTGCATGTGTGTGTGTGTGTGAGAGAGTGAGTTCACTTGCATATGTGCTTTTGGGGGGGCCTGGGGGACTCCTGGAAAATTGAGATGATGATGTTCCATGTATTTTTCTTGGTCTCAAATAGTTCGATTTTTCAGCCTCTCTCACTCAGACACAAACACAAAGACACACACACACACCTACACACACACACACACACACACACAGATGTTTTCATGTGTACCGCCTTGTTTTTACAGCTTTGAAATAGTCACGGCCCCTTCTGATAATTCATCTAATGCTCTGTCGTGTTCTGCTTTGGACCATAACTTCATGCTTGTTAGTTGACTGGTCTGCTGCCTGGAAGAACAGCCTATGTTGAGTTAACCATTAGACAGCCGATATGGTGTCTTTGCATGTACATGTTCAGCTGGTAGTCAGTGCTGAAGTTTTCAGATGTTTGATTTAGGTAATAGTAATTATTGCACAATGTAAAAAAAAAAATGCAGAAAAACTTCAGTTCATTCTTAAAACAATCCTGAAGTCCTGAAGTCCTCAGATGTCAATGAATTATAGATTTCACTTCAATGTTGAAGACCATTTGATACAGCTGAAAGCTCCAGAAGAATCCAGGAAGTCAGAGACTATATGTAGTGATGCCTTTGTCAATTGTGGAGTACTTCTTCCAGCAAAATATATTTTAAGCAGTGTTAAAAGATTTTCTTGGAGGCAGAAGAACAACATTATGTTTACATGCAAGTTGCTAACTCTATCTGTTTGGTGCTGCGCAGGTAGCGTCCAGTGGATTTATCAGTTATTTATTTTTACTGAAAAAAGTCCTGTGAAAAAAACATTTGGAAATTATGTTGATGAGAGCTGTGAGGCTGAACCAAAACAGCTGCAAGGCTCAAATACATAACAATAAACTGAAAAACACTAAAATACTCAGAACTCAGGGAAACAGTAAAATCAGGTTGTAATAATATGTGGGTTTGTCAGTATGGACAATCCCTTTCACATTACACAGTCTTTAATTTATTGTTTATTTGAAAATCTTGATTAGTGAAGCTTTAAGATTCCAAAATAAAAGTTAAGTCTATTATGTAACATTTATGTTGAATGCTTGTTAAATCAACATTTCAGAGAAATTAGTATTTTTGCACTTTAGCATCCCAGTTTTATAGTGCATTACCACTGTGGTAAATGTGGACAGCTGTATACTGTGTACACGGTTTATTTGTTATGATTATATTACATACATAGCAGCCAGCTAATATTAACCAGTGTCTGTTTTTCAGCCTTTTATTTCACAGAGCTCTCGCCAACGACTGAAAGTCCCAGATTTACTCTTGTCTGGTGACCTCTTGCTCGGTCATGCCTTTTCTCTTCTTTGCTTCCTCTGTCACTGTCCTCTTTCTTTTCACATTATTGCCTGCTTGCCCAGCTCCGGTTCTGGCACAACACCAGTTCCACTCCCTATCTGCATTCCTCCATGTGTAAGCCTGAGAACCTTCTCCTCCTGGTGGTCCAAAATGCCTGTGGTACAAACAGTAACACTCCCCTGTTGCTCTGAACTCAAATCCGACTGCCTGGCTAACAGACTGTTCTAGCCGGAGGACATCAGATGGAAGCCAGAAAACATTTTCTTTGCAAAATATGATTAAGATATGATAAAATATGATTAGCAATAATACCTTCACCAAAATAGTTTATGATGGTGTGTGAATTAGTGAAGCGCTTGAATAGAAACAGACGTATGAGGAGCAGAGTGGGAATGACAGAGATGCTGTTCACCTGATTATAAGCCAGTGTGACTTCAATATGATTTGAAATATGTTATATTATGGCAGAAAGGTTACATGGTGTTGTATTTTGCATTTTAAATACATTAACTTGGACACTGCAATCATTCACACAAAATCACTTACCCATAAATGTAGGACATAATTTAAAATTAGCTTTAAATGGCTTGCCAACAAGCAATCAGGCTTCTTTGTTAAGATATGGAAGTCACCCAAAAGCTGTATAAATGAGCTGTGCAGCGTCTATAGAAAATGCTTCACTGGCCACACAATTCATACAATGGACTAAAGGGAGGAGGAATGTGTGCAGCAACGTGTTCAATGTGATGATTAGGCTGGATCCTATACAAAACAACCCAGCTAGAGGGTAGCTACCAGTCCGGAGGCACTTGAAGCACAGGTGCAGCTCTGGTGTCTCCCTTAACTAAAGGAAGAAAAAAAAAAAGAAGCTCGACCCTGTGACATTCAAACAAAAACAAGCACTGAGCTGTGCACCCATGGTGGTCATAGTTGTTCTTTCCATTTTTTTTCTCCTTCTCTCTGCTTCAGCATTTTTGGGGGGCAGCCTTCCCTCACAAAGCTACAAAGCAAACACAGTAGTGTGAACACGGGGTGGAATAAGGGTAAACATGGGTTGTTGTGACGTGTGTGGTGAGTGAGTGACCGTGTGTGGTGGACATTCCTGTTATTGAGCCTCTGGTGCTATTTTTTTTTCTTGTCGGGTGAGATGTTTTGAGAAGCCCGGTCCCCCACCCAGGGCTCACCTGTTGAGCCATGACAACCAAACAAATGGCTTCCATTGCTGCTCACAGTCACCTCTGACCCACGGGCTTTGAGTTGCCCTGCAGAGAGGGGCTGTTTGAGAAGCCTTCCTGGTTCAATAACATCTTTTCCCTCAGAGCAGCTAAAGCGCTTAACTGTTTAACACCTGTGGCTCCATCCGTTGAGCCCCAACACAACTGCTCATATCTTCCATAGATCCTCACACAAAGTGCAGTCGTTTGTCAGGCGTGTTCTCTGGACACCTGAATGCAGACTGAATGCTTGTCTTGGAAACTTTGCAGGACTTTTAAATAATAATAAAAAAAGACAAAACCAACGACAGACATTAAATATATTTATATGGGTATGTCAGCAGACTGCATTATAAATCCACCATCTACAGTGCTGTGCACTTTGATGATTGAATGACATTTATTTAATTAAGAAATCAGGTTTGTTTAAGTGTATTTATCAATCCAATTAATGCAACTGTGGCATCTCCAGCAGGTTCCCAAATAACAAATATGTCACCAGCTAAGTAATGATTGACCTGGCCTGGATAGAAAATAACCTCAATCAAACACTCAAGGTGTGAGCAGGACTGTGTTTGTTTATGTTAGCATGTGGGATGACAGTTCTTCAGAAGAGCTGTTCAAAGTTCTTAAAGCTACACAGACTATGCCCCCAGTGGTTTATTGAGGTAGATTGTTTCTATGAACATGAGACTTCTGGACTAAGTATACTCCCTCCTCTCTTTTCCTCTCCAGTTCCTCCTTCCCCCCCAAACCCACTTCCACTCCCTGGCACTACACCAAGTGTGTCATTGTGGACACATCCACCTCCGATGTGCACACCTCTAGTCAAACATGCGCAACTCATCAGCCTCTAAGCGGGAGAAAATTACTCCACACTCACGCATGAGTAGACTCATTCTGAGGCAGATATTTACTCACCTACTGCATGATAAACAACCCCTGTCATGGCTCATGAATAAAATAATCAACTTTGTAATTTACAATGGAAACTTCTTACAGGCAGACTATAATTGTTAGAGAAGCACACGCACAACCATGCGCTCTTACCCGAGTAACACAAACTCAGTGTATCGATATCGTCTCCATGCCCTGACTCCCTCAGTTTGGTTTGTTAAAGTGTGAGACTCATAATCAGTAGCAGAGCATGTTGCTGTGTAGCTCCTTCTCAGAAACCTTGAGGAAACACTATTTTCCTCCATCTAATCGATGGTGGTACAACCACACAAAGGACCACACATGCTGGATGTGTGCTCACATGAGTCTGTAACAGAATGCAGATGCACACACGCATACATACGGAATGCAGTTTCCTCTTTAAGAGTCGTAAAGCTCCATATACTTGCCATTCAGATTGAGAAACCTTGTACTGAAACAGTTAGGTCTGTGAGTTAGGTTTGCAGCATACCACTAGGAACACGTAATTGCTCGTATCAAGCTGATACAGATGCACAGGACTGCTGCAATCCAAGTCTGTGCTGCCAAACGCTCCGACAAACAACAGCAGCACCTGCCTGAAATCTGGGAGTGAGTGGAGCGTAATGCCTTGGCTTCAGAGAGGGGATGTGTATTTCAGTGTGAGAGTTTGTGTGTGTGTGTGTGTTCCTTCAGGAGTGATCATGATGAAGCAGGACTAGCATTAGGTCATCAGTTCTGCTGGCGTCTCTACAGCTGCACAGCTTGACTGGTGGAGACATTTCCACATATGGAGGTTCTTGCTGCTCACAAAATATTTCATATGAACAGCACTTTGCTCTGAATTGGAACCAGAAATGTGACTTTCTGGGTTGTAATGGGTCAGAAGATTGGTTACAGCTTTTTTGGAGGTTTGCTATACTCTCCATAACAAATATTAAATTGACTAATGATGTGGTTGGTATATGGACTTTTGAGTGCTGTATACGCCTGGTGGTCCGCGAAAAGTTTCTGGATTCATTCATTTAAATTACGATATAATGAATTATGAAAAAAAAGTTTCATAGTTCAGCCAGTAATTATTTTAATGGGATATTTGAATATTTGTCAAAATAGTCCTATAATTTTGCACAAAACTGCACACTGTGTCATGTCGTTATTTTATTTTTGAAACTAAGAAAGTTGGAGACACTAATCACTTTATCTTATTTGCTACCTCTTCTCTAGCATGCGCGCGAGCTAATTTGAAAACAAGGCACGGCTTCATGTTAATGGGAACAAACTGACGTACAAGGACGTTGACCAGGGAGCGGATGTGCTATGCTAGGCAATTTGCTACAACAGTTACAGGGATTCTCATGGGACTGAGATGATCTCTGTTGCACTCAAGTTTTTTTTTTTTTTCAAAAGCTGGAAGAGGCAGCACACTCTTTTCCACGGGTGGTGCCATTTCTGCTGGACGAGATGAGAAATGACTGGGATTCTCCTTTTTTATATGTCATTTGATTCATGGTATTGCTCTGTGATCACAGAAAATGCTACATTAACAGCATTGCGATGTTGAATTTTGGTGCGTTCAGTGCTATTTTCCATCTGCCTATACAATTAAAAATGGATACCACACTGGCTCATCTGCAGTTACGTCTGTTGACTGACTCATAAGCCATATGCACACTCAGCATAAACACACGGGGCACAAATACACACTCTCTCATAGCCGCAGTCCTTTGCACCCAGCTTCCAAAACCAGTAACCCTCAGGCACAGTCAAAGAGTATCAGTGCCATTGCTATTCCACTGAAGCAGCTGGGTGCGAATCTGTGCTGTGTTTAGCGAAGGAGATTGTGTATTTTGAGAGTGTATTGGGAGTACAGCAGGTCAATGAATATTTGATGACAGTGCCACCTCTCCTCAGTGCCCAAGCCCAAGCAGATGATCTCCTGACCTTCAGACACCCAGGGCCGGATGAATTATTAAGAGCAGAGCTGTCAGTCACGAGTGCCGGGCCAGCCCCAGGTGGAATAGAGAGGGAGAGCTATCTGTGATCACATCTCGCTCAGATGTCAATCGCCAGACCACCACCTGCTGATTGGACACTTCGACCCAGAGGACAAGGAGTTTCTGTAAGCTCAGCAGAATTAACTTTGTAATAAATGCACACTATAAATGCTAAAGCTGATCCAGTATGGACAGATGGATGAAAGACTGATGGATATATAGATAAAATAGAAAGTGTCCTTTTCATCTTTTGGCATCATGATAGATGCATATGACCTGACATTCAAGATTAATGTGACTCTTTCATCCTTGTAGCATTAGGAATGCATCGTATGGAAAGCCTCATCTTTTGATATGCCAAATGTTTCGATTGTCTTCTAAGAGACTTCTGCTTCGTATTATCTTATTATTTCCTGCTTGAATATTTGCCCTCACATGAATGTAATATCTGTTTTGATGAGATTATAAAAGATTGTTTAGGATTTTGCACATGCTGCAGAGTTCCTGTGGTCCCAAGGCCCTGCGAGGGACAGCAGACTATTGAACTGATTGTGACCCGCTAAGCTTTGTTTGGGTGGAGCCCTCCAATTTCACCACTCAGCTGTTAGAAGCTGCTGTGTTTGTGCTAGCTGTGTGGACTAATCAATGAGTGTGTGTGCTGGCAAATGGGACTTGCTGAGAATGTGATTCAGTGACTGCTTTCATCTTTGAATATTTGTGTGTGAATGTGAGGAGAGAGCGTTTGTCTCTGTGTATTTGTCCATGTGGACTTGTGTGTGCGTATCCGTCAGCTTTTCCTTAGGCCTGTGGCGCGGGAGGCTGCCTCAGCCCGGAGTAACCTTCTCGCATGAAGGTGTCGCATATGATACTTCCTCAGGCCTTGGCCAAACATTACCCGATCCCTCATCCAACACTCCAGCCTGATCCCTTCCATTCCCTGTATTCCCTTTCTGCACTCCCTCCACTGCCACCACCTTCCCTTCTCCCTGCACTGGACATTTCGTCGCCACCCCACCCTACTCTCTCCGTGTCCGTGTCTCCCAGCCCCAGCAACAGCTGGGCTCAACTTGCAGCTGATCGGCACTTTTGCTTTGTTTGGCTGTGGCTGGATGCTGTAACTTGGTGACAGGGGACCGAGGCCAGCTCCTCTGACCAGAGAACATTTTGACACAAGCAAAGTGCTCATTTTCAAAGTCATGTTTTACTAGAAAAATTAAACTGTTATTATTGTGCAGTTCGTGCAGGGAACGTCTCTTTTCACTCCGGGAAAAGAGACTCTGGGTTCATTTCAAAAACTTGCTTAGCAAAAACTTTAGCAGGACACACGTGTGCCGAGCTGAAGGACAGACTCTTCAGTCCTCTACGTTTGTTACTTTCACTGAAATTGGCAAACATACGAGAAACAAGAATGATGATACTCAACAGTCATAACGGAGCAAATCCTTTTACCATCAAGTAAATTACTTTATTGATCTTACTGAGCACTTACTGCACAATTTTACAAAACCACATACATTTCAGAATTAATCCATTCATCCATGAAACATTTCTATCAGACCACATCACTACCCGCGACTTCTTATCCATCTTGTGTTTCTGGCCAACATCTGCGTGTTGTTGACAGCGGGTTTCAACCATGATAAGCAGGGACAACAGCGGGGCATTTCATTTTCTTAGTGGGTTAAATGCTGGCAGGCCCACCTAATCAGATCTCCTGGGGGACTGATTGGTTTAATAGTGCTCATGAGTGACAGGTGACATTGTCGTTTCTCAAAGGCAGATGCCCGTGAGAAGAAGTGGCTTGGCATGGTTGATACGCAGCAGATTGTCCCCAGCTGTCACTGTGCAGTTGGAAAAGGCTAAGCATGTTCCTTGGCTTGGATCTGACAAACAACGTTAGAGTGAAGTGTGCTGATGCTTATGGATCGGACTTCAAAAGAAGCAGATTGGTATGACAATCAAAAATTGAACGGTGGAAATGAACGGTGGAGTCTTCCCTTTCATGGTTTGGCATTCGTGCTGTGAAAAGGTTGAAGGAAGGGTATGGGTTTAATGTGATGTGTCCTTGGATAAGGGAGCTCTTGTGCGTCTTTGATTTGCCTGAAACATCAAATATTCTTTACATACCCACACGTATCACTTATACACACTTGTTTGCAGCATAAAGAAAGTACTCCCTTGTTGCCATGAGAGTGATTAAGCCAGCATGAGCCTTATTGTGCCCAGTGGAGGGTTCTGTGTTTATTTCAAACACCGTGGCCCTAGTGCCGTCTTTGCTATCTCAGCTATGGGCGTCAGGGGAGGCATTCTGCTCAGGGCTTGGATTCTTATGGGTTTCCTAAGTGAAAAGACAGGCCCTGCCAGGATTACTCCTCCACTTTACTGCAATGGCTTTTCCAGTGACTGGACACTTGTATACAGTAAAGCTCTTTCATAGGTGGGGTGGGGGGGGGGACTGCTTCTCTTCGGTCAGCGCTTTTTTGGACAATGCCTCCACAAAAGCTCAAACTCAACTGTCTGTCTGCTTTCTAGATTTAGAAAAACAAAACAAAACAAAACATATTTCATGTAACTTGCTATCAACTGGCAACCACAGTATTTCTATTGGCTGTGTGTCTGACGCCGCTTTGCTTTATGTACAAGGTCAGCAAAAAATAATCAGCCTTATCATTTTACCTCTAGCAACACTCCAGCCGGTGAAATATTATCAAGTAAACACACAGGTGCTGAATGTGACTGATATTCATAATCCAATGTGTGTCCAGTTTCATAACCTGCGAGGAAGACATACGGGTGGGTTCAAGTGTCTCTGGCAAATAATCACCCTTACACTATTTCTTGCTTGATTTTCAATTTCATATTTCTCACTCTCTTGATGCCTCTTTAACACGTATCCCTATCCATCACTTTTTTTCCCCTGTCACCTGTACCGTTACTCATCTTCTCCAGTCACTTTTCTCTTTCTCTTTTCCTCTTCCTTCCCCTTGCGCCTGTACCTCTGCATCCTTTTTCTGTTGAGTGTAGCTCGTCATCATGTCACGAGCAAACTGCGTGTGCGCTGGTGTGTTTCGCACCTGTGGGGTTTCAGATTTCTGCCTGTGCACGGAGAAACACTTATTTCACAATTAAACCAAGCACAACCTATTAGCACGGAGCCCCATGGGCTCAGCTATGGGGAAGCTGTGACAAATTGGTATTTGAATGGAAGAGGCCCTATTATGAACATCTTTAATGTTTGTTTATTTGTGACTGTGGTCTGGGGAGAAGGAGGTACAACCTTCCCCTCAAGTATATTACTGAAAGAATTCTCAACGCGCTGGTTGAAATTATCCGTGAGATAAAAGATTGATTTTTTTGAACTTCATAAGGTGTGGATAATAAGAATTTCACCCCTTGAGCATTGATCTCCACTCTGCTCATTTCATCACCTGATCAACAATGTCTAACTCTTGATAAATCACTGAATTCTCTTTTCCAAAGGGCCTCTAAGGTCTATTTCCTATCAGAATAGTCACGAGAACACCAGAGAATTACAGTAGACGAATCCAAAGAACATACTTCATCTTGTATTTCCGTGGGAGGCTCTAAGAGAGAAACAGAGACTCAGAGAGAGAGAGAGGCTGAAAGAGAGTTTGGCGGCTGTGATGGTGAACTTTTCCCCAGTTCCACCTGGCTGCGGTGGTGGGCTTTTCAGCCACGACGGGCCCCTGGGATCTGGTGCTCAGCGGAGCGGACCTTGCATATGGGCTGTGATCCTGAGTGTGTGTTTATATGTGTGTCCGGAGAGACAGCTGTCCAGCTCATCTTCCCCTCTTGCGGCCTGCAACATTTATAATTAACCCAGATGACCAGGTGGCTATGTCCCTCTGTCCCTGCCAAGGCATGCTTCGTTCTGACCTCTGAACTTCTATCAGACATTCCTCGGCTCATGTTTACCGCTCATGTACTGCTTGGTTGACTAGACATCCTGATTTTTGGAACAGTGTAATGAAAAATTATACAAGAGTAAAAGCATCAGTATGCTTCAACTCGAGTGCTTGTTGGATAGTTGAACAGTGCCTGAAAGCAGCTTTGAACACTTTTGCCTTCAAGTGTGGTTGGTGGTTCTTTGCTTTACTCTGGTAATTATACCGGGGAGAGCCAGACTAGCATATAAGACATAGCAACAATAGAAAGAAGTTTTACTGTACTCTAAGATCCACAGTCAGGTCAAGGCACCAGGAAGTTACATTGCCACCTGCTACTCTCATTCCTGTTTCCCCCTGTGATGGCTGTCCTGGCAGCCAGCATAGAACAGACTGTATTTGGACCATTGTGATCAGGTTATTTCTTCCACTTCCACATACTGTCCAGCTTTGGACAGACAGGTCCACTCTCAGAAGACAATAGACAACAAAGAGACAGGCAGACAGACAGACAGAGCCTGTATAAGCCCCTATATCTAATCAAAATCACAGGCTAACCTTTGGCTTCTCTAGTTTTCTTGCTCCTCTCCCAGACATCCCTACCCCCCCGTATGTCACGGCCATTGTAATATTAAAGACTTCTCCAGATGTCTCTAGGACCCTTGGCTAGCAGTGTAAACTCTCCACAACCTACATTCAACCTTTCATCCACAAATATGTCCTTACAGCCAAATGGAGCTGCCCACCAGTGTTCAGTCCAGAATAGGTTGAAGCTCACACATTCTCTGTGCCCTTCTTTCGTCGCCCTTATAATGGTGTGAGGGGGGCTGAGGGCAGGACAGGGACCCAAGGTTAGCGAACAAGGCATATCCAGTTTCTGTTGTGTAACAGCAATACCTCCAGGCTTCCTGTGCACATGTTCTGTGTAATGCTCATGTCCTGGTGATTGGGTGGGCCATTAGAGGACATGAGGCAAGTGAAACTCTACCTGATTCATACTTCCTCCCACTGCTGCTATTGCCTGCAAGTTGGAGCTGGACTTCAAAGTTGCCTTACAAGTCCAAGTAGATGAAGAGTTGATTGCTGTTCAAACACTGCCTCTTTGTTTGGCTGAGAAATTAAAGCTGACTTGGACATTTTTCATTTTCTGTCTTGCATTATTTCATACTTAACTCTAATCTGAGGTTATTCATTCGGCACCTTGCTTTAAAAACACACAGGCATGATGCAGCAGAATGTGACCCTGTGTCCTGACACCTCTCTTTTTCACTGCCCAAACCTCTCCCTCCCCTTCTCCTCTCTCTAAAGGGCAGGCCCATGGCACACTAATCTCCCCATACCCGCTTTACCCTTATGACTGCCCCACCCTGACCCCACCTCGCCTCCCCGTGTTTGCTTTGGCACTCCACAGGACATCCGTCATAGCACCTGCCACTGCGACCCGCAGCCTGCCTTCACCCATACCTCTTCAAGCATGCTAAAGGGTGAGCCACGTGTTCCCGACACCCTCTAAATGGGTGACAATACCACTGTCCTCGCCCGTCTGGATTAAGGACCGGTACAATCCACTCTCCATGCCCCAGTGGCTGCTCCAAAGGGAGTGTGTAAGGCATTAAAAGAGGGGAAACAGGTGTGTGTTGTTTTTTCTTAGCTGTCCCTTAGGCCCCCGCACACAAAAACAGTTCTCTCTCTCTCCCAGCAAAGAATACTAAGTAGTACTGTGAGAAGAACAAAGTGCAAGATGGTTATAATCAAAGCTGAAATAAATTTAAATATTGTAACATTTTTGTGGCTATCACTCATGCTTTACTATGGCTGCAACGAATGCTGAATGTCACAGGATATTAGGATCTAAATTCAAGCAATATCTAAATTCTAAACACATCATTAAGCTTTCATGTAGTGTGGTCTGCTTCTAAATGCTCTTTCTTTTGACTGGCCGAGGTAGAGGAAGGCCTTTTGGGGCCTCTGTCGCTTTGTTCCTTAGTAGAAAGTAACCTAAAACAAGCGTTGAACTCAGCACACAGACCAGTCAAGATGACGGGCACCTCTTGACACCTGTATCAAGGCCTCTTTGTCTGGGTACCCATATGTGGAGCACAGTGGCCCTGCATTGACCACAACTAGGCCAGACTGAAAGGGAGAGAAGCTGCTTTTGTCCTCGGGGGTCTGTAATGGACTGATAGCATCGTGCTGACCTCCCTCCTTCCCCACCTGCTTCTTTTCCTCTCTTTAGTCTGCTGGCTGTTAAAGGCCCCATTTAGGGGTGCTGATACTCTCAACCTTTGGCTATCAGCAAGTGAGGGCCATGGAGAGGTGCAGATTGTGTGCGGTGATAGATGAGGTAAGGTAATGGGCAGAATACACAGTAAACTCTTGTTCGTATTGAACCCTGTCTTTAACCGGTCTTACACATTCTGTAACATTATATGGTGCATTCACCCCCAACTGATACCAGCTCATAAATAAAGCTTTAAGGAGACACAATTGAAATGACACTCTGGAGGTGATATCTGAAGGTTTTTGGATACATATCAGTGCTGATGGCTTTACAATGCTTGTGGACATCAAAACGTCACCACCTTAGAAACCCCCACCTCCTCCCCCAACGGGGAAAGGGACGGCAGAGGCCAGGATCACCCCGATGTTAGACCTCCCGTGGGGGTGATTAGGTCCTCCGACCAGTCCGACAGCCAACATCATAACGTGATTCTTTCACTGTGTGAGAAGAGCTCTGTTGTAGCAACCCAGAATAAAGGAGACCATTTTTTTTCTTCCCTCACTGGGCCATCTGACAATCCAATCTACCAGTAACATAATATCCCTCTTCTGATAGGGGCTCTCTCCCACTTTCTTTACCTCACTTGCTTTTCCCTCTGCCTCTTTTCTTCTCTCTCTTTTTCCCCTTGTTGTTGTGGCAGGGATCTGCAGAGAGGGGCGAAGGTTGGCAGGGCAGGTGTCTGATTTTCATTAGAATTGCAAATAGGAGTGAGTGGATGCCCGATCAGATAAGAAAGAGAGGCGAGAACAAGGGGGGTTGAGAAGAGGAGAGGAGAGAAGTGGAGGACGGTGTTTGGGTCTCACTGTGCTGCCTTTGATCCCTGCGGGTTACAGCCAAGGCTCATCTAACTCCCCACCACACCCAGGGGAACGGACCCCTTACCTCACTCGTCTTTCCTCCATCCCTCCGTCCATGCAGTGGAGTCCCAATGGCTAGAGCAAAGGTGGGAAAGATTAATAGGCTGAATGAAAGACTGAATCAATCTTCATAATCTTACAGTAAGTACCCAAAATAACATGTTCTTATTATATTTGCCACAAATACTCCTCCCTGGTAGAGGTGTTTAATGAATTTTATATCTCTGACTCACTAATATTTCATCCTCATTGCAGCTTCAGTTCATTTCAAAGGCAAAATGATTTGGTGAACATACCTCATTATATCAGCTATTAACAATTTAGAAAAATGAAAGTGAATGGACTTAGCAGATATGAGCCACTGGATAAGTAATGAACACTTGTACATGCTTATCAGCCACACACCCACATCCACACACCACACACACACACACACACAGATGAACAGACCAAGACCAGCTGTGCCCTAAAGCTGTCAAAGCCAACAGCTGGACTTTACAATTCTCCCCTCTTGGTGAAATATCACACCACATTTCTGGCACCAAAACCCAAATTAACAAAACAATTTGCTGAGCATGTCCAAGAGGAACTTTCAGTTGTGACGGTTGTGCAAAAAGTTTGCAGAGTATTCTGCCTGACTGACAAAAAAAAAGAAAAATCAAACAATAACCTATTTATTTAGCCCTAATTTTGTGTCGAGCAGTCTTCTCTTTGACACAGACACACCTTGCAGTCCCCAACGTCAGCAATCTTCACACTCCCTCGGGGTGAAGTGTTGAAAATCATCAATTCCACTGGGCTTGTTGCCGTGGTGAAGGCTTGCAGCGACAAGGTTGGTTGGCTGCAACACTCCCAACATGCACCTGGGTGTGTTTGTGAAAGGACAGGACAGGCCGGAACGAAGGAACAGCTATGTCAATAGCGCCAAAATGGGAAAAACAAACATTTCTGGGTGAAGTGTCGTTTCAGTTATTTTTCCCCCTGAATAGTTTTCCCTCTCTAAATTTCCCCCTAGTATGCAGACTATGTAGCTAGACAAAACTATTTTCCTGCAAATATTTCAGTATTTTTGCTCTGTATGCTCCACATTTCTCAACAAGAACTTTTAATTAAACATCTTTTTGCTTGCTTTGCATCAGCAGCAGTTGTGACAGACAGTGATATGAGGGAGTTAGAAGAAGATTGGTGAATAACTTGTCTCCTATCTGTGCAGAGCCTCATGAGGCAATGTTCGCCTGCGTGGGCGAGCTGGCCCTGTGTTAAACTCTGCTCTGTCCTGGATCAAGTTTACAGTTCTGCTTGGTTTAATAAAGTGGATTCCCCCCGCAGATGAACATGGCTCTGGAGCACCTGGCCTTGCCCCGCTCCCAGCGGGCTCTGTGTTCTCACGACATTGTGCCGCTCTGAAGCACCTGTTGGTCAGACCTCGGGCAGCAGATGTTCCAGCTACATTCCATCGGAAAAAGCATGACTATTGATTTGGAGGAAATCCCTGCCAGAATCCATCATGCTGTTCTCTTTAAATTGTGAAAGTGCCCTACTCCATTTTGTGCTGCTCTTAAATGGCGGGAAGCAGGCGTACTTTTTTGCAAAGCGGGAGACAGAAAAGAGGAGACAGACAGGTTAAGACGTGGACATGTGCATTTAAACAAACGCTTCTACAATCTGCCCCGCTTCATAACCTGTCATCTATTTTATTCAAATCAACAATTCGCTGCTATCTAATATCTGTCTTGTGACACAAATCATATTCTCTCATCTCTAACAATCACAAAACTGGCATCTACCATGGAAAGGTGCTGTTTTTCCTGCCACGGTGCTGATACAAAATGAGCTCAGAGATACGGATCCCAGAACCTGTTTGCTGACGGATAGGAGTGTCCAAACAAAGCAGATCCAACGGCCTATCAAGTGGCTGACTTATGGAGCAAATCGCCTGTACAGCGCATGGTTATCTCGTCACATTGCGGAGGTACCTGACAGATTGAGAGAGGGGAGGTGAGAGAAACACAAGGGGAGTGAATGGCAGAATGAGTGAAAAGAGTAAAGAGGGCATGTGACAGAGCTGGTGACAAAGCCAAGGATGAGGTGGGACTATGAGTGAGTGGCAGAAACAAGCCGAAGAAATGAGAGAGTAGGTGCAGAGGACAAAAAGAGAGAAAAGTTTGGTACTTCCAAAAGACGGAAAAGTTGGGAGGCCCCTGTTACCACACACACACACACAACCCACCCCCTGCCCCCAAATCCCTCTCCTTACTATTATCACCAATGACCAAAACAGGGCTCTGTTAGAGAAGAGCCTGTGCAGCTGCAAGCTCTAAAGTGCTAACAGACAATTGCAGGCTCTGGTTGCCTTGGTAATCTGTTGCTTTCTTCCAAGCCATGCTACTTTCCACAATGTTCAATAATGTGAACAAAGCCAAAGAAAGGCCAAACAATAGACCTTTGGCCGTTGCCTTTCTTTCTCCCCCTTTTCCCAAAAATGATGCATTCTCCCTCAATGACTTCAAACGTCCCAGTTACAAAAACATTATTGAATGTTCAGCGTTTTTCAAGCCCACAGATTCAGGGGTGTAAGGCTTCCTTGCAGGGGCAGAGGGCTCCTCAAGCTCCTTCTCTGGTCATTGTGCTGCTTTGTCTTTTTTCTTCTTCTTATTAATAGGGCATGAGAAGGGTCTGGCATGGTAGTGTGACATGTCCCGTGCACTGACGCACTGTGTGTCCGTGTGTGTATGTTTGCGGGTAGTGTGTGTGCGTGTCCTCTGCATACAGACCCCATCTGTTTGGTGGCCGGACACAGTCTGGGAAAGTGTGTGCAGGCGAAGAATTCACACACAGCACAAAGGTCCAATTATGAGCCCCCACTCAGAGAAGGAGAAGGGGGGGTGGCGGACGAGGGGATAATAGGGGCTTGTCCATCTCGGAAGGGGGTATGATGGTTTCCTTGCCTCTCACCTCGCCCTCCTCTCTCCTCCCAGCCCCACCACAAACAAATATGTGTCAACAAGAAGTGAGCATGGAGGAAATTCCTTTGGAGAAAAACAGACCTGCTATTTAAACATTTTATGCAGTGAATCACCAGATGCTAGAAAAGAGGCACCTTTGGAGTTAAAATCAAGGGCGTATGAGCAATAACACAAAGTTCATATGCAAAATAATCTCCTGTGAATAGTGTTAATCTCTCTCCCGTGTTCACTCTCTATATTCCTTCCTATATAGACTGTCTCCAGTCTCGTCTGACATGAGTTTAATCTCTGGAGTGTTGGGCTTCTGGCGTCTATACGGTTTCACCTCCAGTCTGTCTTTACTGTAATACAACTGATTAGATTAGCCTGTATTGGAAGAAAGTGATAGTAGCCCTGTTAGCGTCACCTTTCCAGCCCCAACAGTGGCTCGACTGGTGCCAGCTCAACTTTGATTCCTTATCTCCAACTTCAGCCACACACTTTTGGCAAATTGCTGTCTGATTCATGATTGTGACGTGCCTGTTTTATCTCTACAAAATGTCAGCCAACTCCACGCTTTGCACTGACAGCACAATACCGCAGTAGTTATGAGTCTAGACAGTCTTTGATCTTATATGTCCTGTTTGAAGCAGGCAGGACAATGTGTGAACTCCCTTAACGTGCTATCAGTGGAAAGCTGTGTGCACGGGTACAAACCTCAAGACTTGTGGCTTCTCGACTGGGACAAAGTAAACAACCAACATGACCAAGTTAAGAATTAAGGCCGATAATCAGGCAAAGCTGTGGATAATTCACAATGTCAAAGGCACTGTTAAAGTGTACCTAACTACTGTTTAGGGAATTGAGTCAGGGAATGAAATAATTTCACGCTGGGCCTATTAATCGTTTGCCAAACACTCCGAATAAGTCTACAGGTCAACAGTTAACAGGTTTATTCTCTTTGAGGGGATTAGTCCACACAGCACATTAAACAGCAAATGAAATTTCTTTAATAAAGGACAAAGCAGATCACTATAAAAAATTATACTAGTTATCACAAAATCACAACTTTGTACTTAAGAATAGTTTGCCATTCTGGAAAAAGTATTTCTGTGTATTCTTAGCATGAGACAAATGATACCGCTTCATGTCTGTACGTTGAATATGAAACTGCAACCACTTAGCTTAGCATAAAGACTGGAAACAAAGGGAAACAGCTTTACAGCACCTTTAGAAAGCTGAAGGGCTCCTGAAGGCGTGTAATCGCTCTGAAGTTACCAGGCATCCAGTGAAGACTTGAAATGATAGTTTTTAAACTTTGTGTTTTTCTAATATATTAAACAAATAAAACATCATTTAATAATTAGGAAGCTTTAAGGGTGTTGGATTTTGTTACCTTATAAGACACAGACCGTTTCCAGTCTTTATGCTAAGCTAAGCTAATTGGCTGAAAGTGTATTTGCAAAAATGTTGAACTATTAATCTAAAGGTAATGATATTTTCAGGATTTCAGTATTAAAGTATGTGTGTTGAAGCAAGTAATACAATTGTGCATTGGTATGTTAGAGTATTGTGTGTATGCATTTATGCAGCCTGCAGAACATTCAGGTTCATTGTGCCGCAGGAAGAGCGGCATTCAGTACCTCGCCGCAGCGTGTGTCGTTCTTTGTTGTACTTGCATACAAATATGTTCTTATGTAGAAACACACATTTATGCACTGGAGCCCATGCGTGACACGGGGGAGCATATGTCAGTGCAAGGGCGTATGTATACATGCGCACATGTGTAAGGAATGGAATGAACAAATATACAGTTGTGTGCATGTGGTATGAATGTGTGTGTGCGCGCGCGTGTGTGTGTGTGCGTGTGTGTGCATCTGACACTCAAGCATCAGCAGCTGGTGAACTGCTCTCACACACCAGGTGCGACCTGTAGCTCTAGGCGCTGTGTCAGCACATAGCGTGGCAATATGACACTCCAAAGCACAAACACACAAACATTTACTGCGTGTGCGCACGCAGTATCTGTGCACACACACCGTGAAGCACATACAGTCGAAATGACACACGCAGACATGCATACAGAATGCAGCAGGTTCAAATATGAAAAGTGTAAATCACTGATTGTATCACAGCATTCATTTTGATCTGATAGAGAGAGAGAGAGAGAGAGAGAGAGAGAGGGAAAGGGGGAGAGAGAGAGCTTCATGTCATGTAGTCCCTGCAGCGTTCATGACTGATGTGATCGGGACACACAAGTGGTAAAGGCAGGCAATAAAAGGCATTTGGTCGCCATCTGTCTCTGTGGCCTCAGTGTCAAACAGTTGGCTGTCAGGCTCATGCCATAGACACACAACCAGGATAACCATTAGTCCATAAACAGGCGCCCTTCTATAGACAAATGGTTAGGGATTTCTATGGTCATGTCTGTGGTGAGATAATGGCCATGAAGCTATGACATACAGCTGTTCACGTGAAATACAGGCCGAATGGAAGTGGAATCAAGGAGAAAATGCCTTTTTGACAAGGGTTTGTTTATGTGTCAAAGAATAACTGGGTGACTTATTGGGGATCATCTAGGATAATGTGGTGGAGCTTGTTCTTTTGACGTGAAGTCGTGTGGGGAAATAGTTAGTGATATGTGATATGATATATTTCCAATCTTACTTTATAGTGTACAGGAACAATAAAATGTGTTAGAACTGCTGCTTTTTCTTTATCTTTCTTTTTCTCTAAAAGGAACTTGATGATCAACAAGTTTGATACTTCACTCACTACACAGACAATAGTACTTAAACTCGTGGTGTAATACTTTTCTTTTGGACAGGTGTAGTAATGTACACTTTCAGTTTGATTAAAGGTGTCCTGGTGTGTACTGTGCCCTCTACCTCTCTCTGACCGCCCATCGCGCACGTCTGCAGAAGGCATCAACTTCTCCCAACTACTGGTTAACAGTAAGTACTTTATTGAAGCTTGATAATCTGCAGAATTAATCTTTTTCTTATGAGGAAAACAGAGTGGGCGATAGGAGTAGCGCTGACAGACATGCCGAGGACACAGACCCCGCCGGCTCCCACATCTATCCTTCTCAACAGCAGACTTCCCAATCGTCTCCGGCTTCACATAAGCCAGCCGATGGGATTTAGAGGTTATTACTTTGTGTTTCCTTCTTTGTCTTAAGGGTCATCTTTCTGAGCTGAGGTGAGATCGGGGTGAACGCGGGAGAAACGCAGTGTAACTGGGAAAGCAGCACTGATGTTAAACACAGAGTGCTGAATGCTCATCGACTGTGATAGAAATAATCTTTGATGACAAACGTGGGAGTGTGGGGTTACCTAATAATTGTCAGTGAGAGGGAAAACGATGAGTGGAGAATTGGTAAAGTAGCTTGTGAGGAGAACAGACCCCCCCCCTCTCTCTCTCTCGGAGCACCCCTGATTGTGAGGCCTGTAGTGTTTGAGCACTGAAGGTCATGGGTGACACCTGTTTCCCGTCTCATCTCCCAACATCAAGTTGAGTCGCTGGGAGGGGTGGGGGGTCTCAACCCCCCACCACAGCGTAGCACAAAACCTCCTGTGTTCGTTTCCTGCCTCAGGCAAGAAAAAAAAAATCACTGCAAAGGGGATGAAACGGCCAAGTTTGTGTATCAGGGTGGGAAGTTAATTTCCGAGGTGAAATGAAAGGCATGCATGCCTTTTGAAGCAAAAAAAAAAAAAAAAAAACGAGCTGCTCTGCTTTAAAACCTTGTTTGAACAACAGACTCAACTGCGGGCCAGACTCACACTTGAATACTTGGGCCAAACAATTATGCCACTTTTATCATACTTACAAGGCCGATCTGTTGTTTGAGGAACTGCGGCGTTGTGTATTCATGGTATTCATGGAACTACATGCAAATATTGGAGAGAGTTTGCCCCCTTGTGGAGGAGCATAGCACTTCATTCTCTGTGATGAGTGAGCCTAGCCAAAACGTCTGCAAAATCAGACAGAATAATAATCACTTGCGCAATGTAAAATCAATTTAATATGACATGAATTTCCTCAGATAATCTCAAAACAGCCACAACACGCAATGTTTGCCAGAGGCTGTCTGGTTTTATTGGACCTCTCGGGCTGGAAGAGTCGTACCTGTTTGTGCTGTGCGGCTGGATGACAGAAAGCCATCTGTTTTCTGTTGTCATGGTCAAGATCGGGCCCTTGTCTTTTACCATATGGTGGTGCAAAAAAAAACCCCATGAAAACAGTTATACACAGGCACGCACATTTAGAGAATACACTCTGACGTACAGTATGCCCAGATTCCTGCAGTACATACAGATACAGTCCAACACCTTTTAAACAGACTTGTGTGTGAGGGGAGGCTCAGCAAAAGCAGAAAATCATCTGCTCCCAGTCTCTTTATTAGCCCCATGTTTCCCAGTTGACTTCTCTGCAGCTGAGGCGTGAAACTGCTCCATGTTTAGGCCTGGTCTGGTCTAAGCCTCCATACACGCCACTGCTCTTGCAGCTGTATCCTGACTCGAGGTACAACCCCAGCTGGTTCTCCTCTCCTAACCCTCCTCCTCTTCTACCATTTCTCTTCTCCCCACTTCTTCTTTGCCCCTCCCTCCATCCACATGCCAAACCACTTACATTTCAGGAGTTTAACAGCCTCTCTCGCACTTGCCCCCTCTGCCGCCAAACGATTATACGGTTTTCAGAATGCATCCATATGTATGCCATGTGCCGCACTTGCAAAGCGCTGCTTATTTCTAGTGAAAACAGGACTTACTTTGACACTGATTCAGTGATTGAATTTCGGAATGATATGTGGCTGAAACTAATGAAAAGCCGTTTTGAGATATGAAAACATCTTTCAGATAAAATTGCCTATACTGTGTGTAGAGACAACGTAACACTTTCATACTAATGCATAGTTAATGAACAAGTGCAGGAATATCCAACAAACAGCAGATGGCATCAGTGTGCTAGACCCCTAAGTGTGTTTCTAGCTCTTCTCTGAGTTGTTGATGTTTTGCTCAGGTTGTTCAGAAGAGGATATTACAGTAGGTGTTGAATGTATAACTAATACTGACCTCTGTTTCTCCTCTGTTGGTTTCATATCTAAACACTAACCATAATAATATGATAATTAGCATGAGACAAGTGCATGGGAGCAGTGTCAGCAAATAAAGTAATAATATAACATTTTGGGTCTGACAGTGCACTCTAAGTAGTGTGGGACATGTATCTCAAAGTGCTTCTGCGTGGTGTCGTCAAGGGAAAGGAGTCACACACCGTTAATATTCTAACTCACACATCAACAACCCTAATCAAAAGTGATCACGACACAAGCACTGTAACCCGATTTCCTTTAATCTTGTGATGATGTCAGCTTCTTTGCTTTCCCACCCAGTGTATCCAGGTGTTGTCATGGGAACATGCTGTAGATGGTGGCTGACAGCTGTTTGGTTCTAGTGAAATTATTCAGCCAATCTGGCAACCCAACCCTCCTGGACAGATGGAGAGGTTGGCAAGGTAGCGATCACATTTAGCAACGTCACACATCACTCTGGATTTGCTATCAGCCAAACTCATTCCATTATTTTTCCCCCTCTGAAAAAAACAGCGACCATGTTTTTTTGTTTTTTTTCCTAGAGAATGGGACGAACAGACAGAGGATGGGATTCTGTCAAAGGCCAATAAGGGCACACAGATGGACAATTTTTTTTTCTTTGTTTCCCTTTGGTCCAAAGGTATCCATCATAGATGTAGTTGAACATTTCTGAAATTCATTTTAGAAATTTATATACAGTATTTGTCCTAGCAATCACTAGCCACGCCATGCTTAGACACAGCAGTTCTTTGGGTCAAATGCTAATGCCAGAAAGCTACCATGTTTGTTAGCATAGTGGATATAATTACCAGATTCACCATTTTAGTTGTGTGTGATATGACATTTGTTAATTAACAAGTACAGCTGAGACCCTTGGAAATGCTGTGAGTTTTGCAGGGTTTTGTTAGACCAAATTATTAGTCAAAAATGGAAATGGAAATTTTAACCTTGGGGCCCCACAAATTAGAATATTGTATGGTAATCCATTTAATAGCAACTATAAATGTTTAAAGTTTTGAGCTAATCAAATTATTTGCATTTCTCTGGGCAAGTAAAAGTTTTGACCAGCTGGTGGTGGTCTTGGCTCCTTGGCAAACTTAGGCTAGATGAAACTCACCAAAATGACTTTGACCCATCCTCTGGGAACCATGAAAATATCTACTAAATTTCCAATCCATCTTTCAGAGTGGTGGACTGACCAACTGACTGACATTGCCATGCATACTGTACAAGATTGCTGCTAAAGTAGCTAAAAATTTACCAAGCCAGCAAAAATGTATACCCTGGCGTGTTGATCCAGCTGTGTTTTACTGTTTTACTGATGAGCTCTTGTCAGTCAAAACCAGCATGTTGGTTAAGGTTGTTAACCTGTAATGTGCCCCAATGTTTCTTTGAATCACCGTGGTGCATCTGCACAGTGTGAGTTTTCGCTCAGTTTCTCAGTCCATATGTTATGTATACTTCGGTCAGAAAAAGGCTACACAGGAAGTTCTCTGGAAAACTCTTACACTGGGGCGTTAGTGGATTACTTCAAAGCAGAAGCAGCACTCTCTAAATTTGGCTCATCAGAGGAACTTATCGATTTGGCCGCCAAAGACCTCATTTGTCTCCCACTTGGTGAAGTCTCACATGACAGAGCGCTTGCATTTTACCCCCTGCGAGTGGCAGCCAACCTTAGACAGAGAGGCAGAGTATTAATTAGGCTTCGGTCTCTCCTGCGCCACCTCTCTCTCACCCTCACCTCTCTGGATGCTCCAACAGAATGGGCATCTGTGGCCAACACTGGAAATGAGCCTTGAAAGTGTAATTAATGAGTGCAATGGTGAGATAATTACAGAGAACAAAATTATTGATCAGGTCCAGCAAACTCCTGAGTCTTAAAAACGTCTGACCTGAAAAGTCTTACCTCACACTGCTGTCAGGAAATATGGTGAGTGAGGTAATGCAATACAGTAGCGCATATTTGGGTTTTTTCATCCCTCCCGAGATTATTGAGATGCATAATTGCACATCGCAAAGCGAGAAAGGTTTATGAACTCTGGCCGATTTGATTTTTCAGGAGTGGATATCTGGAATGATTTCTGATTTTCACTGAGGGAAAAGGTGTCATTATTACAACAAGAGAATGCCAAAGGTTATCTAAGAAGTGGTTATGGTGTCACTCTAGTAGCTCAATAATAAATCATAATAAGAGTGAATACCTCATTGTTCTAATGGTAAAGCAGCTACAAGATTAAATCATTAAGCAGTTTGTACAAAATACGTGCCTCGTGTAACTGATGAGTAATAGTATCCTTAGGAAATGTGAACTGTTGATCTGTGAATATAAAGGATATTGTATAACATTGTGAATAGTGTCACCTCTGAGGGCCTTGGCTTACAAATAGCTAAAGTTGGTATGGAACAAGTGAGTATATGCACACTGCAGTTTGATTTGCATTGGAACTTTTGTGTTGGGCCAATTTGTTCTGGTATTGATTCTAAATTTACACTGATGAGAAAATCTGGGTATAACATCACAGAGTTTTTGTTAGCAGCAGGGCTCAGTGGGCAGTTTACCCATATTGGCATTCATGCAAATCGCTTTGGTGATCCGTCGACTTTTGTACTAGGGCCACAATAAAGTCAAAATTGTAATTTGTCAAATACTTCAAACTTATAAAAACTACAATAGTTGAACGTTTTACCTACTTCAGAATGTAAGCATACTCATATCCAAGCATTTAGCTGTATACAGCTCAAATGCAGGTACTGTCTCAGTCTGCAGTGACATCTCGCTGGTTTATGATCACACAAACATGCATAAATGTCTAACAGCAGGAGAACCTGTAACATAGTTCTAATACACACTTCAACAATGTATCCAAATTCCAGTCAAAGTTAATAACCCAAACCATAACTGTAATAAATTAACCAAACAAACAGCTTTCTTCACTGTATTACAAAACCCTTTGAAAATGTGCATGACCAAAAATGTAACTGAAATATTGATGACAGGACAACAGAAAGGTGACGATATTGCCTGAAATGAGATCAAAAGATTGTCTGACAGAGCTCTGCCGACCTGTTAAATAGTATGTGTGAAAGAGAGTGAGAGACCATATCTATGTGTAAATGTGTGTGTTCCTTCCCTCCCTCCCTCCCTCCCCTCACCTGTGCTGTGCAGGTAATGAGGCTGCAAGCTGATGGCCAGATGAAATATGGACAATTGGAGTGACAGGTTTATTTTTGGTCTCATGAAACAGAGAAAAATGACGTGCCAGCTTGAATAATTAAACGGCTTCAGAGGCTCCGCTGATCCACCTGTCCACAGATCAATAGGCAAGATTCAGATGGAGTGTGCCATATGTTCTAAAGTGGCCCACACCACCGCAAACCTGAGAGAGGATGTCCATTTTTATGCCTGGCAAGGAGCTTCTTAATGAGTAATGAAATGCTTTTACGGATAGTTTAACAAATTGGGATGTCGAATGACCAGATTTTTCTTTCAGCAAGAGGCCTGTTATAGTATCATCTTGTCTGACCAGCAGAGGTTATGGATGTCTTGCTCTAAACACAATGTCATATCTAATAATAATTCCATAATGCCCTTCCATCCCTGTTCACTCATGGGCTAATATCTAATGAATACCCTTACTGTCGTCGCTCTGTTCTCAGGGCTCAATTTTCTATTCTATTTCTGTGTATTGAACATCAAATGCTGTGCAGGGCCCTTGTGTGGGATTAGAGGGCTTGTTCCTTCCTAATAGGCCCTTGACCTTCGCAGCTTCCTGACAGGGCTCTGGCATTAGCCCTTTGCGGTAGCGTCCGCTGCCCGGGCTCCCATGATGCAAATTTCATGTCACAACATCAAACGGCGTGCTGATCAAAGGTCAGCCCTCCTTTGTGTAGGTATTTGATATCAAAATTTCTATTTCATCTCCAGCTGTCGAAGGCTGTTAGAGCTGAAGAGCAAAGGATGGAGGGAGGAGAGCAGGCGAGGTAGTCAAAGTTGATTTAAAAAAAAAAAAAAGAAATGTGGTGGACTAAGCCTGGAAAAAAAGCCCACTGGTATTCCAGTATTTGAGATGTAATATTTACAAGCACCTGTTTGTGTTTGTCCTGGATGGTTTTACTTTTTTTTTTAATTTTTTTTATTATTATTATTAAGATATTTATTCTGCAGATTTCTAACACAACAGGAATGACAGTGAGTTGTGCACAATGGTGTAATCAAATGTTGCATCTGAAATAGCCCCAGCCTGTACTCTTTTTCTGGAGAGTTTCTCTGCTGTGATTGTGTTTCTGTTTCCTCATGCATTCCTCATAAGCCCTTGAAAATTGCGCAGGAAAAGGAAGGAGGAAGTTGGAATCGATGCATCATTCCGATTAATTAGGGTCATGATTTGCTGAGGCATCTCAGAAATAAACCAATCTGAATGTGGAATTAGGATTCAGGGGAGAGCGGTCGGGCCGCGCAGGATCCAGATCTGTGGCATTATGCATGAAATTATGGTTAAGAAAGAAGCCATCTCTCTCAATCATGATGACACACTCCTGTGGCATTCACTGTGTGTGGATGGATGCACTTTATGTTTGCACGCGTGCTAATAAAAAAGAAAGGTCATGCATCACACACACCCTGATGTTACCGCCGTTGTCCCAGCAACTGAGCAAACCCACCACATGTTTAATCACCAGCATCACCCTCACTTGTAATCTCTCACACAGACGGACAGGCCACTCAATAAAGTACACTCTCCACTAATTTAGCCACGAGAAATTAAATCACATCCACATAAGGCACCGGTGGGACTTTTGGGACAGGCAAGCGAGACAGGATTATCATTCGACAATGTGGCAGCATCACCGCATCCCATGCAAATAGACTACCTGATCGCGAGCCTGAGGAATAAATCCCAGGCTGTCGGTGGAGCGTTCCCATCCAAAGCCATGCTGACAGCATTATATGCATGAAGAATGTCAGTCAGTAGACCATCAGCGTGTCAGTAAGGACAGAGTGGTAGGAAGGGGGGGGGGTCATGTTTGGCATGTTTCAAATCAACTTTTTTGTCACTTTAAAAACTGACTTTTTTTGGAATCATCCATCGTTTTTAGCCTGCTTGGTTTTCACTGCAATGTCCTCATGTACCCACTGATTAAATACGTTACACCACATGTATGATTTGACCAGAAGAAACATTACAAGATTGTTTTTTTGTCAAACAAATCATGACATGTTTCATGACTACCTTTATTTGTGTGCACGTATACACCTGATTTCAGCAGCTCGCTGTCACTTCATGTGTTTTATCTGCAGTTCTGTTTCTCAGTGATAGATGGCAATGTTGCTCTTCCACAGATAACCACCCAGCTACACTTGATAGTTTGGGTATTTTCAAATAGCTGCTTCTTGCAAACATTTTTACTCAGTAATTGTTCAATTTAAGCCCATCAGAGCACACTTTTGCCAAATATATTGTTATATGGAAACACAAATGAAGGAAACACTTCAAGTTATGAAGGTGGGGAACGTGTGTTATGAAGATCTCGGACTTCTAGATGAGAAAGAGAAAAAGAAGAACCCAGTAACTCACTATTGGCACTATGACCCAAAATATTGTGTTAATTTTATCCTTGAGCAGTCATATAAAACAAAAACAAAAATGATTTTTTTAAGAGTGCAAAATATATTCAGTTGCTGTATATTTGTGATATAATGTTGTCATTCGTTTAAACTCTCTTTCAATTAAAATGCGTGTTTTTTTCCTTCAGTGTTTGGATTACAACTTAGAACTTTTTAGTCATAAAAAGTCACTTTTTTGTCTTTATTTCTTTTATCCATTATCTGCCGTCATGTTAAATTATGTTTTAGTGAAATAGGAAATATTTAACCACATGCGTGAATCACTGCACATGCAGTCCACAGGCCAGGTCTGGTGAGCATTTGACACAAATTTGCGGCCATGGAATCGGATATTTTCTCTCTATATATTTTTTCCATGCATTGAAATATGAAGTTGAGATAAAAATGGGGGATGCCTCCTTAAGCAGACTGCCACACAGAGAATGAATCAGCGGCTGCAGAGATAAATTAGTTGCATGGGGGGTAATTACTCTCTCCCTGATACAAATGAAGGGGGTTATCTCTTAGCTCATGAATAGGCTCTGTTTTATAATGGAGAGGCTCCTCATAGCCATGAAGAGCCACATTAATTGCCTGACAAGCCTAACCCTCACAGTGTTCATGCTAAGGCATGCGTGGCAGAAAAGGGGGATCATTCCCTTTCTTTTACTTCTTTCTGTTGTTTTTTTTTTTCCTTTCTCCTGGCCTCACCACCTGTGGAGAGGCGGGGGGAGAGGGGGAGAGGGAAGGAGGTGGAACAGAATTTAAATGAAGTTGGAAAAGTTGGGAGAGCGAGAGACGATAGGCAGAGAAAATGGGAGACACGGGCTGACAGAAACATAATCAGCGGCAAAATGAAACAAAAAACAAGACAGAGGAGGGCAGGTGAAGGGAGAGATGAGCGAAGACGGAGAGAAAGACGCCGCTTCTTCAGGCTGTTCAAATCCTCCCTCTCCACTAATGCTCGTCCCTGATGTGGAGGAGGGGTGTGGGGGCTTCTTCTTGGGTTGAACACCTAATTATACATCACTCACACACACTGGTGGAGTTGTGTCAGGGTGACAGGTAATGTGTCCCTTAGAAACTATAGTATGCCTTTCAAGAGGTGTAAGAAGACATGTCTCCAGTCAGAGAGATATAATGGAAAACATCTCACTCTTGCTGCAGTGATTGTAGTGTAACAAAATCTTTGCGCTCGTCTTCATCGTCCCAAAAACCTCCCCATAATAGGACAAATGAGGCATGAGTTTGCTATGAGTCCCGACCGACTGAGGGCAAGCCAGGCCAGAGGTAATAAACTCTGACATTTCCAGTCTTATTGTGGCAGACGGTGTCTGGCTGCACTCAACCCCACCATTCCTTAGTCTGCGCTCTATCCCGACACCTCAGGTCAGTAACTTTGACTCGCTAACCACCCTCATTAGTATTCTAGAAAGCTCCGTGGCAGGCATCCAGTTTCTGTGTGGGGAAAACAAAGGCTGATGGTGTAGTTGTGCTATACTGCTTCTTCCAAATAGCTGTGATATGAGAGGGGAGGGCTTGAGGAGAACGGGGAGTCATGTCTGCAACATGAGTTGTAGTCTCCAAAAGAAACAGTCGAAAAGAATCCATCAGTGTTTGTGGTTAAGTGAAAGGGCTGTGGATTAAGCCTACAACTTATAAGGGTGTTCACAGTAGTGCAGGAATATACACACTTAAATGCAGTTTTTAAGGATTCATACATTTATTGTTAAAGATTGATAAAGATTTACAAAATACTGATTTTAATTTGAATGCAGGCCTGTTATTTACTTATGCTATACAATATATATTTTTAGCTATTTTTTTTTATGTGTGTAAAATTTAGAGGCTTCTTCGTGGCAGACATTGAATATAATATGCAGAACTATGCTTTCATTGATGTTAAACCACCTGGTAATAAGAGTACTTTGTTATGTTAGACTGTCATATCTACATATGCTGAAGGTCTTCTTCCATGGAGTCCACCATGTTTCTACAGTAGCCTGGAACAAACAAACCAAACACTCTCTATAGCCACTGGCTACCATAGTTTCTCCTTCACACCAGAAGGGGCGAGGTGAGAGTCGCAGTCAACACTGGTACTGCTAAATGCCACACTGGTCCTTTAAAGGTCCAGTTTATAGGATTCAATTGTTGTCCACAAGCTATTAAAAAGTGAGACACGCTGTTGCACTGACTGTCAGGAAAATGGGCGCTGAAGTTGATTTTGAGTCAGTCCCAGTTCCGCTGCTGTAAATGCTCATTAGAGCATGAAATGTGTATTAATCTATGGCTGCACATCATTCCCAACAAATACACTGTTCACTGCTGTTTCGATAACATTTGCTAAAGACTACAGTTCCCAGGTGTTTTAGGAAATAACAGGCACAGATAGGGAAACCAGAAAGCACTGAGAGATTGACTAACACTGGTTTGTTTTTGTCTTTGGATGTGATTTGTTGACAGTAAGACTTTATCCTTTAAGTAAAATATGTAAATACTTCTGCTGCTTACTGGTTAAAACATAGTGACATGTAGGTAAATATAATCTGTGGAGAGGACGAACAGTCGGAACAATGACAGCTGTACAAATCTGGACTAATGCCCGCACAGTATAGTACATGACGCGTTCATGCAAACAGGCACAAAAGCGGTCAGAAAAATATCAGTTTTTAGGCACACGTCATGATGGACCCCCACAAAAGTCCTGCTTTCAGTGAGTTGAAAGTGTGAGTTTAGCTTTTTATAGACCCGAATAAAAGTATCCTAATAAAAACAAATCACAGGGAGAACGGTGACTTAACTTGAATTATTCACTAACATATTGCCATAAAATTTGTTTTGATGGCATAATTTAAAAATACAACCATCCACTCGCAAATGCTCTAACGCGCCGCTTTCATGTTGTTCATCAAATGCAGCCGCGAGGGGAAATAAATAAATGTGCAGATGTTTAAAAAAGCGTTTCCACAAAATATACAGTGTACGGTCATAACTGCAATTTATCTTTCGCATAAATCCTACACGTGTTCCTTTTAAATATGCTTTATAAACACTGTCGGCTATCATCAACAAGCTTATTTATCAAACAAATAGCTTTTGGATGACTCTCCTGGTTAAACAACCTTGCCCCTGCAGTTTAAGCAGCACCGTTATGCCTTGCCCACTAATTCAGTGACTTGGCCTGCGGTCATGGGATTAAAAGAGATAAGCACTGGTGAATATTCCACTGCTTCTGGAATGGAGGTCTCCCATTTATCACCCAGTGAGACCAGTGAATAATACATGGGCTTGTCCAGTCCACACACAGTAAAGCAAGGGCACTTGCAGTAAAAAAGTATTGCCCTTGTCTAACCAGTTAGGCCTCCCCGAGGCTGATTCCGACAGGTCTATTTGGAACAGTCTTGTTTGACCTCTCCCTATGTCTTCCCTTGGAGCCATGCGTTGAGCCAATCAATCACTTGATAATACACACACCTCCTAGTTCATTTGTTTGCATGTGCATACACACATATTACTTTTCTCTGTCTCTTGCCTTCCTTGGACAAACACACAGGGGCTGTATTGTATCTGTTTCCTATCAAATGTGAACTCCTTGAAACATGAAACAGTAATGTCTGGTATGCATGTAAGCTAATATCAGTGAAGCCCCACATCACTCTGCTCTGGCATGCATGGCCCTCCTCAGTGGCGCGGCATTGATCACACTAGAATGACTCTGATTGCCGTGCACTCCTCAGTGAGGAGATGGGATTCATGAATCCAAATGTTTCAGCAGGTGTCGGCAGGTAACATCGCGCCCAACTGAGGTCTTTTTCCGCATGGGCTGAATTGACATATAAGCACAGGTCTGAGGCAGCGCATTTGCTGATCCTCGAATGGGAAGAAGGGAAATAGAGGAGTGAAGCCCCCCAACCATGGGGGATACACAACAGCATGCCCACCGTGAGGGATCTGGTTTCATATTGTGTGGAAAACCTTCCCATAGACTGGTGCGGCAGCTATGGGTGAGATGATTAAGTGCTAAAGTTGCATTTTCTCCTCCGTGCAGGCAGCCCTGAGGCCAGAGAGGCTGCATGATTGCCTCTGTGTGCTACATTACATTGACATGATGGAGAATTCTCTCCTGGGGCCTGAAATAATGTAAAAGGAAAGTGGGAGAGAGGGGAAAAAAGCCCATGCCAGCCTTTTCTACTGGGACCTCAGAATTCTCTGCGTGCAATCGGATTTGCTGATAGATCTCACCGCGCCGCTGCCTCAATATTGATGACAGGCAGTGCATTCGCACACGGGTGCATGGCGGCACTCACCAGGGGAGTCCTCTAATCCGATTCTGCTATTAGAGCTCCAGACCTCCCTGCTGGGTGTCTTGAGCCTCCCGGCCACTCTGGCTGACCGTGACACAGTGAGAGCTCAGCCATGCTGTGGACGCACAGGTCTGTGAAGAAGACCACGGGAGGACAATTTAGAAGGAGAAAAAAAAGAGGCTAGTCAAATTGGACAAAATGTGCGGAGTGCATTTTTTTCTCCCCTCCCTTAACTAATTAGCGGGAGGCTAAAAAAAGCCAAATTTTATAAAACCAAATCCATCAGCCGGACAAGTGGAACAAATGAGTCGACCTCACAGTGGGAGGCAGCACAGCCTTATTTGTTTGCTTTTACAACTTGAAGGGCAGACGATGCACGGTCACCCAGCAGCAGCTTTACTGAAACTGTCCCCAAAGTTACAGCCAATGTGAACCTCGGCCTCCTGCTAGTCACTGTGATTTTTGGCAGACAGATCAAAACACATGAGCTTTGATCCAGTGATATCAACACTGTTACATTTTCAACACGGTCTCAACATGAGAGGACATTTCCTTTCTGGGCTCATCTCTGCTAAACCGAAAGTTTGCCTTCCATCTGAAAACTATGAAAGCATGAATGGTTATTATCACCACACGACAGGACCACCCGCAGATTGGATAATACTCATGCAGCTTCCAGCAAACTGATATTTGTACAATCTTATCTTTCCTGAAATGAATTCAGTCTTGAGGAATTCTTGGCAGTGTCAAGGTTGGACTATTAAATTGTAAATATAAATGTTTATCTCATACCTTTCAACTCCTTGACTGAAATAAAGCTTGCTGTAAACTAAACAATATGTAGCCAAACTATTTAGAGGAATAGTTCAATATTTTGCCCGAAAACCTCTGTCTGTATTCGGAAGCTGCTTTCTACAGTAAGCTTAGCCTACAGACTGGAAACAATGAAACAACAAACAGTCCTAGCCTGGGTTAAAAAAAAAGAAAATATCACCAACTCTATGGCTCACTAACGTGTATTTAGGAACATCATATGCTCACTCGCTTTCTAGCCAAGAGCTAAATGGATAACGTTAAATGATACCACTCATGTCTGCACAGTAAATACGTAGGTGGAGCCAGCAGATGTTTAGCTTAGCAACACAATGATTGGAAACGGTTGAACAGTTAGCCTGAGGTTTGTCCAAAGGAAATCGTGAAAAATCCACTTACTAGCACCCCTTAAGCTCACTAACAAATATTTTATATTTTGTTTGCTTAGAAAACTGAAGTGTAAAACAGTTTTTACTGTGTTATTGAGGATTATACATGGGGCTTGGGAAGTTCCTGATTATGTCAAGACTTATGTCAAGACTTTACCCATGTAAAATGATGAATTGAAAAGATATAACATATTAATCAGTGAGTTTTAGAATTGCTGGTTGGCAGAGACAAGATAGCTGTTTTCCCTGTTTCCAGTCTTAATGCTAAGCTAAGCTAAGCTAACAGGCTTTTTTTTTGAAACACCTATTCCAATATTTCAGACTTCCTGATGGATTGACAATAAAAGAACCTCAACAAAACAAGAAAGAGCTTCTAAATCAAGAGTTGTGCAGCTAACAGTTAAACAACAGCCATTAGTAAACAACTTTGTCAGCAGTTTGTGTTGCTAGCGTGGGATTGTGTGGAAATTAAGGTGCTTTTGGGGAGACTCAGACCATCTGCTCATCAGCTCCTCAGGTGGGGTTAGTGAGAAAGAAAGAAAGAGGAAAGGAACGAGAAAAGGGACTTTTTAAACATGGAGAAGGACCTTCACGTCTGTATTTACAGCAGCCACCCATAGTGCTCCCATTTTTCTCCTCCTGGGTGGTGGGGTAGGGGAGCCCATGGCTCTTCACAACATCTGCAGGCATTCTTCCACAGGCCCCCGGAAGTATATAATAACCCATTACCTCCATCTCCGACAAAAACACACATTTAAACTACAATTACACCCCCTGCCTCCTCTTCTTCATGCATCCCATCTCGTCTTCTCTTCTTCTCCTGTTCTGCAATCCCACACACACACAAACACACGCTTTCTTTCTCTCACCTTCTCAAGAGACTACAAGAAACAGACTGACGACTAAAGAAAATGTAAAGCATTTCCTTGTGTATACGTAGAACATAAAGACACACAAACACAGGAACACAAAGACTCATAAACACAATTAATGTTTAGATAAATAAAAAGATTTACTTCTATTAGAACTTAATAATAACACATATACTTACTAAACTACTAAAATACTGACTAAAAAACAGTTGTTTTTCTGGATCTGAGGGTAAGCAACAAAAGATGATCACACACAATCCTATTCTCTAGAGACACTTCTTCTAATTTGCAGCCATCCCTGAGGTTTTTCGGGTTGAACCAGTATCATATTGCAAATGCACACTATAATAATAATACATTTCTCTTTCACAGTGCCAATTCTGCGCGAGATGTGGATAAAAGAGAAAGTGCAGATATCAGGTGATCAGTTTCAATGTATCAAAAAGGTGGATGGGTAAACAGAAACCAGAGCCATCATCAAATAACAGCAACCACAGGAAGCCCTTTTTTTCTCATTCAACAGTAGCTAGGCCCAATTTCACAGGCCGCACTGTGGCTGAATGGGAAGAAATTGGAAAAAAAGAAAGAAATCGATTGCTTAGATTGCAGTTGTACTTTTATTTGTCTCTCCTTCTGTCATTTTACAGTGTTATGCAGTGTTAGAGCGCATTTCCAGCCTGCACAGCACTGGTAATGGCACTGGCAGTAAAGGTACTACCTTTAGATAAAAAAACAAAGCAATCTGACTCTGCATGCAGCAAACACTGCTAAAAATAATCCAGGTGAGAATATGGGCCAAATGTTAGTGTCGAGTCTGACTACATCCTTAAACACCTTTTGTCAGATTAATCATGCTTAAGTCAAAGTTAATCCTGATGTACAGTGCTCATGATAATAGTTACTGTGGTGCTGGTAGTTTTTTGTACCACAGCTATAGCAAGCTGTAATAGTTGCACACATTTTCAAGTTCTGGCTGTGTACTCTGAAAGACTCTGAAAGAAGTGCTATATGCTGCTTTTATCTGTTAAATATAATCTTATATTCAGTGTTTTAGGGGTTTTAGACTGTTGATCAGACAAAACAAGTCATTAGAAGATGTTTATGGAACACAGAGACTGACATATACTGTCAATACTGTTAGTTAAATATTAAGATTAAAATGTTAAAATAAACGTGCTGCCAAGAATCTGCAATTTCGGTCTAGAAGGAGGGTGAAGTGTCATGTTTGTATAAAAAATAAATCAGTCATATTTTTTAAGCTTTACATCTGATGTTTCCCAACTGGTACCAAGCAATACACAATAAATTAGGAGACAACTGCTTAAACTGAATTAGTAAAAAAAAAAAATAGGAAATTAGCAACACAAATATCACATTGTCAAGAAAAAATGTAAAAATATCAGCAGCAAGCAGCCTAATGTTTTTGATATTCAAGGGACATGCTAAACTTTAATATCTTCTATAATTATAAGTTATAAGTCAATTAATAAATGAATTCTAAATGAAAGGCAACAGTTAAATGACGGCACGTTAATACATGGGAATTACATGGCAATCGTAGTGTTCAATAAACAGCAATTAGTCTGTTTCTCTTGATAGCATGAGGTTGCAGGTGCTGCCACATGTTGTGAACGTCAAAAGACCCACCACAGAGAAAACTCCTAACTGGCCTCCAATAGAGAGCTCAAATTACAATGAATTATCAACTGTCATGGCGACAAAGGGCACTGCTTCATTATTGTTGACAGTTTGTGTGAAGACGCAATCAACATAATAACAGAGAATTCAAACTAAACATTCAAGTTGGACTTAACTGGTAGATTAAAAATGCATGTTTCCTGTAGCAATTATTAATATTTAATGTTACAATTTTTTCCTTTGGATGGAGAGATTTAATAATGCTGCTTATTTGTTTCTGTTAACACATAGTATTTCTATATGTCTACTTAAGTTGGTAATGTTATGCTGTACTGTTGACCTGTTGACATTATGATTAAAATAAAAAGCGTACTTGTGGCATATCATTAATGTACTGCTGCTAACTGTAACTAACATAGCCGTGGCCTGAAACTAAATATTATTTGTCAGTACTCTTCCATTTTATGCCATTGTCAAGCCTCATTCATTATCTATAGTATATGATGGGAGTTAGAGCTCATAGAATACATTCCCTCCAGACACAGAATTGGTATCAAAACAGAAATCTTGGATTTTCTGTGTGAAACATAGTGATCATATTCAGACTTGCAGTAAAGTGTAAAGTAAGTCCATGAATGTAACCTGTGACACCTGTGTGACTGTCAGCTCTGACAAGAACACAACAGACCGGATATAAAAAGAATAATTAAGAAAAATTCCAGAGTCCATATCCACTGACTTTATATGACCAGAAGGCATTTTCTGTCCACTGTCACAGCTTCTCAAAATTTCTCTTTCTTCTCAAAGGTAAGGATACTAGGCTGAATGAAACCACCTAAACTTTGAAAATATAAAATACAGTCACCTTTACTGAAACTTAGCCAACAATAATACGAAAACAGGCATGTGATCTAACACAACAGATGAATGTGAATATGAATATATACGTCGGTGTGCATGGCAACATTTCATAACAAATTCTGTGGGTTTTCCAACATTCAATATGAATGTTCTGCTACTGGTGAGAATTTGACCTTTAAAGCAAGATCATGTGCATTCATAACCCATACAAATTGTGGTGAATGTTTATTTGCAATGCGTCTTTAATCTGCAATGGCAAATGCCTTTCAAAGGAAATGCAGGTCTATTGCTGCCACCATTAAAGTGTGTGGCATATTTAAGGTGCCACTATTCATAACTTCTTGATTACGGTCTTTATGATTATTTCAGACTTGTTCGGGGTGTTCCCTGCCTCTCACCCAAAGTCAGCTGGGATATGCTCCAGGATAAGGATACGCATTCACAGATAATGGATAGATTTATTTCACTGTATCATGAGAAAAGTATCCTTTAACTTTGTATTTTGTTTAGAAAACTGAGCCCTCTTTGTTACAAGTACAAAGTTATTGTTTATAGAATATAAATCCCCACAGGTTGCAGGCAAGGTCTTTTTAATATACTGTCACAAGAAACTAGTGTTTTATTCTTGATTTTGTATTTTCCTTAATGTGAAAATGGACATTTCAGTCCTAAAATGAGTCAAAACAAACCAAAATCTCTTCCTAATCATCTTGAGTATGTTTATCTCCAGTACCACCTCCCCCAAATCACAGTATAGGGACGAATGCAAAGAAAATGGACTCCTCCCGGAGAGTAATGTCTGCCTGCAATGCCCAAACGTGGTATGAAACAGCTCAGGTCTCTGCTTCGTGCGTCCTCTTTGCTTAGTAAAAACTCTGTATCCACCTGTTTCAATGGACTGCTTTGACTTCTTTGGTTGATTATATTGAATGTAATTCCGTCAGTGTGTGTGTAATTTGCCCATGCAGCGATCAACTTTTTTTTTTTTTTTTACTATTTCAGTTGGGAAGAATGTGATTGGCTGTGAGATCCGGGCGCCTCTTGTGATTGGCTGCTCCTTGTTTCCGGGGCTCCGTTGCGCACTCACTGACGTTTCTCGGTCCCGAGATAGAGACCGGAGAGAATGGCTGCCAGTGGAGGTTAGCAAAAAAATCTTCATTGTTTCGTGTAGTAATCAGACTTAAATAACGCCGTTTAAAGTTATAATTTGTGTGTTTACGTGTTTGTGGAGTGTAGTCTTACAGACTAATGGAAAGAGTCGTGACATGTTGCATTCTCGTTAAAAGAGGTCAGGCTCTGAACGACTCCTCAAAAGTGTTGCTTATCGTTAGCCTCGCTGTGCAGCTAATGTTAGCTGTCTGGCTAACTTTCGGCCGGTTAGCTCGCTACCCACAGCTGATTGTGTAAACACTTGTTTATGACAAGAGACAAAGGTTTGACAAAGTGCTAGTTATACGTAACGGTACCGATATTAATACATCCGACATCGCTTGATATTGTTAGGTTTCTCTAAGACAGCATCGTTAGCACTGGTAGCATTTGAGTTTTATCGCCCTTTCTATCTCGAAATGTTGTGTCAGAGAAAGCTTGCTAACGTTAGCTCGGTGCCTAGCTGTCTGCTAAAAGTTAAGCCTGCATGTCAACCAGCTAACGTTTTCGCGAGCATTGCTGTTAGCTGCTTGTGTTATTTCAACACTCCGACGAAACTATTACACAGAATTAGTTTAAAATGGTCTGTATTGGTCAAGTTGGCTTTCGGTCTTATTAGCCTCCCTCACAGTTACTGCAGTCACCGGGCAATGATAAGAGATGTTAGCAAGCTAGCTACCACCTGGCGAGACAGTAGTTTGCTATTCACTCATCGCGAGCCTTTGTCCTGTCAACGAGTTAGCGTCGCCCACCTTGTGTTTTTTGCTGGAAAAGTTTGAGTTCTTTAGCGGCTGAGAATATAAGACTGTAGTGAAACATTTCAGAAGGCGTCAAGTTATAGTGACACTTGGATAACTTACCACAAGGCGTGTGATAAGAAGCCTGTTTACTTTACAGACACTACTACAGGGGAGCAACACTCAGTCCACGAGTTCACAGGCCCATATGTAATCCGTCTTGAGTCGGTCTGTGAGAACGTGAACAACTCTGACCCAAAGTTAGAATAAAGCACGTAGAAAAAAACGAGAAAAGTCGATGAGAAGGTTTTGTAGTTGCCACAATCATAATTATAAGTGGGTCAAATAAACTCTTTTCCCTGATATGAGCATTGATTTTGAGATTAGGCTATAAACCTATACCTCGTCTTAAATAAATAAATACATATTCACCTTTCAAACATATTTTTTTGGTTTTATTTTGGCATAGTGTATGTACAGTATATACATATTTGATCACTATACTAGTCACCTTCATGTCAACTCAAACTGATTCATCTGCTGCTCATCTTATGCTCTGTTAAAATGTTTGACAGTACATTTTTTGTCATTCTGTGTTTTTTTCTTACCACTGCTTACCAGTTAGAATGTTATGACCCAATATCAAATCACTTTTTTTCTTTTATAGTAGTATCATCCAGTGTTTCAGTGTTTTGTGTTACGTCCACCCTATTTCCAAAGTTGTCTTATGGTGATCTAATCCTTTTTCTCTCTCCTTGTGCTGTGTTGTTCAGAGGTAGGGAAGCTGTTACAAGTACAAAATGGGACGCCTCCAAGCACCAACTACAACGGGGTAGATGCTGTTCATGCCTGTAACATCCTTCAGCAGCTCAAAGCCTTGTATGATGAAGCACAGCTCACAGACATCGTTGTAGAAGTGGACCATGGCAAGACATTCTCATGTCATCGAAATGTCCTTGCAGCAATCAGCCCGTATTTTAGGTAGGATATGCGTGAAGTAAAAGATTGTGGTCAAATGTTAGAATATTCTGCTCAGTCCTCCTTGTTATGTTTGAGCATGATTGAGCACAAGCTGAACTAATTAATTTAGCGTTTGCCTTTTCTCCACCATCGCCATCAGGTCCATGTTCACCAGTGGCCTTACAGAGAGCAGCCAGCGTGAGGTCAGAATCGTTGGGGTGGAATCTGAATCCATGCACCTCGTCTTAGACTATGCCTACACATCCAGGGTCACGCTCTCGGAGTCCAATGTCCAGGCCCTGTTCACTGCAGCCAGCATTTTCCAGATTCCTGCCTTGCAGGACCAGTGTGCCCAGTTCATGATCAGCAGACTTGACCCCCAGAACTGTATTGGGGTCTACATGTTTGCTGATGCCTATGGACACCAGGAACTGAGGGAGCGCTCTCAGGACTATATCCGCAAGAAGGTCAGTAACACGAGCACAGGATTGATTTCTTAACAGTTAATTGCGCTGAGATTTAATAATTGTGTCTGTTGCTACTTCATGCCACTTTTTCAAAAACCTTTATCCAAAGACATTGTTTTGTTCCGGTCCATTAACAGTTCTTTTTGCTGTTTTTGTGGTAGTTCTTGTGTGTGTCATGGGAGCAAGAATTCCTCCAGATGACCAAGGAGCAGCTTGTCAGCATTTTGAACAATGATGACCTCAACGTGGAGAAAGAAGAGCATGTCTATGAGAGCATTGTCCGCTGGCTGGAGCATGATCTGACCGGTCGTGAGGCCCACCTAGCTGAGGTTTTTTCTCAATGCATCCGTCTACCCTTGCTGGATGAGGCATTCCTCAGTCGAATACCTGCTCCCTTCGCTTGTGCCCTTTCACTGTCTAAGGACCCTGTTGAGGCCAAAGCCCGCCTCACTGGCACCAACGGTTGCCCGCAACGCCTGGGTATGACTGCTTCCGAGATGGTCATCTGCTTTGACGCCGCTCACAAACACTCAGTGAAGAAGCAGACGGTGCCTTGCATGGACACAGCGACGGGAAGGGTGTTCAAGCTCTGCAAACCACCCAATGATCTCCGAGAGGTTGGCATCTTGGTTTCCTCAGAGAACGACATCTACATTGCCGGCGGTTACAGACCGAGCAACAGTGAGGTGTCCATAGACCATCGGGCAGAGAGCGACTTCTGGCAGTATGAACATGCAGGCAATCGATGGCTTCCACGTGCACCTCTGCTAAGAGCGAGGATAGGCTGCAGGCTTGTGCACTGCTGTGGGAAGCTTTATGCACTAGGGGGTAGAGTATATGAAGGCGATGGGAGGAATGCATTAAAGTCAGTAGAGTGCTATGATGCCAGGGACAACTGTTGGACAGCAGTCAGTCCTATGCCAGTGGCCATGGAGTTTCACAGTGCTGTGGAGTACAGGGACCGCATCTATGTCCTCCAAGGTGAATTCATGTAGCATAAGTGTAACTCTACAAACTTCCAACTATCAGAAAACATGTAGATATTTAGACAAATAAATTTTATATGTACCAGTATGTTAAAACAATTTGACCACAGCTCTAAATTTTATTTCTGTTTCTGCAGGCGAGTATTTCTTCTGCTTCGATCCCCGTAAGGACTATTGGAGTCACCTAGCCCCGATGAGTGTCCCCCGAAGCCAGGGTCTGGCTGCCTTGTATAAGAACTGCATCTACTACATAGCTGGCATCTGCAGAAACCACCAGCGCACCTTCACTGTGGAGGTATACGACATTGAGAAGAACACGTGGAGCCGCAAGAGAGATCTGCCCTTTGACCAAGCCACAAGTCCGTACATAAAGGCCATGCTGCTGCAGGGCAAGCTGCACCTGTTTGTACGAGCCACACAGGTCATGGTGGAGGAGCACGTGTTTCGTACCAGCCGCAAGAACTCCCTTTACCAGTACGACGACGATGCAGACGTATGGACCAAAGTCTATGAGACACCTGACCGCCTCTGGGATTTAGGTCGCCATTTTGAATGTGTGGTGGCCAAACTTTACCCACAGTGTCTACAGAAAGTGCTTTGAGATAGCTGGTTTTGTGAACCCAATCTATGAGGCAGAGAGGAGTAGTGTGGTCCTGCCTGCCTTGTGCCTGGTGTGTTGCCTTGGGTGTGTGCGCCATAAGGACCATCTTTGGTTAAGTCTTAAGTCATTCAAGCTTTGGTTTAACATGATCAAAATGGGGGTGCTTTTAAAGATTGCAGTATTTTTTTTTTTTTTTCCAGACGGCACCAGCTACCCACACTGATGCTTGTTTAACAGAACCGTACAATGAATCATAAGTGCAATTATCCTATTTTTTGCTTGTTGTTGAGCCATGTTGTTCTATTTTTGTTTTAGATACTTATTATAGGTAAGGATTTTTACAGATGATAAGCATGCGAATGAGGGTGTTGGCAAGATAAAAGTGCCCTCTTGAGATATGGATGCTACGTGTCAGCGTAAAGTGGAAATCTATATCTATATCTATATATAAATAACTATATAAACTATATATTCATACGGGTAATATGAGTACCATAGCTCATTAGTAGGTTGCTGGCTCTGAGGTTTGTGTGTTTTCATTCATTTTTTTCTGTGCTCTTTTTGGCTCATTTTATAGAGGAGTTCTAATTTGAAGTGTGCTTGTGATTTACATTACCTTAGTGTTTTTGAAGCTTGAAGCTTGTATGATATTTTTATGGCCCTCTCTTCCTTCATATGCGTCAGTGTGTCAAACAATACACTATGTGTGGCTTCCGAGCTATTTTTAAGTTTTGTTTGAGATTCCAGTTGCGTGGGGAGGGGGGCTCGTGCCTCTGACTCTTTTGAGTTGGCGTCCATTTTGTGTCACATGCGCAGACAACTTAAATGAAATGTTTAAAAGAGTACTCACTCTCCACATTGGAGAAATAAGGACAGAGTCAAATTTGTGGCAACACTAAGTGGAAAGTTCAGACCAACTAACAGGCTTACCTCAGAAACTTCAGATATGTTTGATTAGGAGAAAAGGGACATTTCAGGCCATCCAGTTGATTAAGCAACTGTGTGAAAAGCTCAGTGTCGAGCTCTGTTGAGGTTGTTTTTCGACACTGGATGATAATTATTTGAAAAAAGGTTGAAAAAGCCTTCCTCTTGAATGCCAAAAAAGAAAAGCATTTGAGGTCTTGTTAGAGTTGATCTGGACATTGAAAATAATTTTGTGGTAGCAATAAGTCATGGAACTGTGATTAGGCTATATTACGTTATATTACCTTAGTAAAAAGTGCATTAATTGTTTCGTGTGCTTGTCTCTGCTAGTGAGAATCATGGTAGTTCCAATAATGATTGTGTGGCTGTTGCATGGGTGCAGGCTTGAAGTGATGCGTAATTTAGTGCAGATCATTTGGGATGCCAATGTGCCTGTGTCTTGAAAAGGGGCATCAGAATCAAAAACTGTTTCTCCTGATGAAGAATATCTGAAAAGTCTTACTCAGCGTTGCACTGAATCACTCTCCACTTCAGTGGTCCTTAGCTGCACACTTTACCAAGCACCCTCCTGAACAAGCAGACTATAAACAAGTGAGGGTGGCCCGGGCTGTGTGCTAATTCATCTAACAGCCATGAATCCGTCTTTTCACGCCATCACACAGAGGACACAAATTGTTGGTGCTGCTTTTTTTTTTTTTTTCCTTTTTCTTTTTTTTTGACAATCTTGTATAGAAGAATTACTACCACCACTGAGTGGCGTTCCCTGTGAAAGTGTGACATTTTCAGTGCCGTCGATTTCCTCATGCAGGTTCCTGTGTCATCTTTGCACTACACATTTCCCTCGTATTTTATCTCAACAAAGAGTGTCCCTCTACTATGAGAAAAAAAAGGTTTTAGTAACCACACAGCAATCAGTCATCACAGAGATGTACATGGAAAACTAATACAGAAGAGTCAGATTCAGTTAGGACGTGAGGATATAACTTCTCCAAGAGAAGGTCCACTGTTGACTGATTTTTAACTAACCCAGCTTAAACAATGCCCTCAAAACAGCCCTCATCAAGTGTGAGAGAAGGTTTGAGCTTCATCCACATGTCTACAGACGGCCATTTGAGAACCAGGAACGGAGAACTCTCAGGATTTCTACTGATACACAGTACTGTATTTAAATGTTTTTGTTATGTGTAATATACTGTACTATAGGTTTGCTGTACTTGCACAGTTTTTTAAACTTCTCTTCAGTTTCTTTTATAACTTGAAAAAAAATAGATGTGATTTTCTTTTTGTCTCCAGTGGCTGTTTTTCTTTTTTTTTTTCTTTATGTAATTACCTATTTAGTTATGGTAGAGTAATCTCTGTGCTCTGTTGAGAAAAAAAAAGATTACCTGCACGAGTGATACATTTTGATTTTTTTCCTCTTCCCTTCTGTTGTACAGTAATATTTCTTTTAACATCTCACTGAAACTAAGCATTACAGATCAAGTAACTACATTGTTACGTCACGTTTCAAACACCAGTCATACAATACAACAAGCTAAAACAAAAGAAAAGAATTACTGCTCTACGTTAAAGCATTGGTGGCCGTTGTGCTGCAATACATAACTCATCCCGGTCATCTACATGCATCGCTTATGGGTGCTATTCCATTGTGTTCTACATGCATTTTCCTCCTTTTTACTTCGCTGGTTTGTCTGTTTTGGGTTATAGTGGTGGTTGAGCTCAACTGTGAAATTCACATTGCACATCATTTGAAAATAAAACTATTAAAGGTGAACATTTTTCATTCATTCTCTCTCTCTTCTTTTTTTTTTAATTTTTTTTTTTACCTAATATGTATATTGTGAGTCATGTCTGTCTGTAGAGATAGAGATGCATTGGGTGAGTCAAATTAGCTGGAAACTGACTGAAGGTTGTGTGGGATGTAGTAACAGTGTCAGACTGCCACACACACACACAGCGCAGCAGTGTGAGCTGTAGGCTGAACAACATGCTAATGATGCTCAAACAACTCTAACCGAGAGGAAACCCCCCTCAGGTCACCGGGGTGACACGTGACCAGACGTCAAATAAAGCAGCAGGCTGGTCACTAACTTTGTGGAGACAAACGAGCTGAGCAGCCGCTCAATGAAAGGTAGGTTTCACTGAGACTTTCTAAAATATGTGTATGAACGCGTGTTTCGTTAATGCCCTGAAAGCTGCAGGTATAACACCGCAGTTTGACGTAGTATTATCAAAGTTATCGATTTTTGTCCACGTGTGAACTCTCGTCCCCCACCCCAGGGAGACTTCTTCCTTTTTTCCCCTCTCTTCCTCTCTCACTCTTCCTTTTTGTGTTTCCTTCTTGAACATCTCTGCATTTACAGTTTGGCCAGTATTCACGCGCACAGTGGTAAGCTCCTCGCGCTGGACTTACTTGTTGTAGTTTTCCCCGTGAATGCAGTTAAATGTACGGCACAACAGACGCGACCTCTCTGGCTCACCACCTAACAAGTACCACCCAAACTTGTCTTGTTTAGACCGCATTAAGAAGACATATGTCCCACTTTTGTCAACGCTGTGAGCCTCATTAATTAGACACGCCGTGTACGGCTGAACAATAACGTTATTAAACTTCATTACTTACAGGCCTCGTGGGGAACTCGAGCTTGATAAAATGATGATAAATCATGAAATATCCGCTTATTCTGTCTTCGCAAACATGACTTCTGTTAACAAACCTTTCACAGCGTCGGAAAACAGTGAAACTTTGATTAAGTTGTTGTATAGTGATACTTTTATTTTGAAATTTGGCTTTTGATTTGCTTACATTAAGTTCACAGACAGTACAGTTCAGTTAAAACTCTTAAACTAAGCATTTCCATTAATCAGTTCAGTTATGTTAGGCCATCTGTTTTATTGTTTTGACAATACAATGTTATGTATGTTTTCCACTCTTTGAACAGGAACATGCCCGTTGCTCCAAATGATGAGTCGGGCTACAAGCCCCTGGATGGTGGTTGGGGCTGGGTGGTGGTGTTTGGGGCCCACATTTCCATTGGATTTGCTTATTCCATGCCCAAAGCCCTCTCCATTTTCTACAATGACATCCAAGAAGACTTGGAGTGCAGCTCCAGTGAAATAGCATTGATGTCCTCTATCATGCTAGCTGCCATGTATGCAGGCGGTGAGTTCATTCAGTCATTATTTGTCTGCCCACACGGAGAAGTAATCAGTATTATCAGTAGCATCACTGTGAACAAATGAGCAGATATTTCACAGTTTGTTTGTTTTGTACTGTTGCCTTGTCTTTGGCATGTGTATTACATGTGTCCCGCGTCTTTCAGTCATCTGCTTGTTGAATTTGTTGTTAAAGGTGATGGTAGGTATTTAGTTCTGTGATGCTCTCTCTCTTTCATGATGCCGTTTACATTGAATATCGGTAGTGTAAGTTAATTATTGACCTTTGAAATAGTTATTTGACAAAACAAATCTGAATCTTGGGTCATGTGGTTTTCATGATTTACATTTAAAATGGAACCCTGTCCTTTGACCCCTCTCTGTTAACCCGTTCCCTCCTGAATGTCTGGAATGTATAGATGCATGCTTATGTAAGGCAGATTTGATCAAGGTCAAATTTGCACTTGCATGTTCAAACAGAACCCAATGTTCTAAATGAACCTAGTTTCAGACCTCTGCAAGCACCATGGAGCTCTTTGTCCCTGTTGTGTTTGTCACGCGTAGTAGTCTTTCCTGTGTTATTGATCAACAGGTAGACCTGCTGCCGTCCAACTAGCAAACAGGGATGTAAACAATGCTGGATGTAATATGTTTTTTGAAGAAAGATATGCGTTCAACACACATTACACCTTTAGGTTAGGCTTTAACAACGACTAGCTTGATGACTACACAGCATTTGTATCAATCACTGCATTTTTTTTTTTTTTACAGATTACAGATACAAAGATTTTCAGTTTATCTGATTTTCATCCACATTTTATGTCCCCATACTTCCCAAATTTGTTGCATTTCCTGTTAAAACAATTCACTGTTCAATGTAAAGTAAATGAGCTTGCTTGTGGTTTGAACATTGGATTAAGAAATAGAAAAGAAGATTAGAACACCCATATAAGCTTTGCAGATAATAATTACAGTGCAGTTAGTTTTTTTTTTTTTTTAAATTAAATTGTATTTATTGCTGGTGTCTTTTTCTGATCAGATTAAAAGTTGGTATAGCACACTGATCAGAAAGAATATTTTATGGGAAGGAAAAAGAAGAAATCTCGAAAGATAATGTGCAAGTTGGTTACCGTGTAATATTTATTAAAACATTGTACTAACTGAGACATTTTACTGTTGAAGTTCTCTCTGGTGGATAAACGTATGTAATGATAACAGCTGCCTTAAATGTAACTTAACTACAATTCTTTGTTACTTATCAGCCCACATATATGCCAGTATATTTTCTTTCAGCAGATATATATCAATATACCACCTGGTTACTGTAAATTCAATAAATTTGCAGCAGAGCAGTTTGGAATTCAGTGAGGTCACATACTGTACCTTCAGGCTATCACCTCTAAATCAATACTCCTTACATGACTAGAGAATTATATTGGCCTGTATATAATAGCCCGCAGGTTAACCAAAGACTGAGCTGTTCTTGTTCTTGTTCTGTCTTTTAGGATTTTATTTTGTTTCCGTAGGGCTCAGACTCACCAAGTTCACCTCTGAGAACTATCACTGATAATGGTCCCCTCATCAAACGCTCTCACATCTTCTGTTAAAAGTTGTGCTTGAACACACCACAAAGACTATAGCTATCGACCGGCTGACTGCAGATTTACATTCCTCATGAGAGGGAGTGAGTAGCCATTGCTATGTATTTAATCATCAACTGACATCATGGCCAAAAGTAAATAACAGTTTCATAGCAAATGGAAAAAAAAGGTTATTTGGGATCTGTGTTCTCTACAAAGAAAACTGTTGTGCTGTATTCTCATTTGGACTAGATAATTAGTAAACTGACTTCACATGAGTTACTGTCCCCTCTGAAATAGTGTTAGACTGCCTAATAAGAGAAGTGACGTTGCACATTTATTACTCACCTGACTTGAATTTAACTATTGACACTGACACTGTTTATTCTGCATAATTCATATGTTTAACTTTTTCCACCTCACATTCAGGTTCAGCGCGCAAGTAATTTAATGTAAAAACGGTTCTATCAAGATAGAATTGTGGTTAGATGCCTGAAAAAGATATAGTAAAATCGCTATTGGCTGCCTGTAACAGGACTGGCACTCATAATTATCCTTACGCCCTGAGGTCAAGCAGCTTTGAGTGTTCTTACAAAACAAAAGTAAATATTTGAGAAATAGAATTTTGTATAATTTTCATCCTGTTTCCTATCACGTCAGTCTTGTGCCCAGATAAATCACGTGTTCAGAAAGACGACGCACAGTGCTTGAAGAAACACAGCCTCCTTATTCATTTGAATGGGACTCCTCCATTGATACGGCATAGGGAGTCCCAACATAGCATCAAAATATTTCCTGGAACTCTATGCTATGTCACCTGGCAAGGTGCTCCATTGTCCAGTTAAATATGGAAGTTCACATATCTAGTATTTTATTTTGTGACGGGAATGGCATGTTCCTTCTGTTCACCTCTGCATATTTTATAGTTGTCACAAAGTTACAACTTTAGCTTTGTTAGTTCCTGTCAGTGTTTTATCTTCTCTTGTGTTTCCCCTAAACCTGCACTAGATGCTTCTATGACGGCTGATTGACAGATATCACATGTGTGAAAGGGAAACAGTTGTTTCAACCACAACAGAGCTTGGTAGATAAGTTACAGAACTGGCCACAAATGAGGCCTGGGCTCCTTTTTTTGTAGTACAACTTTGAAAACTTTTTATCTTCAAAACTGCAACTTGTGCCTTTAGATTAGATGGTTCAGCAGTGGAACTGCAACAATATTTCAACCCTAATGTTTTGCAGAATACAATTTTTGTGTGATGCATGGGTGAATGTCTGCAAAACAAATGCGCCTCGCACACAGGATAGTTGTGGTAGATCACGACTTTTACAAACACAATCTGAGAAATCAGAAGTGACTTTTGTCACTTGTGTGTGTTTGATCTGGTTTCATATAAGACGTATTTGGTGTACTTGGAGTACTACTGGAAAACTTGTTAAATAACTCAACATATAAAAAAAAAAAATCTAAGTATTGTGGAGGCCTCGTGTGAATTTATCAGTAGCTGTTCTCAAGGTTACAGGACAACAGGATATGTGACTCACCTGCACTCAACTCAGAGAGGCCTAACTGGTGAAATATTCCCCTCCACTGTGGCACAGGCACAGGGCTTTATCATATTGTCCTTGGCAAGGCTTCAGCAATGTCACCCAGTGGAGGAGAGAGACAGGGGGAATATATCAGAGAAGGGTTCAGCACACCGGGGTCTGACACCAGGTCCCCATGGGAGAGACGTGACAGCCTTTTCAGAGAACCTCTGACTCAAGGAGTCCGAATGATAAAGTTATAATGGAAGTAGAAATGGTGGTGGTGCGGGAGATGCCCTATTGTGACACAGCTACAGAGAGAAAGATGATCTATCTTTGACCCCCGCAGGCACCTGGTTAACTGTATAAACATCAAGATGGATATTTTTATTTTATGTAGTGTAGTTACAATGGTATAGCAAATACAGTTGTTGAGGTCAGTTCTATAAAGCTTAGCACTGAAGTGAAAAAAAAAAATATTGTGACTTAGTTGTAATTCATTTTCATGCATGTTTATAGGTATAGGCACGGTTCTAAAGGTGTATTTATAGTCAGAAAGAAAGCAACCTACAGAAAGTTTGGGTGCTTCTTTATTCTTCTCTCAAAACTCTATACTTTAGAGCTGAAACAGTTGATTCATTGATTGGATGATCAACAGATACCATAACAGCCACTATTTTGATGATCAGTTTATCATTTAAATACATTTCTAAACATTTTCTGGTTCCAGCCACTAAATATTGAAAATTTACTGTTGTGTTTTTTTTTTTATTTTTCTCTTGAAGATGTCTAATTTTCCACATTCCACTTTTTCCCCACATTTTATAGATGAGCTGGCTAAGAGGATAATAAGATTTATTTATATTGAAAATAATCGTTTGCAGCCCTGTAACTTGAATTAACAGTGTATTTATTTGTGGAAGAACACCAGTACTATGTACTGGAGTCTCATGACATCAAAATGAGCCTGTAGGCAGTGTGATATCCTAACAGACTCCATTGTATAGTAATACAGTAGCTTCAAGATATACAGAGGCCTGAGGGGAAAGCAAAGCACAAAAAATATATTTAGTATGTTCTGTTCAATGGTCAAATCTATGTTCAATGTGGTCTAAAATGTTAGCCCATGTGCTCCTTCTTTTGTTGCACAAACTGTTGGTTGCTGGCTCAATACTAAATCCTTAAAGATTAAGCATTGATGTCACCACCTGTACTGATAATCAAACTGCAAGTTTTCATTTTGGTTGGTTAGTCAAACCAAAACTCAATTTCTTCTTTCAGTCTTACTGCTTTCATCCAACTTGTTTCAAGTCACAGCAGGCAGCTGTTTTCAGCAACTTTGTTCTGATATGTAAATGCAACTGTCTAACCCGTTAGCTATAGCAATTTTATGCAGGCATAATATGCCAAATTTTTGTGATGTTATCGTGTTGAGTTCTGCCTCTAAGCAGCCAAAAACATACAAACCAACATATAGTATGGGAAACCAAAATGTTTGACATCAGAACAATCCATATATGAAGGAAGTAAAAACACTTACTTAGAATAATATTAAGAATGCAGGCATTCAATTCATCATAAATATATCTTTTGAAGGAATACAGACACGTTTTTTTAAGACAACACACATTTCATTTTAGTATTTATTTTTGTCCTTGTGTATTGAGAAATTAATCACCAGCCATGGTAAACATGCTCTTGAAGACAGTAAAGACGGCAGGTGTAATCCTCTTACTGCTCACTGAGCTGTTTTCAATTATCACCATCCACACAGAGGCCTTTCCCACCGCTGCAGCATGTTTCAATAATCATGGCAGCCCATATGTTAGTTTGATTGATGCCCTCTCCATTTTTCTATATGAATTGAGTAAAATAAATAAATATTCAAATGATTGGTCTTTATAGCGAGGCGAAAAAACAAGTTTTCATTACGGCGTGCTGCAATAGGACTGGTGGTGCAATGTCACTATTTCAGGCAAGGTTATGAATGAAGGGAAGAGTGACAGCATATAAAAGGCTGTTTAATTGTTGATTGATCACTGAGTGCAGTATTTGACATTATCAGGGGAGACTATAATGAGTCGCCGAAGTTTCTTTGCAGCGGATGCAAATGTGCGGAGGTGTTCCATCACTTGCTGCGTTGTCCCTTTGCCCTTGTTTCAGACCTAGAGTGAGAACTGGTCCTGTAGTATGTAAATAAATTGCTAACTAACCGTTTACATTGAAATGTAACATATGATCATTCTGAATCACTCTTTCATTTTGTCTTCTTTCTCCTTTTTGCAGGACCAGTGAGCAGTTATTTGGTCCTTCGGTTCGGAAGCCGGCCAGTAGTCATAATGGGTGGACTGATGTGCGGGGTCTCTATGGTAACTGCTTCCTTTGGGAGCTCCATCATTTACCTCTACATTTGCGTTGGCATCATTGGAGGTACAGTACTTTATTTATATTTATATTTTATAATTATAAGTCCTATACTTCCTTCTTTACAATATCTTATGACACTACTGCCTCAAAAGCTTTAGTCCGGTTGATTTTAGTAATTGCACACCAGCCTAGGGAATTCAATTAGATAAGTATTTGATCACATCCCAAAACTTACACAAAGTTCCTGATTTTTGTGAAATCAAGTGAATAAGACAACCAGTTTTATAATGGATCCAAGACTTGTTTATGTTTTGCTTATGATTCCCATCAGCCGTGGTTAAGTACCTCTGGGTCAGGGAAAGTCTGCATCTTTTCACATCCCTTCAGAATCTCTGGATTGCCAGATCTGCTTCCCTTGACTGGGTTGTCGTGCTGTTTGTCAGGGGCCCAGGGCATATGTCCCACCTCCTGGGGTGCAGTCAGAGCACCAAGGGGACCAGGACTAGAACGGTAATTAAGACAGTACCATCGCTGATCCCAGAGAGCATGGTCTTGCGTGGCCCTCTGTACTCTCCCGTAGGCTCCCATCATGGTCGTCACATGGGGGCTCCCTGCCACCCTGCGAGGCTCATTACCCTGCCAAGGACTGCTGTGAAGGATTAATAGGCCCAGCAAGTGGCTGGGCCATGTGTAGTGCCTGGGGGCATGTATGTGCCCTGCTCTGCTCCCCTGTGCCCTGGCACACTGACACATAGGCACTGGGCAGTTCCACCCTACCAGATATATGCTTACACACATGCATACACAAATACACACACATAGGCTAGAAGATGACCCTTTAGATTAGAACACCCCAGACTCAGTCAGTAGCTTTTAGTGAGTACATATTGCTCCCAGTCAAGATTTCAATTTGAATTGATTACCTTTCTTTGTTGTTCCTCTGCACCTTTTTCTGAAAAAGGCATGAACAATGTCAGGTCAGCTTTTCAGCTTTATTGTCATTATAAAACAGAACAGCAGTTGTGGATTCATAGATTTTATAGATCTGAAAGGTTCACATTTATCATTATGTGGGACAATGACAGATGCTCAAGTGATAAAAGTTGTAATAATGAAAGTAAAAATTGAAATGCTGAAAAATGTGTCAGCTATGCAGTGCTAACATGACGCTATGGTTTATCTGAGAAGCAGTGAAGTATTTTTTTTATCATGCAAACCCAGGGTTGAAATCCCAGCTGATGGTTCCCGTGGCTTGGTCATGTATTTGACCAAACACAATGGACAGTGTTTGTTAGTGGGAAGCTGGTGAGGGATTATTTCCTTGTCTCTGGTGAGTTAGTACAGGGAGGGGGTAGGATCACATGTCTTGTCATGCCTTAAAAGGTCAAAAGAGGAGTTAAGAGTGATAAGGATTGTGGGAAAACAAACACAAAATAGAAAAAAGACAGTTGAACATATTGAATAAAGTTGATCAAAACTGTGAGATGTGTATGGTAGCGTCATTTATCAGTATTTATCCGACTTAAATAGTTGCAACACACTTCACTCTGAGTTCTGTAAATGAGGCACCATGAATTGATCTTTATGAATGTGCCAGCTCAGGCGTGCTGCAATCGCATTGTTGAGGAACTTTAAACCATGTATTGATAATGAGCAAATGACCTAAAGATTTCCCCCGGATGTTGAGAAATCTGGACTCTCACAAATTTGAAAAGACACACTCTATCAGTAATGGGGAGTAATGCAAATCCATGCAAAGATCTATAAGTTTTGATATGGTAATGCTCTGTGTGGACCCACCTATACTCCCTGGCTTGACATATTCATGAAAAAATAAAAACCTAGAGCATTATCACAGAACCAGAGAAGAGAGTTAGTTTGACATTGAAACAGGACTATATAGCATTCTCACTATCTACCTGTAGCATCAGTCATCTTCTTGGAAAATAAGGTGCTATTAAATTGAATTTTTGGAGTAAAAAGGCAAGTGAATGAATGTATTACCCAGGCGCTCTAATTTATTTCTACTTAAATAGAGAAATTATTTCTGAAATAATCCCCCCATTCTATAATGAGATTTTATCAAGCAAAAGTGAAATGAGATGGAACTTTAATGAGCACCAAGCTTGTATCAGTCTTGATTTAATTTAGGGAGTACCCGCTGGAGTTTAGGTTCATGAAGGTTTTCTTAGTGCAGATTTTTTAACTGTGATTTTTCTGTCTATACACAGGTTGCGGACTCGCCTTTAACCTCAATGCATCTCTCAACATCATCAGCAAGTATTTCCTGGTCAGGCGTCCTTTAGCCAACGGACTAGCCATGGCTGGGAGTCCAGTGTTTCTATGTATTCTGGCCCCTATCAACCAATTGTTACTGGACAATTATGGCTGGAGAGGAAGTCTACTTGTCTTGGGGGCCATAATGCTCAATTGTTGTGTTGCTGGAGCCCTGATGAGACCTGTTGCACAGCCGCCGCCTTCTCCACCTGAACAGAGAGTAGAGGAACAGCCAAACAACAGCAACACTAGCCTAAAAGAACGCTGTTTGAAGAATATTAGCTTCTTTGATGTGTCCTTCTTTAAGCATAGAGGCTTTATAATTTACCTCTTTGGAAGCATAATGTTCATCTTTGGTGCCTACGCACCCTTTTTGTTTCTGTCAGCTTATGCAATTAGCCAAGGCATAGATGAGCACTCTGCAGCTTATCTGCTCTCTTTTATGGGCTTTGTGGACATGGTCGTCCGGCCTGGCACAGGCCTAGCAGCTAACAGTAAGTGGATCAGGCCTAGGATCCAGTACTTCTTTAGCTTTGCTGTGACTTACAATGGGATATGCCACTTAGTGTGTCCACTGATACACAGCTACTCCGTCCTCTTACTCTATACATTTTGTTTTGCCATGAGTTTTGGCATGGTTTTCGCCCTGATATTTGAATGTCTTATGGACCTCATGGGACCACAACGTTTCCCCAGTGCTGTCGGAATGGTCACCATCATCGAGTGCTTCCCCATGCTACTGGGACCACCCATTGCAGGTAACTGTGCACACTGACCACAAACTGTCCATTTACACACACGATAGAGACAGTCAAAGTAAAAAAAAAAAAAAAAAAAAAAAAAAAAAATTAGAGCCCTCAGCAATACCCTTTTCCATGTTTATCTGAATTGCTGAATCTAATTTGCCAGGCACAGGCAGCAGTATTTACTTTCAGCTCACTTTAGATTGCCTGCCGCTGTCTTTTATGCAGCTTAGAGGCCTGGGGAAAGGGAAAAAGTATTTGGACACACTTGGAAAAAAACCCATTGTTACAGGAGAAATATATGGGCAGTTTGGAAAAAGCTCTTTTGAAAACAATGCAGCAAAGATAAATTCATTCTTTCTCCTTTTGTGTGTTCTCTGTACTAGTTGTGCAGTGCATTATGTAGTAGAGCTCAGTTGCCCACTGAGCTGTCATTACTGTAAGACAGAGCAGGATTATCACTGATGGGTAGGGGTGTTTTGGGGTGCATGAGTGGACCACGAGAGTAGTAATTGGTCACAGTTATTTTCTTGTGCTTATTGCTCTGGCTTGTATGACATGTCTTCTGTAGGATTTGGCCTCAATGTAAATGATTTAACATTTTGAGGTGACATTTGTGTGCATTCTTTACATTGACTACGTTAGTATGCTGTGCGCTACCAATAGAGCTATGAAAAGTACTATGAACTTTGGATCTAAATAAATAAAACTATGTTCTGGCTGTGTGATCCAAGCAGAAGTCCAGGCTGAGCTAAAATAGTTTGAAAGTAAAGACAAAGAGGCAGAGCAGTAGCTTCACGCTTGAGAATATTAAAACACACAGAAAATAATGTTTTTGACTGTGAACTATACACTACGTGGCCTTTACTGTATGAAAAAAAGAGAAAGTTTTGAGTGAATAAAAAAATGTCAGTTTGGTGCTAAATAAGCAAAGATCGTCCACCTCTTCTGTAAATGGCTGTGGGAAACCTTGAATCCAGTTTGCCTTTTACTGTCAGCAGTTGGCTCTCTCTGCAGTTCTCGTTTCAGGAACATTGCACAGGGGTCCAAGGTTTCCCACAGCGTTTTGTCGTGTAGTCGACCCACCTTGACTGAAAAAAGTAGCTCCCAACATCAGAAGTGTCAGTGTGAAAGTAGACACCAGGCTGAAGTTGGTTTCTAGTGGAGACACATTTTACCCATTGAGGTGAAACAGTACAGTGTCCCGTCTGTGTGATGATCAAAGTGCATTCTCTACAAGCGTACACCAGAATTAAATTTAAGTGGATTTTTGTTACTCTAAACCACAGCATTTCAAAGTCTGACACCGTAGGTCCACCTCAGACAGAATCAAGACAAATTGGCAGCATTAAGTATGCCAAATTAGCTGTTAGCAGGATGGACATGCTACTGGATTACTGGTACTGAAGGAAAGTCCAGCTGAAAATGAAATTAATACATTTTATTTTGTCTGCCTACAACATACATACATATCTACTTGGTTAATAACCTGTCCTGTGTTCTCCTTTAGGAAAAATAATCAGACACCAAAGGGGACAAAAAGTTCATTTCATTTGTATGTACTGTATAGCCTATATTGGTTTCATGATGGTGATGTCTATCTACATAGATGCCTCATTTTGATACAGCCAATCAAATCTTCCGTAAAGCAGTAATTCACTGGAGTTCACAGGCAGAACAGATGGTCACACTGGGCCAGACAGCAGCCTGCCATGCAACACAAGAGCTACAGATTCTGAACAACAACTCACATCAGTTTTCCTGCTGAAGTCTCATCTAACTTACAAACATGAACACATTTCTTGTCAGGTACAAGCTACAAAAATAATAGAGCTGCTGCTGGTGATAAATAAATAGCTAAAGTGTCGCTATTTCTCTCTTATTGCCTGCACATCCACAAGCACATTGGATGCTTATCTTAGATCATAAGTCATATGATCATAAGCAAACATAATAATCTACCATGCCAAAGTGCCTCAGGCTGGCAATCCACCCAAATTGTCTTGCTCTTTGCTTTTACATTTTAATAAGAAAAAAAATATTAACAACACTACATTTAAAAAAAACCCAACATCTGATATAGCAGTATCTTGTGTATGTGTGCCCAGATTTGACCTGGGATATCTGCAGCAATCAGGTGCTAAAAGTATTAATGTACTTTAATTGCCTCTGTGAATTGTGCTGCGTCACAGCTGCTGTTGCTCCAACTGCTAACACATTTTCACAAAAGCAGCATTCTCCCATCCGTCACCTCACACGGTATATTTGCTTCACGTCTCTTGCTTACCAACCCAACAAATAAACAGAGAAAAAGCCTCTTTTCATGTGATAACTAAGTGCATGTCTCCAGCATGCTTCTGTCTCTCATAGATTGAAGTGTTGGACAGCTACCTTCATGGTCTAAATGGCTGTGTAATCAGAAGGATATTGTTTACTTCCTTGCCATTTTCAAGATTAGTACGCTTGTAAAACCCTCACTATATATATATATATATAAAAAACTTTGTTTGAGTCAGTAAAACAGAAGAATGGAGCTTGATGACGGTGACAGTCTCATTGGCAAAAATTGTTTTCAAGTGCCAATTTGTAATCAATAGAACAAAAGCACTTTGAGTTTAGGCCTTGCTGTTGGAATGTGGCAGCGACCAAAATAGGCAGACAAATAAATGTGACTGCTGATGCAGCTACTTTGTTGTGCAATAATGTTAGAGAAAAACATCTCGCTGGATGGTGATTTTTTTTTTTTTACTTTCAAAGTTAAATGTAGTCACTGAGCAATGACACTTGGATTTGTTCATTTAGATGTGACCGATAAGTTGGGGTTATAATTTAGTTCAGACAGTTCAGGTTTAGAGCTAAAACGATGGGTCAATCAGCAACTCTTGTGGTAATTAATCATGTTTTAATTGAATTTGTTCTCCGGTTTATATCACTGTTAACTGAGTTTTGGACTCTTGGCCAGACAAAACAAGACACTTGAACATATCAGCTTTTTTTTCTGGGAAACTGTGGACATTTCTGACAGTTGCAGACATTTTTTAGGCACAAATTGGTCTCAGAGGGCTTTCGTATAACACACTGTTAAACACTCAGTATATCTTTAGAACTTATGTTTAGAACCAAAACTGCCAGCATCACTAATTGCAATAAAAGATTAATCAATGCTGATTGCACTCAAGATGTTCTATATCATCATTGACTCTTAAAGAAATGTGACTATGCGGAACAACGCTTGTCACTTATGTCATACCATAGTCAGATGTATCCTGCAGTCACACTAACAGATTTTATTCCAACACGTTGGAAAAAGTACTGGTTCGCTGTCTGATTTTTGATCTGTGGCTGTGGCCTTTTATGTGATTTGAGTGTGCTAGGCAGCACAATACAGAAGTAAAAAAAACAATTTAACTCTGCTTAACCCACATGAGGAATTGTATTAGCTATTACATTAACCACATGCACAGTGTCAACCGCAAAGCTTGCTCCATATAGAGTATGCGGAATTATTAACGCTGTGCATTTCCAATCTATTGAATAGCACACAGAGTAACCTTCAAGTGATGTGCTTTAAAACCTGTCAGGCACAGAATAAACAAATTATCAAAATGGCCAAAGTTCTAATTTAGGGCCCAGCTTGTGTACCAATCAATATGCCAACTTTCAAGTTCACTCAGAGAGGCCTGTTTAGTGTCCTAGATAAATACACAGAGGACGTACAGTACTGTAGCTGCACATGATTTAATCAGCTGTGCATATCAGCCCAAACTTTTGCTTTGCCTCCAACCTGAGTTTTAATGAGGTGAAAATTTATAGGCCCCCCAGTTTGTCTGGTGCGACCCTGTTCTGAGGCGCTCATTTAATAGGGTAAATAAGTGCCTCCCTGCACGTCTAACGTTCTCCTCCAGAGGGCACAATCGTTATGTCTCCCCTAACTAGTCTGCTTGTTACTGCTCCCCCAAACCTCGGGGTCAATCCAATTAGGAGGAAGTGAGGTAAGTGGGTGTAATTAGCCTTTTGCTTTGGGTGTTTAATGACGCTCAGTTCAAACTCTCGTCATTGAAGTCCTGTACCTGGGCCATAATTAAGCTGTGAATACATTAAAAAAGGGGTGACTATGCCAGATGGACTTAATTACCGCTCAGCCAATCAAGGACTGTCTTAATGAGGGCGATGGTCATTGGCATACACGCACCAGATGAATGCTATCAATCAGATGATACAGCCTGCACTGAGACGGCCGAAAGTGATCCAAATGCAAAGTGACCCTTCCTAGTGTACAAGTAGTACAGTACAGTATGTGCGCACACACAAACATCATTATCATCATCGCTTGTTGTAAAAATGCTAATTGGTGTATTTAACGAGACCTACCAAGGAAACGGCCTTTTAGTTTAATAGACGTTTATAAGATACTATAATGTGCTATGCTATAAAGGTGCCTTAATGGAGCCAGTCATAGCCAAAGAGGTGGAGGAAAAAACAATGGAACCGAGTTGTCAGAAACACTACAGAGTTAGATGATAGAAACAAATGGTTTACAAATATATATTTTTCATCATTGCTGTAAAGTATTGTTGCTATTGTTGGGGAGAAAAAAAGAAATGTATCTTCTCTTTGCTGAATTTGTCAAAAATGGGATCATTTGGGTGACTTTAATGACGATCAAGAGAACACATTCCTCCTCAAAGTGTTCCAGATACTGAACAGCGCTGTCAGTGATTCAGTAAGGGGTTAAAATGGTATAAAGTGGGGATTGTAATACAGTGAGATGGACAGACAGACAGACAAACCGTCACACATGCTGAGACTAGGAGAGATAGTGACACTGGCCCATCGATCCATGTCTGGAGGCAGGGGGGTGTCGGGGTGGGGTGCGGTTAAGACTCTGAAAACCTGGAGGCTTAAATCTGATCTAAACTACATTTGTCACTTTCCTGCAGAATTGGCCTTGATATTTATGGCTCTGAGAATGGGCCTCTCTTCTGATTCGTTTCGGTAGCAGCCGTCCAAATTGCCTTCCCAGAGATGCAGGGAGAGCCAGGAAGGGTGTAATGGCCCTCTGTCATTTCCGACATGGCTCTTCTCAAATTGGCCCGTGGTCACTCTAACTCTCTTGAACACACACGCACATGAGCCAAACCAGAGTTTGGTCTTGCACTTCACCTTCAAACTTGATTGCTGCTCGAATGAAGATACTATTCAGAGGCATATTGTGTTTTGCTTGTCACTGTGTGCAAAATTTCCAAGTGTGTTTTTGATTATACAGACATAGTGTGGCATAAAATGGATAGAAGGGACACTTGCTTGGTTTCACAACATATTTTTTCTGCCCTTCTCCACACAGGGTTGCTGGTGGACATCACGGGTGACTACAAGTACCTTTTCATATTGTGTGGCTCAGTGATCTTCACTGGGGGGCTCTTCCTCTTTGTCATGAACATCTACAATGACCACGTGCTGAAAAAAGAGAAGAATGCAAAGGACAGAGAACAGAACCGACAAAACATGGAGGACCAGGACCATAAAGACATTAAACAGACCCCTAAGGCAGTGATGGAACAAACTGAGCTTGAGGTTTCAGAGGAGAACGGAGCCCAGAGAGATCTAGAGATTGCTGAAACACCAAATTAAATGAGATTAGCCTGCATACCAGGGGCATATGTGTAGGGAGAACATGCCATCACTATGTTTCTATAGTAGCCCAGAATGGACAAATCACACACTGGCTCTTTTTCAAAGTTTTTTTTTTTTTTTTTTTTTTTTTTTTTTTTTTTTTTGCATTCTAAATGCTAGACACTGGACCTTTAATACAACCTAGGTACTAGGGATTTCCAGCTTCTCACAAGCCAAGTTTCGATCCAGTTATAGTGCAAATTTTAACCAAAAATTAAAGTGCCTTTCCATTCACTGCGGTTTGCAAAGAGGAGGAGTAGGTTTGTCGGGATAAATAGCTGGTGGCGCTAATTCTTCGTTCAGTTTACATTAAATCATTGCATAAGAAGAGCATGCAATAAGATGACAAGAGAAGATGAGTGCCTGTCAAACCTCATACAGTCAAAAACAATGTAGAAAATGTGGCATTTCTGTTTGTTTCACGTGCTAATTTGAGGAAGATTACAGTCTCCTCATTGCTCAGACATTTTCTTATACTGCAGTTTTCATTGCAGTCATCAAACAAGACTAAGACAGTCATGCCTACAGTCATGCTAGCAGCTCTGTAAGGCTGTACTTAGGCATATCAATGCTTTAAACTAAAGGCTAACATCAGCACACTAACAAGCTCACAATGATGATGCTAAACATGCACATATGCAGTGCGCTGCAGTAACTGTAGAGATCTTACACTTAAAACCACAAATGTCGCATCAAGGATCACCAAAGTCAGGAAAATTCATCACTACACTACATTTTTGTACATTCATCCACCCACTTATCATGTAAAAGATATTTATATATTTAATTCTTTAATAAGATATATAAATATAAAATGTAATGGTGAATACTTAGATCTGCTAATGGCGCTAGAGGAAAGTCAACAGGCTTCATCTTCTGGGGATCATGAGATAAAATTCACACGTCAAAGTGAATGCTGAAATGCACAGAAACCTAATACTTGAACATGTACATTTAACACATACACCTTTAATTGTAACTGTTTTTATGGTAATGTCCATAACCTCAGGCATAGTTTGTACTTGCACTGTTAACATTTTGAAACTGACCACAGGTTTCGCAAATGAAATACTGTAGCCATCAGCACAGGTGAGGATGAAACAGGAAGTGTTAAAAGTGTAATGCATTCATCTCCTTTTAAGTTAAGTTAAATCATTGTCACTAAGTACTAAAGGCTGTAACGCACATACAGTAGCAAAGTCTGTTACTGAAGTGTGACATTGACTTGTGATCATATAATACTGTACTTAATGCTTTGAACCGTGTGTAACTATTTATTTAATTTGAACTTTTATGCTGAAACACATTGTCTACGTAAACTACATGTGGCCTACAGTAAAGTAAAGTAATAATGTTGTGTAAACATTTAACAGTGTCATTTGCTACATGGATGAGAATGGATGCGCATGCTCTGGTAATTGATTTGACTGAGTTGGAGTGAGTGACAGAGAAAGAATAAAGATTTATGTTTTTTTTTTTTTATAGGTTTTTGTTTTAAGGTGAAGGGAGCTTTTTTGGGGATATTGTGTTCCAGAGAATTTAATGAAAGCTTAAATTTACCAGTTTGATTGACAAGTTGTGTGTTTTTTAATACAAATGTATGAAACAGATTTTGTCAGAAATGCGTCTTCTTGTTGCTAAAGAGGAGAACGAATGTCTCATTTCTTTCAACAAGTACTTCCAGGGCAGAAGCAAGTTTTAGCATTCCACATTCAACAAAGTAAATGATGCTCAAACACAAGACAAATGCCGTCAAATGAATATCTGCCATGCAGCTTCTCAGTGTTGGTGGCTGTGTCCAATTTTTCACGACAATTAGAGCACTAGGGAACAAGTTTGGAAATGTCAGCAGCTTAAGGGCGTGAGCACCTAATGAAGCAAGGCCCGGATGTTCCAGGCTAATGCTCTGAGCTGCATGTAGCCTCACACACATCAGCAAATCAGTGGGCCAATAAATTAGAAATGAGCGTGCAAACACACATACACACATTTTTGCTGTCTCCTGTCCCTTTGCTGAATATTATGCAAGGTCTTTGGACATGACAAGGTGGAAAGATACCCCAGAGACAAGTCAATGGACACTGCGGCTGGAAATCTGTTTATCATTATTATATTTCCTTTCACCCCCTGTTCCCCTCTGGCCTGCTGACCCTCCTCTACAGCCCGCCCTCCCCCACAAGGTGTGTTCCCTCTCAGCTCCATCACTGTTGTCCTCCAGTCTTCTGGGTCTCCAGAGGGCCCCTGTCCCCCTAAGATTTATGAATAACATGCCTTGAGATAGATTGATATTTTACTTTATTGTGTAGCAATAAGCTAAGTTGCTGTGTTATGTGGCTATTCTGTCAGTAAACACAAGCAACATATTTGTTTTCTCCTCTGAGATTAATATGAGCCACCCCAGAAGGAAAGTTCTCCTTCCTTTTGCTGTTCAGACCCTGTTTGTGTTTCTTTGACTTAAAGACGAGACGGGTGCTTGGTTCAAAGGTGGTCTGCCGCCTTCGCAAAATTTTATTTAATTGCAAAATAGCTCAAAACACACTAAATGGCATCCATGTTTTCAAATTAAAATTGAGTTCATAAACAGGAACAGAAGCTGTGATTGAGTTTCTTGCTCATCTCTTAATGAGGACTACAATTAGAATGAATCGCCATGTACTAATTGTAATTGACAGCTCTCAGTTAAATGTCAGTCCTTGTTAAACCAGTAGCCAACTTGGGAGTGCGTGATTGTAATTGGGAATCACTCTTCATGAAAACATCCCGCCTGCGTGCACCAAACATTTGTGTTCATCAGCATCCATAAATTGAGCGGAGTGCGGACAAGAGACCGGAGTCTGGATGTTGATTATCAGCCCTTCTCCTGACCTTTGGATCTGCGCGAAGCAGATCTCGGTTGTTTACAATAGGTGGCTGACCTGATGAATCTGGAGTGGTCTTACACAAGCGAAGAGTCGGAGACAAGTGGGAAGGAAAGAATATGCTCCCAGAGGGCTCAAAGAGCAGTGGCATCTATCAACAGAAGAAATTGAATGGGATGTTTCAGAGCAGCAGAGATTAGATAGGCCCAGGGTGTTGAGCAAGCACGGGATACAAATGTAATGCTTCCCTCGCCTGAGTGAGATCAAACTTACAGAACACACATAGGCACACACACTGAGCATCCTACAGTGGCCTTTAGGTATGAAGTAGAGATGTGACGCTCTGTTATTTGCTCAGGGAGTACACTGAGGGATAACGCCGGATAACACCAGATATGTGCTATTTCAACATTAGCCACGTCAGGTATCATGTGATTCCCACTGGAGTGTTGGTATTAACATCTGAGCAAAAGTTCATCAAAAAGGGCTTACATCATGGGTTTCGTCGTGCCCTGTTTAAAATGTCACAACATGTTCGTATGAGGAAGGTGATATTTCTTTTCCACAACTAATATGTTTGATTTTGAAGACAGACTTCAAAACATTGAACACATTGAGCCATGTAAATATCTTTAGACTCGAGTTGATTATTATTCAAATATCATTCATTCACAATCATCCCATCTGCCCCCTGGAGACTCTCAGAAAACACCACAGTGATCACATACTGAGGAGTGTTACATCGGCATTGTGCACTATACCATGTCCTTGATTTTCTGATTTCCATTTGAATATAAGGTAATCCAACATTAATAAATATGCAAAGGCAGGGCTGTACAATAAACTAGTTGATGTTGCTCTGTATGCTTTAACCCTGATCTTTTCTCTTGCTTGCTGATGGAGGAATGATGGAGGTGCTCATGGCCTTGTTATAGAACCGTTTGACATTGTGGGAAACGTGCTTATTTACAGTTAGAAGAAAAGAGTGATATCTCTAATTTTCATCTGGTTAATGTATAGTGACAGTTGGCTGCAGCTAATTAGCAGTCCAAAGGTAACACAGTCCACCTACCAGCACACGCAAGCCCCATGTATCGAACTAGAATGGAAGGACTCACTATCTGTCTGTACAGTATGCTGTTCCTTTGATTTCCTTGAAAGTCAACTGATGTCATGTGACTGTGAAGTGTGACGTTCATCCGATAGACTTTGCGTGTGTGTTTCTGATGAGGAACTGCAGTGTCAAGTGCAAGCTCTGTAGCTGGACAAGGACACACTTATTCATTGTGTTATTACCTGTGCTAGTACACGCTATAGTGACAGTGTCTGGAGAAGGGAGTCCTATTGACTGTTACACCAGCAAATGGCATGCTGGGTATAATTTGGTCTCTGTTGCTCGCCACCGTGCATTCAACAACAGATGAAGAAAGAGCGACTGTGCACTGTAGCAAAAAGCTCAAGGTTCAGGTTTATTTGTCACGTGTAAGTTAACACAGGGTCAGCAATACAATGAAATTCGGAAGAGAGGGACTGGTCAGCTCAGCATAAGAGCACTAAACAGTGTAACAGTGCTACACATACGAATAAAAATAAGAATAAGATAGAATACTATAACATATACAAGGAATACAAAATAAAGATGCTAAATATAAATAGACTAAAATCGAATGTGCATGTCTTCTAATACGTATACAGGTATTGAAGTGAGCTGTATAAATAGACATGACATACTATAATATGCACATGTAGTCTTGTCAGTTTACTATTTTGTTATGCTAAACTCAAACATTTCAAGAATCAGCACAGGAACATTCCAAATGAACACTTAAAATATCCTGGTCACAAATATCTAAGTAACGTGTTAGCAATGACAGTTAAAGTTGGACATTTGGATATTGTTTTACCTCTAGACAGAAGTTATTTCCCTCCAGGGAAAGGTTTAGGATTAATGCTAACTACTCCTCAGTTGGCGATAGCGTCACATTCATCAGACTATATATGTGAGCGGTGAGTCTTTGCATGGGAAAGAGAGACAAATAGGAAAAGAGAACCACAAGATGTGGTGGAATTGGTGCAAAAATAAAGAATGAAAGGGCTGTAAAAGGGTTAGACAAAGTAAAAGAAGGGGGGTTTACTACTTGGGGAGGTAAAGCAAACCCCTTTCCATCCATCATTCCTGTCTCTGTCCCGTCCACTGAGCAGGAGAGGTAATGAAAGTAATTTAACGTACATCTATAATTAATATGCTCTCTTTGGGCAGTGTGGTTAGGCCGAACGGGTGATGGAGTGTGTTTATTATGTGTGTGTGAGGGAGCTGGCATGACGGGGCACTGGGCCACTGACATGGTAATTCACTAGCCATCACTCCAGCAGCGTTGAGGTCAGATTGGTGTAGCTATATGGGGCACCGCCGGCTTCACCGCTCCCATAGGTGCGGATGGAAAGTGGGTTTTTGTTCTTTCTAGTCTCCTCTCCTTTTCTTTCCTGCTCTCTGAGTCTCCTGAAGAAAGGGGAGAAAGGAGGCGCAGCACGTAGCAGCGCCCCGGGCCAATGTTCTCCCTCTATGTGTCCTGCTCTTTCTGTCTTTCTTTCTCTCCTTGCCTTTCTTTCTCCCTTCTCTCTCCTTCTCTGTGCTCTCTGGTTGGTTAGTAAACTCCATTTCTCCCTGTCTGGCTGGCTCCGCCACTTTCTCTTTATTTCTCCTAATATTCTCTCCTCCTCCAAGAAAAGTGAATGCACTTCAGGAATTCCTTTTTCTTTCTTTCTTTCTTTCTTTCTTTCTTTCTTTCTTTCTTTCTTTCTTTCTTTCTTTTTTTTAAAAGAAAAGACTGCTTTGCACAAACACAGTTCAAACCCGACTGCCCTCAGTGCTGTCTCCTTTTGAAACTCCCTGCTCTTTGAATACCATGCGTTTGAAGAGAATGCCCTCTGCATTTCCTTTACACAGTCACTCAAGTGCGCTCGCGCACTCTCTCGCATTCACACACACTCACAAACACACAGGCACATTAGGCTCATGTATGAATACAATCACGCATGCACAAATACACACATTCACAGAGAGGCGAGCATCAGTATACACACGTACGCGCACGCACCTACATCAATTTTCGGCAGTGTCACTGATATAGAGAGTGAATTTCTCTCCCGCTTTGAACTCGTACTCCCTCATTTCATGTCTCTCTTATTCACTCTCAGGCTACAATTATATGCATGGCCTCACTCCAGCTACTGGCCATTCTCCAGTAAAGGTCTAATTCAGGTTAAACTGCTTACATGCATCTTTTTATACCGTTTAACTGAGTGTTTGTGTTGTTGCCTTGAATAAAGCAGCTGAAAGGTTCGCTCAAATAACTTTATTACTTTATTACAAATAACATCCTATCTATCTCTAGCCGTGCAGAGCGTTGCAGATAGTTCTATGGTTTTATTTGCCCACGATCTTTTCACCATTACTCTGGATAATCCAAGAATTATCATGTCAACAGGATTTATATGAGGTGATTCTTTTGTGGAGCAAGATGAGATTTATTTGTTTTTTATCACACAAAGTGTCAGAGCAGCAGAAGTGCAAGAACAGATGCAGAGATAAGTAACTTTAAAAATAAAAGCTGTGCTAAATACTGTGCTGTGAGCTCCACGACCAATAGTCCATTCACCTCCACGTGTTAAAGAATGAGTCTGGTGATATTATATCTTTATATATCTTTTTCTTATTGCTACGACTGTGTGTGATTCACAGCCTCTCTGTCACAGAGCATATTAAACGCACATCAGTGAACCGCATTGTACTATGGGACACGTTCCTTCACTGTGATGTACTTGGACACTGTAGTTCATTTTGAGTCCCACAGTTCTGCTGCCAGAGGTACTCAGTAACGTGCATCAATCTGCTGTTGGAAACAGTCCTTAAAAACACATTGTTCGCTCCTGTGTGAGACCCACAATGCACAGCTGAACTTGCTTAGTGCTACAGACGGGAGGAAAGTCAGACATATTTTTGTTTTTTGTAATTTCATGGGATTCAGTGTCAATAATTTAGAATAACATCAGCCTTACACATTAAAACATGGACAAATAAAACTAAGATTAGTAAAGGTAAATAAAATCTTAAATAAAATCTTCTTGGAGTAAACTGATCCTTTTCTCCCTTTTTGACTGTGCAAGTGTAAACTACTTCTAATCAGGCAAGGAAATGGCAACCCCAACTTCTTAAAAGAAATTATACATTTCTAGCTTGACAAAATACGCTTGAACAATAACCTTGTGATGATTTATGTTTGCCTGAGTTATGGATATTAGACTCGATGACCAAGAGGCAGTTTACTTTGAGTGAATTCTCATTGCATGTAAATGTCGCTGCTATTTCTTTCTGCTTCCCTCCCCTGTCGACTGTCCTTTCCCCCTTCTCTGTGCCTGCGTGTGTTTAAGGCTTTGTCAACAGATGTGGAGAGGGTCACTAGGTGTGCAGACTTTGCCAGCCAAGTGCCCACATGTCTGATTTTAATGGGCAGCATATGGAGGCGGTGACTGATGAGTGGGACTCGGCCGGTGACAGGTGCTGAGTCGTCTGTCGTGGTGACCCCCGCCACACAGTGGACCAAATCAGAGGACACCTTCATCCAGCAGGCCTGACCCTCACATACACACACACAGCAGACACACACATCTGTCTGACTCAGTATTTGCTTTACATTTATTTGCTCCAAGCTGGTAGAAAAGCTCACTCCCACGCTTGCAATTATAGAAAAGTTTGGAGATCGTTCAAATCAAATCAAATCAAATTTTATTTGTATAGCCCAAAGTCACAAAACACATTTTGCCTCAGAGGGCTTTACAATCTGTACAGGGAGTGACACCCTCTGTCCTTAGACCCTCGGTCCGGTTGAGTTCTTGCTGCACATGAACTATCTGCACTATCTTCTTGGGTTTCTGTATAGCTGTAAACAAAACAGTTTTGTTTTGTAGGATTAAAATTCATCCAGAGGTTTGTCATTTCAAACTGCGGATTGAAGAACTTTGAAGAGCTCTGTTCTTTAGTGCACTTTGTGCTGTATACATTAAGTTTCAGAGTATGGCTCCGGACACAAATAGGGAATCTCCCTGCACAGCTAACACAAAACATTCACATCTCACAGGCAGATTTAAGCTTTGCTTAGCTTTGAGTTCACCGGATGTATGTGTCTCTGGACTGCGGGAGAAAACGAACACAGAAAAGCCTCCCCTGGGTTCAAAAGCAGGATCTTCTTGCTGTGCTGAGCCACCTTCTGCTCATATACTCCCCCACAGTGCACATTACAGCTAATAATAGAAGTTGCATCAGGCCAGATGAGATAATGATAAAGTCAGCCTGTGGTTAACTAATTCAGCAGGGAGTTTGTAGAAACATTTCCTTCACCTGCAGCTGTGACTTCTTTGCTTCATTGTGATTTTTTTTTGGGGGGGGAGTCTTTCAAGAAAACAATATGCTTTTTGGTAAAGCTTTGTTGGGTTGTTTATTACAAGGTGTAGCCAGCACACATTTTATCATTTCAGTTTTCTCTCTCTCTCTCTCTATATATATATATTTATTTTTTATTTTTGTCACCTAATAGTGTCACCAAAACCAATTCAGGAGAGCTCTCAGAAAGCTGCTGCTTTCACCTGCATCGCAGTTATTACAGGGTTGTGAAACTGGTTCCATCTTTGGCAAACCTTATTGCTATCCTTGAAGTAAATATAATCTCATTAATAAAGTACACACTGAGAGAACAGACTGTATTAAATAGCTGCACAGAAGTTATCCAGGTCATGTTTTTTTTTTCTGCTCATGTGATTGAAAAAATAAAAGAACCGAAACACCCTGCCATCTGAATATTATGCTGTTTGCGTGGACAAATTATGAACACGTTCTAAAACTGTCAGACTAAATGTTTTTATAGAGCCGTGAAAACAAGTCTGCGTCTTGCAAGTCGATATCTCCCTCCCGTGTGAGGAGATTATTCTGTGTACAATATAACTGAGTTTTCGAGGAGGTAATGACCTTGCAACTTCTCTTCCTTCCCTCCCTCTTCCTCTCCCCCCTCTCTTTCCTGTGATTCAGAGATGGGAGATGCAGTTTGACGCAGGGCCCAGAAGATGCAGTTGGATTCTATGGCAACTGGCGCCTGCAATAAGGTCGCATAGGAGGTGTTTAATTAGTGGGCCACAGCCGTCCCTGCAGAGGAGCTTTTTATTACCTCAATATGTCATAGAGTGCATCAGCTAGCAGCCACACAAACACACACAGACTCACACACACATGTGCACAGAAGCAGATGTAGTACACAGCACAGAAACAAATAGTGAAAGTGACTATTTTTTTGTGTGTGTGGTAGTAAAAGCAAATGAGACAAAGAGAATGGCAGAACGAGACAAAGAAAGAGTAAGAAAAAGAGAAGAGGAAGAGGTCAGAGATAGAGAGACTAGAGTGTGGGTCAGCGAAATATCAGCTAAGTAAGGATCAGCCCCGAAACTGGCAAGAACAGGAAAAGGACAAACAGAAAAGTAGGAGAGAGAGAAATGCGGCCACTGTGGCGAGGCGCCACGCTGTGTTGTCACATTGTAGAGCATTCACTCCTCTCGTTACTAGCTCGCTTAGCCAGCTGATTGCTGGGTCACTTTGGCCAGCAGAAATGAGTGGCATCTGTTCAGCCCTGACTGTGTGCGCGCCGCTAAGCCAGTTGGATGTATCACTTTACCGTGGGTGTGCGGGGGGTGCCAGGGCCATTAACACATGCCAGCCCTGTGAATGGCTACGCAGTCACATCATACGTGCCAATACATCATTAACTGAGGCGGAGGATGAGGATGTGAGACGGGAAAAACGCGCGCAAACAGAGGGTGTGTGGTTTGGTAACGGCCTCTGGTAGCTGTTTGCTCATGAGCTGGATCTTTTTGAGTTCAGTTGAGCAAACAGGCAGTATGTGGATAGACAAATTAAAGAGCGGGAGACGGAACATTTAAACATTCTTATGAGCATGTACCGTGGCCTCGTGCCATACATCCCTTTACATCAACGTGTGTCACCAGTCTTTGGCACCTCTTGCTCTTTTCTCTTTGTTGTGGCACCCCACGTAGCTGGAGATATTAATGAGCACGCCTGGGCCTGCGAGAACCCCCCAGGAGGGCAACAGCCTCTCTCTCCTCCCCAACACGCTTCAACTGCTATCAGCTTGTGGTGGCATCCTCAGTGCCCGTCTGAAAAATCAACTGAAGCTTTTAGAGGAGAATAGAAGTCGTACCAGGGGGTCCTGAAGGGGAAGATGAATGGTTTCATGGATATGGATGGAGGCCCTGCCTGTCGTCTTGTGTGCCCTGCCCTCTCTCATTTCCAAGTTCACTAAAAGGTGTGCACACTACGTTATTAACAGGAGTGCACTGTTACCCCCCCACCCCTCCCACCCGCACCAGTGACCTTTACCTGTGGCTCTGGTGGTGGGGTGTTAAACTGCGGACTGCGCTGTGTGTGGCCCATGTTGGAGTGGGTGATTGATTACATTTTTCTAAGAGCAATGTAGAACCTGAGCCAGTAATTGGCACAGTGTTTTGTTTTTTTTTTCTCTTATTATTTCTGCTCCTCAGCGTGCTTGATCTATGTCCCCTCTCACTCACATGGCGGATGATTTAAGAAAGCAATTTTAAAGCCACTGGTGGTGGAGTTGGAGTGGGTAACAAATGCAGACAGGATAGGTGTGTTTGCCAGCAGAGGTCAGTGTTGCTCCATTGATGAAGTTAGAGGCCAGTTAAGTCTCCGTCTGTCACCCACTCCTTCATTTTCTGTCTCATCCTCACTCTTGCCGTTCATCTTATGCTCTCTGGATCAAGCTTTGAGAGGACCGGTGCGCGTTATGTGATAATAACAGCACAGCATACACATCTCCCTCAAATATGGCAGACACTTCAGCTCTAGCTCAACAACCGCGAGCCGTGATTGCATTTGACTCCACTTAATCTAATGGCTTTACTAACAATGGAAGATAAAAGAGCTTTAAATGAGGAAATCCAATGAGCAACAATGGAGAGAAATTAATGGAGGTGTGTGTGAGAGATGCTAACAGGATATTGACGCAGATTAAGACACACACATGAGAGAAAAGAGATTAAAATTTCACCATCAAAGGATCCCTCCCATCCTATATTGATTGGTGAATGTGTTGTTGTCAACATTTAGATTTGATTACCGCTGACACGCAGGGCTGAGGCTGAAACACAAGGCTGATAATGGCCGTGATGCCTTGTGCATATCAAATATAGCCCGAATCCTACCGGAGTAATTAATATCGCACTGTGGTTATGAATTTCCTGGCATAAATGGCCAATTGGATTTGCATGGCTTGCACGGCAGTAATTAAGATGAAACATCAGGGAAAATGTTACACGAACGTTTCAGCTAACCCCCCCCCCTCTCTGTTTTTTTTCCCCCCTCCGTCTCTGAGGACTTCTCCTTTAGTCACAGTTTTCTTAAATATTTGCAGGGTAAACTAGGTGTTGACATTTCGCCTTTTCATCGTCATGCAGCGGCTCCGAGGAGACACACTGGGGTAATTTCACAGCTGTGTCGGCTAATGGCAAGGAGTAAGACAGGGAGTTTTTTTTTTTTCTGGCATTACTTATTCTACTTGAGAAAAAGGCCTTCTGCTTATGTCACAAAATGCTTCCCACTGCTCTTGATTTTCTCATGTTTCACCTCCCTTTAGAAGGCATGGAGTGCTGTGTGTCCCTGTAGGGGGATTTGGAATTTTTTTTTTTTTTTTTTAAAACCCTCCTATGTCCCATTTTACACTGGATTGTATTTCCCATGTGCTATTGGCCCAAACCCCTGGGGCTTTGATGGCGGTTTCTCAAAAATCATCCCATCAAAAAGCTGTCAGTGTAGTTTGAGATCAGTCAGCTGTCATCGGGTGGGGGCAGATATTGACCTTGTGGTAGGTAAGCTACACCACACACTACTATTTTCAGCCCATCGTGGGCAGATGTGGTGCCGATTAGGCCATGTTAACAATTGATCTTGTTGCTATTTTGTGTCAGTGGGTGCATTCTAGTGGTGAGTCAAACATCATGGTGAGTATAAGCCCTTTAAGTCAAATATACTAAAGCCAGAGCTTCAAAAACATGATTCATTTTAAAGAGCATAATAAACTAATTATAACTCTGTTTGCTACATATTTTGTATGATATTAATCAGCTGCCTTTTGTGTTTTGATGCTGAAATGTCTTAAATCCAAGACAATTTTTTGATGAGGGAGACCAAAAAAGCAGCCTTCACCCTTAACCACAGAGCCACCGACACATACGCATAAAAAAAACGTGTATAAGTTTTTGTAATTTGAGTGAAAATTCCTTTTAAAACTGAACAATTAAAATCTTTTTTTATGCAGACCCGTGCTCTGTATGAATAAATACACTCCTGTGTTGGCCATCTCTGAAGAGATCAAATGTCCCTTATGTCCTGAAACCATAATCGGCCCGCATCATCCCCTGCATAATCCTTTTTAAAGCCATATTTAAAAATCACACATAAAATATTATATTCTGGTGTGTGTGTGAGAGAGAGAGAGGCCATGCATGCATTTCCCATGGTGAGTGTGTGCTAGCCCGGCGGTGGGGCGATGCGTCTTTGTCCTTCCTCCTCTCCCCCTGCAGATGAGATGACTGATTCTGGGGTATGGGGGCTCTTCCCTCACTCTGTGTCATTTCCAGGCCAGCGCCCCCCGGGGACCCTCCACGACGTTCCCAACCCAGCAGCCCCTAGAGCCCCCCGGGCCTATGACACACATAACACATTGGCTCTGTCACCACCACAGCTTATTTTAGAGCGGCCTCCTTGGCTGCCGGGAGAACTTTAACTTTATGTAAATCATATTAATAAATTTGCAGGAGTTAGGGGAGGGGGTGGTGGTGAAGTTGCTCTGAGGATTTCAGCACACATGCCAGCACCAGAAGGTGAGCGGGACAGTGACAGTAAGTCGACAGATGAAGGAAGAGAAGGAGGCGGAGGAGGAGGAGGAGGAGGAGGAGAGAGCGCATACAGTATGGTCCAGTAAGTATTGTGCTGTTGCTCGAGATACAGAGCAAAAGGAGGTCAGGACAGGAATGATTTACAGTAACCTGCAGGTGGGGATTGTTATGGCCGGTGATTTTACAACTTAAACAATGAAATGGAGGCAGAGTGATGGATAACAGGACACAAAGAGTAGACTGGCTGTGAAATCTGAGAGAAAACATCATTATGGTTTTGAAGCGAAAAGAAAGACATGCAGCTGTTGAAAATGAAACGAAAACGCAGCGTTAGACTTGAGACCGTGATTCTTGCAGCTGAGCCGGGCTAATTTACTGATAACATCCCCGTACCTGCATGTGTGTGCATGTGTTTGCATGTTCCTATTCACCCTTTGATAGGATTGTACTCAGTTGGCTATGGAAAACAAAGTGTTTCTATTTGTTCAATTGAGCCCCCGCTGCTGGCTTCTAATGCGTCTTTCCACTGAGCTCATCTTCTCTGTTTCATCTAACACCTGCCTCCCCGCCGCAGACATGGAGAGAACAAGAGAAAACAGAGAAATCAGCTGTCAGCTGAGGGTCGAATGATGGTGGTAATTCACGGCCTTCTCGTTCTTTGTTTCTAACCTCACTGATTAATTAGGATATGTAAAAAAAAATCATTTAATCATTTAAACAATTAAAGCAGTGAGACGGATGAGGAAAAAAATATCCAGAGCGATGCATTAATGTCATGATGTGTGGTGAAATCCAGCTTGTTGAGCACAGCTCAACATGGCATAGAGGCCCATTGATCGGTGAGGAGAAGGTACTAATGCAATCGATGCAACACACTGACGAGAGTGTTTTGTAGGAAGTCAAGCCCATCATCTTCCTCCCTCACCTCACCTGACATCCACATCAGGGAAGGAGACTTGAGAGACAGGGAAGGATGATGCGAATAGAAGATGTCTGGATGAGTTGCTCTTAGCGCACCGCTGACAGACAGCTAAACTTTATTTACTCTGGCTAAAATATGATGAACAGCGGCACGTTCACTTACTCTGACGGCAGCGTTACCGTTATGCATTGTAGGTGAGCAGGAGGCTTGAAAGACTGGTGTTACAGGTCAAATAACTTCTGCGAAGAAAAAAGGAAAAACAATCCATCTCTCAACTGCCCCAACCAACGTGTGGCACACAATCTGAGCTGATCTTCTCTGCAAGATGCAATTCCTTAAAACAAATCTTAATATATAGTTTCATTTCTGAAACAGTCGGGCACTTTGGTTTTTACCAAACGTTACTTAAACGTGATTGTGCATTTGTTGGCTATTTTTAGCCATGGATTAATACACATTTGCACAAGTTTGAATCTGAAAAAAAATTGAAAACCTTTTTTTATCTTCCAATAACTTAGCACTCAGCCAAGTAAAACACAGACTTTGTATAGGTAAAAGAAATAACAAGTGATAAATAAAATATCTCTGAGCTTCAGCTTTTTTTAAAATTAAATAACTCAGATTTAGAAGAAAAAGACCTTCATCTTTCACATGGATGACACAGTACACACAGAACCAATAAACAACATATATGTATATATACCTTCAGTTAAGACCAGTAGGGGGGACGTGGTAAAGTGTTAAGTTCTTCACTTCTTCACAAGCTAAAATGAAACATTTTTTAATATATCGGACTTGGGAGGAGATAAAATGGTTCAGAAGGATACTATGCATGGAACTGAAACAATAAACTACAGTGCCCATGTTCATCATATTGAAGGGTCAGCTGTTTATTGATGGGATTTTCTTATAGAGGGATAAGACAGAGATAGAAGGCTTCGACTAGACATATGTTGTTGGTTTTAGTCTTTTTTGTGAATATTTATTGACAATATGAAAAATAAAAAATATTGAAGTCTTACACTTTTCCAAATTAAAAAAGGAGGAAAAAACAGAAAATGGATTTTCCAGATTTTCAGGGTTAATCTGTCTCGCTTTATTACCTGCACGGATAATACTCACTCAATGTATCGCTCCATTGGCGGACACACACACACACACATACTCTCACATGCACACACACACACACACACACTCCTCCAGTGTGTAGCTCTTAATTACAGGCAGCCTTTGGCGGGACCGGAGTGATGGGAGGCAGAGTGAGGAGGCAGTGGGGTCTGTATGCACCCAGAGGGTCACTGTCACACCGCTCTCTCTCAGTTTACTGACGACCACAGACGAATACTGATCACATCGTACACACTGAAGGCTTAACACAGGGAGAGGAGAGAGAGAGTGTGTGTGTGTGTTTGTTTGTGTGCGTGTGAGAGACAAAATGGGGCTGCCAATGAAATTAATTAGCCTACCTCAGCTTCATATTGCTGTTTAGGTCAGTGTGTTTGTTTTTATGCGAGTGTCTCCGTGTATTTGTGTGTGTGTGGCTGTGAAAGCTGAATGGATAATCCTGTCTGTTCACACACCGCAAATCTGATTTAGTTTATCTCTTTCATTTGAGAAGGAGCCGTGAACTTCTTTTTTATTGCTTCTTGGCTTCTCTATCTGAGCATGTTTGCGCACTTGTGTGTGGGCGTGTGTAATTTGGCTACACTTGTGTTGTGGTTTACCTTATTTCCCACGAACCACAGAGAGAAGAAGTGGCTTCATTCCCTGCCAGTAGCTGCAGTCTCGCAGCCCATGTGTTGATTACAAGGCCCAGCACACATACATATGTTCCCTGTCTGTCTGACTCAACAAGATACAGGCTGGTTGCATGCTTTACTAATCATTCCAACAGCACGAGCTCTCCAGGGACACAAGCCAAACTCCATATTTCAGCACACACTTGTCAACATAATGGTATCAACAGCCTTAGAAATGTGATATTATGGGAGAGGAGGACGAACAGCGCGGCCTGTTTCCTGCCACAATCTCCCGCTTCCGCAAAGAATGAGTGCACATTAGTCAGTCATTGTAAAACTTTATGCTTTTCATAATTGAATGATCTGCTAATTGTTTTCTCAATTAACTGATTAATGAGTCTTGAGTCTATAAAATGGTAAATGGACTGCACTTTTATAGCGATTTTCTACCTTAATGGACAGAGCTTTACAATTTGCCTCTCACTCAACCATAACTGCCAAAGCAATAAGTGGACAATCTGCCGCCTGGACAGGAAGTGATGAGAAATGCTTTTTAAATGACCTAAATTCCAATGTTACGTATTTAATCCAAAGATAATCAGTTTACTATCACATAAAGCTTCCAATCCTGCTCAAGCAGACGCCAAAGTTCACAGCAAGACTTTGTCTGCTCTGAGATTCCATATTCGACTTGCACCTCATATTCACTAAAATCCTAATAACACACTTGCTGGATAATGTCTGTATATGAAACTATTTTAGCAGTAAAAATAGCAGGCCGACCCTCTGTGACCTCTCAACTTCTGTGACCTGCCGCCTCAATCAGTTTTTAACCAGGTCAGCTCGTTTTCCCCTGCAGTCAGAGCTTCACTATTTTATGAATAAAACAAACGTGGCGATGATTCAGCAGAACCAAAAAGGAACTACGGCCATATCTCGAGAGTTACCTTAACTTCGGTTAAAGACACTTAACATGTCTCGGCGAGGATGTGTCGTTTTTGGCAAGAGGTTAGGTCACGACAGTATAAAGCAAAGCAAATGCAACAATATCAGGAAATAAAAACATCACGTGTCATTCTTTTGGTCTGTGTGTGCGTGTGTGTTGATTTAGTTGGCGGGACTCCAAGGAAAAAAGGTTGGGAACCGACATAAGACAAAAAAAATCTCTGGCAGGGTACTGGGCTGGAAAACTGTTTGACATTTTGCTGAAAACAAAAAATGACTGATTGAACTCATTATCAAATTAATTAAGATTATTAATTTATTGTCACTCGATCAATCACTTTATTGTGTCAGCTCGAGTTTTTTATTTTTTTAAATGTTTTATTTCTATTATTTATTAATTATTTTTTTAAATTCTGATGTCATTATTTTAAGTCGTTGTATTTCATCAAATGTAATAACATTTACGTTGCCTTCTCCGCCCTCCTTTATGCACAGTAAAGGTGGAGTTGTTTTCTGATGATTAGTGATCACATAATGCTTCCTCTGGAGAGTGAGCTCACTGTCTTACACACTCTGATGAAGGCTTCACGCCAAAACACACACTCAGCACGTCATCCTATTGACTGCAAAGAAATTTACCCAAAGAGATCGTCTTTCATTCTTGATTTCTGTTTTTGTATTTCCTATCATCTCCTCTTGTATTTTGTACACACTTGTTAGTGTTTCATCCTTTTGTTTCGGTGTGTAATCGCAGTCCAAATACACCAACGTCAACATGAGCGCTAATTTCCTTAATTAAGACAAATCACACTGTGAATAAAAGACTTGTTCAGACACAGAGGAGCACACAGAAACAATTATTTTCTAAATCTTAAAATTAAATAGATTTGAACTCAGATAAAATAATTATTAACATAATTATGTTTACATGAGCACAGCTAACAATCAGGCTCTCCTTGCACACTTTTTTATCACGCTCAAGCCCACGCCTGAATCATTTAAGCTTATCTCAGCAAAAGTACGTGGTGATATACAGATATAGTGTTTAAGTGCAGACACAGATGCAGTTTGAATTTCTGAGAGTTTCAGTTGATGAATAAAACTAATAACAGTTCATTATTCTGTAACCCCTGTGGGCTGACAGCATCACTCACAAATACAGGAGCTGTAGCTGCATGCTGGATGGTAGGATTCTGGCCCTACAGGCTACAACTTTATTTTATTTTTTTATTTTTTCACATTTATTTATAATTTATATCTATATTTTATTTATTTGGAAATGAATATGTTACGAGTGATGATGTGCAGAGACAGAGCGAGGCTCCAGCACGTAGCATAAAACTTGTTCTCTGTGTGAAGCTCTCGGTCTCAGTGGCGTAAAACTGGAGGAGCAGAGCGTTCAATCATCTTCACCCTGTCAGCACAAAGACAAAGAGCTGCCTCCGAGCAAGCAGAGCTGGTCATAGGTGAGTCTCACACACACACACACAAATGCAGACCTACGTGCTGTGACACACACACTAGAGGCAAGACTAGCTAGAGGAGTGGCTGGCTGGTGTGCCCTTGGCTTGATCTTCAGGCCTGGCTACTGTTAATGGACACACAGGCTACACACCACCCTCTTTACACACACTCCTTCATAATGCCCCACCAACCAGCAACCTTTGTTGTCCCTCTGATCCCCCACCTCGGGGGCCTCTGCTGCCCTGTCACGCTGCTGTGAGATCACCCCCAGTCTCCTGCTGGGCGGTCAGGAGGAGGTGATTGGAGTTGGGGGCACGGGGTGTGTGTGTATTGAGGTAGTAGGAAAACAGGACTGGGAGCATGTCACGTCTCGGTGGACCTCAGCAGTGGGGAAACCAGCTGATATCTTGTGCAGTATCTGTCTATTATTCCACTTCTCCTTTCATTCTTTCATTTCCCTGTCCATCCAGTCTGTTTTTTTTTCAGAATGGAAACCTGCAGGATTCAGGAGAGAAAAAGAAAATGTTCTCCTCGAGTGACCTGGCGGCTTTTGTATGTTTATTCAGGCTGCATAATTCATAACGCTGCCTGGGCAGGTCATGTGATCAGTTTCTACCCACAGGCCATAGTTATGACCAACACGGTGTGGTGAAGGGGAGGACAAGGGTGGTGTGGTGGTGTGTGGTGCTGGTGTTTGGTCCAGAGGTGAGAAAGACATCTCACACTCCCAGCGCTCAAAGCCCTGACATGTTTTCTTCTTCGTCATCCAATCGCAAACTGCTGATCCAACTCTATCTCTGGCTGTGACTCATGAAGTCATTTTGACATTATGAAGAGCGTATCTAACATAAAAATGTCTGAAAGTCCACCACAGTTTGAGGTGACAGGTTCAGGTGCAGCCGGCTGGGCGGTGTGTAGGTTTCAGCATTTGGCTTGTCGACTTTGCACAACAGTATCATTAAACAGTTGTATCTTGAGCAAGTCTGTAATAAATGAACTAATTAGGAATTAAAAGAAGTTTGTCCCCTTCCACAGTGAACGAAACGTCTAATTTTATTCAGCGTGCAGCCAAAATCTTGGCAGCTGTGCTTCTAAGCTGGGACAACGATGTCGACCAAGTGTATTGCAGAGATATGAGTCGAGGCCTTAGGAAGTGTCTCCTGAAGGGGTATTTTTTGGGGGGGAAAGATTACAGAGTGCTCAATAAACCCTGCTCAGAGGGAAGAAGTGGGCAGCCCAAGCAGAGGATGGATTAATTGGCGGGAGTCTGCACTGGATTTCCTCACCAGTCTTTTTCCGCAGCGTTTTTTTCTCACATCTTGGCAGTTACAGTGTTTGTTTTTCTGACCTTGCTTTTTGCTCACAGTTTTTGTTCGCTTGTTGTTTCTCTGTTTCTCCACTGCTGTTTGATTCCTCAGCCTGACGATGCCTGACTCTGCTGATCCTGCTCTGTGTTTCTGAAAGTTTAATGTTGTCTGTGTGTGAATGAGCGGAAAGTCCCAGGTGACCGGCTTGGATTTGAAAAATGCGCTGGCTTGTGTTTCTGTTCCTGTATGCAAAAGATTCACCCATACACATTGACACATCTATGTACAGTAAGTGATGTGCATGCAGTGTACAAGCTCACCTCTCTCTACTTCTTCCTTCCATAGAGCGGTAATTCCTGGCCAAAGAGGAGCCTGTCCAGAGTCGAGGGACCTGCCCTCTGCACCCTCCTTCTGTTCCTGCTTTGATTTCCAATATGTCCTCCCATCACCACAGATGGCTGCAGAGGAAACATTTCCTCGGCCGACGGTGCTAGCGAGGCCCTTGGGCCCCTGAGGCTGATAGGGGGCAGAAATTGGAGTATAATGTAATAGAATATTTGATTGGGCTCTGATGGGCAGGACACTGGGAAGTCTGCCATAGTAATGTGTCTGGCCTTGGCTGGAAGGGTGCATTTCTTCCTTCCAACCTCTTTCCCCCCCTCCTCCTATTTCCCATCTTCATCTAGCTGCAGGTTGTGATTCAATAATATTTGCTACTTGGCACTGCGGCCCAGGGGTCCAGAGGCCCGGAAACAGAAGTGCAGTGCTTCCTGTGGGCTGTCAGAAAGATGTTAACAACGTGACAAATGTTTGGCCTGGCTGTATACGAATTCGAAGGTGAATAAGTGGAAGTGTCAGCAGAGGAATTAATGGCTTCACTTGAGCTGGGATGGGGATTGGCTGGATTGGGTTCAAAAAAGAGATGAGATGATCCATATGGTTAGGGACACACGCTTACAAATACACACATGCTCTACATACACTGACAGTTTGTCGGTGTAGGAATATATTCAGCTGCCTCTTAAAATATACTGTAGCAACTGTAGCTCCTCTTAGACCTTGGGTTTTTCCATATGTTGAGTGGCCATGGGAATGTAAATGTAGAAGAGAGATACTTGGAATGTTTATCTTTCTTCACCTTTAATCAGGGTGAAGCGGTACATCTTTAACTAACCACATTATTTTGTGCCATTACAGGACACAAAAAATGTTTTCTTACATACATCAGGTATTCACACATAGAGCACATATTAAATGCTGCTTTTACTGCTATATACTACTATTCGCACTGTGCAACAAAACTGTATATTTTTGAATTCATGAATGTTTTGCAGTCATTTATAGATGCTGTAATTCATTCATATATTGCACATGTTGTGGTCCGTGTTTAACTGTACAATCGCAGACATAGGATGCTTATTTAGGCTTGGTATGTGCTGGTCTATGAGAAGACATATCAAGCCTAAATAAGTCAACACAGTAATCATGAATAATTTGCTTGTTGCAACAAGAATGTTGAGCACTGAGTGCACCACTCTCAATGTGGATGGACATATCTGGCATATCTCTTGTCTTTGGGGGGGGGGGGGGGGGGGGGGGGGGGTCTTTTGTTCAGAAAATCTTTAGAAAAACAATGCTTTTGATCGCTTTTGACGTTTTGACTCCACAACATAAATAACACAGAACTACAATACAAGAACTGTGCCGCTTCTGTGTTCTTCTACATGGATGATCTGGTGAGATTGTTTTTTTTTTTGTCTGTTTTTTTGCGTGGACTATTTTGGCCTCATCTTTAATCTTTTAGCATGACATGATGCATTTGCTGCATAATTAAGACACTTTCAGAGACTTCTCATTTTAATGAATCAGCTGAAATCATGGAAAGCTGGAGAGTCAGCCAACATTTTCAAACGACACATAGAGCTAACCTTAGCTTATTTAGCTAACTAGATAGAGATGATAAAACTAGTTAGTTTCAGGATCGAGTGTCTTCAACAGCTCTGAGAACAGGTTTCTTTCTCTTTCTCTGTGTGATCCCATTGTGTAATATTTTTTTTGTGCAATCATATTTGGTATATATGGTAAATCCTGACCAGTTATTGAAACTGCATGTGTGAGAGGTGACAGTTGTGGTAACAGTAACTGTAAGTATGTGTGGGCATATCGAATGGAACATTACATAACATTTCTTTGAAGTCTTTTAAGTGCCTTTTTCATCCTCCAGAGTCAAAGCAAGGCACATGAGGAGTGAAAGAAATAAACCAGTGGCCAATTGGATCTCCAGTTTTGAACAAAAGACAAAAAGACTCCCACCCCCCTCTTCCACTGAGACAGGTGCCCAAAAAGCCATCCATCAGAAGGGACAGGCGCAACCAATCACACCTCCTCAAATCAACCAGACGTTTACCCTCGCTCCCAGATGGGTGGGTGGTAATTGCCAATCGCAACTTTGCCCACCTGGCAAGCCACCATGGGATGCGAAGAGGTGGGTAGATGTCTCACCAGAGGGAAGAGTGGAAGGAAATGAGGAATATTTTCAAACAGACGGTCAGGACTGGCACAGAGAAATGTAGTTGAGCAAACCTGATGACTCATCCGAGATACGCTGTACGACACTTTTAATTTCATTGTGAAATCGCTGCCTTATCTCCCTCCAATCCACGCTGGTTTGGGCTTGCTGTGCTCCGCCTGCCATAAATGCCCCTGTTTTGTAGCTCTGCCATCCTGGGCCATTGTGATGATTGTCATTATGCTGCCTCAGCAACGCCGTGCCCCGAAGAGAAGAGCAAATCACGCTGGTGGAGGATTTTAAATTTCACACCTGTACTGTGGGAAGGAATTGGACAAGGGGGGCTTTGGACAAGGTGCTAATTGAGGAGGTGATACACCACCTGTGTGTGTTCCAAGGAGAGCATTCATGCAAAGAGCTGATGCAGGGGCTTCAAACTAGGCTGTGAAGTGAGGCGTTGGCTCACTGCTTTCATCACCCACCAGGATGCTGAGAGAAGCTATTCTGAATGGGACCCCAGATATACTTCAAAATCTGCCTTAATTGCACTTGAATGTGGAAAACAACCAGCTTATTGTTATTTCATGTCTGTGTGGGTGTAAAACACACCAGCCCTCCATAGGCACACTTGTTTTTCATTGCACAGGCATTTCCACTTTAGATTTTTCACATTTTCAAAACACAGGGCTGTGCAGGCGCTTTGAGCTGTGAGGTCTGCTAGCGGTTGTGTGCTGCGTTGGATGGCGGAGGGCCCGATTCAGATGTCCGCCTGGCGATTGGGGCTGTCAGATCGGCTGGTCGGGGGAAATCGGAGCAAAGCTGAAGACTGCTCCTGCAGTCATCAATCACCTGCCTGTAGGCAGAGCGCGAGCCAATCCGCCCAAGCCTCGGGCCCCAGGATTCATCAGAGGGGACAAGGGCTGACACCCAGAAAAATGAGCTCAACCCTCCACACGTCAGGACAGATTGGTGCCCAATGTCACCGACTCGCTAAGCATGAGAGCCCTCCGTTCAAAAAGGATAAAAGAGATAGAAAATGTGTATCCGTACAGTATCTTCCTCTATCTTTCTCCAAGTTCTGACAGTTGGTCCCCCATGATTGGCCATCTTGGCATTCCTATAGAAATGAAGTGCATCAGTACTGCACGTGTGTGTGTGTGTCTCACTCACTCTCACACACACAACACACTCATCCAGGTTGAAGAAATGAAGGGGAGAGTCATCAGGCTGAAAATGATTAATGCCCCTTTTTGTCCATCCTGGCATCTGGAGCACATCTGCCCCGCTGGGACCAGGACAGATATGGTACCCGCTTCAGGGATTAAGCTGCCCTTCGCCCTCTCTCCTGAGGCTGCAGGTAAGGGATCCTTCCCTGCAGCTAGCACCGCCTCCTCTTCAAATCCACCCCCCAGGGTAGCTCAGTCTGGGCCCACCCCAGAGCTCAGCACATTAAGCGGAGATGATATTTATGATGTGGAAATGGCCTGCTATTTATTCAGCGTTCAGAGGGATTGTAGTTCCTCGGACGCCTCTCTCTTTCTCTCGCTCTCGCTCTCTCTCTCTCTGTCTCTCTCTATCTCTCTCTCTCTCGCATACACACACACACACACATCTGTCTCTGTCCAACTCTTCTCTCCTCTGCATTTAATTTCCTTCTCTTCCGCTCTTTCTTTTTCTGCCTGTCAGGATTTTCCTTTTCCATATTTTCAAATATTCCCTGTGCACTCTGTAAATTCTCTGAGTTTATTTTATTATTGATGCGCAGGTTGACTTGCATTCTGAGGGCTCTGAAGTGTACCTGTGAGAGAAAAGTTAGAGAGAAGTGAAAAAAAATAGATCAATTTCATTTTCACATCACATGGACGAGGAGATTTTTCATAGGACAGATAGTAATATTATGAAACTGTTGCCAGACCAAAATATCAGTGCAATTTTAGTGTGAGTAAAGTAGAGAGAGAGATGAGTCTGCTGACAGAGAAATGACGATGCAGAATGATGATGATGATGAAGAAACACTCATCACTTTATGGTGGTTATCAGTTGGTTAGCGCGTGTCTCCAGGTGACATAAAAGCTGAGAGGAGGTCAGCATAGAAAATCTTTTTGCCTACCTGCATGTGCACCTGCATTCAAAATATTCTATTCCTCTGTGGGGAGGCAGAACATTTTATTCAGAGGCGTGTCCACAGAAATAATAGTAAAACTGCAAAATACTTTCACACATTTAATCTATCTTCTATCTACATTTCTATCTATCTACATTTCGATGGGTGGTTCAAGACTCATATGGGAAGCACGGGATACTGTCTTCTACCTTGACATGTGTCTCTGGTTGCAGTTTGCCGAACTCTACAATCCAACTCTAAAATACGCTTTTGTCTGTCTGGTTAAGTGTCTGGTTTCATGAGACTGGATCAGAGATGTTCTAATCTATTCATAACTTCAAAAGCGAAAGAGGAACCATAACTCTCATCGTAAGTACTCCTAAAGTAGCCGAGATGACATTTCAGTAACACTTTATTTTATGGGTCTGTAATCTCAGAACTATTTGGTACTAATTATAGAGAAAATGAAAGCAGAGTGCAATTACTGCGCTTACAATATGAATTTAAATTAGGTGCTAGTGTAACCTAAGATCACAGTTTAAGGTGGACGTGCAAAAATGTGAAATGTGTCTAAAGACTAGCATTGAATTCAAAAAGAACTGGAACTCTATTGGTTGATATCTACAGAGATGCTGCAACACAGCAAATAAAACTGTCTAAAAACACTAACGTAACAAACCTCTGTTTCACCAAATACCATTTTTTGTGCAGATCTGAACTATTTAGTAAATAAAATATTAATGAAGCCACTGATAAAAAATCTGCATTGATTTGCTACATCGTACATGTACTGTACCATGGCATGAATAAATGTTCCATGTTCCACTTTGATTACAAGAAACTCAGTTTTAAAAACAAACACTGAAGCAATGAAACCTTCAGAGGAAGGAGCCACTTTCACATTTCTTGTGAAATTATTAGTATTAACTCTTCTTGTGATACATTTCTTATTCAAACAGAGTGCTAGGGCATAATATATAATGCAATTAATGGCATGTCAATCAAAGAGAAAAGAAAAGTAATGCTTAGTCTTCCAGCAGAGTGAATCATTCCTGGTGACGAATATGATCATACTTCATATTTTGAGCGTACCTCCTGCATGGTATGCATGGCTATTAATAGATAAAAATAGATGAAAATAAATAGAAACTTAATGCAAAAGCCAAAGCCCACAGGATGCACAGGACACCAATAACACATCGATACCCCCAATACCACATCATGGGATCTGTGACCACTTTGGAGACTATTTTTTAGTCTGGTTGACACACACACACACACACACACACCCTGGCGGCTAAGAGAAAAGAAAAAAGCCGAGGGGGAGAGTGTGTGAGAGTATGACAGTGGATCAATAGTTGTGTTTGTGGCGGCGCTCCCACAGGAGCGGAGCAGTATATGAAAAGCTGCTGCTGATGGCTGAAGGTCCTCTCAGAACATTCCCTGTGTGTTTAGCCCAGAGCCAAGGTTAAACCCAGCACAAAGACGCCACAAAACCTCAGCCCGCCTCCCCGGGGCTACATATACTCACACAGGCAAGGGCCCACAGGAGCCTTTCTTCTTCCCCGTGTATGTGTGTGTGTGCCACTGTGTGTGTGTGTGTGTGCCTTGTGGCAACAAAACGGTGAATCCTCAAATATTGTGACACAGCCATAGGCTTAGACAGGAGCTACTGCTTAACTCTTTCATATATTTTGTGTCATCATTAGTGTGTTTTATTACAATAACTGGCTGTAATTAAATTAGAGATGAGAGTGCGTCAGACTTCTTGCAGCGAAAACAAAACAGAGGAGGATTATGACAGCTACGTTAGCACACTTACATACAGGGTTAATGCTCCTGTTGTAAATAAAGCAATGAATTTCACTGAAGGCAGACTGTAATTGTGAGCCAAAGCAGAGTTAACCTCTGTGATTTATCCAGACTTAATTTCCATCTTAACACCTCTTTATTGCTTTTACTAGCATTAAACAGCCCCTCTGAGAGAGAGGCAATAACTGTGGGGCCATAACACTGCTAAATCATGCATTTAAAGCAGTACAATGTGTATATGGAAGTTTCACTACACCCAGGGTGACTAGAAACGACACAGGCTCCAACAAATAAATGTTACTTTTCTCTGGTTGAAGTTAGACGTAAGAGGAACAAGAAAAAATCACCCTCCTGAGGCTCATTTTCCTCCAAAATTATATCTTATTTACCAGATTCTCCCCAGACAAAGGATTTGTGCTGTTGTTGATTACAGAGATGGGGGGAAAATAGGAAGCTTGTCATGCTCTCTACAGTAATGATAGGATACTCTGTCAAGCAGCTCTCAAGGTGTCGACATTCCTTCACTTCAGCCATCTTCCTCGCATACAGGCTGTAACTAGCCGCGATGTGCCTCGACAGGCCGTCATCGCCACGGAGGACTGATGGAATACTAATTAGCGTGCCACCACTTGAATTATTCATGCATCTTAATTAGGGGAGAGATTTCCCATTAGGCTTTTAGATGTGACTTAAGAGTTTGGCTCCTATTTTGTTGCGAGAGTCAGTGCAAATAGACACAAGCGCGCGTGCATGCACACACACACACATATAGGGTGCCATGTGTGGCGCGAACGTGCATGGCCAGAGCTCAAATTGAATATCACTCAACCAAAACTTTAAATTAACGTGAAGAAAAACGTTTCCAGGACGCTAAACAGTGATTACAGCCACATATTATTCATCACAAATCTACAGCTTTTGCAAAAGTGCTCACAAAATGCCAAACTGCCGCAACTTTGTTCCCCCTTAAAACTACATGAATAAATAACAGCTGCTCCTCTGCAAGGCTGCACAGAAAACGTACGCGTCCCGCTGCCCTGCTATAGGGTTCACTAATTAACTAATGTGCTACAGCTAAGACAGCAGACAGTAGCTACCAGTGCATGATATTCCTCTCCATCTCCGTGCTTTTCTTTTGTGCTGAGGTACCGAGTGCTAGCTGGCTCGAGCCAAAGCCACATCCATCTGCTGCAGTTTAGCAGGGAAATTAGGCACTCAATGTAGCATATTTGTTTAAGTAATTGGAAAGTAATTAATAACCTGAAAATATAATAATGTGCTCAGCAGCAGCTCCTCTGCAAAAATGTAGTGGCTAGTGCCAAGGGTGTGCATGTGTGTGTGTCTTGTCAGCATATTACGACGCAGCTGCTTTATGCACGTCTCGGAGTGAGATAAATAGGAATGACAGTAGAAAGGGGAGAGGGGGGAGAAATCAAATGTTGATTCATAGGTGAGGCACCGACGAGGTGCTTTACATGACATCACTGGGCGGGGTGCTCATTGGCCGACCGTTTGACTGGAGACACTGCGGCACTGGCTCCCATAACCGCACAGCGAGGACAGTGGCGAAATAGGAGCCCAAGGATTAGGCCGACATTAAACCCAGCCTCTAATTACGCTGTTCGGAGATTGTTTTTTATAAATATTTGATGAAATGTCATCTGCTGCTCTGGGGTGCTGGGAGGGCGGAGTGGGGTGGGGTGGGGGGGGGGTGAGAAGAGGGTTGGTTGAATCTCAGTTTTCACACACACACTCTCACAAACACACATACATAGAGTACGTGCAGACAGCCTCTCTTTTCTCTTTTCATATTCTTGCTCTCAAATGCATACAGAGAATTTTTAAAGCAGTTTAATTACCACATATTTCCATATAATACCAATCAGCTGATGAGCTGATCATTTATTTATAGTTCCTCATATATATATTCTTATATAAGTGAACCAAAACTTTGTCCATGCACAAACACACAGCAAGGTTTCTTTGCAGAGAGTTCACAAGGACTTACATAATCTTCACCACACCAGTAATATAACTCGAAGTCTTGGGACACAAATAGATACTGTACCTGAGTGATCTTCTCATCTAACTCTTAGCAAGAAACTAGATACAAACCATCTTCTCAAAATGTCACACTGTTTTTTTCAAGTCCTCATGTCCTTAATCTCTGATGACTTCTTCTGGCTGAGAGATTCTAAAAGTTGTATTTTAGGAAGGAAACCTTTTTAAGAGCATGGTGCATGAGACAAATTCTTTGTCAGCAACATCCAGTACATGTAAAAGTCCATAACTAACTAACTAACTAGCAAGTTGTGCAGCTAAGAAGGCGGCACAGAGTAGGTTTGATTGTCACATCAGCTGGAACAATAATCTGTTCATATAAGAGTTGTGTAAAGATAGCATTGCATTCTGAAGTTTTCATAATATGACTGACCTGCGCCTCCTGGGACTGTCTTTCCCCTGAAGAACTGCACACAATCTGTTCTCAGATTTGATGAATCCACACTTCACACAGTCACTCAGATAGGTGCTCTTTCCTCTTTGTCCCTGTTTATTTTTCACACCCCCACACATATGCACGCACCTCTCCCTGAGCGGACTCCAAAGCAGCTGCCGCTCATTGCTCTTCGGGATCGTTGGCTACATAATCGAACTCCACCACGGAGTTTGCCTGCTGTCCTTGAAAGTGTGCGTCAAGGGCGACGGATCCAGGTGGAGGAAGACAGGAGGGATCTCCCAACTCAGTGCCGCTGCTTTGTAGCTCCACCAAGAAGGCAAATTGACAGCTGTTTCACTGCTTGAGAGAGTCGTTTTGAAATTCCTCTTTTGCTCCTCTCTGTTGAGCCACAGTGAAATGACTCATGAGGAACAGTGGGTGATGCAGGTACGTTGATTCAAAGATCTGACAAGAAAATTAGGGTCATTTCTGTGTGGTCTGGATACCCAAAAGTAATAAGTACTAATTTTATTCAGAAATTATCTCTAGCAGAGATTTTATATATTTTGATTGTGTTCGCTTTAGGTTTTACCTCCAAGAAAGGTAGTTTAGATCAGTCTGACCCATGCAGTAAGTCTCAGTGGGTGTGACGTGCAGCCAAAAACCGCAGTTTCTTGACCATCCACAAGAGGCTGGCTGCATTCAAACTCCATAAGCCCCCATGTTAAAATGACTTCACAGCAGAAATAAACAAGTTTACAGCCTGGTACATAACACGGTTTTGGTCTCTCTAGTTAATTTGGCTGTTCAGCTGTACTGAGGCTGAATTTCTATATAACTCACCTGTTTAAATTACATTAAGACTTAAAGTTGCACATCATTAACAGTGTGGCTGCTCTGAATGAAAGGTAGGTGCCATTACAGATGGCTTGTTTATGCACCCAGGCATCATTTAGCCCGTCTCAGGTCGAGAAATGATCCACATTTTCACCAATTTTTAGATTAGCAGAGAAGCAGCCGAGGCAGCGCTGGCAAGATGGCGATGGCTATAGCCATTCTCATCTTCACATGCAGCTCCTCAGAAACCTATGGGTGACGTTAAGCCTACGGCTTCCGTATTTATGCTGTCTATGGTCTGACCTCTCCTTTCTTGCCCTGTCAGACTTTATTGTGTCAGTGTTGCTGCTACAATGTTCTCAGATGTCAGCAATTACCTTGGTGTGTGTAGTGTTATCTTAAGTGTTAGTCTAGTGTCACAGTAGATTTAACAGAGCACACACACATATTCCTCTCTTCCACCATTAAAACATGTCCACTGGCATCTGTGCAGGCCTCAGGGTGTCATCTGATTTGGTGCAGAATACTAATCCTGCTCATCGATACAGATAGGATCATCGATGGCAGCAGACCAGATAAATATGTATACTTTATTATGAATCCGTACCCTGGGGCTGATGTGGAGCCTCCACCTGATACCAGCAGGAACAGGTAACTGAAGTCTCGGGGAGACAGATCAGAGTGATACCGAGAGATGCGTGGGGACGGATGAATTTCTTTTTGTACCTCCCTTGGTGGCAGCTTTGTGGTTTGATGTGCTTCCACACATGCAAACACACTCAAGCACACATTTCCAAAGATGGGGAGATGAGCCTGTGCAAACACATGCAGTCTGCACATACAAAAAGAAAATATATTTTCATGTGTCTGTGCCATATGACCTTGTCTGCTTACCGGAGCTCATTACAGAGGTAAGCAGCAATGGAATCGGTGGCAATGAAAAGCAGACATGACCCTCAGATGTTTGGAGCCAACATGAAAGCGCTCTGCTATCAGGAAGAAAAGGAGGGAGGAGTGTGTGTGTGTGTGTGTGTGTGGAGGGGTACCATAAGAGCGAGTGAACAGAGCTGTCCACAAACTTGAATGTGAACGGCACTGGTTTGCATAATTTAAGGTTAATGAGGAAACAACAGCAGATACAATCTCCCTGGTTTTATCCCGGCTGGCTTTGCTCTACTGCGGTGCTTTTCATTAAAAAGGCATCAGAAGCCGCGCTTTAATGACCTGTGAATTCATCAAAGTTTCACCTCATTTCATATTACATCACGTACATGGACGTGAGAGTGTACTTCCTTTTCAAAGACATGTCCAGTCTTATTCAGCTTCGGCGGATCAGGGGAGAGAACGTGCTGTAATACTCGCATACTGTAAGATGACTTACATATTGATACAGATGGGCTTCCGCTAATGTGTTGATGGCAATACATAAATAGAAGAGAAGCTCTTAATTGCCTGTGATAGAAATGCTAAAGGAACACAGTGCGTAGGATTTAGTGGCATCTGGATTGTTAATTGCAACCAATTAAAACCAAGCGTGAAGGAGAAACTACAGTGGCTGCAAAACTTTCAAAAATCATTACAGCCACTGTCTTGATTTGTCCGATTGGGGGGTAATCGGGGTGGGTTCATTTACTAAATAGTAAAAGTGTGCAGTGTGTAACATGCATGAATGTTGTGTGAAAAATACACAAAACTTTGACTCTTCATGGGTGTTTCAGAGGCAGCCGTTGGCACTCTCTCTCTCTCAGTTATCCTTATAGAGGTAATTGGACAGAGGGATACACCATTCTCCTCTCTACCAGCATCTCATCTGTATACCCCCCCGCCCCCCCACGGACCCTCCCCATGTGCCTAATCACACCTCCATTTGCATGAAGAGCCCGAGAATCAGCCTCAATAACACTGCGCTGCTTTGAAAGATGAGTTTTTAATCTGGGAGAGGAGATGAGTTTCTGACCCGCACCTGTTTGTTTCCATAGTTTCTTTTTCCGTGTCGTACAAAAGTGACCTGCGGGTAAATTTGCAGAGGCAGGATAGCTGCTCGCCTCCCTAAGTACTGTCATTGTGCATTCATTAATATCCCCATATCTGACATGGCGGGGAAAATGGTTCTTGGCGAAAAAGGGCACTTGTCGTGGTGGGTGAGACTCCCTAACAGGCAATCAAATGGGCTGACAGCGAGTGTCAGACGGTTTGTGTGTGTGTGTGTGTGTGTGGCTGTATGTGAAGGAAAAATAGAGGGCTGTGATCTTCGGGAGAGGTGTGGGTATTTATTCTTCTCCCATTGCCCTCTATTGACCCATGTAATGGAGAATTTTACAAGGGGAAGTGTTTGAAATATCCTTTGGATGTAGGTAATGTGTTCATCTAAGAGAGCGGGACCTGCTTTCATTCCTGTACTGTCTGCCTCTTTCTTTCTCTCACATATAGACACATGTGCCTATCCATGTATAATGTAACACTGTAATATGCATGTTGGTTAATTACACTAAATACAGGCTTTGTCAGGCTGAAACTTGATCTTCACAGTTTTGAGGTAATTGAATACAGCAGCTAGTGACAACGTACTTCAAAGTGATCCACAGTTTAGTCTACATCACTCGTTCTCAGAGAGCCAACTGCTAAAATGTCACGTTTTAAATGAAGTGTTTCTCACACTGTAGCAGTACCAGAGACGCGTTGTTTACAGTAATAACATGTCTCAGATGTAAAACTATTATTACTGGATATTATTACTGACTTCAGTAATGTAGTTGTTTTTTGACTGCGACACTCTACGATTCATTCTCTACTGTCAAGATCATGGATCAGTGGGCTAAGATTGTGTCATTTAACAGAAAATCTAATTAAACTTCTCCCACAACAAGCAAGGTGCACTGACTTAATGCAAGTGGTTCAGTTAAAGTGACTACTGGTGGTTCAGCTGGCATCACTGTTGAGTCCCAATCCCAGTTTGATTTGGAGTTAGACGAAAACTCCTCAAAGTTGTGCATTTACGTGGAAACTCTGAAGTGAATTGAAATGCTATGTATTATTAACTAATAAGGCTGTTACACATGCTAAGCTTCAAGGGGCTTTTGGAAATAAATGTATGGTATACATGGAAATTTATTATTTTAGAAACACATCACGAAGGGAGCCTCACTGGGGGAAAAAGCAAAGGATGTAGAGGGTTGGTTCATACAGGATCACTGCTGATTGCAAAAAGTGAAAAACATTATTCAATGGGTGAGAATTTATTCAAAGTGGCTGCAAAGGTCAGGGCTAACATTGTTTGAGGGAAAAGCAAGAAATGAAATAAAGAGGGTACTTCTGTCCAATGACACAGTCTAGAGGTGAATAACATCAGCGAATTGGCGAATTGAACATCAGCTGATGACAATGAACTGACAACAGAGTGCACAATGTTTTTTTTTTTTCTCGTAGAAGCAATTCTGGACTCACTTAGTGATTTCATTGTGAAGAATGAGTCAGTCTTTTTAAGCCCTGTGTAAAGATAGGAGAAGCAAACCCACCAAAACGTCTTTTTCATCTTGAAGTTCACTGTTGCATGGGAAAGTTCTCACTCATATTTGAACTGTGTGACGAGGTCAAGTTATCCCTGCATCATACTGATGAAAACATTGATATGTATATGTATGTAATTCTTTTGGATTTAGCAAGGCCACAAGGAAAGCCGTCACCATCTCCGACATCCAAGACAAAAGCTACGTCTCAAGATGGAATTGTGGTGTGTGTCACAGCTCAATCAGCAGATATTTGATTTCCTGATGCAGATTTTCTCCTCAGTGCTGGATGGTGACACAGTTGCAGGCTTCAAGGAACATCTGCAGTCTCGCAATAGGGAAGATATTTCCCGGATTTGAGATGCAGGCTTTGAGTGGATCGGAAATCCATTTGGGGACAAAACGCACATTGAACTTGTCAGTTCAAAGCTCCCAGCAAGACAGGTTGACAGCTTTGTGGACACCGCATCTGATGGGACACTGAGGACGACTTTCAGAGAAAAAAAGTTTGGCAGACTTTTGGGTCCACATCCACACTTGTTGGTCTGAAGACAAAGCAGCGCAAGTGGATCAATATGGACCCTGATGTGAGACTAAAACTCTAAAGTTTGGAGCCACACATTAAAAAAGCATTACTTACTTACCAACTGTTGTTAATTAGGCTGTAATTTGCAATGTACTACTGAAGAAGGTCTATATTATGTTTGGGGATATTTGGTATTAAGGTGAAGTTCTCCTTGGTATACAAAAGTCTTCCCAATACTGAGAAGTGTAGCTGGTTGTAAACAGTATACATACAATCTGTATGAGTCAGATAAGTTCTTACTGGATTGTGGAATGGGAGTTTGTGCGCACTTTATATTTCTCTTTGTTGTTTTTGCCAGATATTCATCTCAAGAAATAAATGTAAAAACACGATTCTGTTGTAGCAAATCCGGCTTATTTGTGTTGTTTTTTAGACACTGGCCCTCATTAAAACATTATTTCCAAAATCTAACAAACCACCCTCCTCAACACTGTAACTCATGCCGTTTAATGGATAAAGCAGATTTTCAAAGAAAAGAATTTCACAAGCCATCCAAGGAGCTGCAATTTTTGGCACTTCAGCTCTGGCTTCACTTCAAAGCCAGCGAGGCTGCCACTTGCTATCAGCGCAGAGCGCTCTGGAAAGATAAAACACAGCCTTGTCCGGCAAAGCAGTTGAACCTGGCACAATTTGGCATGCACACGATCCGGCCACATTTTTAGCCTGAATGCTGTATTTCTACCATTCATCTGGGAATTGTTGCAAGAAATGATTTCTAAAATAATGAGTTCTAAAATCCTGTCCCTGAGAATTATTAACCTCTGTACTGTGTTCTTGGTGTTGCTAAATCTTTAAGCTCGTTGATCTTCAACTAAAATATTTTTTCTTGTGCTTTTGGCCCGAATGCCCAGTACACATGATGAACAACAACAACTAAGCTTGCCCAAATAAGCACCATCTTGACCAACTACCGTCAGTGTGCCCATTAATAAGGCATTTAATCCCCACCATGGCTCTCAGCCGGAGAAGAGGAAGGCCGTGCTCTACAATAGGTGCAAGCTCCCAGTAATGAAGGTGTGCTACAGTGTAAACGCACAGATCCTGTGTGCTCAGCAAAACTACTGCGGGTAAACAAAGGTAAGACAAAGTTTACAATTAGTCATCGTGCTGCCTTTGTGTATTCAGTTCATGCTAATTTCTACGATGTGATTTAAATGTTTCAGGCCAAGACGCGTTAAGCTGGAATGAGTTTACCTCTTTGGGAAAAGAAATTCACTTGCAACACTGACGGCAAACAAACCTTCAAGCATATTTCACTACACAAATAGCTCATCGAGTCTTCTCTCAGAATAAGCAGACACACACACACACAAATATGTACAGATTTGATGTCCAGGTGGATTTTGACTCACGCCCACAGTACGCGAGCAAAAATAAACACACCTTCAGTCATTACCCACAGCTCCCGCATCAACAGATCCTCAGCAAGGCGGATCTTAGCGCACATGGTAAACTTCATCACCTTGTTTACCGCGTCTGTTTATAGCTGAATGTGCGCGAGTGCTTGGGCGCCACAGCAGCCTTCATCTTGCCATTACTGCTCCGCTTTGTGTTGTTGCCAAAATCACAGGTGACAGGCCACTTTTCCCGGGCGCCTTTGCACAAACCTTCCTCTCGGCGAACGCTGCGGGTAGAGTCATTTGACGGCAATAGCAGCCGACACACACAGGTTTCATATATTCAGCCTGAGTACGAGACGGCAGAGGGAGAAAAGAAGGCAGTGAAAAGCTACCGTTATCGCCATTAACTGTCAAAGTCACCTTCACCCCAAGGCACAGCCCTTGTCTATCACACATAAACATACACACACACAAAATATAAACATGCTGCAACTAAGCATGATTCATGAAGCTCATGGATGGAGTCTGAAGTTTGAAGTGTGACTGTACGTTATTTTGAAAACGTGAGATTAAAACCAGCCCAGCAAACTTTCAGTCATCTGACTGAAAAAAAAAAAAAAGATAACGTGTCAACGACACTGGAGAAAGAAAAAAACAAGTCACAAACAACAAGAACGTCTCTCCGTATTTCTGCGCCGTGTTGTCATCCCTGTGCCATACTGTCGGCCCCTCAGGATTGCATCTCACCTTTATTTTTACTCGGCAGACGGCACGAAAGCTCGGCATTGTGGGACAATGGAGTGTCTGAGTGTGTCAGCTGAACACCTGCTGAGCGCTCCACCAGGATAACTGCATAGTCTAATTATCAAGCAATTTGAAACAGCATTCTGTTGCCTCTCGTGCTGTTTTAATTAGGGGGCATTGGCTTTCAGAGGTCACACTAAATGAGCTTTTGACTACTCTCATTCCAGGAGAAGACTTCATTCCTTACTGAAGGCCGCTCCCTGATGCTGCTTTGTAGATGACAAGATCTTGGGCGGCTTGCCAAAAACGACAACGCAAATTTACACGAAATTTACTGTGCAAACAGAAATGAAGGAATATTCAAAGAGACTAAATGTCTGATGCATTCAGCCCAACTTTCCTCTCCTCTGTATATTTTGGGAGAATTAAAATGCCTGCCATTATTTGTAGCCATGCAAACTCCCTCATTTGTTGTGTGAAGCACTTTTATAGGCTAGAAGCAAAACTAAGCTGCTATGATAGGGAAGCTGTGACTTGTGTTTGTGGGGTAATCAAGTCAAAATCATCTTCGGGCTTGGCTGTCACGCAGTGAGTGATGTCTGCCGACAGATATGACGGGATGGATGACAGTCGCCCGCCATTCCCTGAAGAGAGGTAGGCACCATTAGCAATTGCATCATGACATTACATTAATAGATGATAGCTTCTGCTGATTTCTGTTGATCTTGTGCAGTAGTCCAAAATGTCAGACTTGTGGTTATACATACAACAATCCAGATCCAAATTGGTCCTGAAGGGGTTGCAGTGTTACATGTAAATGTTTCTTACTACCTTGGATTGGTGGGGAGAGTTTTTTGTGTGTTTTTTGTCAGCTTGTTTTCAAAGATTACGATAAACATTTTTCCAGGAACATGCTGCATCTGTTGCATTTATTAATGTACTCCAGCCTGCTTTCCTCTTTCCTTTCCTCTTTAAAATGTAACAGACTGCTGCATCGCAACAGATCATCTGAAAAGGTTAGGAATCTCTCCCTCCGTGTTTGACAAAATAGGGTCTCCAAACAGCTAGAAACTACCCTGAACTGAACACCAAGTGCTGCCGGTCACTTTGACCTTCACTGGAATCAAACTCTCAACCAGCTGAGTTTTTTTTTTAATGTTGTTTTAAGTTCTAATCGCTCGGCCACTTACTTCGACGGGAGGGTCGAAGTACGCGAGGAAGGAAGGTTGCATGACAGCAAGAGATTAAAGAAGGTCAAAAAGATTTGATTTATGGAAGGTGAGCAAAGCATCATGGGAAGACTTACAGCTACTGGACACATCTTAAAAATTCTTTAACTGCTCATACTTTGCACTTGAAACTAAGAGAGACCCTAAAATTGTATTGATTGTGAGGGCAGCTCGGAGACAGGCTGAAAACATTGTCATGGAAAACGGAAGATTGCGGAGGTGTGTTGCTTATTGCAACTTTTTCTTGAATCTGCCTTCTCTTCGCTCAATTTCTCGAGACAGCCAAGGTAATTTAAATCGATTCTAAGTCCTTCAATTACGGACACACTGACAACAATTTGGAGAGAGGGAAATGGATTTTTCTGCTCATCTACGAGCCAAGGCCAAAGCTGAGGACCTCGGCGGTAACAAAACGCACCACCGACAGCCTCAGCTGCTCCTTCACTCTTGACATTTTTACCCTCTCTCCTCGCACTGTGCTGCTGCTTTTCCTCCATAAAACCTGTCAACAACTATTTTTTTTTTTTTTTATGATTTCAGGCTGAGAAGTAAGACAATAACTGTGTGGAGAGATGAGGCTGAACCAGCACTCTCATTTTGTATTTCTGTGAATGAGAAGAGGAAAAAACAAACAAGAAACGCTTTGTTGTTTGGGAGATCCCGCGGGGAAGAAAATGTTTGCTGTCTTCATACAAAGCCCTAAAGAACTTACTCATAAACACACATTTCTCATAAGAGTGGAAACATCAATATGCTGGCACACACACACACACACACACACACACACACACTGGCTCATGCACCTTATCTGTCCACCGCCTGGACGACAGATGCACAGGCAGAAAATTGTAAATATTGAACAACCCGTTGTCCCTGAAAGATGAAGTACAATAGCTGGAGGCAATTCATAGCGCTATTGCTTTATTATGAACTAATATGTTCGTAGTTGTTGCTTCCAAATGACTCAATAAATATCCAATACTTCCTGAGAAACGGCCTTGACCCTGTTGTCTGAAAGAAAGCTTTTCCAGAGCACTGGCTCTCCCAACAGGCCTAAACACTGAAGGCAGCTTTGTAAAGTGGCAATTACCGTTTTGACATCAATTCAAAACCACATAAAGAATCTGCCACGTTTTGAGAAAGCAAAATGGACAATTACAGAGACAAATAAAGTGAGCCACCAAGGGTGAAAAATAAGACTCCCACGGCATAATAATTCTGCTTAATTAAAGGAGCAGCCCGCCCAAAGGGTTTTAAAACAACACCCTCCCCTCCTCTCACCTCCAGAGGTATTAGCTGAGTTAAAAGCAGCGGGCTACATGACAGAAGTCTTCAGACTGACCTCCAAAGCTTCTTTCCCCCTCATCTATATTTATATGAAGGAGCGGCACTAATTTTGCCCAGTAAATCAGTGTGCACATTTCGTTGTGACCTCCAGCTTGACACTGAATTAAACAATATCAGGGCCCGAGAAGCCTGCTTTAACAAGCCTTAAATTCCTCCGTCCAATCCATCAGCGGGGATATTTCTGACACACGGAGAGAAGAGCATGAAATAAGGCAATTATTGAACCCTTCAGCCCATTTCTACGGCTGGGCTGGCTGGCACGGTGCAACACCGAGCCACAGACCTCTGAGTTTGTGTCTTGAGATGACTCTTGGTGATAGGGAGGCTTAAAATGAATAAATCATAAATAAATGATAGCAGTTACTTCACTTAATATCTATCTCTACTTTCTGTCAAGGTTGGCAGTTACACAACATGTCACTACAACTATACGGAAAATAAAGATGTATAGCAACTGCAGCAATTACCAGAGGGCCCCGTCTGGAGTCCTCTTGACTTTGCCTGATGGAAAAAAAACAACAACAACAAAAAAACAAAAACAAGATGAGCTCCAGTTTGAGACTCCATTCTCCTCTCTGAGAAAACCTCCTGGTGCATACAGGAGGGAAAGAGATGCTTTGTGTTTGTGTGCGTCTTTCATGGAGGTGGCAGTTGATCCTGTGTGTCTGGGCGTCCTCTCAGATTGCCTGACAGATAATCCATCACACAGTCAGTGTGTCTGACAGGAAGAGGTCTCAGTCAACTCTCTGTCTCTCTGTGCTGCTCACACGGACCTTATGAAGGACAGTCGCTCCTCTCGAGTCTCTCTTGGGGAAGACGTACACTTGAGTTTCATTAGAGGACTGAAGGTGTGCGATTTGAGGAGTTGAAGCTCGTGCGGGTATCCTCTAAAATACGTTTATACACCGAGTTCTTGGTGGAAACTGGAGCTCATTGGTAAACCTTTTACACGACTGCAGATTAATCTACGCATTAAACAGAAATCAAATAAATGGAAAGATTAAAGTTTTTTTCTAGAACTCTGCATCATTTCATCCTTCTTTAATCTTTGATTAAAAGTTTTTTAAGCCAGCAAAGGCTGAACTTATGTTGTCACCACAATACAAAGCTCATCTTTCTTTGCTCATTTAAAAATGAATGTGCCTGTTCAAACTTCATGTACCAGTTTTGGTTAACTTAGTTAACTTTTGACAAAAACACTTGTCAGATGATGACATATTGTCAGATTTTGGACTGTTGGTTCAACAAAATATGACATATTAAGATGTCACCTTGGACTATTCGTTTTTTTAATTTTCTTATGTTTTATAGACTAAATAATTTATTATAACACAGTTGGCAATTAATCAATAATAAAGGCAGCCCTACAGACGAGCACATCCACAAACGGCTGCAGATTGTATTTCTTAACTTTTTTGCTTGGTGCCAGAGTTACAGGTTTGGACAGCTTCCAACACAACAAATGAACTCAAATTAAACCTATCCTTCCTTTTACACTGTCTGTGTAACTGGCTGAACCTAAACATATTAGAGTATGTGACCTTTAGACTAAACATACAGTAAATTCATCTGAAGCAAAAACTTGGCGTAATGCGGCCAGTGTCAGTAACGAGAAGGGGAATTACTTGGAATAAGCACCTCCTGTATATTCAAAGGTTACCTCCAGTCTGGACTGCGTTTCTTTGCTCAGGTAGTCAATAGTGGGCTCAAAGGCTCAAAGGCACGCAACTGTACAAACTGCTGAGGGTCTGCCTCCCCCCACTGACATTACATTTATCCTGCAAACTTACTCTCTCCAGAAAAAGTCAGCAGAAGCAGTGCAATCACTGTTTTCTTTCCTCCTTACTTTCCATATGCTTCTGTCTTTCCCCGAGGAAATAAACAACACAGTCATCTTGAAATATTTGTTTTTAATCTCTCAAATTATATACACAGTTTTCACACTGTATTCAAGATATCGTGTCAATATACATTCATAATTATAAAAAAATCTTAGTACAATTGTATATTTGATTTAGTTCTCTCGACATCTCTCTGTATGAAACTGCTGCTAGGATAGATTACAAAACGTCCATGATCTAGGCACAGATAACACTGTTTCCCACAGAGCACCTAACAAATAAGACACGGTGTACAAAATTCACAGCATGGGCACTTCATCCACCTCATATGAGACAGACAAGGCATTGGATGGATTCATGAAGTGACTAAAAAAAAAAAAAAACAGGCTGATTGATTTAAAGTTCATGAAGTGCCATTAAATGATTGTACAAGTCATGATCTGGCTGTTTTAGAGTCTAACCTAAAGCTGAGGTTAGAGGTGCTAATGGACAACTTATATACTTCTAATATTTCATTCAAATGCCATAATATAATGGAATGCACAAAGTGTTGGGTCTCCATCCAATTTCACAGGAGATTTGACAAGATTGTGTTGACTTCAACAAGCCTGCGAGTGATTTATTCCAATTAATATGCTTTTGATCCAGAAAAAAAAAAAATATGGAAGTTAATTTGCAAAGCTGGGGGAAGTGTACAAATTTAATTCTGTAGTGATGCAGCACCTGAACAGATACTGAGCAAATAAAAGCTCCAAATATTTGGAAGCTAGTGTCAAAATAATAATAATAATAAAAAAAAAAGGTAAAGTTCTATGAGAGCCAAGGCTCAAAGTAGAGGTCTGCATGTGTATGAAAAGGCTGACGGTGCTGATCTGAGGATGAATGTTGGCGATGGGGGGGGCAGAGTTACACTGAGAGTTTTCTATTTCTTGATGGCGGCCACTGCTTTCTTGGCGGCGTCATCCAGGTTTTCTGCCGCTGTGATGGGCAGGCCGCTCTCCGTCAGAATCCTCTTGGCCTCGCTGACGTTGGTCCCTAGCAGACACAGAAAAACAGTTACAACAGGCAACAACAAAAATTGGCCAAACGAGGTTGAACCTGATCCGCTGCCTGCGCTGATCTAAAAACCACACGGTGTGAAAGACGAAGAGCTCCTTTGGAGGAATCAAGGCACATGATGACAGATGGATGGGGTTATGGGTGAACGGCGGCAAATTCAGCTGCTGATCCGAAAGCAGCTTTGTCTGTGAACAATGTCGGCGAGGCAAGGGGGCAATTTGTTTGTGTGTGTGTGTGTTCCCCCTGGCTGCAGGGAGGTCAGGAGTAGCAGGTGCTCGGTGATATGGTGGCGTTCATGCCCCGGTAGACCCGCAACCAACCAGAGACAGCGAGAGAGAGACCGAGGGACGCTCTCCACAACTCTGAGGCTCTACACACTGAGCTGGCTGCCTCCCAGTGCTGCACATGGCGAAGCCAAACACCAGCCTGACATGCCTGTCACAACACAGGGCAGGGTGCACCGCAGTGGACGGAAGGACACGGAGAGGGAGAGGACGGCGGTGGAGAGAGGCAGTGAATGAGAAGGCAGGGAGGGAGGGAGAGAGAGGGCAATGGAGTGAAAGGTCAAATGAAGCAGAATCGCCCACGCTGCTAAAACAACAAAAGCCAGCTGTTTATGTGGCATTTAGTGATTTCACACATGAAGATGTGACGGCGAAGAAAAGGCCAACTATTCTCTCCACTATCTATTCTTGAAACATATGATTTTCTCTTAATTTATTTCTTATCACGATGCTGCTGCAACGCCTGAAGACCAATAAAAGCTCATCTTAGTTCAAAATAGTCGTCAGGTATGAAGAATAATCTTGTTAGGGCTGGTTGATAAATGTTATGCCCTACACGTAGAGCTGCAAAAATTGCAGAGAATGCCTTCACTGCTTCCAGCTTGGCAAATGTAAACGTTTGCTGCTTTTCTTTGTCTTGTATGACAGTAAACTGTTGGTCGGTGAAAGCAAGACATTTGGGAAAGGTCACTGGTGACGGTGGTTTGACGTTTTATTGATGAACCAATTAATCATAAAATTAATCTGTAGGTAATCGATAATGAAAACAATCAATGCTGTGCAGTATTTACTGTATGTGTGTAATTAAAAATATGTGATGTGACAGCAATTACCACTTGTGTGCGCTGGTGTCTCTTTGCGTTCACTTTGACCAAGTCTCTGATGTTAAATGGCTGGAGCCGTGTTTGTGCGTGTGCCTGAGTGTGTTTGTGTGTGTGCATGCTCAGACGCTTACAGGTTGACCTTAGCTCTCCTGCCTGGCGTGTAATTAAGACCGCATGATATGTGAATTCTCCGGAGGCCCAGCCACCCTGATCAATAGACCTTTCATGAGGAATTCTATTACCAGCGCCACTTAACGCCTAATATTTCATCTCTTTTGTCCAGCCAGATAATAAGTCATTCCAAACACATTTCTGCAGACTCAAACTCCAAACAATCAATTCAACGATGTAATTAATTAGAGTAAGAGCAGGAAGAGGCCTTGCTGTGGCACATAAACATGGGATTATGTATCCCAAGTCATCTTCTGATCAAATAGCACTGCATATTCTCTGTCTGTGTGTCCACAGATAAATATGTAGTCACAACCGGCGAGGCCGTCAGTCAACGTGAGGAGAGGGGGCGTCAGTACTGTATGCTTTACATTCAGTAGTCTGACCCGAGACCTTCAGTGGGCTTTGACGGTTCTCTATTATCATAATGACAGGCTTATCTGTCAGCTGATTAAAACAAAGTTGCAGCACAACAGACAGATGATAAAACTGTGGGAGAAGAGCCGTATGTGGCCACAGCAAATGCATAATGCAAGAGATGTTCTGAAAAGACAAATATGCCTATGGAAAGTGTATACGGCACTGAAATAAAGTAAACAACACATGCATTTTTGCTATTTTTTCCATCCCATAAATATGCATGAGAAGCTGAAGTGTGTGTGTGGCGTTATTTAGACAATACCTGTGTTATCCATGTAATGTGTGTGCGGGGGGGAGGGCACATCTGAGGGAGTGCGAAAGAAAACGTGCACTGAGTCACTTTTTTTTCTTTTCATGTAAGTGTGTGTGCGTGTGTGTGTGTGAGAGAGAGAGAGTGCAGTTCCACTGTGAGCAGTAGGGAGCACTGATAGCTCACAGCAGCAAAGGCAAGGACAGTGCCCAGCTGGAAACGGCACCACTAGATGTGTGTATGAATGTGAGTGTGTGCGCGTGTGGGTATGGCAAGTATATGAACGTGTGTGTTCACCTGCAGCCACTAGGTGCTGCCAGAGACCTATTCACCGCCTGGACCCAGAGCCATACAGTATACTGTAGAAAGCACACACACGCATAAAGCACGCACGCAGAGACACTTTCATTTTGAAAACTTAAAAATCTAATTCCATGTGATTAACTTTAAAGAATGACATTAAAATGGAAGAAAAAAAAGAAAGATTTTTACTGTCGTACTAGAAAATAATCCCATTATACTGTATATCCAGGGGTTTATGGGCTTATTCATCAGGACCAATGATTAATTAGTACAGCAAGTGAGATTTCTGGCTCATTTGCTCTTCTGAACTTTGTTTTCTAACAAGCATGTATTGGAATTTACATCAAATCGCAATCCACACCACCACCACTTTCTCCCCACGAGGCTGAAGGATGGATCAGCTGATCAGCCTCACAACACAGCTCAGCTGCATGTCTTTGAAGGCAGAACAACAAAAGACCAGACAGCGTTAAGCATTTTGCCATGTGATATATTGCCACTTCACAGTACATTTCTGTTGGATCTCCGCTCTAATTAGCAAGCTTATTTGTGATTATTGTGAAAATGTCACTTTAATGTGTGAGTCAATTACAGGCCACCATATTTCAGCAAGATAATAAGGCTTGGGGATGTGCCAAAGACTTGTGCCAGAGGAGTTCTGTTGATGCTGCCGTTCCTAAATTTGTGACTAATTCTGTCTAAACAAACTGATTTTAGTGAAGACCAGAAAGGAGAAGGAGGCAGACCTAGTCTCTGACCTACAGAGAAACTCTAAAGTTCTCATGGGAAAGATGGAATTTGCTCTCGTAGAAGTTAAAGATAAGAAAAGAAAGCCTGATTTAGATAAGCCTGATAACTTATCCCTATCTGTTTCTGTGGTTGTTAGCTTGATAAATGTCCTCTAAACTTTGTTTTCAGTTGAAGTGAGACTATAAAGTAGTAACAGCTTCTTCATCTTACGCATCGATAGTTAAATTCAAATTCATTTAAATTAAAGTGATAAAACACATTTTGGTTCAATTCTGCACACCAAGACGTGCCGCTGCTACAAGCTTTACTTGGTCTGATTTGAGCTAATGATGGCTAACAACTTTAGATAAATGTTTCTGTGTAAATGACACCACAGATACCGCCTCGCTACATTGTAACAATTACTTTGGGCCTTTTTTCACAGGAGCAGCCACTTTTACTTGTTATAAGTAGAAAAAGCACAGTAATTGTTATCCAAAACAATAATGATGGCTCTGTTCTATTCAAGTGTCTCAGTTTGCCATGAGAGTGTGACACCGAGCCGACATGAATAATAACCAACTTATCATTGTTCTTATTATTTACACCTGTGCTTTTGTTACTGCGTCTTCGTTGAAAAAGGTCTATTATCTTATTATCTTTACACTTTTGGTCACTCCAGTGTTCAGAAAAAGGTTCTTAGCCATAATTTAAGTTTTTTTTCTCTCTCTCAAAAAGGTAAATCATAACACCTTTCAAATTAGCTGAATACTTGTGTCTGGGTACAGACTTTTTTTTTGACTAATGACTCAGTAAAAAACTAGTAATAAAAGGTGGATGAAAGTTAGGTATCTGAAATGTTTGCTTTGGCAGATAGTCAACGCTAAATAATGAAGTGAAATAAAATGAATTATTATGAAAAAAAATCAAAACAGTTCATAATATCACTGAGGGATATTATAGTGATGGAGATACTATAACTTACAGAACTGATGGCACAGCGAGCACAACAGAAAATATCAGGATCTCACTACTTCAGTTACCTTGAATAACTGGTGTAAAAACATTTCCTTTCATCGCTGAATGTCATCATACTTTTGACTTTTCAGTTTTAATCCTCAAAATAATCAGGACCAAACAGCGCAGGTTTTCCCTTCGCAGCCAAAAATGGATGAGCCCTGCTCCTCCCTCCTTCATCCTGCACGTCAAACATCAAATGCTCCTCATTGGAACGCGAAGCGAGATACTCCTGAACAGTGCAGGCGCCTTTCCTTTGATGTGCTAGCCAGTCATTAATCAAACTTTTCACGTTTCTCATGCTGTCTAGACTCTTGTTTAAGAGAAACACACACACAGACAGACGCAGACACTATAGCTACAGTAAATATAGTCAATTTAAAAAGCATCTCTGGCACTGACAGCTTATAAAATGCATCTCATAACAAGACTCTGATAAAAAAATAAAAAAACTCATTGTATTAAAAAATAACATCACAGTATTCAGTGTTTATGCCTCTGAAGGTCCTTTGTAGGAGCAGAGGCTGGAAAACACTGAAATGCTGCTCATTGTTTAATATTTACAACTTAACATTTAGCAAATGTGTGGATTTGAAAGGCTAAAAACAGGTCAGATCAGTGTCAAAACAAGCCAAGTGTGCGCAGATGTATTTCTGTGGCAAGTGTGTGTACGTGTGTGCATACACATGCGTACCTGTTGTTGTGTGTGTACAGCTGCAGCGGAGGGTTATTTAAGCTGTAATGACACTGTCAGGAGTGAAAAGGCCATCGCAACCGTACTGCAGGACCTCGCATCTCTTTTTAATTAAATGGGAGAAAAATTGCCAGATCTCCTTTCGAGGAGAGAACAGCCTCCACTGTTGGACAGACAGTTTGGGAATGGCTCTGTAAATCAATACGCCAGGGAACAGACTTGAACGAATGCAGTCACCTTTTTCCCCAGGACTGAGGGCTGTTTAAAGGGAATTCTTTCCATGTTGGCAGACAGCATGTTCACACTGTGGCCAAAGGGGGCAGTACAGTACTTCCCCAGGTATCTCTTCCTATCTATACTTTAAATATTGTGTGTACAAGTGTGTCTATATGTGTGTTCTGCTCTAAATTAGTTGAATGTGCAATCTATGAACACAAGTGTTAATACTGGAGACGGGGTGTGATGCAGTTAGACTTTCTTATCAGCCCACAATAAACACTTCAACCCTATCAACTAATTCTACTCTATCAGCATCTCCGCCACATGGCTGCTCTCCTACACATATGGGAATATGTAATTCTCCACCAATGAAATCAACCCAGGCCTTTTAAAAGAGCTTTCCCAATTAAAAGTGTGCCAGTTAATCCATTCTGATCCCGTTGAAGAGCGCTGGGCCGTTCTCACTGCCCTGCGGTCAGCCTAGCAAGCTGAGCTGATTGATTCTGAACCAATCTTCTCCACAAGACTGCAGCCCAGGACGTAATGACCCAGAGCTAAAGCTTGGATTAGGCCCCGGCCAGGAAAACGTGGTTGGACCAACCACCAGCAGTGACCTTCTGGTCTCAGTCTGTTTGTGAGTTAGGTTGAATTACATGGCCTACTATGAGAAATGTGTTGTGACTAATTTAGGGTCTGTTTTGATTGCTAATCCGGTTGCTAGTGCGGCGACATATTTCAGCAGTTGTGTACTCGCTCTTCGGCCACATGCTCAATTGGCAACACGAGATAGTGGATGGAAATGACACAGATGCATATTTTTCACCTTGAGCGTTTGAACTAGCACCAATGTTTAACTTTGTGTGCAGTGGTAATGTGTAGGGTTTGGGTTTAAGCCACACATCTGTCCTTGTTAGAGCTTCAGTTTCGGGTTCAGGTGCAAAGTTATTTCAGATGGAAAAAAAAAAAGAGGCAGTGATATATTACTCACCTGCGTGAAATTTGCTTGTGTTTAGAGGGAAACGGTAAAAACAATGTCACAAATTCTTTGGGGAAGGTGATCATGATTTACAGCCTGACCTTTCCTAAATGTATCTATCCGGGTGTGTGTCTGTGTGTCTATGTGTATGCGTGTGTTAACAGGCCTCATTTGATTGAGAACAAAAACCTTTGGTGTTAATATGACAACTAAACTTTACACACCCCATTGTTCTCAGAGCAGCCACATTCATGCTGCAGTGTAGTACATCTGTGCACGGTTCTAGAAACCGCTTACACACCCTGACCTACAAACCATATTAGCAAAGAGTGTGAGGACATACAGTATGAAGAGTTGAGGGCTGACACACACACACACACACATACACACATACACAAGCACTCACAATATATACTCCCCTGCTCTCTGCTCTGGACACACCACTCGGCAGGAACTTGACAATTAAACTAACCACCAACTGGCCCTGAGCCTCCGGGAGTCACCGCTGCCATCTAACGCACACACATGCATATACACACACACACACACACAACTGAACGGGTTTCATTAGCATATACAGGTGAAAGGTGAGGCAATCAGTGCTGTCTCCACTGTTATTCTAGCTGGCGCTAATGACGGGTGCGGCAAAATGTGACACGTGTGAGAAATGCACTGCTGTTCTTACGGGGACACTGGGCCACAATGAAGATGGATAGGCTCCAGAGAGTACAGTAGCAATAATACAATGGCTTCAAAGTTTAAACCAAGGTGGGGAGGAGGTGCTCTAAATCTTGCCACACTCATGCTGTTAACCAATTACACTATATACCCAATACATTTAAAATCAGATACAACTAACATTATCAGCCGTCGTTTACATGCTTTATGTCATGGAAGCTGAAGATAGTGGCGACATGGGGATAGTGGTCTGAGTGCAGGTAGGTCAAAGAGGTAACAAGAGCTAGGGTATAGAGATGACGGACACTGATGAGCCCTGGTGTCATCTGGCAGCTCATGAAGATGAGTGACAAGTGCTGGAGGTGTGAACTTGTTTTTCAATGTTTAAGGCAAGTGTCATTAACCAGCGTCATCAGGAAATCCTCAATGAGGTCAAGTGCTTTCATTCCAGGCCAGATGGAGATCAATGGTTGGATTTTCTGAGGTACAATGTGTATTGTGTATTGTTTGAGTGTCACGGGGGAATATAGGGTCAGGCCGAGTTTAGATTTCTTTGTGTGCGTGTGTGTCTGTGCATTCCCACCTTCAAGCCTAACCACCAGCGGCACCTTCAGCTCCAGCTCTCGACAGGCCTTGGTGATGCCGTTGGCAATGATGGCACAGTTGACGATCCCACCAAAGATGTTGACCAGGATTGCTTCAACCTGTGAAAGAAGAGAATCGATACACGATTTAATCCAGCGGGAGAGGCATACGATGATGGTTATATATATTTTTCGACTTCCGTCTGTGCGTCATCGCACTGAAAAGTGAGAGCACCGGCTCAGCTCTGAACCTTGAAATGCATGTGGAAAGTGCTATTGTGTGAGAGATGTGTGTCCAAACCCAAGCACCAAAGAAAATGTCAGCCGCTGACAAATCCTTTGCGGGTTCACTCGTATGTCCAGTACAGCCGCAAACGCATCAGTGCAAAGCTAATTGTGTCAAGGTTGAAATCTCACATCTAAGACATAAATCATTTAGCAGAGCAGCCTCACCATCAACTCTGTGGGCAATAGGTCATGCACTTGTTATTCACCCTGAGGCTAAACAACACTATCCAACTGTAGGCGGAATAAAGCGATATATTATCGAAGTCAAGAGGACATCAACATGAGAAAAAGGCAACACTGGGGCCGAATAATAAAGCCATATTTCAATGGGAAGTGGTGACATGACAAACAACATTATGCTACACACCTCCCTGGTTTTTAGACCATGTAACAGGACTGAGCAATGTAGCATATTTTGCCTTTAAAACAGATTTACATACCATGTGTGGGGAAAAAAAAACAAAAAAAAACTGGCTGGTGAAAAATAGTCAGTCCCCATCCTGCTACTGACCTTGTAATTCAATTGCTATCACTCGTAAATGTAAAGATGTCCTTTGCTTCTATGATTCCATGTTTTCCTGAAGGCCATCAAGAGCGAACCTTGGAGTTTTGAACACGCTGTTGAGTTCACTCCAGTTGTCTTGCAGTGTCTTTGCAAAAGATATCTCCAACTTTCTTATAAAATGAGCACAAAACTGATATCGCTAAGTAGTGAAGCAGGGCAGCTAGTGTGTGTGCTTGTGTGTGTGTGTGATTACACTAACAATCTAGCACTTGGTAATTACCCTGGCTAGCTCAGTGGAAAAGTAGACTGAGAGCACACAGGATTAATCCTCCATGTTTGTTTATAATCACTGCTAATCTGTTAGCGCCGATTTGGATGAGCAGTTTGTGGGAGTGTGTGTGCGTGCGCGCTGTGTATGTTTTCAATGTGTGGTAATGATGTTTATAGGGAGAGAAGATCAAGGGCCTGGATAGCTATCAGAACGACAGCCATGGCATTGTCCTCGATGCGCTTATCCAAATGAGCATCTCCTTATAAACAGCAGAGAATGACACAAGACTAGGAGAGCGCTCCAAAACAAACACAGACGTAGGCAGTAGCATAAAGACTCAGACGCCACGCAAAGAAATTGAGCAAGCTGTTAGGTCAACACAGAGTACTGTTTCATGCTGATTAAGTATATCACAGAGGGATGTGACCAGGAATGCAAAAAACAAAGGGAAAAGGCAAGCAAACATTAGCCCTGAACTGCAAAGAAACATGACTCAGATGTCAACATGAAGCATGACCTCCAGATTATATATAAAATTATGTATCATGAGGTGTTCCATATATATTACAATAATGGCCAGTCACTAAAGAAAAAAGGTACAGTATCAATTTCAACTATGCTATTATTTATTAACATATGTTAACACATGAAGCATCATTTTTTTTAAAGGAGATTTATGTACAAATCATCCAAAAATAATCAACAGAGCTGTTAATGCTAACGTTTGCTGTTAGCCAGAGTGAAGCTACTTGTGTAACATTACTGACAGTCTTAATATGTTCCACTTCCTTGTGTCTTACAATAGTAGTGTGCACCCCAACCTTCTGGTAATATGCTGCCCCCAGTTTGTTTGGAGTATGAATTTGATAGGGGGTTGATTCGTACATATAGCTCCTTTAACAAACACCTGCCAGGCAATTATTGTAATTTTAATGGGGCTCATTATTTAGGAAGTGTAATCTCTTTTGCAAGAAAATAATATCTTGTATTATTGCATTACAGTGTCTTTTATATTGTAGCTCTGTAAAAGGGGCCCTCGAGCGTTTTAGCATTGCACTTCAATTAAGTTGAGGAAATAATAATTAAAACATTAATACCAAATTCAAAGCAGCAGAGGCTGAGATATCCAGACTTTGTCCTTAGTGTGGGTCAAACTGAGGACAGAAGCCCTCTTATTCTGCGCTGAATACCTACATATTTCAAAGTCTATGCCTGCGTGGCTGGTCTGAAATAAGACTTGAACAGGTTTATTTTCTTAGACTTGGAATGCTTTAGAGCCACTGAAGACATTTCATGACTGTTTTCAGAGGATGAACGGCAATCTTGGTGACAAGTAAACTTGTTGCCAAGTGTAGAATTAGTAGATTGCCCCTTTAATGTAAAGTGGCAATCATATTTAAATAAAATAATGTTGTTCACTTCTGCCTGTAGGACTGATACTATATGAATAAAAAGGATCTATTCCATCACTGTATTCATCACATACTGATATACATGTGGATGTGTTGTCTGGCAAACTCTTGCTCTTAGCTTTTATTTGATGGAGACAGCTGAAGAGTGACAGGAATGTGGAGAGGGAGCGAGATGGGGAATGACATGCAGCAAAGGGCTGCAATTCAGATTCGAACCCAGGGCCACTGCGACAAGGACTGAGCCTTTGTACCTAGCTCTACCAACTGAGCTAACCGACACACATACTTTTTGAAGAAAATCACTATATTAGCGATATGGTCTATTCAATGAGTGCCAGACAGTGAAAAGACTGCATGAAAGTTCAGCAGTAGAAAAAAACGCAGACAGAAAGAAAGAGGTGTGAAATGATAACGGCTTGTTGGTTCTCAAACGTCAGCCGTGTATGGAGCAGTTCTTCTGGCAGCCTGTTAGCTGTGATCTGCAGTTCACAGACTGTATGTGTGCGCGTGTGTGCATGTATGTCTGTTCTAGGCAGCCTTTGGCCACATTTGTGAATGTGTTTTTCATCATTCTGGTGCAGTGGGTCAACATTACCATTATGAACTTGTATACAGCCAGTCAAGTAATTAAAAAAATGAAGGAGGGATGCATGTCTGGTAGATTGTACATTGATTGGACCTGCATTACTAGCACACGCAAAACACAATATATTAACAATAGAATGCATTTAATGTGATAGAAGTGTAAGACTGGTCTTTATGTAAGATAGTAGAGGTGGAGCCAAAGCAACTTTATGATATTAACATCTTTACATAATGGTGCCTGTACAAGATGGACATCACATACTGTATCACAGGGTTTGACTCAGCCTCACAAAAACATGCGCGCACACCCACACACACACACCCACCAAGCATTATCTGGCCCCCACTGGGGGGCAGCAGAGATTTAGATGCCTTTTTGCAGCCTCATGAGAGAAGGCTCTATTCTCACCCTATCTGCAGCCCATTTTTCAACTCTGTCTCTATTGGGAAGAACCATATTTCTTCCATTCATGCGTCTACTATTGACACCCATGTATATTAATGATACATAAGATGTGATTTATATGTCTTGGCACAGAAGTAAATGTACTATATAGAAATATGGATGTGGCAAAGACTCAGTTGCTCTTTGCTGGAAGTTTTTTTTTTAATTATTTTGTATTATAATTTCTCTGGTTTCAGTTGACAAACAAACATGCAGCCTAAGGAACATTTTTTCCCTGAAAAAAGTGTATCAATATAAGATTTAACGAGACATTTGATGTAAACGTTCTACCACTTCTGCCATTTCCAAGTAAAGATCACAGATGCAGAGCTACAACACCCACACGCACAACCACCTCACTGTAATTTGAAGAGTGATAATGTGATACTGTGTGTGTGTGTGCACACTGGAGGTAAAGGAGAAGAAAAAGCAAAAATCATATTCATCTTTTGAAACATGTTCTTTCCTGGGACATTCAGTTCTAAAATGCAAGATATACTCTGGTCAAGCACTCTGGCCTTTCTTTGGCAGACTGTGCTGTGCACATTAGTTTTAAAATATATTGCTTCTTCTTAGCAAGACACTGGTCTGTACGGGGGTTAAAATGCCACAATGATGAACTGAAGAAAAAAAAAATCGGAGCCATATTTAGGGTCAATCTTCTTGGTTTGATGCCCTCTCCAATCAAAAAAAGTCTAACCCTGCTCGGTTACATTCAGCTCAGAGTCTCAGAAATCCAGCCTTAAGGTATGAAATAGCACTGCGCACTCCAATCCGTCTATATTCTCCAACATCACACTCTGACACACTCTGTAGTAGCATTTTACCTCCTGTCACAGAACCAAGTACAGCCTCTTTCCTTAAAGGCATTCATTTCAGGTGAGCTAACTTGGCAGCGGGGTGGATTTCTTTCATCAGAGCTCAGCATAAAGGCATCAGGTGTAATGTGCCAGCTCGCTTTTTTTTTTGGAGGATCTTTGTGTGTTCTTTCAGGCAGTACTATGGCATGAGCTGATGCATTTTACCTGGGTGCCGGTGAAATGATTCAGATTTTACAAAATAGGATCATTGCTGCTGGCATTGCGATACCCTGCCAAGGCTTTTTTGCGTCGAAGTCAAAAAAAAAAAAAAAGGCCTTCACAGGAGAAACAGGCTTTTCTGCCTGCTATTATACGCCTCACTAACTGCATTTAGGGCAAGTAAGAAATGTTGCCCAGACAATTTGACATGCTCATGTGGTCGTATATTGTGTTCCTCCCGTGTCTGTGTTTTTGTTGAATGTGTCTTGAATGCATGTTCGACAAAATGTGTATGTTGTCAACTTATGTTGATGGTCATTTGTATGGATTGGGCAACGAAGATGACAAGACATATTCAGAAGGTCTTCGTATTCCTTCCACAGGCTGATGAATAGCAAACAGACACGATGTACTTTTCCCCTCCAAGTTTCAACCCCAGGGGGGAATAAGGCATTGTATTCCTTCTCATTCTGTAAGGCTCCTCGTCGCAAGTTTTGCGTGCGTTGCTGAATTATCACACAAATACACATTTTCAAGCCCATATCCCTGTTAAGCGCCACTAATCACTCTGTAGAGAAGAAAGAAAAGGGAAAGCATCTTGTTTCTTTTGTTACCAGCAAGCAGATAGGAGTAGAAAAAGGCAGGACTGAGGATGGGTGTGTGTCTCTCTGTGGCCTATTAAGGGCTATTGTTCTGTCTTATCTACTGGAGACAGCCTGTACTGTCACCGCCTGCTCTGGCAGGCCTTGTTTATTTGTTTTCGATCTGCTGGGGGCCCTGCGCTCGGCCCTGGGGCCACAGGTTAACATGCACGACTTCCAAATCAAGGCAGGCCCTGCTGGCTCTAATCACACATCTTGGAATGATGCGACTGTTGGTGAAAAACGATTACTCTGTTTCTGTCCACATTTGAAGTAAGATAGGAGAAAATTGGTTTACATGGTCAGAGTGTTGTTTAGGATTTCGCAACATACGTTTTGTTTGGACTTGATTTCACAGCTTCTACCCGTCATGCTGCATCCGCACTACAAAAGGACTGAGCTTATCTACGTCCCATTTACTACAGGTAATGGGATATCAAAAGGCATGTGAGAACTAGATACACCTAGACCCATGTGAAATTATGGAATTACTGATTAGATATAATATACTGAATTCCCCACACAAAGCTAAAATTGTGGCAATATCAAATTATCACAGCAGAGCATTGCTGATACACGTTTGGATATAGATGACAAACAATAAAAAAAAAAAAAATACAACCTTGTCTGCACTAATAAGCAATATCCTGCGTTGTTACAAAAGATAAAAAGGTAAACACTGTCTGTCACCACACAGCATTCAGACTTTAGACACAGCTAACGGTTTCTTAGAATCATTTAATTCCTTGAAATTGTTCACGCTGTGTATTTGTGCTTCATGTCACAACAAAATGATAAGTCTAGATGGATGAAAAGAAAAGCGAGATTTCACGTGTTCTTTGTCATATGTGTAGGAAGCATAAAATGAGCAAGGCGAGCCTTACAACAGAGATGTTCATATGCCAATGTTTTGTACTGCGTTTACTTCTCTGAGCATCAAATCTGCCAAAGTGAGGAGCTATTTTGCCTGTGCAAATCTATTCTTAGAGAGGATACAGAACAAGAAAGAGAGAATGACACAAAGACAGACTGAGTGAAAAGAAGGTCTTGAAGTCAGAGAGTGAGGCGAAGTGAAACAGATGGAGGAAGAGAGATGGAGAAGAAAAGAGACGAGGAGAGGTGATGGGAAGTGGTGCGGTCCCTGGCTTCTATTGAAGGCTAGGATTGGCCCTGGCAAGGAGGGATAAGAGGGAAATAATTATCCGGCCTGCTGAAGCATGACAGCCCCTTCTTGGGACTGTGGAGAGACAGACTGAGCGTTATGTCAAAGATTGGCCATGTCAACGGCGGAGACACCTCTTGACAGACAGCGGCATATGAAGTTTCACTTGACGGTAAAAAAGCCACCGCAACAGGCAGCCAGATACCTGCCTGATCGATGTCCGGTGGAGACAAGGTTTCATCTGGGGGACATAAAGATGTAATCACTGAACTCAGTCTACCATCTACATTACCTTATGTTAGTTCCTGTTTACATGTACCATTGATATTTCAAAGCCTTTGGATTGATTTCTTATTATAAAAAGGACTGAAATATGTAACCCAGCTCTCAAAACGCACTTCTATAAATATAAATAGAAGTCTACTTGCTGTGGACAAGCTATCCTCACTTCCTTTCCTTTCCCCCAGAAAACAAATTATGCTGATCGACTTAGTTATTTGTTTTTACAGCTAAGCCACAGACAGTCACTGACACATACTGCAACTCTACTACTACTCTACTAACAGAAAGTTTCCACCTTGCCGTCCTCCTCCTGTGGGAAACACTGTAACTGGTCCTGCATGGCTGTTCACTGGACCTGTACCAGCACTATGTGCAGGTTATTCATTTACAAAAAGAGAAAAAATATCCTATATTGTGTTCCCAGGACTTTTTTTCTTTTTTTTTTTTTGCTGCGGTATCAAAACGGGTATTGAGTATTACTTTTTAATACTAGTATTGTATAAAAGTTTAAAATTCTGGTATTGCAACAGCTGAAGCCTGAACCCTGCTCCACATTGATATTTCTTGCTCACATTTATCCACATCATTGAGTTTTCTCACATTCTCCCCCAGCCAAGAGTATTTTATGAGCACTCCATGAGTCCACCCCCTTTGACTAGACTTTTCTCTACAGGCCACAGAGAACAGTCAAGGCAGAAGAGTTCTGTGTGATGGTATGGGTGAGTGAGGAAAGTGTGAAGGAAATGAAGAAAGGTGAGATCTGACAGGATCCATATGACCACATAACGGAGGGGGCATTTGACGGTGCAGCTGGGAGGATATGGAGAGCTTTGGATGAAGTTGGGTTGGGAAGCTTGCTGGTGTAGGAGCTAGGTTTCTTTAACATAGCCCAGTGAACATTTCCAGATTATGTCTTCAGCCACAGATTTAGTCACTTCCAAACTAGCTGCAAAGAAGATTTAATTTAGGGGGGGAACATGCATTACAATTTTAAGTTACTTGCATTTATAATGAGTGGAATGACTGATTGGACTAAATGGAATCAAGTTCGCTCCAGTCTGGACCAGTTGGTGTTGACAGTTGGGAGATAAAACGATACAGTCTGTGGCGTTTAATGATTGTAATCGTTCGCCTTCTGAGCTGCCAGACATTCCCATTAAGATTATTCTAAACATGTTTGACAGGTGTGGGCAGCACAAATAATACTAATTAAACAAGAACTGTCTGGAAACATAAAAATAGTGTAGTGTGTCATGACAGAGAACTACTTCAGAATTTCTTCCTCAATTCAGACAACTGCTTTTTTTTTTCACCTTTTGAAGTTTTTCTTAGATTTTTCTGTGAAGCATTGCAAGTCATTTTCAATGGACCTATATTTTTGCTGCAGTCATGCAACAATTTTTGTGGGTTGCCTAATGACACATTTTAATCATTGCCTACTTTCTACCGTTTTACACAATTAATTTTAGATTTTTTAGATTTAGATTTTTTTTTTTTTTTTTTTTTACGCTCCTGCGTAACCAACAATCTCTGTGGCTTGCAGTTTCCTTCCACTTCTACGATTCTGTACTTATTTTCATCCAACAGATATCGCCCTCATTGTTAGGTAACAGAACCATAGGAAGGCATTTATTGTGAAGCAGTTACAAATACCATGGCATTTACCACTTTAGTAAAAGCATAACACATCATTAAGGCAAACATCTTCTACTGCTGTATCCCATCATATGGAAAACTAATGCCTGACTGCAGTCGCTCACTACGTGTGTGACTCAGCATTGGATATTCCTAAGTGTTTGGAAAAAGGCCAATAGTTAATGGAAGTCAGCTGAGTTTGACTTTGAATTTTGTAGCAATATGTGCTTTATAACATGGATCATTATCTCCCTGGATGTATTTGAGGTTATGGTGGCCATGAATGAATGCACCCAGTCAATGTTTAAGTATGCTGTCGTGTTCAAATGAGAGCTTGCCAAGAAACATTCCTCATACCACAACAGCAAGTAAAATGCTTCTGTGAATTCTGTTCAACCTGTCATCAACATGTCAGAAAATCAAGATTTGTCGAGGTGGCATTTCAACTCTTCTATCATCACGTAGATTTGTTATGCGTTCTCAACCCTTTTCTTTATGCCTTCACAGATTTTATACATGACTTTCACCTTCCCCTTAGATTTCTGATGTGACAGTTCATTTGTGTGGAGGTTTTGGCATCTCTCACGTAGTGTAAACTGCCACATTCAAGTGAGAGGTGAGATATGATGAGGAGGTTCAAAAAAGGTGCAGTTTTTGTGAACAAATATATGCTGCAGACATCTAGTCATCATCATTTTGATATGCACACAAAGCAGACCTTATGTTGACACACTTTAAATTTAGGTGTGTATAGTTGAAATATGAATAAATGCTTTTTCCCATCCACTACCGTTATGTGAATATTAGGAGTCGATTCACAAGACAAGCAGCGGTGCTGTCAACTTTTCATTTAGGAAACCAATAGATGAGGGTGCAACAAGCTGATGAAATTAAAAGAGCAGCAGCTGAACTTCAAACGGTAAAAAGCAATGCAAAAAATATGCCATTTCTATTTGCTTTATGTGTTAATGTGAGGAAGTTACATCTATTTGTGCTGAGAGCCATGGGAGTGCTGAGGAAACGGAGCGGAAACAGGTAATCAGTCATGTGAGTTAAATGTTCTCTGTCAGAACTTGACGTGTGAACTTAAAATGTTTCCATCTCACATTAAGTACATGAACTCTTTTTTGAAAAAGGCAAATACTGCCGCAAGCGAGTGTAAAAATGTTTTTTTTCCTTTTCCAAACTCTTTTAATGCGATACTTCAAAATACGTTTATGGGAAACATGGCTATTGAGAGTGACAATGTGACAGTGATTATGTTTTTAATGTACATGTGGAATTTGAATTTGAAGGCCAACTCAAAAAACATACTTAAAAACATGTCACATCTCCCTTTACCATGGAGATGGAGGTACGGTGTGTATGGTGTTGGCTTTGAGGTACAGTAGATCACCTTCTTGTTGAAGGGTTTGAAAGGCCTTTGAAAACCCTGGGCCTGTAGTAGATTCAGTTCAAATGATAATGTTTTCTACATGTACAATTGCAAACAATTATTAAGAAGAAACTTAGTGATGTATTACCCCCGCCTCTTGCTCAGAACACAACCAATACCTTATGAAGCCAAGACAAGTATTCTGACCAATGTTGGCATGGCTGCGGGACATCAGTTATTTGTTGTTATTGTGTGAATTAAATCTTACATGTCAATTTCTCCTGGACCAGAAATTTTGAAGCAGGACTTTCTTTTCCAGTGAACTGCCAAGTTCAAAGATGAACTGGAAAGAGTGCAAATCATCCTGTTTGCAATGAAAAATTGGTTGGGGGCCTACTTTGATCTGTTAAACATGAAGAAAGCAGCAGTTTTTCTGGAAGATTTTGATAAAGGCCTGGGTGGCCACTGGTTGTTGGAAACTTAACTTAGCCTTTTCAGTTTTATTCCATTAATAATTCTGCACATACCTCATCCCCCCTTCTCTTTTTGTCCCTGTTTGTAATATTTTGCCTTGCGAGAATGCTTTGAATGTGCTGCTCATGTCCACATTCTTTTCTGTTCACAGCATGAGTTTTCCATATGATGGGATACAAGAGTAGAAGATGTTTACCTTAATAACGCGTTATGCTTTTACTAAAGTCTAAGAGCTTTAAGATATACATTATAATGAGATGAATTAATATACTTTCAGTAATGGTATTATTAGTATGTTTACTATTAACAAACAAACCTCACAAAACACATTATATAAAAAAAAAGAGGATATATTTTGAATTTACTTCATTTATAGACAATATTGTATTTGCTCTGCACTAAAAAGAACACTGCCATTTACTGTCTGGTTTGTGACTGATAAATAATTGAAATATATAAAAAATATATAAATGACATCATTCGATTCAATCAATTTAATCTAGCATTTCTATCAGTCCTGAATAGCTGCAGTTCTTTTTGTTAGGCTCCGACAGTCACCACCAATCAGAGGTTAAAGTATCCTGCATGTAGCCTGGCAGGCGGTGTAAGAGGAACAAACAGTCAGCACTCGCTGCTGCTCCTAAACATTACTGCAGTGAGCCCACGGTGGCCATCATCAAGCAAAGGCAACTGAGATGAATGTATCAAGGGTTGTTGCTTGATACTAGGGGTAAAGGGAAGGGACTAGTAAGGATTAGCTACATGGAAACTAATTAAGTAGAAACTGTGAAATGACCATTGTGAAATGAATGAATTTTGAAACCAGACAACAACAATTACACTGTTTTTGAACTTGAACTTTTCAACTTCTATGTAATTCTTTGAAATTTAAATATTGTTGAATTAATAAAATTGAACAATATATAGAAAGTAAAGGAAAATGGATACATTTGGGCGCAGAGTGAGGAGGAGAGACACTAACCTCTGCGGTGAGTGGGAGGTTTGTCAGATGTCAGCGAGGGATGTAGAACTCATCTCCTGCTGCTCACCTCAGGGTATCAGAATGCCCCTGAACCCACATCCAACTTACTGTACACGCAGCAACACACACACAGACACACACACACACACAGTAAACCTATCAGCAGGCACACACACGCACGAATTGGACTCAACAATTGGAGCCAGTGTAGGGCAGGCATATTATTCATCCCCAGAGGGTGTCGTGTCACTGCTGACAGGCAGACATAAATATTCCTCAACCTCTTCACCAAGGGTTAATGGCTGTCCATCAGGCAGCAATGAGACATGCAGGGCAGCATGGGCCTGTCGTAGACACACACAGTATGGGCACTTTCATTGGAATAGCAAGGTCACTTATGGAGATGAGAAAAACCAGGGAGGACAAGCAGCTCTGTGAGGCAGGCTTGAGTACTGTTTACACGGACAAACATACATATAAGTACATCTAAATTGCATCCATACAGCTGAAATCTTTCAAAATCAAATTTACATTTGAGAGCACTCGCGCAAACTGAAGCGTTACCTAAGAAGCTGAGTATAGTTCCATGCTGTGTTGTGTTTTACTCTGCTCAAAGCAAGAATTATTTTATTAAACTGAAGAAATGCATAATGGTTGGGGAATGGCATACATAATCACCTCTGAGACTGGGTACAACAAACCAGCAGCTGAATATAAAAGAGCCAACATTTCCCGCTTTGTTCCTAATGCTGCACGGCCAATCAAAATTAATTTATTGTAATGTATGCACACAGAAGGTCAATTATCCAAATGATTCCAGTTCAGATTGCACCTGATCTTGGGAGCCAATGAGCCATCGAAAGGGCAGATGGGTGTGCTTTGCAAGGCAAATCATCGCCCCAGCCCCCTTTTTTTTTGTCACCTCCCTACCATTTGCATGTCTAAATGTGCAGGCCATCCGCTCACCTTTAGAGAAGCACATTCCACACTAATGGATAAACATCTTAGCATTGTGTATGAGAAGTTATGTATAAAGCAGGTGTGTATGGCATGGTCAACTGCTACAAATACAGTAGTCATCCAAAGCTAGTTCGACCAAAAGTAATCAAAAGGTAATAAAGATTGTTTTGTGATTCTATTAAGGTGCGCACAAAGCCTCCATTGTTTAAATGTTGGAATAAACATAACGTAATTTTTCCATAATAATATCTAAGACAATGCTCCCCAAATTGACAGTTCTTGAGCTCTTGACAGGGGACATGAGGGGCTTGTGTTTACAGTCATTTTCCAGACCTACTTCTTGACCTTGTTTTCCTGCTATGCGATGGCCCCTGATGTTCCCCTGTTTACGCCTTTGGTTATGTGATGGTGTTAGTTCTTCAGCGGTTCCCCTTTCGGTTCTTTTATGCACCTCACAACATTCACACTGCAATCTCACCCACAAAGCATTTTTGCGCATGTGAACATAAGGTATCTTTCAGGTGTCTTTCTGTGAGAGAATGGAACAGCAGGTGATAATGGTCTAGTGTGAAATTTCATCAAGTGAATTTCAAAGCACAGGCATAGCAATGACGCATGTTACATCACTCAAGAGAACTAACCTCATCAATTATGATGAATGAGAGGTTATTAGGGCCCGAGCACGCACTGTGTGCGAGGCCCTATTGCATTTCAAATGTTTATTATTTTTTTTTTTAGTTTTTTTTTTAGGGCCCGAGCACGCACTGTGTGCGAGGCCCTATTGCATTTCAAATGTTTATTATTTTTTTTATTTTTTTAGGGCCCGAGCACGCACTGTGTGCGAGGCCCTATTGCATTTCAAATGTTTATTATTTTTTTTTTTTTTTTTATTATTTTTATTCTTTTTCTTCCGCGAAATGAATCGCATTTTCGACGGCCTATATGTACTCGAAAAGTTGCGAAAATTTGCCTACCCCCCCAAAGTCGGGCGTAAAATTACGTATTTTGGGGGTCTCGCACATGGACGTATAAAAATGGCTCTACGGCGCCACCTACGTTTCAGTTGTCGGAGGAGCCCCTGGACACGGTTTCATCCACGAGCACGAAATTTAGCGGGAGTATGTAAAGTACCGAGACACACAAAAAAGTCTCTTGGTGACCCGGGCTATCGCGAAGCGTACGGCGGGCATTTTGTTTCAAAGTTGGCGTTTTCGTGTTTTTGGGGTCATTTTCAGGGGTCGTATTTGAACGAACTCCTCCTACAGCTTTCATCCGATCTGTTTGAAACTTGGCGTGTGTGTTCTTAAGGCCTCGACCATGAAAAGTTATCAGAAAGCGTGACTTCCAGATTTACTGCGTCAGAGGGGCGGGGCCACGAAATTTGGCGTTTTGGCGTGAAATTTCGACGTGCTATAACTTTGCCAAAAATACTCCAATCTTCACCAAACCTCAGATATATAATGGCAGAGAGACCTAGAATACATTTCCATAAAAATATTTGGAGATTTTCACAGCGCCTCCTAGTGGCGACAGAAAAGACCACTTTTACGAAATGACGTCCAGCTCGGAAAATATTGACCATATCCACCTCAAACTAGTTGGAGATGTTGTCAAGGCCTTGGTGTTGACATCTGAGAAAGAATTTCAACTTGACATCAGAGGGCGTGGCCGTGACGGCGCGTCAAAGTCAAGCGTTCGACAAAAAATGGAACTCCATTGACTTTTTGGGTAATTTTCAGGCAAATGTGTTGGGCTTTCATATACTTAGTCAGACCTGTCTGAAACCTCTTCTGGTTATTAAGAACACTATTATGCAAATTTCGGCTGCATAATTAATTAGGGGGCGGGGCAAAATCGCTCTATAGCGCCCCCTTGAATTTTTCTTTCAAGCAGCCCCGCCACAGTTTTGGACACAGAGTTATGAAACCTCAGCCGAATTGTAAAGGAAGACATAACCTACAAAAAAGTCTCTTGGAGCAATGGGCTAAAGTTAACAGCAAGCGAGATATTTAAGCGTGAAAATCACCATTTTTACTGTTTTGGCCAGTTGAGAAGGGGTCATATTTGAACGAACTCCTCCTAGGGATTTTGTCCAATTCACTTCAAAATTGGTAGGTGTGTTCATCTAGACTTCCTGAGTAAAAGTTATCAAAATCATGAACTTCGAAGGAACAGTGTGGGCGTGGCGCACCATCAAATTTGACCCAGTGATTTAACATTCGAACTCCTTTGACTTTTTGGCTGTTTTTTAAACACAGGCTGTGGTGCTTTCATATGTTTTGTCAGAGCTGTCTGAAACTTCTTGTGGTTATTAAGACCAAAAAGATGCAAAAATCGGCTGCATGTGTAATTAGGGGGCGGGGCGAAATCGCTCTATAGCGCCCCCTTGGATTTTTCTTTCAAGCAGCCCCGCCTCAGTTTTAAACTCAGAGTTATCAAATCTCAGCCAAATTGTAGAGCATGGCAAGACGTACAAAAAAGTCTCTTGGAGCAATGGGCTAAAATGAACAGGAAGCGAGATATTTAATGATGAAAATCACCATTTTTAGTATATAGATCTGGCTGAGAAGGGGTCATATTTGAACGAACTCCTCCTAGGGATTTTGTCCAATTGACTTCAAACTTGGCAGATGTCTTCATATAGGCTTCCCGAGTAAAAGTTATCAAAATCATGAATTTTGATGAAACGGTGTGGGCGTGGCGCTCCATTATATTTTGACCCTTTGATACAACATTCAAACTCCATTTACTTTTTTGGCTGTTTTTTAAGGTAAAGCTGTTGTGCTTCAATACTTTCTTAGACCTGTCTGAAATTTCTTCTGGTTGTTCAAACCAATATTGTGCAAATTTCGGCTACATCGTTAATTAGTGGGCAGGACGAAATCGCTCTATAGCGCCCCCTTGAATTTTTCTTTCAAGCAGCCCCGCTATAATTTTGGACATAGAAAAATGAAACCTCAGCCGAATTGTAGAACATGGCAAGACCTACAAAAAAGTCTCTTGGAGCAATGGGCTAAAATTAACAGGGAGCAAGATATTTAACAATGAAAATCACCATTTTTGCTGTTTCGACCTGGTTGAGAAGGGGTCCTATTTGAACGAACTCCTCCTAGGGACTTTGTCCAATTGACTTCAAACTTGGCAGATGTCTTCATATAGCCTTCCCGAGTAAAAGTTATCAAAATCATGAATTTTGATGAAACGGTGTGGGCGTGGCGCTCCGTCAAATTTGACTGTTTGTCCCAATTCTGGCTAATGTGTGTGGTCAATTGAACGAAACGCTTTGAAAGCGTCAAAAGATCGCGCGTTTTCCGACTGCTGCCTTCCGACGTGCCAGCCGTCGAGTTGCGTGGGAGTGCGAGGGCCCGTTCAACGCTGCTTGCAGCTTTAATTTTTTATTATTTTCTTTCTTTTTCTTCCGCGCATTAAATCGCATTTTCGACGGCCTATATGTACTCGAAAAGTTGCGAAAATTTGCCTACCCCCCCAAAGTCGGGCGAAAAATTTCATATTTTGGGGGTCTCGCACATGGACGAACAAAAATGGCTCTACGGCGCCACCTACGTTTCAGTTGTCGGAGGAGCCCCTCGACACGGTTTCATCCACGTGTATGAAATTTAGCGTGAGTATGTAAAGTACCGAGACGCACAAAAAAGTCTCTTAGTGACCCCAGCTACGGCGAAGCGTACGGTGGCCATTTTGTTTCAAAGTTGGCGTTTTCGTGTTTTTGGGGTCATTTTCAGGGGTCGTATTTGAACGAACTCCTCCTAGGGCTTTCATCCGATCTGTTTGAAACTTGGCGTGTGTGTTCTTAAGGCCTCGACCATGAAAAGTTATCAGAAAGCGTGACTTCCAGATTTACTGCGTCAGAGGGGCGGGGCCACGAAATTTGGCGTTTTGGCGTGAAATTTCGACGTGCTATAACTTTGCCAAAAATACTCCAATCTTCACCAAACCTCAGGTATATAATGGCAGTCTGGCCTAGAATACATTTCCATAAAAATATTTGCAGATTTTCACAGCGCCTCCTAGTGGCGACAGAAAAGACCACTTTTACGAAATGACGTCCAGCTCGGAAAATATTGACCATATCCACCTCAAACTAGTTGGAGATGTTGTCAAGGCCTTGGTGTTGACATCTGAGAAAGAATTTCAACTTGACATCAGAGGGCGTGGCCGTGACAGCGCGTCAAAGTCAAGCGTTCGACGAAAAATGGAACTCCATTGACTTTTTGGGTCATTTTCAGGCAAATGTGTTGGGCTTTCATATACTTTGTCAAACCTGTCTGAAACCTGTTGTGGTTGTTTAGAACACTATTATGCAAAATTCGGCTGCATAATTAATTAGGGGGCGGGGCGGGGCAAAACCGCTCTATAGCGCCCCCTTGAATTTTTCTTTCAAGCAGCCCCGCCACAGTTTTGGACACAGAGTTATGAAACCTCAGCCGAATTGTAGATGAAGACATGACCTACAAAAAAGTCTCTAGGAGCAATGGGCTAAAATTAACAGGAAGCGAGATATTTAACAATGAAAATCACCATTTTTGCTGCTTCGAGCTGATTGAGAAGGGGTCATATTTGAACGAACTCCTCCTAGGGATTTTGTCCAATTCACTTCAAAATTGACAGGTGTATTCATCTAGACTTCCTGAGTAAAAGTTATCAAAATTCTGATTTTCGAGGAAATTGTGTGGGCGTGGCGCTTCATTAAATTTCATCCTTTGATACAACATTCAAACTCCATTTACTTTTTTGGCTGTTTTTTAAGGAAAAGCTGTTGTGCTTCAATACTTTCTCAGACCTGTCTGAAACCTCTTGAGGTTATTAAGACCAAAAAGATACAGAAGTCGGCTGCATAATTGATTAGGGGGCGGGACGAAATCGCTCTATAGCGCCCCCTTGAATTTTTCTTTCAAGCAGCCCCGACATAGTTTTGGACACAGAGTTATGAAACCTCAGCCAAATTGTAGATGACGACATAACCTATAAAAAAGTCTCTTGGAGCAATGGGCTAAAATTAACAGGGAGCGAGATATTTAACAATGAAAATCACCATTTTTGCTGTTTCGACCTGGTTGAGAAGGGGTCATATTTGAACGAACTCCTCCTAGGGATTTTGTCCAATTGACTTCAAACTTGGTAGTTACGTTCATATAGACGTCCTGAGTAAAAGTTATCAAAATCATGAATTTTGATGAAACGGTGTGGAAGTGGCGGTCCGTCAAATTTGACCGTTTGTCCCAATTCTGGCTAATGTGTGTGTTTGATTGAGCAAAACGCTTTGAAAGCGTCAAAGGCTCGCGCGTTTTCCGACTGCTGCCTTCCGACGTGCCAGCCCGTCGAGTTGCGTGGGAGTGCGAGGGCCCGTTCAACGCTGCTTGCAGCTTTAATTTTTTTTATTTTTTTAGGGCCCGAGCACGCACTGTGTGCGAGGCCCTATTGTTTTTCAAATGTTTATTATTTTTATTTTTTTAGGGCCCGAGCACGCACTGTGTGCGAGGCCCTATTGTTTTTCAAATGTTTATTATTTTTTTTTTTTTTTTTATTATTTTTCTTTTTCTTAGTCAAAATAAATCGCATTTTCGACGGCCTATATGTACTCGAAAAGTTGCGAAAATTTGGCTACCCCCCCAAAGTCGGGCGAAAAATTTCATATTTTGGGGGTCTCACACATGGACGAACAAAAATGGCTCTACGGCGCCACCTACGTTTCAGTTGTCGGAGGAGCCCCTGGACACGGTTTCATCCACGCGTACGAAATTTAGTGGGAGTATGTAAACTACCGAGACGCACAAAAAAGTCTCTTGGTGACCCGGGCTATCGCGAAGCGTATGGCGGCCATTTTGTTTCAAAGTTGGCGTTTTCGTGTTTTTGGGGTCATTTTCAGGGGTCGTATTTGAACGAACTCCTCCTACAGCTTTCATCCGATCTGTTTGAAACTTGGCGTGTGTGTTCTTAAGGCCTCGACCATGAAAAGTTATCAGAAAGCGTGACTTCCAGATTTACTGCGTCAGAGGGGCGGGGCCACGAAATTTGGCGTTTTGGCGTGAAATTTCGACGTGCTATAACTTTGCCAAAAATACTCCAATCTTCACCAAACCTCAGGTATATAATGGCAGTCTGGCCTAGAATACATTTCCATAAAAATATTTGGAGATTTTCACAGCGCCTCCTAGTGGCGACAGAAAAGACCACTTTTACGAAATGACGTCCAGCTCGGAAAATATTGACCATATCCACCTCAAACTAGTTGGAGATGTTGTCAAGGCCTTGGTGTTGACATCTGAGAAAGAATTTCAACTTGACATCAGAGGGCGTGGCCGTGACAACCCGTCAAAGTCAAGCGTTCGACGAAAAATGGAACTCCATTGACTTTTTGGGTAATTTTCAGGCAAATGTGTTGGGCTTTCATATACTTTCTCAGACCTGTCTGAAACCTCTTGTGGTTGTTAAGAACACTATTATGCAAATTTCGGTTGCATAATTAATTAGGGGGCGGGGCTAAATCGCTCTATAGCGCCCCCTTGAATTTTTCTTTGAGGCAGCCCCGCCACAGTTTTGGACACAGAGTTATGAACCCTCAGTCGAATTGTGGGCGAAGACAAGATCTACAAAAAAGTCTCTTGGAGCAATGGGCTAAAATTAACAGGGAGCGAGATATTTAACAATGAAAATCACCATTTTTGCTGTTTCAACCTGGTTGAGAAGGGGTCATATTTGAACGAACTTCTCATAGGGATTTTGTCCAATTGACTTCAAACTTGGTAGTTACGTTCATATAGACTTCCTGAGTAAAAGTTATCAAAATGATTACTTTTGATGAAATGGTGTGGGCGTGGCGGTCCATCAAATTTGACCGTTTGTCCCAATTCTGGCTAATGTGTGTGGTCAATTGAACAAAACGCTTTGAAAGCGTCAAAGGCTCGCGCATTTTCCGACTGCTGCCTTCCGACATGCCAGCCCGTCGAGTTGCGTGGGAGTGCGAGGGCCCGTTCAATGCTGCTTGCAGCTTTAATTTTTTATTATTTTTCTTTTTCTTAGTCAAAATAAATTGCATTTTCGACGGCCTATATGTACTCGAAAAGTTGCGAAAATTTGGCTACCCCCCCAAAGTCGGGCGTAAAATTACGTATTTTGGGGGTCTCGCACATGGACGAACAAAAATGGCTCTACGGCGCCACCTACGTTTCAGTTGTCGGAGGAGCCCCTGGACACGGTTTCATCCACGTGTACGAAATTTAGCGGGAGTATGTAAAGTACCAAGCCGCACAAAAAAGTCTCTTGGTGACCGGGGCTATCACGAAGCGTACGGCGGGCATTTTGTTTCAAAGTTGGCGTTTTCGTGTTTTTGGGGTCATTTTCAGGGGTCGTATTTGAACGAACTCCTCCTACAGCTTTCATCCGATCTGTTTGAAACTTGGCGTGTGTGTTCTTAAGGCCTCGACCATGAAAAGTTATCAAAATCATGAGGTTCAGATTTACTGCGTCAGAGGGGCGGGGCCACGAAATTTGGCGTTTTGGCGTGAAATTTCGACGTGCTATAACTTTGCCAAAAATACTCCAATCTTCACCAATCCTCAGATATATAATCACAGTCTGCCCTAGAATACATTTCCATAAAAATATTTGGAGAATTTCACAGCGCCTCCTAGTGGCGACAGAAAAGACCAGTTTTACGAAATGACGTCCAGCTCGGAAAATATTGACCATATCCACCTCAAACTAGTTGGAGATGTTGTCAAGGCCTTGGGGTTGACATCTGAGAAAGAATTTCAACTTGACATCAGAGGGCGTGGCCGTGACGGCGCGTCAAAGTCAAGCGTTTGACGAAAAATGGAACTCCATTGACTTTTTGGGTAATTTTCAGGCAAATGTGTTGGGCTTTCATATACTTTCTCAAACCTGTCTGAAACCTGTTGTGGTTATTAAGAACACTATTATGCAAATTTCGGCTGCATAATTAATTAGGGGGCGGGGCAAAATCGCTCTACAGCGCCCCCTTGAATTTTTCTTTCAAGCAGCCCCGCCACAGTTTTGGACACAGAGTTATGAAACCTCAGCCGAATTGTAGAGGAAGACATAACCTACAAAAAAGTCTCTTGGAGCAATGGGCTAAAGTTAACAGCACGCGAGATATTTAAGCGTGAAAATCACCATTTTTACTGTTTTGGCCAGTTGAGAAGGGGTCATATTTGAACGAACTCCTCCTAGGGATTTTGTCCAATTCACTTCAAAATTGGTAGGTGTGTTCATCTAGACTTCCTGAGTAAAAGTTATCAAAATCATGAACTTCGAAGGAACAGTGTGGGCGTGGCGCACCATCAAATTTGACCCAGTGATTTAACATTCGAACTCCTTTGACTTTTTGGCTGTTTTTTAAACACAGGCTGTGGTGCTTTCATATGTTTTGTCAGAGCTGTCTGAAACTTCTTGTGGTTATTAAGACCAAAAAGATGCAAAAATCGGCTGCATGTGTAATTAGGGGGCGGGGCGAAATCGCTCTATAGCGCCCCCTTGGATTTTTATTTCAAGCAGCCCCGCCACAGTTTTGGACACAGAGTTATGAAACCTCAGCCGAATTGTAGACGAAGACAAGATCTACAAAAAAGTCTCTTGGAGCAATGGGCTAAAATTAACAGGGAGCGATATATTTAACAATGAAAATCACCATTTTCGCTGTTTCGAGCTGGTTGAGAAGGGGTCATATTTGAACGAACTCCTCCTAGGGATTTTATCCAATTGACTTCAAACTTGGTATGTGCGTTCATCTAGACTTTCTGAGTAAAAGTTATCAAAATCATGAATTTTGATGAAACGGTGTGGGCGTGGCGCTCCGTCAGATTTGACCGTTTGTCTCAATTCTGGCTAACGTGTGCGTTTGATTGAACGAAATGCTTTGAAAGCGTCAAAGGCTCGCGCGTTTTCCGACTGCTGCCTTCCGACGTGCCAGCCCGTCGAGTTGCGTGGGAGTGCGAGGGCCCGTTCAACGCTGCTTGCAGCTTTAATTTTTTATTATTTTCTTTCTTTTTCTTCCGCGCATTAAATCGCATTTTCGACGGCCTATATGTACTCGAAAAGTTGCGAAAATTTGCCTACCCCCCCAAAGTCGGGCGAAAAATTACGTATTTTGGAGGTCTCGCACATGGACGAACAAAAATGGCTCTACGGCGCCACCTACGTTTCAGTTGTCGGAGGAGCCCCGGGACACGGTTTCATCCACGTGTACGAAATTTAGCGGGAGTATGTAAAGTACCGAGACACACGAAAAAGTCTCTTGGTGACCCGGGCTATCGCGAAGCGTACGGCGGCCATTTTGTTTCAAAGTTGGCGTTTTCATGTTTTTGGGGTCATTTTCAGGGGTCGTATTTGAACGAACTCCTCCTACAGCTTTCATCCGATCTGTTTGAAACTTGGCGTGTGTGTTCTTAAGGCCTCGACCATGAAAAGTTATCAGAAAGCGTGACTTCCAGATTTACTGCGTCAGAGGGGCGGGGCCACGAAATTTGGCGTTTTGGCGTGAAATTTCAACGTCCTATAACTTTGCCAAAAATACTCCAATCTTCACCAAACCTCAGGTATATAATGGCAGTCTGGCCTAGAATACATTTCCATAAAAATATTTGCAGATTTTCACAGCGCCTCCTAGTGGCGACAGAAAAGACCACTTTTACGAAATGACGTCCAGCTCGGAAAATATTGACCATATCCACCTCAAACTAGTTGGAGATGTTGTCAAGGCCTTGGTGTTGACCTCTGAGAAAGAATTTCAACTTGACATCAGAGGGCGTGGCTGTGACAGTGCGTCAAAGTCAAGCGTTCGACGAAAAATGGAACTCCATTGACTTTTTGGGTAATTTTCAGGCAAATGTGTTGGGCTTTCATATACTTTCTCAGACCTGTCTGAAACCTCTTGAGGTTATTAAGACCAAAAAGATACAGAAGTCGGCTGCATAATTGATTAGGGGGCGGGGCAAAATCGCTCTATAGCGCCCCCTTGAATTTTTCTTTCAAGCAGCCCCGCCACAGTTTTGGACACAGAGTTATGAAACCTCAGCCCAATTGTAGGGGAAGACATAACCTACAAAAAAGTCTCTTGCAGCAATGTGCTAAAATTAACAGGAAGCGAGATATTTAACAATGAAAATAACCATTTTTGCTGTTTCGACCTGGTTGAGAAGGGGTCATATTTGAACAAACTCCTCCTAGGTATTTTATCCAATTGACTTCAAACTTGGTAGATGTGTTCATAGACTTCCTGAGTACAAGTTAACAAAATTATGAACTTTGATGAAATGCTGTGGGCGTGGCGCTCCGTCAAATTTGACTGTTTGTCCCAATTCCGGCTAATGTGTGTGCTCAATTGAACGAAACGCTTTGAAAGCGTCAAAGGCTCGCGCGTTTTCCGACTGCTGCCTTCCGACGTGCCAGCCCGTCGAGTTGCGTGGGAGTGCGAGGGCCCGTTCAACGCTGCTTGCAGCTTTAATTTTTTTTTTTTTTATTATTCTCCTTTTTCTTTTTCTTCCTAAAAGTAAATCGCATTTTCGACGGCCTATATATACTCGAAAAGTTATGAAAATTTGCCTACCCCCAAAGTCGGGCGTAAAATTACGTATTTTGGGGGTCTCACACATGGACGAGCAAAAATGGCTCTACGGCGCCACCTACGTTTCAGTTGTCGGAGGAGCCCCTCGACACGGTTTCATCCACGTGTACGAAATTTAGCGGGAGTATGTAAAGTACCGAGCCGCACAAAAAAGTCTCTTGGTGACCGGGGCTATCGCGAAGCGTACGGCGGCCATTTTGTTTCAAAGTTGGCGTTTTCGTGTTTTTGGAGTCATTTTCAGGCGTCGTATTTGAACGAACTCCTCCTACAGCTTTCATCCGATCTGTTTGAAACTTGGCGTGTGTGTTCTTAAGGCCTCGACCATGAAAAGTTATCAGAAAGCGTGACTTCCAGATTTACTGCGTCACAGGGGCGGGGCCACGAAATTTGGCGTTTTGGCGTGAAATTTCAACGTCCTATAACTTTGCCAAAAATACTCCAATCTTCACCAAACCTCGGGTATATAATGGCAGTCTGGCCTAGAATACATTTCCATAAAAATATTTGCAGATTTTCACAGCGCCTCCTAGTGGCGACAGAAAAGACCACTTTTACGAAATGACGTCCAGCTCGGAAAATATTGACCATATCCACCTCAAACTAGTTGGAGATGTTGTCAAGGCCTTGGGGTTGACATCTGAGAAAGAATTTCAACTTGACATCAGAGGGCGTGGCCGTGACGGCGCGTCAAAGTCAAGCGTTCGACGAAAAATGGAACTCCATTGACTTTTTGGGTAATTTTCAGGCAAATGTGTTGGGCTTTCATATACTTTCTCAAACCTGTCTGAAACCTGTTGTGGTTATTAAGAACACTATTATGCAAATTTCGGCTGCATAATTAATTAGGGGGCGGGGCAAAATCGCTCTATAGCGCCCCCTTGAATTTTTATTTCAAGCAGCCCCGCCACAATTTTGGACACAGAGTTATGAAACCTCAGCCGAATTGTAGAGGAAGACATAACCTACAAAAAAGTCTCTTGGAGCAATGGGCTAAAGTTAACAGCAAGCGAGATATTTAAGCGTGAAAATCACCATTTTTGCTGTTTCGACCTGGTTGAGAAGGGGTCATAATTAATCGAACTCCTCCTAGGGATTTTATCCAATTGACTTCAAACTCGGCAGATGTGTTCATATAGACTTGCTGAGTAAAAGTTATCAAAACCATGAATTTTGATGAAACAATGTGGGCGTGGCGCTCCATTACATTTTGACCCTTTGATACAACATTCAAACTCCATTTACTTTTTTGGCAGTTTTTTAAGGCAAAGCTGTTGTGCTTCAATACTTTCTTAGACCTGTCTAAAACTTCTTCTGGTTGTTCAAACCAATATTGTGCAAATTTCGGCTGCATCGTTAATTAGTGGGCGGGACGAAATCGCTCTATAGCGCCCCCTTGAATTTTTCTTTCAAGCAGCCCCGCCACAGTTTTGGACACAGAGTTATGTAACCATAGCCAAATTGTAGATGAAGACATGACCTACAAAAAAGTCTCTTGGAGAAATGTGCTAAAATTAACAGGGAGCGAGATATTTAACAATGAAAATCACCATTTTTGGTGTTTCGACCTGGTTGAGAAGGGGTCATATTTGAACGAACTCCTTCTAGGGACTTTGTCCAATTGACTTCAAACTTGGCAGATGTCTTCATATAGGCTTCCCGAGTAAAAGTTATCAAAATCATGAATTTTGATGAAACGGTGTGGGCGTGGCGCTCCGTCAAATTTGACTGTTTGTCCCAATTCTGGCTAATGTGTGTGGTCAATTGAACGAAATGCTTTGAAAGCGTCAAAAGATCGCGCGTTTTCCGACTGCTGCCTTCCGACGTGCCAGCCGTCGAGTTGCGTGGGAGTGCGAGGGCCCGTTCAACGCTGCTTGCAGCTTTAATTAGGGCCCGAGCACGCACTGTGTGCGAGGCCCTATTGCATTTCAAATGTTTATTATTTTTTTTTTTATTTTTATTTTTCTTCTTTTTCTTTTTCTTCCGCTAAATGAATCGCATTTTCGACGGCCTATATGTACTCGAAAAGTTATGAAAATTTGGCTACCCCCCCAAAGTTGGGCGTAAAATTACGTATTTTGGGGGTCTCACACATGGACGAGCAAAAATGGCTCTACGGCGCCACCTACGTTTCAGTTGTCGGAGGAGCCCCTGGACACGGTTTCATCCACGAGCACGAAATTTAGTGGGAGTATGTAAAGTACCGAGCCGCACAAAAAAGTCTCTTGGTGACCAGGGCTATCGCGAAGCGTACAGCGGCCATTTTGTTTCAAAGTTGGCGTTTTTGTGTTTTTGGGGTCATTTTCAGGGGTCGTATTTGAACGAACTCCTCCTACAGCTTTCATCTGATCTGTTTGAAACTTGGCGTGTGTGTTCTTAAGGCCTTGACCATGAAAAGTTATCAAAATCGTGAGCTTCAGATTTACTGCGTCAGAGGGGCGGGGCCACGAAATTTGGCGTTTTGGCGTGAAATTTCGACGTGCTATAACTTTGCCAAAAATACTCCAATCTTCACCAAACCTCAGATATATAATGGCAGAGAGACCTAGAATACATTTCCATAAAAATATTTGGAGATTTTCACAGCGCCTCCTAGTGGCGACAGAAAAGACCACTTTTACGAAATGACGTCCAGCTCGGAAAATATTGACCATATCCACCTCAAACTAGTTGGAGATGTTGTCAAGGCCTTGGTGTTGACATCTGAGAAAGAATTTCAACTTGACATCAGAGGGCGTGGCCGTGACGGCGCGTCAAAGTCAAGCGTTCGACAAAAAATGGAACTCCATTGACTTTTTGGGTAATTTTCAGGCAAATGTGTTGGGCTTTCATATACTTAGTCAGACCTGTCTGAAACCTCTTCTGGTTATTAAGAACACTATTATGCAAATTTCGGCTGCATAATTAATTAGGGGGCGGGGCAAAATCGCTCTATAGCGCCCCCTTGAATTTTTATTTCAAGCAGCCCCGCCACAGTTTTGGACACAGAGTTATGAAACCTCAGCCGAATTGTAAAGGAAGACATAACCTACAAAAAAGTCTCTTGGAGCAATGGGCTAAAGTTAACAGCAAGCGAGATATTTAAGCGTGAAAATCACCATTTTTACTGTTTTGGCCAGTTGAGAAGGGGTCATATTTGAACGAACTCCTCCTAGGGATTTTGTCCAATTCACTTCAAAATTGGTAGGTGTGTTCATCTAGACTTCCTGAGTAAAAGTTATCAAAATCATGAACTTCGAAGGAACAGTGTGGGCGTGGCGCACCATCAAATTTGACCCAGTGATTTAACATTCGAACTCCTTTGACTTTTTGGCTGTTTTTTAAACACAGGCTGTGGTGCTTTCATATGTTTTGTCAGAGCTGTCTGAAACTTCTTGTGGTTATTAAGACCAAAAAGATGCAAAAATCGGCTGCATGTGTAATTAGGGGGCGGGGCGAAATCGCTCTATAGCGCCCCCTTGGATTTTTCTTTCAAGCAGCCCCGCCTCAGTTTTAAACTCAGAGTTATCAAATCTCAGCCAAATTGTAGAGCATGGCAAGACGTACAAAAAAGTCTCTTGGAGCAATGGGCTAAAATGAACAGGAAGCGAGATATTTAATGATGAAAATCACCATTTTTAGTATATAGATCTGGCTGAGAAGGGGTCATATTTGAACGAACTCCTCCTAGGGATTTTGTCCAATTGACTTCAAACTTGGCAGATGTCTTCATATAGGCTTCCCGAGTAAAAGTTATCAAAATCATGAATTTTGATGAAACGGTGTGGGCGTGGCGCTCCATTATATTTTGACCCTTTGATACAACATTCAAACTCCATTTACTTTTTTGGCTGTTTTTTAAGGTAAAGCTGTTGTGCTTCAATACTTTCTTAGACCTGTCTGAAATTTCTTCTGGTTGTTCAAACCAATATTGTGCAAATTTCGGCTACATCGTTAATTAGTGGGCAGGACGAAATCGCTCTATAGCGCCCCCTTGAATTTTTCTTTCAAGCAGCCCCGCTATAATTTTGGACATAGAAAAATGAAACCTCAGCCGAATTGTAGAACATGGCAAGACCTACAAAAAAGTCTCTTGGAGCAATGGGCTAAAATTAACAGGGAGCAAGATATTTAACAATGAAAATCACCATTTTTGCTGTTTCGACCTGGTTGAGAAGGGGTCCTATTTGAACGAACTCCTCCTAGGGACTTTGTCCAATTGACTTCAAACTTGGCAGATGTCTTCATATAGCCTTCCCGAGTAAAAGTTATCAAAATCATGAATTTTGATGAAACGGTGTGGGCGTGGCGCTCCGTCAAATTTGACTGTTTGTCCCAATTCTGGCTAATGTGTGTGGTCAATTGAACGAAACGCTTTGAAAGCGTCAAAAGATCGCGCGTTTTCCGACTGCTGCCTTCCGACGTGCCAGCCGTCGAGTTGCGTGGGAGTGCGAGGGCCCGTCCAACGCTGCTTGCAGCTTTAATTTATTATTATTATTCTTCCGCTAAATGAATCTCATTTTCGACGGCCTATATGTACTCAAAAAGTTATGAAAATTTGCCTACCCCCCCAAAGTCGGGCGTAAAATTTCATATTTTGGGGGTCTCGCACATGGACGAACAAAAATGGCTCTACGGCGCCACCTATGTTTCAGTTGTCGGAGGAGCCCCTGGACACGGTTTCATCCACGAACACGAAATTTAGCGGGAGTATGTAAGATACTGAGCCGCACAAAAAAGTCTCTTGGTGACCCGGGCTATCACGAAGCGTGCGGCGGCCATTTTGTTTCAAAGTTGGCGTTTTCGTGTTTTTGGGGTCATTTTCAGGGGTCGTATTTGAACGAACTCCTCCTACAGCTTTCATCCGATCTGTTTGAAACTTGGCGTGTGTGTTCTTAAGGCCTCGACCATGAAAAGTTATCAAAATCGTGAGTTCCGGATTTACTGCGTCAGAGGGGCGGGGCCACGAAATTTGGCGTTTTGGCGTGAAATTTCGACGTGCTATAACTTTGCCAAAAATACTCCAATCTTCACCAATCCCCAGATATATAATCACAGTCTGCCCCAGAATACATTTCCATAAAAATATTTGGACACTATCGCAGCGCCCCCTAGTGGCGACAGAAAATACCACTTTTACGAAATGACGTCCAGCTCGGAAAATATTGACCATATCCACCTCAAACTAGTTGAAGATGTTGTTAAGGCCTTGGTGTTGACATCTGAGAAAGAATTTCAACTTGACATCAGAGGGCGTGGCCGTGACAGCGCGTCAAAGTCAAGCATTCGACGAAAAATGGAACTCCATTGACTTTTTGGGTAATTTTCAGGCAAATGTGTTGGGCTTTCGTATACTTTCTCAGACCTGTCTGAAATCTCTTGAGGTTATTAAGAACACTATTATGCAAATTTCGGCTGCATAATTAATTAGGGGGCGGGGCAAAATCGCTCTATAGCGCCCCCTTGAATTTTTATTTCAAGCAGCCCTGCCACAGTTTTGGACACAGAGTTATGAGACCTCAGCCGAATTGTAGAGGAAGACATAACCTACAAAAAAGTCTCTTGGAGCAATGGGCTAAAGTTAACAGCAAGCGAGATATTTAAGCGTGAAAATCACCATTTTTACTGTTTTGGCCAGTTGAGAAGGGGTCATATTTGAACGAACTCCTCCTAGGGATTTTGTCCAATTCACTTCAAAATTGGTAGGTGTGTTCATCTCGACTTCATGAGTAAAAGTTATCAAAATCATTACTTTTGATGAAACGGTGTGGGCGTGGCGGTCCGTCAAATTTGACCGTTTGATACAACATTCAAACTCCATTTACTTTTTTCGCTGTTTTTTAAGGCAAAGCTGTTGTGCTTCAAAACTTTCTCAGACCTGTCTAAAACTTCTTCTGGTTGTTCAAACCAATATTGTGCACATTTCGGCTGCATCGTTAATTAGTGGGCGGGACGAAATCGCTCTATAGCGCCCCCTTGAATTTTTCTTTCAAGCAGCCCCGCCACAGTTTTGGACACAGAGTTATGAAACCTCAGCCGAATTGTGGGCGAAGACAAGATCTACAAAAAAGTCTCTTGGAGCAATAGGCTAAAATTAACAGGGAGCGAGATATTTAACAATGAAAATGACCAGTTTTGGTGTTTCGACCTGGTTGAGAAGGGGTCCTATTTGAACGAACTCCTCCTAGGGATTTTATCCAATTGACTTCAAACTTGGCAGATGTGTTCATATAGCCTTCCCGAGTAAAAGTTATCAAAATCATGAATTTTGATGAAACGGTGTGGGCGTGGCGGTCCGTCAAATTTGACTGTTTGTCCCAATTCTGGCTAATGTGTGTGGTCAATTGAACGAAACACTTTGAAAGCGTCAAAGGATCGCGCGTTTTCCGACTGCTGCCTTCCGACGTGCCAGCCCGTCGAGTTGCGTGGGAGTGCGAGGGCCCGTTCAATGCTGCTTGCAGCTTTAATCTCTATTTGCCATTTTCAACCATTGCCATTTCACTTAAAGCCTCTCTCTATATATACACCTCTTTCTAGAACCCACTGATTTGTTTTTCCATCCTTGTCAGTGACCAAAAAGGCTGATGACTGTTTTTGATGCTACTCGGCTCTGGCTGAATGAACAATTTAAAAACTGATAGAATACATATTTTTCTCTCCATACAGCCGTCTTTCCTTCCCTCACGTTCAGCCCCCTGTGGGTCCTGTGAGGTCTGGGTAAACGAGTGCTAAATTGCCAGAAACACCCAAACCTGGTTGAAACAGATGGCCACAATCAGGGTTTAATTTTCAAAAAGCCAGACATGGATACATACACTGATTGGGCATGTTAGCATGCTTACTCCCTACTTTCTTGGTGTAGTGGGAGCTGTTACAAAAAAAAATTCCCATGTCCCCGAGTTTCATCAAATGGAGATGTGGTCTGCTCTTGTATGCAAATATAAAGGATTTTTAGTTGTCTTTCAGGGGAGGGGGACCAATGGCTCCAAGGCTGACATTTTGCCCTGCAGGTTTTTGATAGAGCTCTTGAGAACAGAGCAGCATATCAATTAGCCATTATGGGTTTGCTCAGGTATTAGAGGGATCAGAGAAACCAATAAAAGCCTCAAGAGGAAAAGGAAGCGGCTGAGTAGACTCCAGATCAATAGAGGTCTCATCTAGGGGCTTGCTCCATGTCAGGAAGGGCATATAAGGTTGAAAAATAATGAGACCTTTGAACTGCAGACTGAAGGTATTATCCTAATGAAGACCTCAGACTATAGGTAATTTAACTCCTGATTACTTGTGGACATTTGAGAGCTGTATGTTTGAGCTGGTGACAATGGACTGACAATGGATGAATCAAATGATGTTCAATTATATCAAGGATGGCGTAGTTCCTGTGGTTGGATGTGCAGGACAAAATGTGGACAAAATTATTCTCACACCGGTGAGACTATAAGGATGGATTGTTGATATACTTGTAAATAAATGTTTTTAAAATCCAACTGTTAACGTGTATTAATATATGTTAAAATTATGTATACTCTTTAAATCTTGCATTTACACATTGTGGCTGTTCAATCCACACACCTATGCAGAAAATTGGATGATGTTCCACTGTCAAACGTCTCTAACCTGTGCTATCTATACTTATGTTATTATCCATTAACATATTAAATAAACAGTAGTATATTTTCCTCCCATACGTTTTTTCAGTATTTTCTATTTAAAGAAAAGAAGTTGGAAAGGTAATTGTCTGTGCAGCCTCTTTTATTCACCGTGGCCATAGAAACGACCACAAAGGCAGCCATGAAGCTATGGTTTCCTATACAGGAAATAAAGTCCATTTACTTTTCAACTCACTGCATAATTCCGAGGAGCTTAATATTTGGTAATTTGTGATGCTTGTGGTTTGACACAGTTATAAAGTGCTCTGTGAGTCATATGCCATACGCCATACTTTTTTTGCTCACACAGTTTAACTGTACTGGATCTTAAAAACACTTTGCTTGTGTGATCAATTTATTTCTAGAAATTCTGAATTTTATGTTTTACAGAACTAACAGAATCAGGGCAACAGTTGGGAAACAGAAATATGTTTTGTACTCTGTCTACACCTGGAAATGAATAAAATCAGTCAATAATTTCACACATATTGTGCAGCAACCTTGAACCCAGGTAACTGAACATTTCCACTGGACACCATAACTGTGCTATAGCTGTGTCAAAACTGAATTATGAAAGGAATGTGATGGACATTATGGGTTATTCACTGCTGCGGGGGAGGGTGCTGCTGTTCAGTATACTGGCTGAATGTATCCTATGTGGTTTAACATTTTAATATGACTTTGATTTGCATTCCAAGAAACCAAGTCTTTCACTCTTCCACCACACACAAAAGCACTGAAAGAGTCAAAGTAGGGCTAGGTGTGGGGGTCTTCAGTCCCACATCTCATTCGTTCTGCCACCCACTGTAGTAAAACTCCACTTAATTCATTTTTTTCCAGTCCATAAACTCTACCTCTAGCACCTTTAAAACCACCAGCGTGTTCTCCACTCCTGCCTTCAGTGAACCAGTGAGTGAGGTGCCACACTCACCCCCAATCCGCACCTCTGCAGATAAACTCTTTCAGTTCCTTAAGAATAAACAGGGACACCCCCATCTCACCACTCTATCAACCCACTGTCCCATATACCAGTCAACCGAGAATGACTTGGACTGTGTGTGTGTGTGTGTGTGTGTGTGTGTGTGTGTGCATGTGTGGCAGAAAGCGAACTCTTCTCTAGCAAGATGAGCTCCAGTGATTACAGGCTGAGACAGTTTTCTAATTATTCTGTCAAACATCAATCCTGTGGGCTGATGCAGGCCATCCTGCGGCCTGATGGACAATGTAATCACTGCTAGAGCCCCCCCCCACCCCCACTTCTCCAACCATTTTACCACTCTCTACACCCGTTTCCTCCCTCCCTCCTCACCCTCTACACTCTCACATTTTCCTTCCTTCATCTTTTCAACATAACTCCCTCTCTTCTGTCAGTGCTCTTCGATTCGTCTTCTTTCTCGACAAACTATTTCAGCCATTCCAATGCATGCTACTAGCGAAAAAAAGACACTCAGGATCTAAGAGAAAAAAAAAAAAGAAACGATGAACGTCAGAAGGCTGTTAAAATGATACAGCCAGGTGTAGAAATAATGAAACAATCAAACACAGAGAAAAGGCAAGTGCGTGAAAAAGGAAAGAGGAGAGGCGAAGAGAGTCAGTAAGGTTTTGCAAGATTCACTTTGGAAGCTTCGACTTAAGTTAGACTATTTTTAAGCACCGATTGGAAATGGTTACAAATGATGGATAAGCTTCAAATTGTTTTATAATAAGGGTATAACTACAGCGCCTCTGTAAAAACACACAAATAATTATTTTACATTTTTTTCCCACAAAGACATATGATGATGTCATTGATAATGATCTGTATATTGAAGAGCTGAGATGGAATTAGGGTTCGCACCCCGGAGGTTTCTTACCACGTTTTCTTCACTGCAAGGGCACCTAATAGGTCACCCATGTTTTATTTACCACAGGGGGATCCAAGAGGGCATATACTGTATGGGGGCACCGTTAGTACAGTCCTGTTTAAAGTTGACTGTAAATACAAGCATAGAATTGAATTCAACGAAAATAATCACAAGTTAATCTGTAATTGTGAGATTGGTATGGAACAGTAATTAGATTTTTTTCTGTACATTCAACCACTAGAGAGACTTAAAATATGACTGTTAATTTCAGTTCTCTCAAGGAGATATAAAACAATTATGACAAGTTTCCAATTTTTAAAGCCTCAACTCTGACAGAGGCTGCAGGAGGAGCAGATTTGAATGCATCATCTGGTTGAGGAATCTATAATCCAATAGTTTAATTACATTACTAAATTGTTTTACATTAATTACGCACTAAATACCCACTCAGGCACCCAGTTATTTATGTACTGTATGATTTTCTCTAATTTTTCATATTGTATAACAGTATGGACTCAAGCATCACCACCTCCCACCAGACACCTCACATCCTCACACAGTCAGACACTGAAAATAAATCCTGTCCAGTGGCATCACTGTAACATAATAAACAGATACAGACTACTTAGCATTGACAGTGTTTGAACCAAGGTTAGTATAGAACTCCATGTTTTCATACTTAAGCTACTGTGGCTTCAGCTGAAAACTACTTCTTCCACCTTGATTAAATCAGGCTGTATAAAAAGAATAGTGAGCAGTACAAAACAGGACAGAAGTACTGTAGGTACCACAATGGAAACTTGAACCCCTTTAAAAAACACGAGGCACAAAGCACCAGGATCCATTGAGTCTACCAGGTGAAAGAACATTTTATAGCTAATGAACTTGTACACAATCAAGAATTTACTGATAATTCTGAGTACTGATATGATGTGCAATGATTACATAAATCTCAGTGTATAAGGTCTCAGAGGTTGTTGTCTTGGCAACAAAACCTTTACAAAGCAAATATCAAATCAATCATAACCACACAGAACGGCTACGAATCAGAGGACAAGACAGAAATTCTGAGGCTATGGATGTTATCTTAACTTGGGCCAATACATCTTAGAAAATGAAAGAAAGAACTGCATCATTTTTCTTTGTTTGTTTGTTTAGCTTTGCATTATTTTGTATTTACAATGTCTACCGGTATTAGATGTAACCTGTATGTATTTATTGTGGTGACACATTGGGATTTTGTACATATGTAAAATATCTCTAAAAAAGGCTGATCGTCATACAAACTACTTCCACTGCACAAAAATATTCTCCCTTCCTTCACAGTAATATTCAGTTTTCACATTGCAAATCTCTTGTCCATCTGGGTCCTCCTCTGGCAGTAGCAGATATTGACTGAGATAATTGTGTAGGAGAGCCGTGTTCTACATTGCCTCTGCTGCTTGGTGAACAAGGCAGGCTGCTGCAGCAGCAGACAGTCATGTCAGCTTGGACAGCGTACTAGGGAATGAACTGGATCATACAATCTGATACCAAATTCTTCCCACCGGCTGTCAATTGTCACGAAAGCAGGGACAATAAGATCTGGATAAGGGAAATGATAGATGGTACATAATAGTTGAGCACAGATAATGCAGATGAATACTTGTATGTATGAATACTTCCAAAATATTTGCATATTTATGAATGTTTTTTAATGCAAATATGATATTTGTTCTGATAATTCAAGACAATTTTCCTTTTTTTGCCTGTAGTGTGTGTAATGCTAGTTTCTGTTTCTGTGTAAGTGGTGATAGTGTGAGAGCCTCGTCTTAACACAGATACACTGCTTTCTTTTCCTGACCCTGAGCATAGGAACAAAACGAGAGCGGCAATTTCTCTGGAGATGCGATGAGGCGAACATTTCATGTGAGTCTCAACGTCTTTCCATTACGCTCGATAATAAAGAAGTGTGTGAATCAGACAAGAAGCTCGTATCAAATCAGGCTGGGAAAAGCCAATTACACCGACAATAATCTCTTGCTGTACTGCTGCCGGCATGTCTCGCCATACAAAGCAACAAACACCTGAAACACAAGGGGGGAGGGCTGAGGAGAGACAGGACATTTAAACAGACAAACTATATTTGTGAAGCCTTGATCTTTAGGCTACACAGCTGGCAGGAAAAAGTATTTTTGGGATATGAGAATTTCAATTTTTTTTGAGAATATTATGCAAGATTCTGCTTATTTTATTTTATTTTAACAAAGATGTTAAAACGCTGGATGAAGCATAACACTACTCTGCCCTCACATAGTGTGAGGGTGTTCTGGAGGCGGATAGCAAAGAGGAGCTGGTGTCTCAACCCATGACCCTGCCCAAAACCCAGGGGGCTGTAACAAGACAGAGGGCAGAAGGGCTTTTGGATTTGAGAGCTGGGTCTGACTAAAATCATAAGGTTAATGCGAGTCGTTAGGAGCCTGAGGCCATGTTGGAACATGTACAAGTTTCAGGAGCCTGGGCAAAAGCATATAATCTACAGATAACTGGATGCATACACAGATATTGAGTGGTACAGATTAAACATCAAACAGAACCTACAGATGAACACAAACAACACAAAATGATCCATCCATATCCATCTATCCTCAGCACTGTTTTGAAAATAACGTCAATGCTCATTTTAATCTTGATATTCTAGCAATGTCCTCTATTACTGGCCCTGTGATATGCAATATTCAAATCAATGTCAAAGTTTTAGACCAGTTTCCAAGTAATAGTATAATATGAAACAAATCTGCAGTCCTGCAATAGAAGTGTGAGCACTATGAGTTATTTTATCTTAATCTGTCCATAGTTCAAATGAATGTAAAAACTGTATAGGAGTAAGATTATGTCTCCGCTGGAAGGAGTAAGATGTTTCCACAGTCAAAAGGAAGTAGTGCAGGTTTATCTGGGCTCTGCCAATATTGGGATAACAGCATTTAACTGCAGTTCTTTCACACTTTGTGTTATTTTATTATTGTGTTGCCAATACAACTGGCCAATTGTCTACCATTTTAAGACTGTTTAATAAAATAATAAAAGTGGTACTCCAATGATTTGACACATACAGGTTCAGTTTATTCAGACTGAGAAAACAATTGTATGATGTCTTCTGTGGCTATAAAGGAGATTTCCAACGTGAGGAAAAATAACGTTGTTGAATGAAAGACCCTATTGAGCTGCATTACTGGAATTGTTTGAACAAGCGTTTTTGGAGCATTTTCTTTTTTGGGGGTTAACCAACTTTATGAAAGCACAGACTAAAATCAATGGAGCACCTGTTTACAAGAAAGTTGGCAGGAGTATAGGTGATTAATTTTCTTTTCAATCCTCCCCATATGATGCAAAAAGTATATCTGAGCTCTGCTTTCTGATTTTCCCACAGGACGACACAGTCTGAACAGAATCTTACAACATGTGAGTCTGTACAAGAAAGAACCTCCTGACCTTCTGTGTGCGCCTTCTGTTAATCGTGCGTCTTTCAGTGACTCATACTGCAGTTAATGACGTGAGCTGCACTTTGACCACCTCCATTCAAACAGGGGAAAAAAAAACATCTTTCAAGGCTTTGGCATGTTGTTAAGATTGTTGGCTATCATTTTATAGTCACACGATTTATTTACAGCAACTTTTAACAGCTAACATCCCAATTAGCCTGTCTTTCAATGATACAGCCTTAACCCCGACAAGCAACTTCAAAAATATCGCCCGCATTATCAGTCCTAGAGGACAGGAAAGGGCACAGTGTTTGTGGTGTCAGTACATGCCTCAGAGAACATGAATGATCTCATCAACTGGGTGTTTGAATGGCCTCCCATAATCCCCCAGCATGTGCGCATATAAGAGCCAGGGGACCATGAAATGAGGGAGGTCTAACAGTCCCACTTCTTCCGTAATGTCTCACGGCACTGGACATGTGATGGTGATACTCCCTCAAGTCTCGGGACATAGACAGATGGAGAGATGGAGAACTGGATTGGTGGCAAAGGGTGGAGAGATGACAGCAGATGGTTTGGGTGGAAGGAAACTCCATTTATAATACAGAGAAAAGAAGAAAATCATTTTGTAAGGACAACACTGGCTAGTAACAGCATGTCCATATTTAATAGGAGAGATTATTATGGGTTACTGATCCATGACTATGTTGAAACCATGTGTGAAGTGTAAACACAGCTCTCTATGACATGATATTTATAGCTGGAGTGAATTGTGGGTTAGTGATGCTGTCATGACAGTAGTTCAAGTTAATTTTAATTTATTACCTGGATGTCTCCTGGTTAGTGGTGGGATGTGAAAGGCATGCAAATGGATGCAATGACCATTGTGCAATGCTCTACAAAGTACCTGCCTCACTGCAGCAAGTAAAAAAAAAAAGTTAAGAGAGTAGAGTTACATAAAACCCAGAGTGCTAATCGCTACCGTAACGATTATGACTTCCTAAACTGTGCAACAGACGATACATTTCAATTTCCTCTATCATCAGGTGAAGAGCTCCTGCAGAGGCACATGAGAATAAATGAAGCCCTTCTTTGCTATGCCCTTCCTCTGAGTGCTTGACTTCACAAGGTCGCTCAATCACACGCAGCTCCCCTCCCTGTGGCATCCAAAGGCCCTATCTGATCGCTGGCTGACTCCCCCTGGCCCCATGGTGTGAACCAGGTGCTGTGATGACAAAACGCTCCTGGCAGCAATAAGAGAACGGAGGGAGCAGAGCTCAATTAGCCCAAGCTCCAATCCCAGATCCTCTATTGATTTCCCACGGATGAGGAATGGCAGACAGGAGAAAGCTCAATCAGACATACCCATGGGACCTGTCTCTCTTTCGGTGTGTGTAGGTGTGTATGAGAGTGTGCACGAGAATCAACAGGGGACAAATTGATGCTGTGACAAGGTGCTGGGATAAGCTGAATACATTAGCAATCCATAGTCTTTATGCATACATGATGGTTAAGTAATAGTGTTGTCTACTGATGGTGCAGTGGAAAATGACATGAGTCTTTAAAAGCACACTGTGGTGGCCTCACCCAGATCAAATGAAGAAGGAGACAAGGCATTAGATCCCTGAAGGGCAAATCAGTCTGACAAGTCATCAGCTCCATGGTGCATCTCTGGACATTTCCTTTACTTCTTCAAATTAACCTTCACAAGAGGAATGAGAGGGAAAATGTATGGAGCCGGACAACCTAATTTGTCCTTCACTTATGTCCCGAACCTTCCGACTTAGGAGCAAAGTCTACATTTTTGCCCAAATTTATGACAGGTGCATACATTTGTTATTTGGACCAGGACAGTGTACGGATATGTTAAGATGATTCAAAGTTTGGGTTCAAGAGTTTAGAGTGTACATGTCAGTGGAAGAAAGTGGCAGTTTAAGTGTGAAATATATGTTGTTGCCCCTTAAATGTCCCCATTTCAATATACAAATATCCAAGATAGGGGTCTGTTACTTTGCCTAAGCCTGAGGGGGCCCTTGAAATTGGAAATATAAACTGATTAAAATGCATACCACTAACTGTGTCTCAATTCATTTTACACACAAGACTGCAGCAGAATGCACACACTGTGAATGTGCTGTGAATGTCTTGCTCTCTTCATGTGTTTTGCAAAAGGTAAAAACATCTGTAAAATAACAACCACCTTCCTAAATTCTGCAATAAACAAAAAAACAGAAAAAAGAAAACAAAAAAAAAACAAAAAACAAAAAAAAGTAACATCCTCTAAATGGCACAACATAACCACCACCTGTTTCAAGTAAAATACAATACAATGGAATACAGAGAACTGACTGATAAGTTATTCAGTTTTTAGCAAGAATCACTTGGCATGTCTTTCCAATTCTTGTATGCAGCTATTTGCATAGATATGTGTACTCGGTTGATTTGATTCAACTCACTGCTTTTTGCTGAACACAAGTTCTGTGACGTTGAGTTCTGAAGACTGAACAGTCTGTGTCAAGTCAGTTTGAGCCTCGAGTCTTTTCACAGCTCTGAGCTTTGATGCCTCTGGTTGTCATCTGAAGAACTGAAAAATGCTCAGTTTGCCAGTCCTGGTGACATGGCATGCATATTATAAGGCACAGCTGTGATCCTGGTTAAGATCATAAACCACCACCGAATGTGGATTGTAACATATGGCACCAAGGAACACTCTGAAAGAGGAAGACAAACAGACAGCAAGTGTGTTCTCAAGTAGACAGTGGATGGCGTTATTACATAGAGAAGGTCAGAATTTAATTAAGGGGGTGCTGTATCAATATACCAAAGAAAGCTGACAACTAATAATGTGGAATGCAAACAGACTGAAGAGCACGGCAAAGCCTGCAAAGTTAAATCAAAGAGAGCAGTGAGGAAAAACGTTAATGTACTTTATATTATACACAGCGCATATGGCATCTATGACTCAAGCACATTAGAATAGAGTGAAGATAGAATAGAGTAGAATACAGTATAGATACATGTAATATGTGAAAAGCTAGAAGGCACCAATGCCAATACTCTGTTGTTCCGTTTGTAAAAATTGTTTTTCCTTTTCATGCCAAGTGCAAGTAACATACGCCACATTCTTCACATACCATCAACGTGTTTGTGGTTATTTGTATGCCTGTAAACCTGCAGCATAAAAGGCCTGACTCACAGTCCCTATAGACACATTCATACCATATATCAAAAACAAGGAGAAATGTTATAAACAGAACCACAATACATCTCAATCTAACACTGTTGCTAATGTCAACTCACATCATATTGAAAAATACAGGACAGCTGCCGGTGAAGCTCAGACTTATCAAAGCTGTACCATGCCACCTTATAGTCCACTTAAGTCCACCTTATATGTGGGGTTCTGAGTTCAAGGAGCAAAGGGCTTGGCTCGTCAAGCCAGTTCACCCACTCTGGATCAGTTAATAAGCGCCTGATTCACGAACGAAGGCTGCACGACTGAACTGTTGCCCCATATCTTGGATAATAACATACGCGCACACACAAAAACATTATGAAATTCGACACGTGGTGCTGAACACTGCGCCCATGTGTATGCGGTGCGCAAGCCAATTACATTCCATTCGGCTCATGGTGAATACATTGAGCCAAGAACTAACACGGGGTCAGTGCACTCTGAGAGTAGCCTATATCATAAGTTTCACACAGTGCAACAGTTGTTTTAAATATACTAGAATATAAGGTCCCACGAGAGAGAAAAAAAACAACACCAACCCTATATCTGTCACTGGAGCAGGGTTTTAATGCACTGTAAGCAAATATGCAGGAAAACCATTATATAGAAGTAGAGCCTCTCACTTGTAATGGGAAACCAATACAATGACCTGCACAGCATACAGCTGGAAAAAAAAGACATACATCACTCGGTAAGCCACTTCTCCCTTAAAGCACTCAAACCCCCACGCTGTCTGCCTGTTACAGGTAATGTTCAGTCTTTCTGTGGCCTGGCCTCAATATGGTAGCCCCAGTGTGTTGGCTGGACTAAGTACTCATTCCTCACTGGCTAGCCCCCTGTTTAGTACTTGTGTAATATTCTGCGCTCTGGGAATGAACTCCATTACTGCGGTAGCTTGTTTTTTTTTTCCTCTTCCTGCTTTTCTCAACGGCTTTGCATTGCTTGTGTTCATAACACAGGGAACCAGCCAACCCCCCTAGAGGCCCTCGCCTTCAGGCGGAAAGGTAATTTCTTTCCCTCTAAAATAACACATCATGGGGCTCTCACATCACAGGTGACTCTTGTGATTAAAAGCTGTCGGGATCCCTGGGGGGTTACATGTGTGCATGACGTGGGTGCCACAATACAAGCATGTATTTGTATCTATTTGCATTTCTGCACAATGACTGAATGAGCTGGTGTGATTTGCACCACAGCCATGTGCTATAACCCTCCAACCTTTCATAACACAGTTCTGTGGCTAACCTGGCTTCGACCAAAGGCACTGCTTCTCTGTGACTCCATACACGTTGAAGCACTTTAGACATGGCGTCAGACATCTCCATATGGGATGACAAAAGCAGTGCCTGGGCTCCTGCAGGATTTAGCTACCAGGCATGGAACTAAGGGGGAGCTCCTCACATTGACTTTAACAGGATTTGGCTAGATGAAAGGCTACAGGGAAGTAAAGATAGATACAAAGAAGCAGAGAGACTGAGAGGAAAAACACGTAGAAATGGAAAGGAAAGTGAGGAACCACAAGAGACTGGCAGGAAAACACAATGGGGCACCGCTATAAAGGGTCTAGGTATGTATCACCACGGAAGTGGCACTGAATGATACCAATACAGACACATTCACAGAAAACAGAAGACAGTGTTGGAAAGATAGTAGTAGTAGTGTGTCCCCAGTAGAGGGTCGGGCTCAGCAGGAGTGTCACTACAACAAGGAGGAAAGTGGTTAAAGAGAGACCACAGGTGAGTAAAAGCACACACAGTTACTGAGCTGGAAAGATGGAAAATAGTATGTAGTTTTGCTTGAGGGCAATGGGGGCTGAAGCACTAGGGGACATGCACAATAATCCCACACAAACAGGAGGCGGCAAAACGCAGAGGAAACCCTAGACATTACACACATACACACACTCACGCACAGGTGAGCCTCAGCATTCCAAATTGAGATCACACACATGCCAGTGGGAGCTGAGAAGATGTTTCACGATCAACAGCGTGATTATGCAACAACATTAACACATGCATATGAACACACCTCCATATTTGCCCGGGAGGTGGGTCACCCGGCTGAACTAATGCTAATGTGCCAATCTGTGCCTGTTTTCACCTCGGAGCAGAACGTCCTCACTTTGCATGCCTGCATCGCCTTAAACAACGCAGCAGCAAGGCGAGCTACGGCAGCATAAAACAAGCCTACAGGTAATGCAGGAGAGAGCAAACACACAGATATACAGTGTATGCCTTTACACAGAATCACATAGTGTATTGTATGTAAGCACACACTATACTACATACCAGTTTATAATTATCTGACTATGATAATTTCACTTGCCTTTTAAAACTTGCTTTATTTATTTATTTTTGTTTTCTCACAGTATATTTTTGTTCTTCCTCCATCTCATTTTACTTTATGTGCCGACAGACACACAGAAGCACCGAGTGGGAAGCAGCACATTCACAACTCAAAGTGGAAATGTGACTGGCTCTCTGCCACTGTCAGAAGAATAAAACATTACTCTGAGAGAACAAGACTTTATACGGCCTCAAAAATAGTGTAGCTGGCATACTCTACGTTTCTGCAAAATGGACAGATTTTTTTTTGATTGTGAATAGAAGCGCAAAGCAGATGGGCAAGAGACACAGCTAACCTCACGATTGATCTCTTTAGTCACCTCACTGCTCTGCAACATGGCACAATTAACATGTAGTGTTATTACTTTGGTTTGTGTTACGTTCAGTCTATCAAAATATACGCTTGCAGATCAATGTTGCAAATCAACGCAGTCAGTCATACAGTACAGAGTTGATGTCCTACATTTAATTAACACATGCAAACAGAAAAGTTTATGTTATATATATATGTATATATGTATATATATATATATATATATATATATATATATATATATATATATATATATATATATATATATGTATGTATATGTATATATATATATATATGTATATATATATATATATATATATATATATATATATATATATATATATATATATATATATATATATATATATATATATATATATATATATATATACACACATACATACATACATACATACACACAGACAGAGAGAGATAGTAAATATGTAGTATATAGATACAGTATATAGATATATAGATATAGATAGATAGATAGATAGTGGTGGCCCTTATACAGAGAGGCACCAACAATAAGGGTGAGTTTTAGAAAAATGTAATCATTTACTCTAGCCCATAAAAATTACAGAAAACTGCCTTAAGCTCCAAGAACAAAATGGATGTCGAGTTGGACAAAACATCCATCTGCCACTTTCTTTACAGCACAGGCACAAGGCAATAACGAGGTTATTTGGCTGTCGGTATTTGCTGCCTGCTCCTGCTTCGTGCCTACAGGTGATGTGAGGGAAACCTCAATAAATTCAGCCATTCTGTCAACAAAGTGTTCATACGTGGATATGAAGAAAGTGGAGCTATTTATTTTAGCATGAAAAATAAATATGTCCCCGCTTAAAAAGCCGGGGGCCCAAATTCAAACAAAGCTGAATGGTCTAGTACACCCAGCTGAGCTACATAACATCACACATATTTAACACATACACACTGGGCTACACACTTTTTACATCTCAGGTTTTATGATTCTTTTTTATTTTCTCCAAATCATTTCATTTTGACTTCTTTTTCTCATGCTCTTCCCACTTTGCATTTAGTATCCGCATTTCATCTTTTTTCTCTTCTGTTTTTTCAGAGAATAATAATGTTGATGGTAATGAATGCTGTAAGGGCAGATACTGGAGACATGAGCAAACAAGAAAAAAGGAGGCTTTGTCATCTCAGACTCAGTCTCTGCTATACAGCGTCCATAGTACACTCACATCACTTCAACTCCTCTCAGCACAATGAGCCTGAGACATCAAAGCGGAGGACTGAGAGGGAGAGAGCGAGAAAGATGGAGGGAGGGAGACAAAAGCGTAAAAAGCGACTGAAGAAGAAAGACATACCAAAATACCTGTTTCTGTGGAAAAGTAAGGTGTCATTAGAGTGGGATATTTCCTGCTATACTACCTGCTTTGCCGCTGAATGCAGTTCTTTCCACAGCTCATAAACCATTCTGATCTTTCCATTCGCAAGTGTTATAGTAAAACTGCACATATTCATGTATGCAGCAGGATATTATTGGCCCTTAAGCCTCTGCTGAACTAATTTCATGCTGTACCAGTTAAAAAAACATCATTATAACATATACTGTCAAAAGAAGTGTTCTTTTTAAAAAAGGGAGATCAATAATGATGTGAAATGCAAGTAGAGCAGTCAGCCTCCATCGGATGGTGAACGGTCAACGAGGGGTTGCATATTTGGAGGCCATAGGCACTGATGGCCTTGATATTTTGGGCAAATGAGCAGAACAGAGCTCTCTCCGTAACTTATTCACACATGGAATCGATAATTTTCCTTTGTCATATTCACCTAACCAAGGAAGTGACTTCAATTTAAACCCCTGCTCATATTTTTGAGTTTGGGAGTTGTAATTTGTGGAGAAAAGGAAAAAAAATTACCACATGCAAATGAGCAGTTCTGTCTCTCTCGCTCTTATTGTGAAATGATTAGCATTCCCTCCACAGATCAGAGCAGGTTTCTCAGCTCCCCTGGTTGAAATGCTAATAGGGCTTCCAACCCAGTTTAATGTCAATCCTATTCTACTTTTTTCCCCAGTTAGGGAGGAGCTCACTGTCTCTATTTCCATACGCAGCAGCAGGAGGGACAGACAGCAAGCTTACTCCCCCATCTGGATCTGGGGAATCAGTCCAAGACAGAAAGAGTAGGAGGAACTGGAGGAGGGTGGAGGAGGATCCTCTAGTCCATGTGGGAGTTTTTGTTTTTGGTGGAGGGTGTCAATGCATGCGATTTTAAAACCTGATTCTGCCTCTGCAGAATTCTACCTCGTTTTAAAAGGTTCGATAATAATACATGATGGCCTCATACCAGGAGAGAGTGACAAGTTTTCTTTCTTTTCTTCTTCCCTTCTCCCTGTCTATTGATCACATTTCTTTTTTATCCACCATTTTCACTTTTATTTTCGTGCCGACCATTGGGGTGAATTCACATGAGACCAAACAGAATCTACGCACAGTGGAAATCTGAGTGAGGCAATGCATCACCTGCTGGGTTGTTAGGGTTGGCAGGTTTTTAACATTCATCTATAAAGGTGTGCAACACCGGTCTGTTCACTGCTTGGCAGAACTCTTTAAAAATGGCATTCACCACTGAGTCATATGAAAAATCCTACAACCGAATATTAGCTTTGGATGAGATTGAGTTTACTAGAAGTATAATATTGAAAGAATATCCTTTTTAAAAGCAGACTGCGGATCAGGTGGCATATCTGTATTCACAGCCTCTCCATTGTTTCTTCACATTTGAATTAAGCGAGATAGCATTATTCTTCTAAGGTTAGAAAAGCAGACATGTCAAATCAAAGTGTGAGATTTCAACTCTCTCGCAGATTAGTTACCTGCACTGGAAAACTGTGAATGAATGAATTTGGCATCTCCTGGATGTGTTGTACAATTAATGACGATGATTGATGTTACATTTCTTACTGTGTCAAATCAGAATGTGTAAATCGATATTTAAAAACAAAACAAAACATGGAGGACAGAAGAGTGAACTGGTATGATATGCTACTCTGTATTCCATACAACCGAGCCTTGCCAGAGATGCTAACACAGAAGCAACCAGAGATCAGTCCGGGAATGTGGGAGTGACAGCAGCGGGGGAATTAGCGGTGTGATGACTGTCAACACATATTCAGCACTGCGGTATTGTTACAAGGCTCATGTTGTTTAGTTTGGAGTTATTGGCTTTCTGAACATAGAGCTAGATCACTTGTAAAACACCCCAAGCTCCAACTCATCCTGAGCAGAGGAAGGCTTTGATTTAAATATGTACGTGTGCTTTTATTTTGAGCTGCTGATATGCATGTGTGTGCGTAGATGCACGTGTGATAACGAGTCTTTAAAAGCTGGGTCTCATTGTAGAGTACAGAGAAGCGATTCATCGTGCCACAGCAACGGAAAACGATGGCATAAAATCACACAGCCTCCCAAACTCTGTTTCCCTCTGTGAAACATGGACATATGCCAAGGTCCCTCGCCTAATGAGTGCTGTTGTCTCAGTGACAAAGCATTAACCAGACAGACAGGACTTTATGGGTGTGCTATGACAAGATACATGACTGAAATATCAAAGACAATTCAACAGGTGGTAAAACAGCTTTTTTTTTAGCCTGACTTTTTCTTTAAACCAATTTGGCTTATGCACTCAACTGTTACAATCAAGTCATGTCATGTCGTTTGTTTTTTTTTTTGGTTTAGGAAGTTTCTTCCTACCTTAGGGTCAGCAGTGAGCAGCTTAAAGGCCTCATACACCTGCCTCTCTTTGACACCTCCCCCCAGGTCCAGGAAGTTAGCTGGCTTTCCTCCGTGCAGGTCAATGATGTCACATGTAGCCATGGCCAAACCAGCTCCGTTCACTGTAAACATGGACTCTGTCAGTTTATAGTTACTATGCGAAAATGTTTACTGCAACACAAGGAGGATGACTAAAAATCAGACACATGTTTAGCAGCAAGAAATGTGAGAGTGAGCCAAGTGAGTGTTAATGGTATTGTAGCCTGTGACCTAATGTACAATGTTAAATGTATTCATAAGGTATAGTAATATATAGGACCAGTAAGTCCAGGCTAAAGACCAGAAATTGAAACAAAAGTCCCTGTGAGCAAAGTGTGACGCCAGCAGCACAGAGTTAATTAAGAAAACATTAAATCCGATGAAAGAAAGATGGCATTTACTGTAAGAACACACACAAAGGAATCCAGCAGTGAATTATCAACCAAAGATGAGCAAATAGCTAAAAGAAAAAAGTAACACTTCACTTGGAAATCTTCTAATCAAGAACATTCAAAGCTTCAAGTCGAGAAACACAGAGAAAATTTGATTATGACTCAACTCTCGACTTCAGAAAAAAGAGCATTGATTAAAAGAGGCTTTTTTTTTTTTTTTTTTGCAACCTGTGTCATCGTTTAGCCAACTGTCAGCGTGGCGACCCTGCCGAGTTGTGCGGGGGCCAAGTGCACAAAAAATGTCTTACCTCATTTGATTTAGCCAAGCTGAACTGGTGTCCTGGCAAGCTCCCTGACCGAGGTCTCAATAAAAGGGAAATTCGCTTTAACAGCTGTCACTTTGGTGGCTTACAGAGCTCTCAAAGAAGCTGCGGGGCCTTAAAAGCTGTTGTTACTTTAAGAGAGGCTGGGAGCTGGGGATGCAGAATGGGTGTGTGTGTGTACGTGTGTGAGGGGGTGTGTGTGGGGGGGTGCTAACAGACATCTAATGTGTTTATGAGGCTACGGGGTAAGACGCGCGAGCACCTGTTAGTGCTGCTGTACACTGTAAAAGCTTTGATTTATGACAAGAGAGGGGGCCTTTAATGAGAATGCTAACAATCTGGCTCACTGGAGACTTTCTGGGCGGATTATAGCTAATTAGAACGCATTGGTTACGGCAGCATTCCTTCTGGAGTCCTCTGAAAGCTGCTTGTAATGTGGACTGGAGGAGAGCCCAGGCTGCCTTTACTTTGACTAAGTTTTAACTGTGTCCGAGCTTCTTGCTTATGTGACTTGAGAGATGCGTTACAGCCTTATGCCAGGAGGAGGTCGCTTATGAGAAAATTCATTTGATGGTTGCGGTGTGTAAAGGAATGAGTTCTGTTACGGGGTCTTCTCTCCATACCAAAGCAGGCAATGTTTCCATCCAGTCCGATATATTTGAGGTCCCACTTGGCTGCTTCCATCTCCGTGGGGTCGCTCTCAGTCATGTCGTCCATGGCAAACACGGCTTTCTGGCGGAACTCAGCATTGTCGTCAAAGTTGATCTTGGCATCAAAGCAAACCACTGGAGGGATGGAGAGATGACAATGGCAGAGTTAGGGATAAAGACAGTAGCAGAGGACGTAAAAAGTGAGAAAAAAGGAGATGGCAGGCGAGGGAAAAGGAAAAAGAAGGACTTCAGACATAAAAAGCCAACTAATTATCATTTCTAAAACATGAAATTAATGAACTGAGTGGTGTCCCCTCGGCCTACTGGTCTTAATTATTTCAGAGGTTGGCTCACTAAGGGATGGTTTTTGACACTGCCTCTAAGGGAAAGACCATTATAGTAAATGGACATTTCCTTTACACTTCAAAGAGTGTGAATTTCAAAGAGACCACACTCGTGAAGCTACCTGGAAATACAGCAGGCAAAAAAACATAATAAATTAGTCGAAGGGCTTTTTTTTATACACAACCCTTAAAATAATTGGTACTTAGAGGAATAGTTTGGTGTTTGGGGGAAGTACACGTATTCGCTTTCTTGCTGAGACTTTGATGAGAAGATTGATACCACTGTCAGGTCTGTACAGTAAATAAGTAGCCGCAGCCAGCAGCTGGTTAGCTTAAACTCTGCAAACGGGGAAACGTCAATTCTGGCTCCAGACAAAGGCAGCAAAATCAGCCTACCAGCACCTGTGAAGCTCACCAACTAACGTGTCAAATCTTGTTTAATATGTGCAAAGGCTTTAGTATAAAACCACACATTAGAGTTTTTTATGGGGTTATGTGCCAGACTGTTTCTTGGTTGGCCACAGTGAGTTCTGTCTTGTGATTGCTGTGGGTGTGTCGTGCAAGAAGTAGTCTGGCACATTACCCACGTAAAACTGATACGGCTTTCTTATCTCCAGTCTTTGTGTAAGCTAAACCAGATGCTGGCTGTATCTTCACATTCACTATACAAATATGAGTGGCATCAATGTTTTCATCTAACTCAGAAAGACAATAAGCTTATTTTCCCAAATGTCGAACTATTATTTTAAAGAAATTCAATTTCAACTAGTTTGTAGCGAGCTGCGATCTGTTTTTAATTTCTTTTTCCAGACATCAATAATCTGCTCAGTTCAATAAATTGCACTGAAGGAACTTGTGTTTAGAACTTTGAGTTTAGAGATTAATTACACCCTCAACAAATATATAAATGCCACATGCATATTAAATGTTTATTTCTCTCGAATTCTGTTGATAAGTTCAAATTCATGTTAGTGAGCAAACCATTCACCTGTGACACATCAAGATGCCAAATAAACAGCATGACTATGACATAGGTGCCTTGGATTGGTGACAGAAAAGGCCACTATGGCTTTATCTTGCAAGGGTAAGCAAAAAACAAATAAAATAAAAGTGCTGTGTTCTGTTTTTGTTGTGTATAAACATTACAACTAGAAAATAGAAAAACTATGGTCATGTCTATGAAAAAAGCTTTTCTAAAGAATAGTACATTGCAGGTAAACAGACAGCCAGATAACGAACATGTAGGGTGACAACAAATGGGTACATGGGAATTGGCTTTGGGAGTGACACGCAGACAAAGAGAAACATAAACAAAACACATACATAGACAAACGGTACATGAAGCAGGCAGCCTCTCCCGGGACTGGGGAGAAGACATACCGTGTCCTCCAGGTAAACTAGAGCTCCCACTGCACAATTCCTTTTGTTTTTGTTTTGACACATCTATTATTGCAGTCCATCTACAAAATGAATTGAGCTATTACAAAATGAGACCAAAAAAAAAAAAAAAAAATTTTCTTTTCCAATACATGTTTGCCGAACGCCTGCTGGAAAATACCTGCGCTCCCTTGTGACACGTGAACAAATTGGACGAAAAAAATGAGCAGATTTTAACGTGAAGCTTGTTTGCAAAGCCTGCCTAAATCACAGTCCATGCTTCTTCCTGCTGGTAGAAAGGAAATCTCATACCTCTCAGTAAAAATTCATTGTTTGAAAGTAGTCATTTCATTCATTAATATTCATAAGGACTCGTGAAACAACAAACTTCTCTTGTCAATCTTTGATAAAACATACTTTGAACAAGAATCTGTTTTTGAAGAGACTAAATAACATCAAAGAAGTGATGCATCTTCAGCTTCTTGTAATATGTCTCGATAGGACACATCACAGTCAATCTGTGCTCACCGCTACAGAGAAGACAACCACTCTTATTTTTTTTGAAAAAACAAAACAAAAATAAAGTTCAGTTCAAGTTCAACAGCAGCTGCAGCATCACAATAGCCAGAACGTGCATCGTGACTGTGTATAATGTGTTCCTCATCTGAATGAAAACTTCAAATGTTCAAACCCGCTAACCCCCACTTTGTCATGTTGGGAGAATTGATTGTGTTAAGTGACAACAGGGGAATGAAATTCACCGTATCTACATTTCTTTGTGAAATGAAGTGTTTAGATCGAGCAGGGAGAAAGGTAAACACATGCACAGAAAATGGACTGGGTCCATTAACTGAAGCTTTGCTAAACTGTAATCTTTATGATAGCATATGATTTGGCACAACAGAAGCCTTCTGTGAGCTATAAATGGCACTAAAAAGGGAACATGTCGGATATGTTGTCCTCATAGTGAAAAGGGGCAATTCCGGGATTGTATTTAATGTGGCACTTGTTGATAAAGGCCAAATGCCAATACAGACCTTCATTAATCTAAAATGAGCACCACTGTTTTACACAGCCTTTATACACGGGCAATGATGAGCCTAAATTTAGACCTCAGTCACAGTGTGACAAATTTATATTTGAAGAACAGTTGACTGACAACAGAGATGTTACTATATTTACTGCTCGACTGCACAACAGATTTATTTCTTGAATCCAATTACTTCAAATTTCAATAGGCTTAACATGTAATAGGCTGCTCTAGAATAAAGAAATTGAATTGAGGATGATTTGCTAATGTTTTAATTTATTTTTGATTCAAAGACAAATTTCTATTCCAGACTAATGTATGAAAGTATTTTTAGTTCAACTCATTAAGTTATCAGAATAAGGTACATTTACAAATAGAAGATTTTGTAGAAGAAATTTTATTCTATTCTATTCTATTCCATCCATCCATCCATCCATCCATCCATCCATCCATCCGGTTGATCATTGAGCTGGCCTTGGGTTTTATAAACTTTCAAAACTTCAAGATTCTGCTGTTGAAGAGTTAAAAATGTTATGAGTGAAATTATAACCAGTTCAAATCCAAGTAATTTCAATGACTTGAAATGAATGGCACGATATAAGGCAGTAGTATGTCTACAGTATGTAAAATTAATTGAAACAGTGAGTGTATCACATTTTATTTTAGATATTCATAAAGTATCCCAGAGTGGTTAAAGGAAGGATGTGTTTGTAGCTGCTGCTGTAATTCCTCATTGTGGTTCCTCATTAATACTTGATAGACTGTACGCCTTTAGTTAGTCATCAACAACTAGGAATCATCAACAAACATCAACATGCCATGAATATGGAAAGCTCTGCTCCCTGAAGCCATTTGGATTTTGATCCAGACATAGTCGTGCTGACAAGAAACTGATGTCAGTGTGTTGCAATTACACTTCACATTCTTACACACATTCTTAAATGCATTCAGACCCGAGGAGATAGTGTGTCTCTATCCTCACTGATTAAAAGGTGGCTGCATGTTCATGCAAAAATACAGAATTCTCCTTTTAAATTATTTAAATAATCGCAGATGTTTAACACGATAAAGGACACTGAATAAAAGAAAAAAGAAGAAAGAAGAGAAAAGAAACATGAAACACACACATGCAGAGATGTGCACAGACGCGTGCTGCAGAGGTCAGAGATGGAGGCCACGTCAAAACACACAGAAAAACAGGCATGTTCAATGATACAAGGTACCTTGTCCTTCGGGAGTCTCTCCAAGAGGATTGACTTCGACTTGAGTGGCGTCGACTTTCAGGAACAGATCATAGAGCCTCTTAATCTGATCTGCTGCCTGCAAAGTCCACAGAGGACAGTAAGTATCTGATGGCTCTGAGCAGCCGGCCCCACCAAGGCCACTCAGTCTGCCACACAGGCTACATAAAACACGGCAAATCACCTTCAATATTATGCAGTGTCGGTTTATTTTACACGTCTCTCTGTGTTGAAAGGGAAAAAAATGCTTTCACTTTCAAAAGATGTGACAACTGGCAAATGCATTATAACACTCACACAACAGATCACACTGATCTGATACATACATAACGCACATTTCAGTACATCCCAGGTGTCAGTAGTATCCAAACATGTGGATTTTTGTTTTGTTGTTGCCTCTTTTTTCTTTTAAATACAGGATTGATTACAGTGTACAGGCAAAAGATGAAAACAGCCTGTGAACAGAGGAGTGTAGATTTGCCACAACACGACTGTCAAAAACCCATTTTAAAAGGATCTCAATTGATATTTCTACCGTTGCAACTGCGACTGTTCTTTAGTGATGACATAGTATTAAAAACCTCGTTCCAGACAGTCCACAAATGCCAGTTACTTTTTTTCTGTCACATAAAGACACAAAATCAGTATATGCATGCGCGCACACACACACTCACACGCGCACATTTGCACCTACACAGTTGCCGTCATGCCACTGCTCCTTCAAGGTAAAGGTAATTTATATGATCTGCAATTATCTCTGAATTAAACAGTCTGCCAGCTGACACAACCAAGGAAAAGCACACGTTCATTGCAGACACTTAACTAAATACTTTCTTTTCCTCCGCTTGCCATTGAAAACCAATTCTAATTCAATATCCTGCAATACAGGATCACATATTGCAACCAAAGCTCAAACACCTTTGACTCTCAGAGTTATATACATATACCATGTGTTAAGAGTCTGAACTAATCTGATTTCCATCGTGCCTGTGGAAAAGAAAACAAATTAGCACTCTGATGCCAAGAGACAAATGGCTTTGTTTGATGTGTCTACATCTAAGCATACATAGCCTGTGCCGTTCTTCCCTGGCCTCATTTTACAAGCTCATGCTGCCTGAACTAGATTTGTAAAGCTTGGCGTGAAAAGGGGGGGAAAAAAGTATGTTTCACTGTCCTGAAAATTACAGGTTGCCGATGAGCTTTGTTTCTTACTGCATGATTCACGCTCAGATTCAATGTTCGGCATGTTCTATCATATAATAGTACCATTAGTGATGTCAGCTCCCCTCAGACAGCAAAAGCACTGTGCGTCACTGCCAGATATGACAATAGACCACCTGGCAAGTGAGTGAGTGTAGTGTAATGACACTTCAAAACTTGCCTCGGAAAAACTAATAATAGCTAAAGTATGGTCTGTTTACGAATGAGGATGTATCCGTCTGTGTCTGTGAGTGGGTGTGCATCGCAGATCATTCTGCCCCTTCTTTGCATTGTGCATTTAAAGGCTTCAGTGCACCCATACCTGTCTCTGCAGAGGTCCTTTGAAACCTAAATTAGCCGCCATGCGAAGTGCCTGGTCGTCTCGCACGCCTTCAAATATATCTATTGCTTCCTGTAAGAATCATAGTGAACGTGAGAAAGAGAGAGAGGGGGGAAAGAAATGGAGAAAGAGAGTGAGAGAGAACAAGAGGCTCAAAGGCTGGACTATAATTTGACACAAAGCGGATGTTCATATTCAACTGCCTACATCATAATTAAGAAGTGGCAAGCTGCCAGACATGGAGAAAAAGGAGAGTTGGGGCTGAAACGATGGATTTATGATCACCAGAGCCATATCTTTGACTTTCAGACAGAGAATCTCTCTTAAAACTTTTTTTAGTCTTTATAAAAATGGATGAAGGGTGTCTCAGTGCAGATTGGTGAAGAAAAGAAAGTATAAAACTGCAGCTGTTGTTAACATTTGAACCAGTTTTGTATAAACTGTCTGGACCATATAGATTTTAATGAGATGTACGGCTCAGTGGATGTATTTGGATAGCAACACCACAGCTGTGCATATACAATCTGAAATCTGCAGAAATAATGAATGGCATAGCAGGATTTTTACAATCTGCTCTAACATCTGTAGACTACAGCAAAAGAAAGATATCCACCAATAGGAAATACAGGCAAACTCCATCTGCAATGCTTAAATTATACATCTGTTAACACTGAGGACCTGTTGCCAAGTAGCCAAGTGATGACAGTGGATTAAGCTTTGTAAATGGGACCTAATTAATAGCAGTATAAAACACAGAAGGCTGTGTGTTTGTTCATGTTAAGCTTCAGTGTACTGCTGCATGTGTTCAGCTGTTGCAGTGCGCGAGTAGACAGGACAATAAATTTAACTGAATTAGCAGGAAATACGAACAGAGCACAGCTTGCATCTGTAAGACCCACTGGGTAATCCAGTCCTGGCCTGATTTCAAGACAAATAAAACTTCTGTCTATTACAGAGTAAAATCTTTGAACAAATATGGTGGCGGTGGTTGCGCTTTTTCCACTGTGCAAACATCTTTTGCACCGTTTTTGAGGCAGATTAATCTACTTTTCTTATTCTTCTGATTTGCAGCTGTAGCAATGAGCATAAACCACAAATCATATACAGTACCTTAAAGATGAGTTCTGGGGTACTGGCGGCTACCTCCTCGATATCCATGCCACCCTGGGGGCTTCCTACCATGACGGGACCATTGTAGGAGCGGTCCATCAAGATTGCAAAGTAGGTCTCTCTGGTAATATCCAGGGCCTCAGCAACCATCACCTGCACGTGGCACAGCAGGAGAAAGAGGGGCTGATGGAAGAGCTCGACTTCATGATCACGTAAAGACCTACTATAACCCCAATAAAAAATCCCATTTGAATTCTTTAGACCTCCCCCGAGCATTTGGCAAACCTTTTACATTAAAGTCCACAATATTTAATACTAGTGTAGACTGGACCCAATTACACAGGTAAACAAGCACGAGTCCATATATTGGCAGAATCTACGAAGCATAGCTCTGACAAAATCTAATATGCTGTGAAGTGAAGGAAAGAGTGGCAAAATGAGAGGAAGGTAACATTTAGAGGCCGATAGATAAGCAAGAAGAGGAAGCAAGCAAGAGGCTCATTTGGAAAAGCAGAGAAAAAAACCTGACAGGAAACTATCAGTTGTGTTGCGCTTAATGGGCTGCAGGTTTTCTGGATGGGGTGTTTGTTTGAACATGCACAGCCGTTATGTTCTGCTTCCAGCCTATCGCCCAGCGAATGAGGATGGATAGCCTTCTCTGCTACCCGTGTGAACAGACAGCGGTCCTATCTCCTTGTCCAAATGTTGTCTCCTCCAGTCACTCAAACCTTCTTTTAGGTTCCCCGTTGTTTGACTTGTAGCCTGATTCTTCACTGAAACTAAATATATTCTGCTCCTGCTGTCCTGTTCTTTCTGTTTTCCCTCAAACCCCAGTTTTTGTCTCCTACAGTTTCCCTCCACAAACATCTATTACACACCTTTCCTAATCTTCTCTCCTTATCCTTCAATCAGTGCCATGACAGCAAATCCATGTAGATGCTGAAATGCTGCCCCCTTTTTCTTGTGGTGTTCTGTGCTCCAGGATATGGGTTGAGTGTTGATGCGAGCCCCATTGGCAGGTTGACAGCTAAGGTCTGGCTGTCATCTGACAGACCAGGCTGTGACTACACTCTTACTGTACTAGATCCTTCGGGTCAGTTAGCGGCTGGCTCTTGCCAGGCTTGATTTCAGTGGATGTTCTTGGTAAGTCAATTGGAGGTCACGTCTCTCTTCGCTCACATCTAATTCAATTTCTGTCAGATATATTTTGTTGGTTGTTTGCCTTTCCCCTGCCTGCCTGACATAGGGATAATTCTGAGCATCCGAACTTCCTGGACTGCAGGTGCTTTTTTTTGTGTGTAAAACAGTTAAATAAAAGTGTGAGACTCGTTTTGTTCCACCTAAACCAGGGGTGTCCAACTGCAGGTTTTTGTTCCAACCAACTAAGAGCACACAGTTTGACCAATCAACTCTCTGAAGACTGAGATCAGTCGATTAAATGAGTCAAGTCTGGTGTGCTGCTGCTTGGTTGGAAGGAAAACCTGCAGCCACACCGGCCCTTTGTGTTACAGTTTGGACACGCCTGACCTAAACACTGCAGTACAAGCAGGAACAGGAGTTTGGGATCGGGGTGAGCAGGTTGGCAGTGGTACAGAGAGATGGGGAGAGTCAGAAACAAAGAGAGCGGTACCCACGCACAAGCCACAGACTGAGAAGGCTTCATCACCTGGAAATGTCTGTTTTGAGGAGGTACTGCAAGCAGCATGCGAGTGGAGAAAATGATATTCCTGCTTGTTAGTGGCACATAGAAACAGTTGTTTACCAAACACTTTAAATTCATAGTGGGCCCGGTTCAATTTATGCAATGAGCCATAACAACAGCCAGCGTAAACCTACAGTAAACAACAGTGGACAGCTGCTGTTAAAACCTGGAGAAAAAAAATCTAACAAAATAAAAGACTACAGAGTCAGACTGCCTTCACAGTCATTAATTTGACAGAACTGCATTACTGGACTCAAATGCCTTGAAATGAAGTCTGAAAAACAAGATGAAGAAACAAAAAAAAAAAAAAAAAGAGAAAGAGAGAGAGAGAGAGAGAGAGAGAGAGAGAGAGAGAGAGAGAGAGAGAGAGAGAGAGAGAGAGTATATCCTTTCAGTCAGCCTGTGCAGTGTCTCACCGTTTTCACTTTCACTCCATCTTTTGGTGTCTGCTTGGTAGTCAGGTTGAAACCCAGCATCTTATTGGCCAGCTCACCAACCACCGCAGGGCTGGAGGAGAGGGGTCAAACAGTTTTACAGTCTTAATTTAAACAACAATCACTGACGGAGCATACGCTTACAAAACGAAAGATGAGAGAAGGAGGTGAGCTGACAGACGGATAAGTATTTCTTTATCTCATTCAGCTGAAGAGAGTTATGCCTCAGCACTTTCCAGTTTCCACTTTCCAGTAATGTAAGATACTCTGACAAAGAGCAGCTTTTGGAGACACTTTGGTACATTTGAACATCGCTGTGAATGAACCTCTCCTTATTCTCTCGGTTTAAAAGCAGGCCACATGCCAAGGCTGCCTCTGTAAGCCTGTTCTGGTTTTGTAAGTGTATAAAAATGAAGCCAGGGGTTGTACTCATCCTTTGATAGATGAGAGGAAGGTGAACTGTGCACTCATGTCACTGTCTGGGGACGATGAACTTGAGCATATCTCACTTTGAAAAAGTTTCTGGCCATTCCGAACCTGAAGTAGGGTGACGATGATGCATGTCTGCGACAATTGTCATAAATCACCTTTTTTGCCTTTAAGGCGGTGGTAAGTGGTAGGTACCTTTATTCAAGAGACAGTGCTGTTTTACTACATGGGGACTGCAGTACCTGAGCAAAGAAAAACTCCTTCAAGTTGTTGTTTAGCCTTTTAAAAAATGCAAAAGATTTCAGAGCAAGGCTTCACTGGAGGAAGGAACCCAATCACACTTTGTAAGCCTAAACTTGAATAAAATAAACCTCAGCAGTAGCACAAAACCCAATCAACCTGAAAGAGGAAAACTTGGTATGCCATGCACACACTTCTGTTGACCTTAAGATCACTTTTTCAACATTTAATTGAGGGTAGTTTGAAAATGAGGCACTGGAAGAAAGAAAAATTGTTTATTTGCAGCACAAGTAATCCTGGCTGTGTCTTCGTGCCAAGGGAGCATCTTCAGAGAGCTCTTTCAGCCTCCTCAATCTAAAAGCCGCTGTCGCACGAGAAATAATAGGAATCCATCTCCTACAGTAACTCTCAGTGTGTGATGCACATGAGGGCATACTTACTCTTTAGTTAAGTGCACTCCACCTTTCAGGCCACTGTCAAACACACCCTTGCCTCTGCCACCAGCCAAAATCTGAGCTTTCAGCACAATCTCCTTGGCATCTGAAAGACAAAGAGAGACGGATTGTGAGAGCGACAGACAAAAGGAAGGGAAGAAAAACAGAGAAAGACAGACAGAGCACTTAAGATATAGGTTCAGCACCTTGGATGCCCCCTTGAGTCTGCCACTTATCTGTCTATCTGATTGAAGGAGGGAGAGGGAAAGGTGAAAAGAGAGGGGGCGAGTGTGATATGTGAGAAGATCAGGGATTATGTCAGAAAGGAAAAAGTTTACACTTTAAAGGTCAGTACCCGTTCACCAGGAAAATTACCCCAGCACTGCTGATTACGATGTTTTACAGCAATTATATAATGTATGAGATGTACGATCTTAGAGCAAGAGGCTTCATCCAATTCTAGTGACTCTCTGAGTATTAGCACGCCAACTGTGACTATGCTAATACACTGATGCTATGCAGGTGTAATGTTCACCATCTTAGTTCAGACTGTTAGCATGCTAATATGTGCTGATTAGCCCTGAACACAAAGTACAGCTGAGGCTGATGGGAATGTTGGTTCTGTACGTATTTGGTCGTAAATCAAGTAGACAGATCGAAAATTTTACCTGATGATGGTGCAAGAAAACATCAGAGGATGAATGTCTGTACCAACTTTCATGGCAATCCATCCTTTAGTTGTTGGGACATTTAACTCAAGACCATACATGTGGACCACATGGTTTAATAGAGATAAGTCACTGAATCATCAGGTCATCAGGATACTGTCTGGGAACCATGTCTGTACTAGATTTTAGAGGAAAACTAGAGGAAAACATTTATTAGGATTCATTGTTAGGGCACCAAGGATATCCGTACCAAGATAGATGGCAATCCATCTAATATTTAGTTCAGATTAGTTCATAGACAGTCATAGACATTTCACTACCACATGGTGCAACTTAAGTCAAGGTCAAAGGATCACAGTCAGCAGGCGTCATTATCTCAGGAACATAAATGTGTGCACAAAATTCCATGGTAATCCATTAAATAGTAGTGGAAATATTTCAGTTTCGACCAAAGCGGTGAACAGTCTATGACACCAGCATGGCGCTATATATATATATATATATATATATATATATATATATATATATATATATATATATATATATACACACACACACACACACACACACATACATATACACACACACACACACACCATCCACATAGAATATCCACTTGAACTGTTTCATTGGTGTGTTTCCTTATGACTTGCTTATTTCCCTTATTGCACTGAGATTGTAACTGGATGCCACAGCACAACTGCTGGAAACTTTCACATGACCTTGCTCCAATTATATAACCATCCTGCCTCCCCTTTGCTGTCACTGCCACCTTGCAAGAACTCGCACATCAGGAGGAGGCCCCTCAGCTGTCTATTCAGCATCCTGCCCACAATCTCCCTCTATTCAAATGGGGCTAGGACACTTGATGAAAGATGGTCTCTGGCTAGGTTATTATTATCTAGGTGGGGGAGTTCAGCCATTGACAGGTGGCTGCCATCAGGGTGGGAAGTAGGTGGTAGGGAGAGTGGAAGAGGATGATCAGCCGTGCGATGGCTAGAAAGACACTTTGACCTTGAGGCCTGGAGACAAGCTCCTCCCTTGACAAAAACTCTATGAGCCGGATGGAGAACGTCCAGACAGGTGCTGGTAAGCAGAGAGAGCCCAAAAACTCTGGCTGTGCTCACTGCTGCTGTAGTGAGAAAAGGACCCAGAGAAAATAGCCTCTGACAGGGTGGCAGGGATTAAACTAACACTGCATTAGTGAGACCCATTCTCTGTGGAGTGTTGAGAGCTGAGAGGGGAGAAAGAAAGAGAGAATGAGAGAATAAAGGTGTGCTCATATGCAAAGAGCTTTTGAGAGGAGTCATAAATGAATAAATATGTTAATAAAAAACTGCTACTGTGCAAAATTTAAAAGAGTTCAAAGCGAGATGAAATAGTGTGTCCTACGGGCATGTGCAGCGGAGAGGGACGGCACAGAGGAAATGACTTTTGGTTTTACAGAAGAAAAAAAGAAACGAGTGGAAGAACAAAGATGTAGCTTAGTAGGGAGACTGCATTGTTTCAGGTGTGGAGAAAGGTAAGAGTATTGACACATTGATGGGGACCTTTAAAAAAAAGCCAGCTATGGTCTTAAAGTGAAGATATATTAAATGTATTAAAAAGGCATGTAATGTGCCAGGGAAGGTAATGGGGTGAGAACAAGGCAGGTGTTCATTCCTGCTGCACTAGTAATTGATAGAAAACCTGCTTATTATGCGGCACACAACAGGATATTGTAGCAATATCAGCAATTATGAATGGGCACTGAAAGAACAATGCACTGATGATGAGAGGAAACTTTATGAAACAAGAAAGGCAATGAGATATAGTGTGAGGACGTGCATTCACAGAGAGCATGAAAAGAACTAAATAAAACAAATGCCATGCAATAACATACCAAATCCACTGGTTGACACTGAACCCCCCCCCTCCCTGTAGAAACACATAGAGAGGATAATGATGTCCTCAAAGGTGCATGTAAAGAGCAGGGCGGCCATTATCTGGGTAGTATGACAGACATGAGATGGCCTCTAACACGCAGACCAAGGTTGGTCCCTAATGAGTGTGTGGAATACAGTGGGGAGTGGACGGAAAAGGAGCAGTAGTATGTAAAATCAGAGAAAAGTCATGCTTTCGTGTTCAACCTAGCCACTGTGATGAATAAGGGGAAAGAAGGGCACATGTCTGAAGTTAATCAGTACAGACACCGGTGAGCACTGCGCTCGAGATGCACGTGAGAAATCTGACGTTAAATCTGTAAACTGGGAGGTCACGCTAATGAAGGGCGATTCTATCAGACAGCAATATATTGTAGATTCTGTGTGAGATGTTTCCTTCAATGTACATTTTCATACCTGAGTATATGCACTGGATACATAACAAATGATTTCTTAACTTTTTGCAGCCATAATGATTAAAAACATTTCCCTACACAAAGTGGTTTGGTTATTAGTTGGATGGAAAACATTTTCTTGGGGGGAGGGAGCTTTGGTTGCATAATCAGTCCTCCGCTTCCATTTGTATCATGCACGACCCAATGTGAGGATGCGGAGAAAGATTTTCATCTCCATTTACTTTCTATGTCTTGGGGACACAGAGGAGGAGATTAACATCGCACAACATCTCCAATCACATCACATGCGATCGCAGTAATGCGGTCATCATCCTCAGGCCTTACTCATTTCCCAGTAATGAGTGCAAATCAACTCCCAGTCTGCTTGCCAGTGACAGCAGCTGGCAAAGAGGATGTTACTCCTACTATCAGCACTTTGTTCACTCTGTTTCTTCTCTGTGCACTTCTGAAAGGTCCATTCTCCTCTCCCCTCTCCTCGCTTTCCATGTAGCTCATGGGTGGCCAGCAGCAGTGTTAGCTTTGGTTTGATATTTAATTAAGCCTTCGAGGCTGTGCCATGAGGGGAATGCTGGCTGGTAAGGGACAGATGTAGGCTGTGTGCCAATCCAGACAGAGTAAGATGTGGCTACCATCTGCATGGAGAAAGAAAAAGATCAGGACAGCCCTCCCCAGAGTACATGTGTGCTGTAATGAAAGTAATGTGGCGGCTAAATGGAGAAGACTAATCAAACTCTTGGGAAAGAGGAGAAAACAAACACAGGCACACACGACTGCAATTTACACCAGCGAGAGCCTGAGCCGTCCTATGGATAAATGCCATTAACACTAGAGGGAAGAGGAAAAATAAAGATCTCTGAACCTTCAGCATCTGTGCTCATCGTGACACTACACCTCTTGGTTATGATACAGGAAAGTGTTGATTGCTGCCAAACAGGCAGCATTTAATCTTCGGAGAAAAAAATGAAGGTCTGGACATGTCAGTCTACCAAGATAATAAAAACAAATAATGTGGACGTAATTATCCTTTTCCAAGTATTTTCTGGAATTAGTTCCAAGCAGCTGAACTATAATTTATAATTCAGGGGTATTCCAGTACTATAAGTAGAAGGAACAACAATCTGTGCTTCCATTTGCTTCCATCTAGTGGCACATGGCGTGTCTTTAAATAACTTCAATTATGTTGTCAACCACATATTGCTAACTACAGAAAGCTATTGCAGCAGCTCCAGCTTTTGACTCATTTCTCCACAGGGCTCTTTGCAGTGTCGCATCAGTAGCTCACTGATATTACGAACAATGCACTCATAACCTGCTACAGCCTGAATCATAGGCAATGCATGATCTCAAAGAATTCAAACAGAGCAACTATCCGATCTCTTCACTAATTATAAACAGAAAACTGAATGTGTGTGCTGTTGTCCCTTGTATGTGTATAAAAGGTCAGGTAAGGCTAACACATATTATCACATTTTTCAGCACACTGTCCAGTGCAATAGACTTGCCAAAACATTATGCTTTAATTACCCTTTGGCATAAGCAGGACCAGTAAATGGAAGAGGTGTTGTTAAATGTTTCAAGACTTGTGTGATGATTTCCTTTAACCGTGGCGGCAACGTTGGTATTATCTTGGACAAGTTCTGCTTTCCGTAAACTTTTACCATTTCCAATGCTGTCAGACTGCGAAAAGGTCAGACAGAAAATTGTTCTCCATTCATGCAGTGTTGGCAGGTGAACCAAAGGGAAAGATATGAAAATAAAACCTTGTTTTTTTTCCATCTACCTTGACATATAATGACCTTGGACTTTTTAAAGCTAAATATTACTCCCTGTTCAGCCGAGGTTGAAAAGTCAACACACACTGATAAATCCTAACCACGCTTGGGCAAGTCCTATTGCTACTGACGTGTGGAAAACCAAATGTTGGGACTTGTATAACGAGGGCCAAACAATGAGATTTAGAGGCAGAAAAAGTCAAAGAAAACAACAATTTGACCTGTTTGTTTGCTGCAACTAAATATATCATTACCATCATCTCTTGTCTGGTTAAGTCCACCGTCCCTGTGTCCGTCTCTGCCTCTAATGATGCCATCTCTGTGCTACTCAGTGGAGGAGAACATCAGTGTCCCGGACCTACAGCGGCACCTCTGTGTGACACCTGCTCCAGTCACTGCTTGCATGACGGCCGAGTCCTCATTAGAGGACAAGTCCACCTGGCTTTTAGACGTTGACAGCACTTCTAATGACATCCTGAGATGGCCGTGGTCTCCTCTCAGTGACAGAAAGGTGCAGTTCAAACCTCTGGCTGAGAGCTTTTCATTGCCATACAACCAGAGGGGTGACGGTAACGATAATGTTGTTGTGGAACGATGGGCGCTGTGTGTCTTACATATCTTTAGGAAGAATAATTTTCCACAAACGGAGCCTGTGCAAAGACATTTATTAGAATCAAGCCACATCAGAAAAGGTAACTAGAAAAACACTGTCTGCAGATAGTCTGCAGATAACAGTGTTCCAGGAAATCACCATAAAAATATTGTAAAGTTGACAAAACAAACATGAGTCGCTCACTTCTCATTATTGACTGAATTTTTCATCAGTTCAGCATGAATAATAGCAGCCTAAAACTATTCTAAAAGCTACCAACATCTGCTGCTTTTGATGCGCCAGTGGGCAAGAAGACTACTTGCAATGCCATTTCCACAACATGAGTAATGAAGTGTGCCTAATGGTTAGAAATCCCTACAAAAAAAAACAAAACAAAAACACAAGGATGTTTGTCCATTTTATCCCACCAGTACAATTCCCACATCTGAATCGAACTTAACTCAGAACACAGACAAATACCAACATGACTAGGTAGCTTGGATTTATGCAGCACCATGACAACAAATATTAGGTGACATGCTCACTTGTACTGGCACATTAGTATCATCCTAATGCGATAGAGGGGATGTGTGAGAAATAATTCCACATCTCACCCACAGTATGAATAGGTTAGGTCGCGTAATGAGGAGGTGGAAACAGTAAGCTGCTTACAGAAATTAGCTCTTTGAGAGACAGGCCGCTTTAGCCTGCAAAGCCTATTTACAGCTGTTAAGACAATTTCCGATGCATGGCTTTTTCTTAGTAAACGACAGATCTAAGAGCCAGCTAATGTATACGATGACAACAGGTCGTTGAAGAGCCCAGCAGAATTTGTTCTTACGGCTGTGCTCTTGTATTGTCTACATGCTTTGGAGCACACTCTCAAAATGTAAGTATACAGTATGCAAGTGTTTGCTATTATCATACAGCCTTCTAATGTGTTTCTGAGTGAAGCTGGTACCCTGTATGTCAGTGGGCAGCTGTGCCCGTGTTAATAACCTCCTGTTTCAGTCCAGCCCGACCCTGTCTTCTCTCCTCATCGGGTCTGTGTTATCTTGGCAGGTAGTGTAGACAGGAAAAGCGCAGACTAACATCTGTCTTCCTGTGTGACAGGCCAAGCCTCTGAAGGGACGAGAGCTGTTCGGTCCATCAGCAGGAGCCCTGCGGGGAGCGGGGGTGCTGAGGTAGAGATACCTGCAGCTCACTCCGGCTAACTCCCCGCACTCATTTATATCCTCTACAATGTGATCAAAGTGGCAAGCGAGGACACAGGGGTACTGCTGTAGTACTACGTTTATTTCAGGGGGGGGGGGGGGCATAAATTGCGGGGCGTTAAGCACTCCAGACAAAGACAGAGGATAACTGCAAAAGAGCAACAGCAGACTGAAGCAAGAATGAAAGAGAGAAAGTGAGTGAGTAAACAAATGGGAAGGAGTGTGAAAGACGTAGGAGACAAGAGGGCTAAAAAGAGAGGGACTAAAGGGAAAGCACGAGAAAAAGGTCAGGATGTGTGGGTAAAATGCAGACGAAAGAGCAATGTTGTTTTGACATTACCAGTTAATAGCTATGTAAATGGACCTCAACGCATTTATGTAGAAGTTATTAACATAATACTTGTTTCAAACTCTGGCCACGTAAACAGCACCAGCATGGTAAATGGTTGTAAATTGGTCAAGTGATTTTCTTTTATTAGTATGCACAGTTCGGATCAGTCTTATCCTATGTAAGTGGTATAATATGCTAATATTCCACACAAACGGGCAAAGAACGCCAATATTATTGTATAATTATGTAACTTTGCTCTTTTGCAAACTGCACATTTGCAGTGCTCACACAAAGACACAGCAATGGGAAATGTATGTACTGAGGACAAAATAGTCAAACACAAAATGGCCAAATGTCAAGAGTATAAAACAGAGGTCACCTCAGAGGAACTGGAAGCCAAACACAAGCTTCAATAAGAGACTTCAAATGTTCAGGGCATTAGTTTGCGGTTGTCGGTGTGGGTTCAGAAACACAAAAGCCGCATGCATAAATGCAGATACCTCTAATATGTTCCATTTCAGATTCGACGTGAGTCTACCCCCCATTTTTCTCTTGAGCGCTGGTGCACTGGTACAACCGGGCTGCTGTATCTCAACTTCTCTTGTCAAGTGAGAGCATATCTTTTGCGATCTCAGAGCTGTCACAATTAATGGAGAAAACTGCATTGTTGATCACACTATCCTGACCTCTGTGGGCCCAAGTCCTGCGTTATTAAAATAATATTAAAGAAGAAATCAGCTGCCATGCCATTGTTTAAAAGATACTTTATCAGCTGAAAAATCAAGATACCCAGTGAAAACACAACACACAGTATTCATTCTTAATTCACTTAACTGTATACACCATGCATTAAGCTGCATAATAGTAGCTTAAGTTATTTCATTTATTTTACCTTTATTTAACCACATGTCAGTTGTAAGTACACAGTATAAGTACACTTATGATCATCAAGCCATTTAGCTAGCCATCACCAAACACATTCTCACCTACTCGGACACTATCACTGGGACTGTTGCAGGAAACTTTACTAGAAAAAGTGAACTCGTCTCATCTTTCAAAGGTGAATAACTCCATAACATATACACAAAGGCCTGGTGTTTCTAGACACAAGCTCACCCATTTGAAACAGACATAATTAAACAGACTCTCTTTCTCGTTGTCACAAATGCTTTTACAATCGGGCTAATGCTGTGTTTACATTGGAAACAGGCAGTGGTAACTGCTTGCTTATGGAAATGGACCGGCTGGCAGTCACACAACGAAGATGGCAAAAATACAAGCACAATATCCTGTAAGATTGAGAAGACATATTCTTTTGAAGTTCAAGAGACCATTATAAAAATCAGTTGCCTCAGTAGATGAGCAGCTGCGTCAGTGGCCTCTGTCCAGTAGACCAATGAGAAGAGGAAATGACACGGGTTCCAGCTGGTGCACACACGCACGCACACACATACACAAAGACAGCTCAAAGAAGGCTGTCTTATCCCTCACTGCTTCAGACAAAGACAGAAGTGAAAGGGCCGTGGTTGAGCCAACTCTCAGCACTAACTGCTACTGTCAGCGCTTTTCACCAGAGACTCCGCTTCATTTTATGAAGGGGCAAGATGAAAGTGGTCTTAAAAGGCGCTTGAAGTGTTGAAGTGCGTGAGGCGGCTCTAGTGGGTACTGTAAATGAGAAGGGAGGTGATGCGAAGTGAGGAGAGGTCTGGCCATGTTTCATGTTTTAACAATGTTTGACAATAAGATATATATTTGTTATTTGTCTGTCCCTAGATAGAAAGCAGGTCCTGGGTGTCCATAAGGTGTGTAGCACAGCTCTGGTTGTCCTTGTTTCATTCAACAAAAGTCCAAAAAGTTTCATCTGTCCATGTAACTTCTTAATCAGTAGTGAGACAGGATTGGTATCAGACAGAGAGAGAGTCGCGCATAATAAAATTTGATGATAAAAAGGACCTAGTGCGCAAAAATTGGAGTGAATGCAAAAAAAAAATAAAAAATTGCTTCTTACAAATTCACTGCTCAATGAAGCATGGAATAGCCTTAATAAAACATGCAATTAGGGCCAGTATTATTCAGATATAGGCTTTATCAGTGAGCAAGTGTTGGGGCACCTTAACATAAAAGAGCCACAGACGCATATCACTACCTCAACGCCCACACCATGGTGATGTTCTACATCTTATAACAAAGAAATCTGACTCAGGAATAAAAACATTGCATATAATTTTAGCTTAGAAAAAAAAAAGAAAATCAACGGTAAAGCACTGATTATTTTGCACTCTTTGGTTGTTTTATGTATCATAGAAACCTGTTAGTCTGCATTTTGGCACGCTTATACACATTTAAAGGACCTACTTGAAATGATGAAATTGGTGTTTTACAAACATTACAGCTAACACACTTGTCATCTTTCTTCATGAAATTAAGCCACGTTTTGAACCATTTCACTTTTAGTTGCAAATTTGCAGCATAGTCGATGCATGAGGACAAAAGAGAACAAAAGAAGTCAATGAGCATGAAAACATTGCTGTCATTTTTTAAAATCACGTTAAAATGACACACAGTTGATTCAAATGAATCTGTACCTAGCTTACATAACCTGATCTTAAACTACACTGTAGAGTTGGCACTCCTTTGTTGTGATCTCCACTATCACATTTAAGTCACCTAGTCAGATATGCTGTTGATATGCAGATACAGGCATGTGAAAAAATTAGGACATCTTATGAAATCCTGTGTATTTTAAAATATATTTGGACATATGGGTAGTTAATGTCAATTTTAATTAAACTCAGGGATCCAAGTAATATAACTAAACAATAAAAAAAAAAGAAAAGCCTTTTTAAAACTTTCTGTAAAATTTAATTAAAAAATAATGCAATTTCTGGTGAGGAATAAATTAGGACACCCCCTATATTATCCCTCTTAAAATGTTGAAAATCCCAAACAGGTGCATCACGTCAGGTGCACATGATTAGTACATCGTTACCCAGCATTTGAATGGAGCCTTGCCCTATTTAAACCTCAGATTTAGTTTGGTGTGGCCCTGACAGTTGAGATGTTGAGGTGAGCGCCATGGTGAGGTCTAAAGAGCTTCCTGATGCCCTCAGAAAGAAGATTGTGGCCGCTTACGAGTCTGGTAAAGGATTTAAAAAGATTTCAAAAGAATTTAACATCAGCCATTCCACCATTCGCAAAATTATTTACAAGTGGAGGACATTTAAAACAACTGCCACCATGCCAAGATCTGGCCGTCCGGGCAAGTTTACCCCCAGAGCAGAACGCAAGATGCTCAAAGAGGTCCTGAAAAATCCTAAAGTGTCATCAAGGGAATTACAGCAGGTTCTGGCAACTGTCGATGTGAAAGTGCATGACTCTACGATCAGAAAGAGACTGCACAAGTGTGACTTGCATGGGAGGTGTGCAAGGAAGAAACCTTTGCTCTCTAAAAAAAACATCAAGGCCAGACTGAAGTTTGCCAGAGAGAACATAGACAAAGACCACGACTTCTGGAATAAGGTTCTTTGGACAGATGAGTCTAAAATTGAATTATTTGGACACCAGAACAGAAGACATGTTTGGCGTAAACCAAATACAGCCTTCCAAGAAAAGAACCTCATACCAACTGTAAAGCATGGAGGGGGCAGTGTCATGGTTTGGGGTTGCTTTGCTGCAGCAGGACCTGGCCAGCTCACCATCATAGAATCTACCATGAATTCTACTGTGTATCAGAGGGTGCTTGAAGAAAATGTGAAACCATCTGTCAAAAAATTAAAGCTGAAGCGTAACTGGATACTGCAACAAGACAATGACCCAAAGCATACCAGCAAATCCACCAAGGACTGGCTAAAAAAGAAGAAGTGGAGAGTCCTGGAATGGCCAAGTCAAAGCCCTGATCTTAATCCCATCGAAATGCTGTGGGGTGACTTGAAACGGGCTGTACATGCAAGACACCCCTCAAACATCTCACAGCTAAAAGAATTCTGCATTGAGGAGTGGGCCAAACTTTCTCCTGATCGATGTCAGAGACTGGTAAAAGGCTACAAAAAGCGTCTCGTTGAAGTTATATCAGCCAAAGGGGGCAACACTAGCTATTAGGGGGTAGGGTGTCCTAACTTTTTCCTCCATTAAAATACATACTTTATTTTTTTTTATTTTTTTGGATTTGTCAAACAATGTTCATTTTTGTTGTTAAATTGCAATCAAATCACTTTCTTTTTGAAAAATACATATAAACATGACTGGATATTGGTATGTGAACCATTTCTAAATAAAGAGCTGATTATTTAATGGGGTGTCCTAATTTTCTCACATGCCTGTATGTAATGATCCTTAAATGCTTTTTTTTTTTCAAAAGCTAGCACAGCAACTCGTTTTTTTATCCATGATTTTCCCATTAAATACAGAAGAAGGCTTCCACACATAACTTTTCAGATGGGTTACATGTATCAGCACAGCCTGTGAATAAATAAACGGAGAAAGCATATCACACAATCTCCACTGGCACATAGGTCAGTCAGCATGGGGGGAGCAGGGTGTACGAGGGAGGACGCCGGTAAAATCCAAACGTCACGCATGGTTAAGGAAGTCCTCGGAAAGGCTCGTGGTGATGCCAATGGTGGGAAGGAGCACTTCTATGACAGATGGCGCAGGCTAGGCAGTGTGTTGGGTTAGTGAAGAAGCATATGGTACTCTCTAGATGATCTCATTCACCAGCGCCAAACCCAGTCGGAGGTGTAAATGCTTCTCTGAACCCTGCCAGAGAAAGCTGAACCACTGATATCACCAGCAAAAATAACGTGGAGGCACACCATGTGTGAGCATGTGTAATACAGCACATCTTATATCTGTGACTAGCATTTTATTTCATGCCCTTGCTGCAAATGGTGAACGTAATGAATTGAAGCAAACACTCATATCAGATGTCTAATAATATGGATGTACAGATTACATATATCAAACAGTGAACCAATTATCAGGATTTTATGGCCTGTCTGTCCTCCCGGTTGCCGTAACAGTTGCAGCTGCCCTGGCCACTGGGCCCTTCCAACATGCCCTTGGCTCTGTGTCTGGTATATCCCATGTCTCTCCGCATTGTTAGTGATGGGGAAATGCAGTGTGTCTGGGAGTCCATCCAGCAGAGGCTGCTGTGCAGGGAGTCTCCTCTGCACCTCAGTGCACAATGGGAAACCCATACCACCGGATTCCATGAGAGGAAAAATCAAATTATCTCACCCATCCCTGATGCTTTTTTGGTGCATGCCTATACGTCTCGGCTGGATTGCTGCAGGTTGGGTTGTTGCTATTTCCTCATGCGACCCCTGACTTGAATATGGACGACACAGCACATATTTTTAATGTATATTTATGTAAGGATCCAATGTAATCTTTTAATAAAATGTCTACTGATATTATCATACACGCATTTGAACAACCAAGTCCCACCATACATCAGGATGGGTGCAATGAAGCAGCTGATCCTCTGATAGTGTCAGACGCTGGCTGCTTGGCCGGCTTTATATGCATGATATTTCGATGAATCATCTGAATGGACATTTACTCAACATTTAATTCGTGCACTGCATCTGTGCATCTGACAATAACCCAGAATGCTTAGGTCTTACTGAGAAGACTGGCACAAACACTAACGGCCGACATGGCACAACACAATTTAAGCCAGTATTGTGAGGAGAGATTTGCAGATCACAGGCCAGAGGCATAGAGGGTGTCTAAGCTGCCACAGAGAGCAGACAACTAAATGAGCAGACTGAAAACAATCACTTTAGGATACACACAACAACAATGTCCTTGGCCTTGAGCTACTTTTATTTACACATCTTCTGAGGCACAGTGTGAACCTCATTGACTTGACTTGACTTTAAGGGCTTCTGAAGTGGCCAAAAAGGAGCCGCTCTACAAAATGTTTATGTTTTCAAGATGGATGGAGCTGATTTTTTTACCTCACATTCCGAGTGCTTTCAGGGATGCCATCTTAAGACAGTAATGTGTGCCAAATTGAAACTGATATCATTGGTGAGATGAGCAGATCCTATAGATCTTTTCTCCCCTTCTCACAAAAAAAAAAGCAGAAGCATAACTAAATCTGAACACCTGCATACACAACACACACAGCCTCATCAACGAGTTAATGTCAAGGTAGCTCACTATTATTCAGCAACCCAACATATCAAATTAAGTATTCCTCTAATAAGCACACATGAGATTTGACAGGCATGCATAAAAACTGCTCTGTTTACACTGAATATTCATAACAGAGTGAAATAAATTAAAATGCTTCCTACCTCTGTTAATTGTCATTCTGGCAGTGAGGCTGTGCTATGCACAAAGAAGTGAGAGAGAGCAGCAGAGGTAGACTGAGGTGAAAGCGGAGTGAGAGAAATGGTAGGTAACTTTAAAAACTGAAAACAAAAACACTGCGAACAAAAAGACAAAGATGCGGAAAATGTAATTGCGACACAATTTGGCCAAGAAAAGTTAGGTGGGTGACAGTGGCACAGAAGGACAACATATTCCACACTCATCTGATATGAGGTGTTCATATACACGAGTATATGTTGCTCCCATTCATCACACGGGCTCAACATGCGGTGAAGATAAGAATCCAAAGCAATGTTTTCTTCCATCGCCGCTTTGTCAATGAATGATTGCTGGGGGAGGCAGGAGGCATGGCAGACATGAAGGGCTCTCGCAGCAAGGAAAATGTGGTTTTGATTTAGAATTCAGACTGAAAATCCATCAAGATTTGCTCAACAGATGCATCTGTCAAGCGGGCGGCGACACACAAAGTGGACTGCATAATCACATTCTCTTTGGCTGTAGCAGGGCACAGGTATTGGTATATGCGCGTGTGTATATTTGTGTGCACGTGCATGGCTATGCATATTTGCTTCGAAGGCAAAAACCAAATCTATATTCATTACTGGACTTGAGTGTGATATCTCAAAACAGGTAGATAGCGACCAGGTCTTTGTGGAAAAACCCGCATACACATACAGTATGTAGGTGTGTCTATATACACAGCATATCAGTGTATATATGAGAGGGCTCACATCAATGGAAAGGGAAAAGCAATTCAATCTTGCACTGACTCAAGATATAAACTGTTATCAAAAATATATTTACACAATACAGAAGGGGATCAGACAACCTCTTTCAAATCATTTCAAGGATCACCTCATTTCTGCCTGCTAAAAATCTGGAAATTATCATACAAGCATTCATAACCAGTCAGCTGTATTATTGTAATTTGTTGCTCTCTGGCATCAGTAAAAAATCGTGGATACCTAAATATAAAATGAAATATCTACAAATGTGAAAGCATAACTAAAAAGGACAAGAGTCTTTAACATTTTAAATGAAAACATTTAGAAATTAAAAGTTGGATTCTGTAACTTCAAGGTCCAGAAGTTTATATTTTTCAAAAATACAGCATAGAGCTTGGGCTGTCAAGACACACACACATGAAAAGTTTGGGTATGAGACTAGTGGATCCACATCATTGCTTTTGGACAGACAGCAGGCGTTAGCGTACCATTTTTTCAGTGTCCCAGTGGAGCACACATTACAAAAACTTTGGACTTTCTGACAACTCCCTGCACGGCTCTCGCAGTATGGGGCCACAGAATTCAAAGCCTACTTTCCATGAGTCATTAGCGGGTTGTGAGTCACCCATCTGCTATGATGTAAACCCCCCCCCCTAAGAGTTGTCATTCAAGTTAAAGGGAACCAGTGGTCCATGTCCATGTTTTTTTTTTTTATGTTCTGGTAGAAGGAGAAGGATTTTAAGCTATTTGTCCTTAGCAGTAATAGAACAGATCAATCTGTGTCCACTTTAGGAGAGTTGGACCACTCTACAGTACTTGAGAGGACTGAGAGGAGTTTCTATATAGCATAGCTGCAATTGAACTGTCAACTTAACCACTCCATGGTTAAGTGAGTGTAGCAGAGAGGAGAATACTGCTTGGTGTACATGTGTGTGCGAGTTTCTCTGTTCATATGGGCAAGCTTACCCCACACACATCATTCATCTGTGTCTGTGCTTACATGCTTGACCGGTTCATTTTATTGTGTATGCAGAGACCCAAGGACTCACAGCAGGATATCAGCACCACACAGAAATCCATTGGAGTTGCACCTGGTCAGCTCAGATGCCCCCGGTACAGAACCACACACCGTGTCATCTACAGTGGAAAGCCATGAAAGGAGCTCCATCGAGGACTGGCTTCAAACCCTGCCTCACCCTCAGAGTCAGAGCTCGACAGTTTCAGTTTGCATTTCAGCCCAACTGATCTTAACCAAAGAGGTTACTGATCTCCCTCTGTCTTTCATTCTCCATCACATTAATGTGTGACCTAACTCGACCCAAGAGTGAGCCCTACAGATTCATGTGAGAGCATGAAAGGACACAGTGTGTTTTCAGTAGAAATTAAGCATCAGTGGATGGTAGCTTGCACACTTTAATGGTGAGCCAGCAATAGTAACAGGACAAAAAGTGGCGGAAACACGCACAGACACACACAAACACACGCGGCCAAAGCTTAGCGCATAAATGGAGATGAGAAGATAAAGCGGCTCTGAAGTGCACAGTGGGATTCGAAGGGTTGATTTACGAAGCCAACCGCAAATTACTGTCAGAGCTGGAAAAATCTGCGTTGCCGCATATTTTCAGTTTAGCAGTGAATTTACTAACACGCATGATGTAAACTGTCACAGCCACAGTTCAGTTCATTTGAATGCCCTGCTGCTAATTAACAGCTAATGCTGGGCAATTTAACACGTCTTGTCCATTTCTGGAAAGCAATGGAGCGCAAAGGAAAAGTCTAAGTTCTCTGCTACTGCGTTTGAAATATTGGTTGAAGAAACCAATAAAAAGATTTCTGAACTGCAGTCATGCAATTACCTCTGCAGTGGACAATCCGCAATGATAAATCATTTTCAGTCACCCTTTGTATTAAGTTCTATTCCCCCTGCACGTACAGTGTTCTGCAGTTTAACATACAGTTGAAATGTCCTAAAATAGGTTTTACAACAACCCAAACATGCTACTTTTCAGTTGCCAGGAGAATAATTCAATGCAGTCTTATAACTATGGACAAATGCTATCTAAAAATAAATATATAAAATTAAATAAACCCAGCAAATACTGAGTTATACATGAATCAACCCTCGAGTCTGGCCTGGGTTTTATTAAGCTGTCTGTTCCCTTCTAACTTCTTCTTTCCAGGTTTTCTGTCTCTCTGTCTTCCCCTACCAAGTAATATAGGTACTGTCATGAAAATATATATCCTCTTCCTCCTATTCAGTTTATCTTTGTCTGCATCATAACCAGGACCACTGAAAGAAGCACCCCAGGCGCTGGAGCCCAAATGCAGTGGTAAGAGTGGCACCTTGCTGGCTGACAACCAACCTGGATGCGCTATCAGAAAACCGCTGCTGTAGTTGGAGAGGACACTGAATAAAATATAAAGCTGAGGGTGGAAATATACACTGCATGTGCTGGCCAGTTCGGTGTGTGGGAAGAAAGTAGAACAAGGAAGGTAGGGAATGGAAGAGAAAGACATGTGTGGGTGCATACAAATGTGTGTTAAACCATCTTTGTTCATGCGAGTACAATGTATTTGCGAAGATTTGTGTTACAAGAATAAAATCAGAGTTTCAGACACTTTACCATACACCTACCCAAAGCATGCTTTTGTGTAGGCGTATGGTGGCAATAATCCAAAATGTAATCAACGATTAAAAATAAATAAATGAAACAAAACAAAAAAAACATACAAACTGTGAGAAACTGAACATGCAAAGCTGTGAAACAAATTAGAGTGGATGAGTGCATGATGAAAAAACGAGCAGGCACAACCACTAAGTGGAAAAAAAAAAGCACAGGCTTCTGCACATAAGCATACAGTACGAAGACGCAATTAAACTTGATGAAACTTCAGCCGTGATTAGCCACAGCTGTTTGCACGGCCTGTAGCAGGGCCAAAGTGACATGCAGCACAAATAGGACTGTTAAGGCTTCACAGTGTACAGCAGTACAACTACATAGTAATTACAAACAGATCACATTTTACAAAACCCAACTACTAAGCCATTACCAAACAGAGCACTGGTGCCCCTAACTTTTTAAGTGAACCGGATTAATTGCATTCAATAATACATTTTAAGTTTGTCAGTTCCCGTACACAGTGTAATTGTAATTTCATAACGCACTATATAAATGATTAAAACAGGAATAATGCGGTGGGAAAATGTTTTTCTAGATTTAAATAAAAAGCACACTCAACAAGAAATTGCTATTAACTCAATTTTTTAAAAATGAAACAGAGTGCTTGAAAAATTCAATCAAATAAATCAAACTCAAACAACTTTAACAAAAGTGTGCACTGCTCTTATGCCCTTGCAGAATATTAAGGCTTTACCCAATGCAATTTGTTTTACATCCAAAGCTTCTATGAGGTATTTTAATGAAGCCTCAAATGCCCATCGATATGTTTTATGACATGTTAACAACCTAAAACAAATCCTTGAACAGATCCTCTCAATTTCAATAACTTTATTCATTTGATCGTTTTTTCGATTTGTCGTTGGCTGCTTATAACAACACCGAAAGTTGAAGACTGCAGATAGAGGGTGAATGGAGGGAGAGAGCAGCATTAGTGAGAACAAAGAGCACTGAATCAGGGAAGTTATTTTTTGATCATTTCATGGTGGCTGCGTCAAAAAGCACAAACAAACGCAGCCACACCTCCTTAAAGCGCAGCAGGAAGGAGCCACGTTCCCGGATTCTGTGTGAATAAGACGCAGCCATAGCCATGCCTCGTCCTGTCTTCCTGTCTGTTGTGTTTGCATGTGTGTAGAGCTCAGCCACACCCTCTGTCTGACCAACGGAGACACCAGTGAAAATGTTTTGTCGCACTTTTGGTCACAGTGCTGCTAAAAACGGTCACACACTGCAGCCTTATCGAAGTAATACAGAATTATCTTGAGTTAATCTATAAAACACAGCACATTTAAAGTGATGTGAGCACACGTTTAAGGGACAAACAGACCATTTCTGATACATTTCAACAATCTTCAAGTGTTGCTGCCAAAGCACACCACACAACATAATGAGAACTGTTCCCAGATCGTATTGCCATCAAACAGTATATGACATTGTCATCAAAAGACTGACACATTTTAAAATTGTTTCAAAATGCTGTTGTGCTCAAACCAGACACAACCACTCACAGGATCATGAGTCTATTTAACGCTGAGCTAACCACAAATCAACCGCGTTCGAATACTACTGAGAATTGAACCTCAATACGCGTTAAATACTGAACCAAATGTGTCCACAGTGAGCGTTGAAAACTGTAACGTTAGCACTGAATGCTGGGTTTGCTTAATTCTTTGATCAGATATTTCCAGATTGAAGTCATAAACGTCTCTATTCAAATGGACAAAATTGAACAGCATGGCTCTATGTGCACATATGTCTTTATATGTGTGTGTGTCCTCTACTCACTGAGTCTCTTTGCAGCCTCCAGGGCCTCAGAAGCTGTGTCGGCCACATAGAAACGCTGGACTGCCACGCCACTCTCTTGCATCAGCTTCTTGCTCTGGTATTCTTGCAGATTCAGCCATCTCCTGGGACTCAACCAGGTGCACTGGAGGGGAGGAAGGGAGGGTGGGAAGCAGAATGAGTAAGTGTGACTTGTAAGTGAAAGATAGTTAACACAGTTAACACAGTGCTATAAAAAGGTATCATCTCGGGGGCTCCATCATACCTAATGCTAACAGTTTTTCCTCTTCAGCTCCACGTTTCTCCAAGCCTCTGCACTTTGTGCTGCAGTCTTTTACATTATACAACACCAAAACATGTCTAACACCAGCCTTAGAAGTGCACAGGCTACATCCTTTCTCCTCTTCCCTCCTCCTACCATCCCTCTCTCTCTCTCCTTTTCCAGTAATGAGGCAGGCAGCCGGGCCTAAGCTGCAGGACAGGTCTGGAGCTGTTTGCTCCATCAGCAGACACAGGCCCTGTCAGCTCCAGCTGTTGTTGCTATTAAAAGGAAATTGGCTTTTTAATGCGGCGGGGAGACACAGGCTGTGTTAGTGTTAGAAACCCGCCACACCAGCCCACACTACTATGCGCACGTGTGTGTGTGTGTGTGAGAGAGTGTGCACACATGGGTATGCGTGCGTGAATGCAAATGTTTTCACAGGAAAAGATCTTAAGGGAGTCGTTAAGAGAAAGGCCATTAATGTAAAGAGAAAACAAGGATTGCAAGGTAAATCATGGTCCCGCATATAAATGATGCTTCAGTGTATGTATTTCCTCAGCCAGTGAAGATTAAACTAACATGATAATAACATCAGCTTTGTGCTGCATTATGTTGCTGACTAAGTCAAGTTAAACTGACCTAAGCCGTTATCCACTGTTACTCTGTTGGGGCTACACATGACAGTTATTCGAGGATACCTTCATGAATATGTGCATATTATAGTGCAGGAGATGATGACACCTTGTGATACTGCTAAGAGGCTACTGCATCTTGGCGGCATTACTGTGTACCAGCAGAATCATGTAAGTAAAACACTGTCAAGAAAACAGTATATCAATACGGCAAAGTCAAATACTGACTCACAGCAGCAGTCCTTAAGTCTGTAATGTCGATGTGCTGCACTTAACAACCACTGGATTTTAAGAGTAGGAGCCAGCTGCTTCAGGCTAGTTCTTTGTTTGCCAGTGGGAGAAATACCTTTCTGTGGGGACAGACACACAACCTAAAATATGGCAATTGCATCAAGCAGCGCAACACACCTTGAAATTGAAACTGCGTCGTTCGGAGCTGACTGAAAGAATTACGGCGCCGATGTGAAATTATTTTGAAAAAGTCGAAAGATAAACAAGCGACATGACCCAATGTAACAAGTTGAGCATAGTGGCACCGCGGATGTTCAGATGAACTTGATATTAGTATCTAAGAATATATTATTGTGAACGAAAACAGTGTGACACAATAATACTTCACACTCAAACAAAAAAATGTGTCTTGAGTGGGAAAGTGGACAACAGCAGGTGTTTTGCTCACAAAGCTGAGAGCAACAATTTTGTTATAAGCTCAAATGTCATCAATTTCTAATGTGAAATAGGTATTTTAACAGATTTTAGACACGGCAAATAAAAACAACATTTCGTTAATCATAGAAGTGCATTTTACACCTGCATAATATAGCATAGCTCCATTTAGACATAGCAGCACTAAACCGCACTTATTAAAGCAACATTTTGTTATTTAGGTGACTGGGAAAAGCAGCAATAAACCTGCAGCATTCAGCTTATTATCTAAATTATATTTTATCAATGCCCCATGTGGCAGAGGGCATGTTCTATGAATAAGGAAGGATAAATTCAACAGCAACAAAGACGCAGGGGCTGATCGAGCAAATCAAAGTGGAGATGTGTGTGTATGCACATGCACCATGCGTGCGTTTTCAGGGTGAGTTTTGAGTCAGTGGTGCATGGTGCGTGACAAGGCCACTGTGTGCTCTTTAAAGTCGGCAGTCGCTCACATCATTTTCGGCTATTAAGTGATGCAGGGAGTGAAATGTAGCCCCAACTAACCCTGGATGGCTATTAGTGATTAAAGGCTAATGAGCTTGACATGGTCACTCTAATGGGGGACAGTTAAGCCAAACCTTTTTGTTTAATCTACAACTAAGCACAATCATCAATGAGCCTCAACTGAAAACAAAACCGCATGACTGGTAATTCACACTCCGTGCCAAAGCCAATCCTCCCTGTGCCACAGCACCCTGTATTAGCATGTGTTCACCATTCCAGCTCTCATGAGAGTCTGTCAGGAGACTTCATTAAAGTTAAAATGGCTTGTTTTCTAAAAAGAACGCTACATGTTGCTCCACATTGGCCTCTTCTCCCGCATAACTGAATACAGTAATGAGGGGCATCTGCAGGTCACCTCTGCAGTCTCATCTGCAACACCAGACTATTCATATGTTTCAGTTATAGCGGTTTGTATGCATGCACTGTAATTCTAAGCCCACTGAAACAGCCAAGACTGATTACATGACTCTCTTGCAGGAGTCTAGAGGGGTTAGGCAGGGCAAGAAAGAAGATATGTATGCATTTACTCTTCTTCTACCCGTCGCTCATTCCTGTATGTCCACTTTAGCAGAACATGTCCCACAGCCATAACAAGCCGAGCTGCAGAGCTGGTTTTCTTTGTTTTGTGCACTCATTTGACTGTTGTCTGTCAGTCTGACACTGTCTGTCAGTCTATCTTTTTGGTCTATGTTTCACTGAAGAAAATGACAGACAGGTTACACATCTTTTCAACAGGAAGCACCATCAGACCACACAAAGACAGATCTAACCATTAAGATTATATATATCTTAAATTTAGCTTGACCAAAATATAGTTAAGCTTGCACTGCGTTCACATGTTGGTAAGGTCTAAGCTCACTACGGACACACTGCTGATTAAATCAACAATACCACACCCTGCAGTCAATGTCAGCTCCAAGTTTGTGAAACTCATGAAGGAGACAACAGTACATCAGTGACGGCACATTGCCGTCACTTTTGGCTTCAGTTTTAGAGAATCTGAAAGAGGTTCAACATAGCAGCATAAATCCCCCTGCTGGCTGCAGGCTCCAGCGCCACTAATGAATGCATCACAAGTTTTATCCAACAATTATTTATAACAGTGCCTGGAAAAAAAAAAAATCATGTGATCTAAACTTTAGAGTTCTCAACAGTTTGGTAATTCTGGCACATGTAATCAGGTCTATTGCAAGAAGAAGTGAAACTATGTTGGCCAACACAAGCAAGTCCATGTAAGATTAAAAATACAGAGAACACTCACTGCCTCTTACATACATGACCATTGCTGAATAGCACACAGTCTTAAGAACTTTGGAGAATGTCCTAAAGCCACTGGTGGATGACAATAATGTGACCTGAAAGCCACTGCCACAGTCTAAAAGGATAAGAAAAGCCTTTGATCCCAATTCCTGCCAAAATGAAGGCACATCTTTGTAGCGGGAGAGGCAGCAGATAGGTAATTCTGCTACTACTCGGCCCAAACCAGCAAACAAGGAAGCTCAAACCAATACATATCAATTAAAACTGCTTCTCTGTCGCTTTAAAAAGAGCACAGTGAGGATAAGGGGGAAAAAAAGAGCGAAGCAAACTTCCCAAAATAACAGCTGCTGCTTAGGAGAAGTCAAGCGGGGCTGGAGGTGTCCCTCCAGGCACTGACAGTTACCTTGGGCAAAACACCAGAGAATGGAGAGGCACCTAGGGCACTTTCTAGTATGTACCAAACCCACAGACAATTTGTATCAAAGATGGGCTCTTACTTGGGATTCTAATAGCAATATACCTTTAAATGTATGCAGCCTGAATGGAACTAGTCATCCACTCATGTCTTTTTACTTTACCACTGTCTGCTGATGTTGATGTCCAATGTTTCCTGATGACTGATGAAAACTACAATTTTTTAATTCACACTTTTCAAAACACAGTTGCAAAGTGCCTTGCAGTAAAATCAAAAAAGCGAGAGAAGCGGTCACTTATGCTATAAAGGGGACAACAGTCAGACCCAAGACAGGTTTAATATTAGCACATAAATAGATAGATGTGTAGTTATGCTGAATAAAAAGAGGAATGTTGTTTAAGCTTAGATTAAGAAGAGTGGTGATTCTTCCAAACCTTCATACTAATTTAACTTGGAGTTTTCCTTCAGGGCCATCAGAGCCATGTACGAGGCTCCATGCCAAATCCAATTAGTAATAGTGATGGCATAATAATAGCCCTCTATATTTTACGGTCAACTACTTATTTATAATTCACAGCTGTATGTCTTAATATCGCTATGCTTAAATACTTAAGATTGTTGTTAATTCATATTTAAAATATGGAAGGTGAAGACAACTAGCCAACAAAAGAAAACCATATTGCCACTAATAATCTTGCAATAGACAATGTGCAATGTGAATGGGGACACATAATATTTTTCAGTAGGAATCAATGTTTCAGTGCATACAATAATGCTTGACTAAAATAATACATTTACTTCTTTTGCCTCAGAGTGTAGGTAATGTCATTAGATGGAAAGCAAGAACAAACAAGGATGATAATGATAATACACAATGATGAAGTGATATTTACTTGTTATATTGTGAACTGACTTCCACTGTACCTGTTGACTGATATTAGAGATTCAAAGGATGACGTTGAGACTTTGTCACCTGTCAGTACGGATAATCTGACAGATGACACATGACTGACTAGTTGTACTTTTTGAACATCACCAGCATGGGATGGGAATCAGTCCTGTGTGAATATTGTATTAATTATGCTCTAATGATGGCCTGTTGCCAACATCTCATTTATTAATGAGCAGTGAAATGCAACAGTGATTCTCTCTCTCTGCCGTTTACTGCTCTCCTATTGTGCCATGAAGACTTTCTGACACATGCGGGTATTCTTCACTGCTCAAATTCATAACGCAAAAGACACAGTGAGCCTCGGCATTACTACACCTGTTTGTGAAATTTGTCAAAACAATGTCAAGGAATGCTGTTGTACAACCTGCATGTTGGCACATCTGGCTTGACACATCCAGAGGTAAACACTTAGCTAGAAACTGGCAACACCTTCTGTGAGAGATGCTCTTGTTATTCATAAAAAATATACTAGAATACAACACACTACTCCAATTAAAACGGGTCCCTCTTAAGATATCATTAACAGGACTGAAAAAATTTGAATATTTCAGGCATCCACAGTTTCAGAGAGAAAACCCCTGTTTAATCAGTTAGAAGGAACAACAACAATTTGTGTGCAAATCTTTACGCACACACATACACACACATACATGTGTTACATGTCAGGGTGAAAAATATTTTTATATTAAGACTAGTGAATGTTACAGCATACAGTTGGCATTTTTTGGGCTGGTGAATGAGGCAAATGGACCAGATATTTGCATGTTTTATCATGTTTTATCATGTGCTGGAGGATGGTGCTGATTTTTTACACGGCAAATACAAAAAAAGAAAACCTGCGGTTCTTCTCTGAAAAACAGAGTCACTCCAGTTTGACATGCAGCAAATGGTGACCTGAACCTTTATTTTCACAGCTGAGGCTCATGGGTACCACTATAATCAGAGCCATATGCCATAATACACTGACAAACAAAACGACATTCCTGAGAAGCAGAGATGAAATAAAAAAAACAAAAACAAAACATGAACCTATATCATTGTGACATTATCAAAAAGAAGACAAAAGAACAACTTTTAAATGTATGTACGTTACAAAACTCTTCCATAACCTGCAGTTCCTCCAATTGGAACTTTAAATTTACAGAGTAATAATACAGATTAAATGTGCTTAGACTGGACATATCAAATAAAGAGATAACTGAATTCTCTTAAAAAATCCAATACTTTAAAATCCAGTTCAGACTAATCATGACTACAGTTAGGGTTTCATGTTTAATGCTATTAGATAGTCAAGTCATGATATTTAGGAATAATCTGACTGCTGCATGTCTGCCATGGATGAAAGCAGTAAGTGGTGAGTGGCAGTATGGCAGCAAGGAAGGCAGCTGGCCTGCAGTCCCCTGAGACGCTCTCTCTACAGTAATTATCATCAGCAGCACCCTAGAGACAATCCTACCCAGTCCTTCTACCTAACTATTGCTCTCCTTGTTCTTAATACACACACACACACACACACACACACACACACACACACACACACACACACACACACACACACACACACACACACACACACGTATGCTCTGCATGGGCCCTAGATGACATAAATATTCACAGCAAACTCCGATACACACAAAAGCACTCAGCATCTTTCCCATGAATGCATCCAAGTGATGAGAAGTGGGGCACAGTGGCAGGAGAGAGCAGAGACGATGATAAACAGAAATATTCTCCATTAATATATGGAGATGAGAAAAAAACAAGGCAAAAAAAGACATTTAAGGTCTCATTCATTCTGCAAATCAAAATGGACAGGATTTCTCGGTGGCATGCCATAGAACACAAATAGAAATAAAGTGCAAGGTGGAAATTGGAAATGCAAGCATTCACATTAGTAACCAGACTTCATGAATTGGCAAGCAGAACATTTTGTTCAGCCATCAAACATCAGAGACGGGTTCCAAAAAGGCCCACAAAACGTGTACCTGGCTTTTGCTTTAGGGCAGGGACACATGAATTTCCACAAGATCCCGGAGGTAAAAATATGCCACGTCAAAATCCACGAAGATATGCAGTATTAATGTGACACCACCCCAATAATGGCCCATCATAGTCTCCATTATGTTTTACACCCCTACCACTGCATTTCAATTCTGATGCAAAAGCACAGCTAAAACCTTTTCTCCAAAATTCAAACTAGGCAGAGCAGAAAGAAGTTGCAGTCAGAGTGAGGAAGCACTTTTGCCGTGAAAGAATCGCTTTCAGCGGGCTTGCAGCAAGAGTCTTGACATTCAGCGAGTGATCACAAAATGTCATGTACTGTACACTGTGGCAGAGGTGGATACTAACTTTTTTTCCTCTTCTTTTGGAAAAGGCCTTTTTTTGTTTAAAGGCAAAAGTCCCACTTTGAGTCAGATCTTAATGGTGCTTATGACTGATGTTTGGATCAAAGTGTCTAACTTCAAGAACGCTCTCGCAGGGAGGTGCAGTGCAAGTTTCAGCAGCAGTCCATCAAATTAAAACATGTTGGTGAGTAAAGGACGAGACACTAGATAAATAGAGCATGGTGTACTGGAGAAGAGTTGTGCAACATGTTTTAATGTTGATGGATTTTGAATAAAGTAAATGAATAAAAATCATAACACATTATATATTCATATATACTAGATTTGGTTTTGCAGAGAAAGCTAAATATTTATTACCCCAAATTGTGGTTTTAAAAACTGTTATATTATGGTAATTATGTTGTGAAAATTCAGAACTCGTCGAGGTGATCTCTTGACACAATCAAAATATTTTAGGGGGAAAAAAAGGTAATGCAGACGATTAGCAAGAGTTCAGATGTTTACAGGGGTTTACAGGGTGGCTGTAAAAAAAACTATGTGCTGGAAAAATACTGAGATAAAACTAAAAAACACAGGAGAAAAATATCCAAACAAACTGAAAGACAACTCACAAAGACCTTTCCTAAAACTAAATTGCATTGACATTCATAAGTAAATAAAGAACAAAGGAAACTGAATCATTGAAATGTGCTGAATAAACTATGTCACCATACTGCCGCTCTCTTCACAGAGCACACTGAGCGGCTGTGCCCTCACACAAAGACACGGAGAGGACAGGCAGTGCTATGGCAGTAGCTGCATCAGATTGCCAAGTCCTTGTCGCAGCTGTACTTATCCACGAGTGGCATTGAAGGACAAAATCTTTGTGTAGTCAACGCTATCCCCGAAACACTTCCTTAGCTGGTCCATATGGTATTCAGCGCAGCATCATGCAACATCAGGCCTTCTCCTATGAGGCGCAAGACTGTGCAGTCTCCTGTTTGGTTGAGAGCAGCATGCCCAATGTCAACCCGCACTTGTTGTGAGAAGTGTCATCACAGTGAGGGGATGTCTGATCTTGGCACTTTGCAAAGTCATTTCGTGACATGCCGCTACTTTGTCGTTTGCCCTTCTGTTAAACTTAAGGAGTCAATATCCTAAGGCTAATTTAAAGCAGTTGTCTTTATCACTATGAGAGAGTGGAACAATGTCAAAAAGTCACCGTCTGACAGAGTGGTTCTGGCTCCCTTGGAAATTTATTAGAGCCATAAGCCTTAATTTACAGGGGAAGGTTACAAAGCAGGCAATCACCTTTGATCAGACCCATAAACAGCAGCCAAGTCAATGCTGCACTGCTCGTTAATCTGTCACTCAAAAATTCCAACGGTTGACATCCAGGGTCAAAAAACGCATTTGTTTCTTGAATGCGAGTGAAGCCGGACACGATCCGACCAGGAGTGAGTGAAGATGTGATTATGGCCTGGCAGTTGGTAACACTAAGAGAACATTATCTCTGAACGCAAGCGATTTATCTAACTGATGTCAACACTGTGGTTTTAACTCTACAGACAACTCCATCTTTTAGTAATGCCATAACAATTATACAGGCAATCCTTGATTTTCATAGTAATTCATTCTCAGTTGACATACATACGATGATTAATTTGATTACCCAGAATGCGACAGCGCATATTTAAGGCATTTTATGGTGTCTATCGATAGAATGAAATCATTTCAATCGATTGTGATTGTATTTTTTATGGCTCTTTTTCACCATTTACTGACATTTTATAGAGCAACAATTATTCTATCAACCAACAAAATGCATTAATTAATTAATTAATGCATTATTAATGCATTAATCTATAAAGAAAAGCTGTACTTGCAGCCTTTCTGATGTTTACATAGACGTATAACAATAGTATAACAACAACTCTTTTACGACCTCTGCGGCCCTCACTGTGTGTCCTGATCCTTTGATTCGACTCAGTATGAGTAAAGATATTTGTTGTACAGCATCGTAAATGAATGCAGGCAGTGTCAAATATTTTGAACTCAAATTTGCTGCAATAAACTATACATAGGTTCACGAGATTATGTCTAACCCCATTGACGAATGGAGCTTTTTCGGGTTGTGTTTTCTTCGTTTAACTGACCTCGGTATGAGAACCTATGGTACTCAGTGCTCTGCTAGATGGAGTGCAGCAGCACACATGTTGGAAAGACTGCTCTGATTGATGATGTCGAAGACACATGCAAAGTGGACACTGCTCCATGATCCAATCAATACCTTATAGGACACCTCAACAAGAGCCTTCATCACTCACCACCCTTCAGAAGTCAATAAAAAAGTAACAAATTACTTTATGGAGTTTTTTTCCCTCAACAGTTCATACATTATTAATACGGATGAAGCACAATGAAGAGCTGCATTAAGGCAGCAAAGAACACCAGGGATTTAGAATATAAGTTGAACACCAGACACTATCCCAGTCACACAGAGGCTATCATCATTAACAAGTCTCAATGGCTGGACATAGAGCAGGTTCCATTAGGGGAAACTCTCGATGTGTCAATCCAGGATTGATTCCTAAGACAGTCTATGCAAGATTTTAAAAAGGCTCATGTTACTGAAGCAGTCTGACAGAATGGCAGGATGGCCAAAGAAGAAAGAAACGATTGATTATATGGTGATGTCATATTGTTTCCAAAGAATGGAAAAGAATATGTACTTCTGCTGTTCTTTTGTGCTGCTTCTTTTTGTTTTACTTTTTTTTTCCTGAGCAATTGAGAAAAATATTCACTAAGCCAGGCCCTCTCAGATTTTGATGGGAGAGGAATACCCTGTGGTCATTAAAAGGGTCATCAGAAGGACCTTCAGAGTCTAAAATGATCTCAAAGGCCTCTTTGAACTCATTGTGATTGGAGTCTTCTAAGCTCAGAGTTTCATACGGGCCACATCAATACAGATTTGCAATTTTCTCAGGACTATGCCTGCTTACAGTTGTACCCTGACAGATATCATTTTAGCAGCAATAGTGAAGGTAGAGGGCATTGCTGTCCGGATAACAGATATCCAGGCCAAGACTTCCCCTGCCATGCCCTGGTCATTTTTTACTGTCTGCTTAGCAACTTCAGACACAAGAATGGAGTCTAAGACCGAGTTGTTTCACAAGATTAATCTTTAGAAAAGCTAATAAACCACCTTTTGCTCTCCACGTAGACTGTTTACCTGCGTGGAGCCAAAACCCGCCCAAACATCATTGGTCAATACTGGTGAGACTATAAAAAGAAATACGCCAAACTCTTTTTCCTCGCTCACAGATTCTGCATTCATATGCAGATGGATTTATAGAGATTAGTTTGCTCCACACTGAAATAGTTCCTGATCAAACACCTGCAAACCTGTTATTTGTATTTGTGCATATACTACAGACAGTGAACATGGTAAACATGTCTAGGTTTTTTTTTTTTTTTTTTAAAAGGTGTATAAAACTACATTGGGCACTCTCAGCTCCTGGTGTTTGTTTTTGGAGGATTAGATTAAAGGAAACTGTTCAGTGTTGTATCGCAGCAACTTATTAAATTTTCAGAAAACATAGACCCTCAGAATGATAACTATGTTTTCTTGTGAAAAGGAACAATAATGAAAACACTTAATCTGATAGCAGAGCTGGCATCTAAAAGAATTCATTGAAATATTTACATATCACATTCCACATCCACATATCTTTTAACCAAAGCAAGGTAACAAACTGCAGTTTCCCGAGGCACTGAATAGCTCATATTATACAGTGGTATCCCCAGATGTCTGGTGAGGTTAAAATCCTCATTACTTGTCATAGCCAGACCACAACCCCTTTGAAATGACACTGCCTTATTAGTGACGACAAATGACTGCAGAGTTAATTAACCAGAATGCTCCTTAAGGGGCATTATCAAATGTTTAAGAAATTAACAGATTGCCAGTTCACCAATTCTATGTAATTGATTTGTTCCCATTCAGGTTATGAACTCATCCCTTTCCCCATCCATTTGGCTAACCATCCGGGAGAAATTTAAAAGGGGAACTTTATAGTGTCCACTTCCATGAGCCCAGGCTGAATCAGGAAGAGCAGCACTCAGAGCGACTATCAAAATCATCGCCATACTGATTGCAGTGGAATGTTTTCCCGCTAATGAGATGGCAGTTTGCTACTTAGTTGCAACTCATAAATACAGGCTGACTTGCAATTAGACAAGCACTGTGTGGAAAGGCGCGAGAGAGGTGACACAGTAAAGGAAATGGAGGAGGCAAAGAGGCATAGATGATGTGGATTTTCTGCATAAACAGGCCGGCATGGGGGTGTCGTTTAGCTCAGATGGTAGAGCATACACCCCGTGTACAAAGGCTCAGTCCTTGCCACGGCGGCCTAGGGTTCGAATCCAACCGCATGTCATTCCCCATCTCTCTCTCTCTCTCTCTCTCCCCACACATTCCTGTCACTGTTCAGCTGTCTCTATACAATAACGCTCAAAAAGGCCCAAAAAATCTTTAAAAAAAAAACAGGCCAGCATGAATCACAGTCATATTTCCACTTAAAGCCAGACATGTAGCAAGAATATGCCTCGTGAAGCATTAGTGGGCTAACACAGAAAGTCTGGTCTGCTTTTATTAACAAGTACTTGATGGCAGAAGTTCCTCTTTCTGTCCTCAGCTTTGTCAGTGCCTGCATAGATTGATGAAAAGTAAGAGCAAAGATAGTAGGGATGTAATATTGGCAAAAATCTATTTGACTATTTGGCTTAACAAAAGCATAGCTCAAACAGTGCAGGTTAAGCGACTGCACTGTTGAGTACACCTTTGTATTTACTACAATTACCGTCTGCAAAGTCTGTACAAGCTTTAGAAAGGTCCTTTAAACTTTAGTGCTTTTCTTTGTAAGCCTCATAATGTCCACACTACTTTCTGATTATGAATTAGAAAAATCAAGCTCTACAGCAAAAGAAGAGATAGAGCATGTAAGGTGACATAAAAGACATGCTTTATGCTATCATTTCTGCTACCACCAACGTGTAGCTCTCTGCGTCCTCTCTTCATAAAAGCTAAGATCGTGTCCAGACCATGAGAGTATGGAGAGAGGAGTGACATGTGTCTGTTAGGGAGCTGGGAATGGAGCAGTGGAGCAGAGACAGAGGCGGGAGCAGCAGAGCGTGGCTCCAGGATTTACATCAGCAAGATTTGCATCATTGGCAGGTCTTTAGGCAGGGCAGGTCTAATCTCCTGCAGACAGGCTTAAGAAAGGAAAACCTGAGTGTTGTGTCTCTACAGATAGGGATTTCAGTAATTAGCATAGTTAATAAGAGTCGCTGTACGGAGTCATGTTCAAAGCTGTCGAGTCTAAGAGAGGAGATAACGCAGTAATGAGTGCAACTTTAACAAAGTTCACCTCCATAGACACCCAAGTCTGCCAGTATGAACCTGGTCACAGGCAAGTCCCCTGGAGGAACACTCATGAATCGCTAACACAACAATAGCAAGTCTTTGGCGCTACAAGAGTGATTGGCTGGTGTTATCACGTGTACTCTCCAGTTCGAGATCGATCACCACAGCAGACAAAGGTGAACTTAAGATATTTGCACCACTTTAACAATCATCATGGCAACTGTTTCTAGGACAAAAAAAAAACTGGTCAAGATTTGACATCCAGCCAAAGCGTTCAGGCTGTATCAGTACGACTGCCAGCTGTGTGGAGACAATTTATTACTTTTAGGGCAGCTTCTTTATTGCTACAAGCAGTGTGTACACTCACAGTGCCTTTGCTGTTTTTACGAGACATAGAATCAGTCTGCCGGGTCGACCCTATTGAAATCTATGTACATTGATGATGGCAGGTCAGGTCTTCATGCCTTAAATAAAAATGTTCATGAGGAGTATCCCCGGAGGAGCTTAATTATGAAACCCAAATTACACTTCCGATATGTTTGAAGGTTTAACTACAAAGACGATGCAGAAGCTTTGTATGACAGCTGAACAAAATCTTCAACATACCGCACTTTTAGCTGTCAGTCATCACTGACACTGTTTTCTCAACTAATTCTCAGCCTCACTCCCACTTTTTCCTCATTATCTGCACAAGAACAACAGCAGAAGTTAAGCTGAGAGGAGTGCATTCACTCATTGCATTCCCCATTTCAGAGTCTGCCAACATTTCCTAATGACTGCAGCCCTTCTAAATTATTGAAAAAGCCTAAGCACCTCACCAGCTACAGAAATGGCTATTAACCTTGGTGAAGCGATATTCAAATCCAGTTAGAGCTAACTTCGTCCTCCAGTATCCCTCGCGGGGAGGAAATGTAAATGTGTTCTTGCTGAGACAGATGGGGAAGCCGCCCGTCGTTTGAAGTTCCAGCAAAAGAAGTCGTTGCAAGCAGAGGGCTCTCCACCCCCCTCCGTAAAATATTCAGGACCCAGTCTCATTGAGCCACCTCTCTTCCCAGTGTTTCGCTTCAAACCATGCTGGGCTTCGACACTGCTCGGTTATTACTAAGCAGGCACACCTTACAAAAAAAAAAAAAAAAAAAAAAACTTAGCAAACGTTTACAAATTCACCACTGTGCAGCGACAGTGAAAAACAGCCTGAGGATTATCTCGCTGTGCAGACAAGAATTCAGGAGATTTGATTTATGAGAGAGTGAGAAAGATAGAGAGAGAGCGCTGGAAAAAAAAATAAAAAAACACAACATCCCACTCCTCCTTTAAGAGCATGCTGGAGCCTAACCATCTGAATATTGTGATGTCCTCTGTATTGTGGTTGACAAATCATCGCAAATTGAATTCTTCAGCTTAGCTGACATACTGTCAGAGCTGATTTGATTCTATTGTGGAGATACCTGGCTGTCAATCAATTCAGGCCCTGATACTGTGCTACAGACCAGAGAGAATCCCTCATCATTACTCTTATCACCTGGCTCGAGAGAGAGAGAGAGAGAGAGAGAGAGAGAGACAGAGAGAAAGACGAAGGGGAGGGAGAGACATAAGTGAGTGTAGTGGAAGAGAAACAAGTAAAGCAGCCAGTAACCTCAATGTAAGATTAGAAGTTTTGCAAGAGTTTACTTTTTAAGGGCATGTCACTGCATACTGTACACCACGGAGCACAATACATTTTATCAACACTGGTAGACCTCCAGATTGTTGTAGATTGCATTGGGTCCTGCATGTATGTAGGTGATGCATGAACCCGGTACAGAGCAGGCAAGCAAAGTTTGGAAATACATCTTTCCTACACACAAGATGAGGATTCAACAATATATAAACATATAAAAAAGTAAATACACAATGCCAGGCAAGATTATGCCTGATACTGCAGAAATTTGATACGTGTGTGAACAGGTATTTTTTATTTTTCACTATTTAGATTCCTTATTTAAATAGTTAAATATATTACATACATGCATGCATACTACATATATTACATTTTTTATCTTATCCGTTAACTGTCACATACCTATTGGGTCACCTGCTACCTTAAGAGCACGTTTCACTGTCACACGTTCTGACCACTTATTAGGAGGACTTAAAAAAAATAAGCAACTCAACAACTTCAGTTCTGGAAGTGCCTGATATTTTAAAATGTGACTAATAATGATCAGAAATCACTGATAAATGAATTCAAGTGTAGGTTAGTCATTGCACTCTGGGTACAACAGGTATCATAAACATCTGATTCCATTCTGTTTAAAACCTGCCAAGTGTTCAGACTAAAGGCCCCATCAGTAAATAAATCCATCGGGATGACGCAGCAAAAGCAAATATGAAAAAGCAAATGTAACATGAGACTACAAAAGTCCAACTGTACTGCAAACGCAGAGCCAAACAAAGCATGCCTATTCGCCCAGAACAGTGTTAACTGTGTCAACATGTTCCTGCTCCGTCCTTTCAATCAGACACCATTCTAATAAAGATCTCTGATGCGGACCTGGGTCAAACATCAGAACATGTCGTCATTTGAAATTTATTACCAACACAAGTCTGCTTTCTGCTCTGTAAGACTGTGTTTGTTTGTAAGTCAACACCAGTCAGGGGCTTAATTTCTGATTCCTTTCCGTAGCTTTAACAGCATTTTGTTCATTCTGATTTTAATCGTCGGGCCTAATGCTTTGTTTGTAAAGCAGCTGACGATGCCACTGGCTGCTGTGTACATAGACCAGCTTAATCGGATAAGTTCTGTGAGCTGTTGTTCACAGCTCAGAGACGCTGCAGGACCAAAGTGCAAAAGTTAACCTTTCCACTGTGGTGTTATCTGAAGTTATAAGCTTTGGGTCAAGTCCTGCTGCAGTGGCTGTTTGAGGAGCGCGGGGGGGGGTATTAAAGTGACGTGTGATGCAATTGTGGTGAAACAATTACAAACCCTGATAAGATTACAATTGTTAAGTTAAGTATAACGGTTGAACCTGTGTAAATAATTACTTAACTAGAAGGGCACTCTAGAGGGCACTTTGTTGGGTTTTATCTACCACAGAGACATTGGACAGGTGCCCACTGTGAGACCACCAGCTTCCTGGTGGCTGTGTTCAAGTACACATGTGAACATGTGCTCTTAATGATGAACCAATAACTCACACAGCTCCCTTCACAGCTAAAATTCAAAGCTGAATAACCTTTAAAACCTCCGTGTACTGTGCACACGCAGGCTCAGACAGACACAACAGGCCAGTGTCAGAGTGACAGATAAACGCTGAAGGTTAGCATATTTTAACAGACATTAGTGAGGGCTCGTCTTCAAAGCTCCTGTCGAATATTAATATTTATGGATAAGAGCAGTTACACGAGCTGAGTAATTACGACTGTCACAGCATTATTATGTTACATAGTTTTGTTGCATCACCAGCGAGCTGTCACGCTGTTCAACTTTGATCTGTCAAGCCTCTCTCTGCTCAGACATGCTAGCCTGCTAGCCGCGTAGCTACACCGACAAGCCCCCCTGAGACGATGACAACGGACACGGGACCGCAAAACCGACCCGTGATAGGCGAAAACCGCATTCACGGTGAGGAAAGCTGCAATGTTACCTTGAGTTTGTCCAGAAGTACGTGCTTTGAGGTTGCTGTCCTCAGTCCTCTTGCTGCAGCCTGGGATGCCATGGATGCCGCCATGTTGACACGGAATACAAAAGAGAGATGACGTCGGGAGCATGTGCGAGATAACACGCGGCCGCTCATAGGTCAACCGGCAGAGGTGGGAGGGGCTTGGACAAGACGCGCACACATGCACCAGCTCAGCGCTGCGTTCATATTAAAGAGCTACACAGTGCAGCCAAAGTAGTGGAGCAGGGGTGTCCAAACTACTTTTAAGGGTGCCCGGGGGCCGATACTAACATTTAAAAATGAAAAATAAATAAATAAAAACTGTTCTGTAACAATTTTATTTTCATTGTCACAATTAGCTTTTATATATATATATATATTTTATATATATATATATATATATATATATATATATATATATATATATATATATATATATATATATTTTTTTTTTTTTTTAATGGCAATGTCACCAAATCTAAGCCATTCGTGCATGAAGAAACATACCTTTCTTTCACATCTGAAGTCAGATAACAATAATTTGTATGCAACATATTAAACTTGCATTAAGTTAATACAAATATTCACCTTATGCTCATTTTAAACATGACTTATAATGAGTAAAGTCTGTTAACATTTACAGTAAGTTTAAAGCATATCACTCTTGCTCATCTCTTTCTCATTGAGAAAGTAATATTTTGTGTCACATCTACAGGTAGATTACACCAGCACTTATGTCCATGAGGTTAACATTTAGTGCATTCAAATATGTCAGCCATACAGTATCTGGCTATCCTAGCAGGCCATAAATAATATCTGTCTGCGGGCTGTGATTGGCCTCACAGGCCGGACTTTGGACATGCGTGTAGTAGAGCTTGAAACTTAAAGTTCATCTAAAAATAAATAAAAATAAAAAAAAAATCAGCAATGCCAGGACATCTAAAATCTGAATATGCAGTCAACATATTTTTATTGGAATCTAATTCCTAGAAAAAAATATGTCTGAAAGACCTACATAATATTCAAGGCCATATATTCTGAATGCTTGATGTTCATTTCATTGTTCTTTGTGACCTGGTTATTCAGGGTAGTTGGTGGACATGAATACATTTTTTTTCTTATTTTCCATAGAAGGTCAAAAAATAAAAGGTATAAAATGATTACAAAAAAATGTTCTGAAGCTCGGTACAAGAGGACAAAGTGGATTACAGAAAATAAAAGGCATTAAACATTCAGTGCGTATTACTTATGTATGACGTGAATTATGTTTATGATGTACTGAAATTCAGTGCCAATTCTGAATAGGATATATATTTGTGTGTTTTGGTCAGGTTTGTTTGAGTTCACATGAAGGTTTTGTGTGAATTTCTTACTCTATCATTGTTGGAGATCTTTGTGTAAATTGGTTGTCTGTGCATGTTTAAATGTTCATGATGTTTCTCTTTCTCAGTAGTTGCACTGTAAGATGTTGGTTTGTATGCATATGGTCATTTGATCTGTTGCTGATTCTGCATCTGAGTAAAAAATAAAAAGCTACAATACACGCTGTAAGGGAATAAATAATGTTTGATTTACACTGTTTGCACAGTGGAATTTAGGTGTTTTGCCGATTTATATTTATTGTGGATAGATCATATAAATGACTGGACAAGAAAATACATTAGTTATTCATTCATTCAATCATCCGGCAGTGAAATCTGCACATTGTTTCTTAGTGGAAAATATTTCTTATTGGGTTTTTACTGATTGAGGAGAACCGACCCATTGAAGGATAAATTGTTGTCCTTGTAACTTTTGAATAGAGTTCATTAATCAAACTGCTCATTTTAATCATATGATCGACATAAACTGACTAGACACTAAAATGACGTGGACTATGAATGTCTGAGCTGCTCCAGCTTCATCCATTGTGTGACCTTGTGAGCAGGACAAACAATCACTGCACTCAGCTGAGAGGTATTGGTAGGGAGTCGAGTTAAAGAGCGTGGGATGTGTGAGCTGATCTTGTCTGAATAGCTAAATAGCCCACTCACACAGTCCTCCAGAGCCCTCATTACATGCCGCATCTTGAAAGGGCAGAGAGGGCAAACCGATCATAAAGAGCAGTGATTATGACAGAGGGAGAGAGAGGGATGAGATACTCACTTAGAAACCATCAGTGTCAGCAGGCTACGGAGGACAAGACAGAAGGGTGGGGATGATGATGAACAGCTACAACCAAGAGATCCTTTTCTAAGCCCTGTTCTGGTCAAATACCTAAATTTACACATTGAAATCTTGAAAAATGTTTAAAATGTGCAAATGTAAACCACTTTAATGTCAACTGGGAGAGAATCTATCTCATGTTTATTTGATATTTTTGCTGTTAACACCCTTCTTTTGGTTGAGAGCTTTTGATAGTCAGTGATCCATTTTTTCAGGCAGTGAAATATTCTTCTGATGCCTTTTTAAACTTACCTCAGTAAGAGTACAAATGAAGTGAAAAGTGCTTCACTGGCATAATATTTCAGCATGTCAACAAATCCTGTCGAGTGCATAAAAACGCATGCCCTGTGTCTTTGTGTCGGAGAAGAGTGGCACGCTCAACAACTAAGTCTGAGAATTCACTAAGAGCTAAATCCAAGCAGAATGACTAAAAGATGATTCACTTGAACATTCACAGGCTTTTGTCTCTTTTTTCCCCTTTTTTCTTTGTCTCACCAGGGACATTTTCTCCTCTCAAGAGAATTGATATTCATGCAGGACTGTCAGAATATCAATGGCTTTTACTAATGCAATTCAACTTTTCTCATTTGGGATGTTGTCCTGTCTCGCAGAACAAAAAATGTGTTTTTGTCCACAGTGATAGCAATCATGTCATTATTCTTTCAGAATACAAAACAACTACTACCGCTTTCCCTTCTCCAAAACACGTTTGTGACAGATTTTTCATTTTGAGCTCAATGGGCACTTTACAAAGAAGCTACGGTGTTATTTACACTTTCTTGATATGATCTCATCCAAATCTACAGACTTGCTTTTATAGACGTATAACCGATTTCAGAATGAATAAAGTGTGGAGAAAGAAAAACCATTATATATTATATATAGCTGTATTTGCTTTAAGGATTTCATTAAAACAGAAATCAAATCAAAGAGTAAAAGTCAACTCCAGACTTCAAATTTAAAGATTGTGGCCTAATCAAGCCATTGCCAGAAATAAGCTGTGAAACATTTGTGTTTTTCTTTCACACTAGATTTTATATGTTGCAGACATATACCACAGACTGTGCATATATAAACAGAAATCCAATACATGAAATTCAAGAGATTACTGTAAGATAAAAACTGCAAAGAAAAACTTGAGGAGGTGTGAATCAATATGTATGATTTCAGCCACCAAATATGTAACAGGCATACTGAACACAAATTCACTATACTGTCTGATTAGTTTCCCTGGTTGTACACACTTAGTTTCCCTGTGGGTGATAATTTTACGCGTCCATCTGAGCAAATGTGGAGGTAGACCAACTAATTTGAGGTTTCCATCAATATTCTATTGTCAGTTTCCTTTCAGTGAGCCGCAAGCCACGAGAATACCAGAGATGGAGAGCCACAGCTCCCAAAAGGCTGTGTTCATCAAATAACGATAGGGTGCCTGGTTAACAACCCACAGGACTCACAGTTAGGAGCTGACACCCTGGGCCTGCACAGTCTGGACCAAACATTTGATTTCTGTTTCCACTCATTTTGCTTGCCCTCTGTTGTTCTCCCTGTCTCTCTTTGTTTCTACTCTCCCTGCCTCGTCCTCTCTTTGTGTCTCCTCCTCTCTGACCTGCCTGTTAACCACATTTCCCAGATGTGGGTTCAAAAAGAGAATTCAGCACAGTCCTCTTGACTGCAGGGCCCTCTTCAAAAGTCAATGACAGCAAGGTTTCTGCCCATCTCATTAACGTGACTGGCTGGACAGCATAGCAGATCACCAGAGAGAGAGAGAGAGAAATCCACAAGCATCCGAAAGGTTTTGCTTCTTCGCCTGTCTGTCTGTCTGTCTGTCTGTGTCTCTGTCTCTCTCTCTCTCACACACACACACACACACACATACAGAGACAAAGAGAGAGAGAGAGCTGGCACTTTAATGACCCTTTCTCTGACTGAATGCAGATATTTCCATTTCATTTTATTCTACCTGCACTCACTCAGTGTCTCAGACATGGCGAACCACCAACTTACTAGGTTTGACCTCTGTGAATAAATGTATATGATGCAGTGCGGCCAAAAGTACAGGCAGTGCATACAAGAATGAGGGTCCATCAGTGCATACAAAGTCAGCTTTGTAACAGTGCTGCGATTTAGACAGAGTTTCAGACTCTGTTTTATATGTTTACATAGAGATTTATGTGGAATTAGCTAGCAGGAGAACAGTTTTGTTTTCTATCCCACAGAATACCAAATGAGTGAAAGAGATGGGAGAATTAATGCACTTAACTGCTGAGTCAACAAGCAAGGAATCTAGTAGCTTACTCACACAGACAGCTAGCAGACTGCCTGACAGGGAAATTAAAACAGGCAAGAAGGACACTGAGACCGGAGAGTGATGGAGAGAGCGGACAAAGAGAGGAAGTGAAAGAGATGGGTAGAAGTGGGGACGGTCATTGCCACCCTGTGCTCAGCACATCTTTTGATATGACAGACGGCAAACATAATTAGTCATCGTTTTCTGCGCTAACCCTCAGAGTTCACAGTGTCACAGCTATGCATATGTATCAGACTGAGCCCTTCCTTTTATCCTCCCCATTTGCCCCCCAAAGAGTTTGGACAGATTATGACCCAGTAAACATTTTTCACTTCAGAAGAAGAGTGAGGGTGACTTTATCTCAGTGTTGACTGCTGTACCTCAGCGACACCCTCAATAACTTTCACTTTTGTACCGTAAAATCCATAAGAGCCCAAGAACACAAGATTGTCAAAGCTTGGCTTGTGTGTGTGTGTGTGTGTGTGTGTGTGTGTGTGTGTGTGTTTGTGTGTGTTTGTGTGTGTGTGCTCTGAATGTCAGTTCTGGAGAGTGAATCAATACAGCGACAGGAGCTGCCACATCTTAGCTATCTCTCTCCCCCAGATGTCTGTCAGCCACACTCAGCTGGAGGTCCACCATTAATGTGCTGTGGAATAACATAGTCAGTGGGTCTCCATGCTTGTAGACAGATGCATCAAACAGGGCTTGTGAAGTGTTGGGTCTCTGAGTGTGTGATGTTCCTGCAGGTTTTGCAGCAGTTCTCTGTATGGAAATAAGCAGCTCGGATCAAAGCCATGGAGACATAATATTATCACACGAGAGAATCGGTCATGGAGATGTCTGATCTGTTAATAATGTGTGCATGTGAACAGATGCATGGACGACCATTGGTGAGCTTCTTAGAACATCTATACAACACAGCAGAGACACAACGCAGATTATGTTCATTAAGGAGTTAAGATGTAGAAGTGTAGAGGGAGGGGGCTGTGGAGATGTTCTTGTATCCCGACATTGGATAACATGTGCTGACAAACCCTCAGCTGTAACAGCATGACAGAGGTGACATCTGAAATGTTGGCTTCGATAGATGCCCCTTTTTTTTTTTATTTCAGGTGTCAGTATCACACCCAGCATGGCTCACTGCAACTGGGGAGCATGGCATTTATAACCAAAACACAACACAAAACACAGAACCTGATAAACACACACAGATACTCACAAACACGTGCCCACCCCACCCACACAAACACAGGCATAAACACAGAGGCAGGGCCAGCAAAGACTAGAAAAGTGCTTAGATGTGCATATGAGAGAGCAAGAGGAGCTAGATTCCCTCACAAGCCTCCAAGCACATGCTGTGCCACCTTGGTCACCAAAGAAGGGACTGGGTTATGCTTTAAAACTTTTAGTTGGCCCTCTCCCGCCTTTCATTCCCCTTACAAGCCACCACCATATCAGCACACCCACCCCACACTCGCCTGTGACCCTTGAAAAGCAGCGGGATGCCTCTCATCCCTTTCTCTCTGAAGATGATATCTTCACATGGACAAGAAGATGTGCAGAAACAGACATCGGTCAGCCTCTGAACATAAAGTAAACATGACTGTTGCACATAAAGCTCCAGGCACGATACGAGAGATATTGTGTCTCTCTTTGTGCATGTGCGTTTTCATGACTATCATCTGCGGCTGCACACTCGCCATCCCAGGTCAAGCATGAAAAATGCATGCAGGTGGGATGGTCGGAAATGTCAATAGAGAAATCAAAGCAATCAGGATGGTGCTGAGGGCGATGTTGGTGTGATAAATCATGCCGTTCCTGACGGAGGTCATGGGGAGGAGGAAGAAGAGGAGGGAGGGATAGGGCAAGGTGGGCAAAGTGCAGTTTGCTCAGCTGTATGCCTTAGGGAATGACTCGAAGACACACTTTATTCAAGGGTGTGATTCACAGTGTGAGTCTTGATGCAAAGTCATTTGTGACACAGTGACCTTTGCAGGGCCCTGTTCTCCCTGTGAGTTATTTCTTTGATTTAAGCCCTGTGTTACCTCTCTCTCATGGGAAATGATGACGGATACACCCATGGGTTTGAGATTAGCTCAATAGGACATTATTGCCTACATCAGAAAAGCTGCTACACTGCAAGATCATTGATGGATGATAGTTTCTAAAATGGTTTTCCGGGCGAAACGATATCCAAATGCATTTTTTAGTAGTGAAAATGTTTTCTGCTGTTGCTGTTTCTGCACATTGACACTTCATGATTAAACTTCTTGGCTTTCATCACACAATATAACTGGAAATAGCAGTCGGTTGTTTACCATAATGCCATTTCCCATCGCCAACTGAAGTATTACTTAAATAATGCAATGACCGTAAGCAGATGTGAATGTCATCTCAATGGCCAATACCTACAGTTCAGACTCCCAAGGCAGCCAGCCCTTCCGCCTTAAAGGCTGATGAATAACTAAGGCACGGTAACACTCTCCATGTGGATGCATGTGGATGAGGGAAAGAAAAGAAGGGAGTTATCTGAGGCTCCATTAACCTTGTTTGTGTAGAGGCACCTCCACTATCCTAAGCCCACATCGTGTGGAAAACCTCAGGGGACCCTCCACTAATTAACCTTGTGGAGACACCCTCAGTAGAGGGAGGTTGGGGCCAGAATAATAAGGAGGCCTTTGCCAGGCCATTAGCAGGAAGATTAACACATCCAACTTTCAAGTAGCTTTTTGACACAAAACCAATATTTGTCTGCACTGGCTTGGTCTGGGCTGTGACACAACTGAATTCTAAGTGACATGTGTGTTTCAGCCCCGTGCAAGGCTCAGCCATCACACAGCCTTTTTCTTGGCAGCTCTATTATGAGAGGATTTGGTGATTAGCTGAACATCTGTTTGCATGTAGATTATAAAGATGTATTTTCATTGCATATTCTTGAAGCAAATGTAACATGTTTCTTTAACAGTAGCGTCTGAGCCAAGAAGAGTCTAGATAGCATCTATGAGCCAAATATCTGACAACAATATGGTTTACATTTCGGTGTATCACATCACAGGTGCACGGGGCTCACTTTAACATTCACTGGGAAAGGCAGGGAGAAACCTTGATCAATTACAGTCCAACACAAAACTAACACAGTAGGAAAAAAACATTTCAACCTTCACACCTACAGGCAATTTAGATTCATTAATTCTCCTGACCTGCTTGTCTGCACTGTGGGAGGAAACCAATGTGAACACAGGGAGACCATGTAATCACAAACTAGGAAATAAACCAAGGAATATGTTGCTGTGAGATATCATGGGCAGCTATTAAGCACCATACGACGGGTTTATGCTGAAACTTTTTATCCAAACTGAATGAATGCATTTTTCACTAGCCTAATTTGCACATATTCCAATTTGGCATTATGTAAATTACATTTATCAGGGAAGGTCCACTGGGAACAATACATCTCTTTGATCTAAATCTAAATCTTGTGCTTGTGATTGGTGAACGTCGTCATCAAAAACCCTGAGTCAGGGTCCACATAGTCTACATTCCAATTACAACTGATGCGCTCTTCATTTCCAGTGTGGACTGTATATATATATTCAAGTTTGCATTGACTGTGTAGAGATGGTTGTGGTGAAAGGTCTCTAGAATTTCAACTTTATTCCTTGAATGATAATTGCTTAGCTTACAGAGAAAACAGTGAATACTGAAAGCTAAATGAAGGATGTGGAATAAAATTGGAAGTACCCAACGTGTCAAGCACTTCCGTAGATTGTAAAGTGGTTAAGGTATTCAGAAGCCGACTTCAGATTAGTCATTGTGTCCTGTCATGTTGAATGTTGCTCTCTCACCTTTTAGTTATTATCATTATTGAGAGTCTATCATGAAATGTATTTCAGGTAATATTGTCCAATGCTTGAAAAATGATAAAGGAAACATTTTCTATATGTGCAGTACAGTCGTGCGGATGAACAAATGACACAAAATATTTCCCTCAAAGATTTGAAAACTGTCAACATAAACATTCATGTCTGCGAGCAGGTGAAGGTGCAGGTTAAGATCTTTGACTGGTTTTATCGCTTAGTGCTTGACATGCTGGGATTTGTGCAAGTATTTATGTTATAAAGTGCATTATAAAAAAAATGCATACAAAGGTGAATGTGACTCTGTCTCACCAGCTTTTTATCGGAATGGGCCATCACATAGCTTGTTCTATGGTCTGATTCAGCCTTTATCTTTTTCTTTATTTCCCCTCCCTACAGTGTGTTTTACTCTAACTTTATCTGCAAAACACACCTGCACAATGTTTGGGTGGTTTCCACGTCCCTATCTTGCATCCCTCCCTACTAAACTTTACAGCAGAATAAGGAAGTTTTGCACTTCTACCCAGGAGAAAATCCACAGAAATGTGAAAAATCCAAGACAGCACTTTGAGACTTCAAAAGAAAAGGACACAATACATTTGAATATCTTTTATAACTCCCCCATGCCATTTTTATTCAACTTCCACCCACAGAAAAAGAGATGTCATATCTGAAAGGTGACTGCCTGTTAGTCACACTTCAACAGGAGCACAGAGGAGATGGTCAAGGCTGAACACGGTTAGAATTATCACCCCTTAACCCCTCATCGATTTGGACCTATTTTATTGTCTTATGCAGCATTGTGCATTCCTAAAGAAATAATGTCGGAATGACTTTGTATAGCTGAGCGGGGCGACAGCATGGTGCGTGCTCGGAGACCTTCTGGGCTTCATGCATAATGCTCTTTGTGTTTCCTGGGAAGGATGGACGACTGACAGGGAGGACTGAGTCCCTTCCAGAATCTCAAATGCATAATGTTCACTTTCTCCCCCTTTTCGCCTAGCTCTCTCCATCTCTCTTTTATACCATTCGCTGGAAACAGTCAACATCACTGATGTGGCCTTTTCCTGTGTGTGGCATGAGAACAAAGGAAGTACGCTTCCTTAGCATGCTATTGCCGTCTCTTTCTCCCACTCTTTCTCTGTTTATCCCCCCCTCTCTCACCAATCTGTCCCACTACCTTTCTTTTATCTTCTAGTTTTAATGATTTATTTTGTAAGAATGTCTGACCTATGCTCTCAGAGAATCTTAAGTGTCACTTCAAAAGAGAGATTCATGTCAGTTACTTCCACCAAGGGAGAATGATAAAACAAGACTAAATATTTCACAATTAGGTTTGGCTATTCTGTTTATAATACCACTTATTTCTTTTCAAGCTGCCAGCTGGATATACTGTAGATTCTTGATAACCACCTCACCTTGAACAACACAGGGGGGTCATATTGCATTATCATAGAATGAAGTAAAGTAGACATGTATACCAATAGCTTCGAAATTCATTAGAAAACCCTGGTTCCTATTACAGTGGTCAAACAACATTCCCAAATTTCATTATGCTGTTATATTACATAACAGTATACCACCCATTAGCCCGTTGCACCCACATTTACAACTCCATGAATTATGAATCAGTTTTCTTTCATCACAGCTGGAACACTCTCCCTGATGTGCAAATTACACTCACAGAAAACAACCACAGCCCAGGGACAGTCACTCTACAGAATCCCAACCTCCCAACCAGGCTGTACCTCCAGCGGACAGGTTTCTTGAACCTGTTCCCCTATATGTATATGTATGTTTTAGTGTAAAGTAGACAGAGGGTTCATGACAACACAATCGGGTTTTAACATTCTGTGGGTCGCTCTTTTACTGACAATAAGTTGGGGCTAACAGATAACTGTAGCCCATAACGTGCCCCTGGAGGTGGCCCTCAGGGCAGAGGACATATTAACAATGGATGTATACTCACAACACCGCCTATCTACACAATTTCTCAAGGCCCGAGACTCCCTGTAGTGCTTTATAATGCTCTCAGATATCCAGGTCAGCCACTAGCTACATTCACACTCTATACAAGCCCACGAGCAGAGATTAGTGAAACATAAATCAGGGAAGCGAGAGAGGAATGGGCCCCTGGCGTAATGCAGAGGCGATTATGAACTCAAATGTGCACTCTTTTCAATAAAAACATGAAATATGATCTGGCTTCAAGAGAGTTGAAAGACACTTACAAGAACATTAACAAGAGGTGTTCTCTGAGGTGAGGGCATAGTTATAAGGCCAGTTCTGATTCGGTCCAGTGTTGTGTCAAATTAATAGGAGTACCATGAGGTGCAGAATACAGAATCATTTTTATTCTGATGACCCCCTGACAACAATAAAAAAGATGAAGGAGAATTTTTTTTTAAATCACATTGAACCACATTTAAGCATTTGAAAATATATTGAATTGATTTTATGTTTTAGAGAAGCTGAATCTCTACTTTACAACTAATAAACCTCAGATCAATTGCTCCCTATGTGTGGAAGAATTGATTATTTGATTGATGCAATGAGCCAATTGAGAATATTGATAGGACAAGGTTTTACAACACATGTTCAGTGTAGCCACACAGGCACACATGCTTTTAGAGTAAAAGTAAGATGGACACACTCGAAGTAGAGATACAGGAGAAATATGTTTTTGTTCTGAAAAGCCCATGTGTCATAGATGCACCATAGTAGACACATAATGGGCCTTCTTCAGACTCAGATGGATACCCTTTCATCCACTATACAGGTACAAAGAAGCTTTGATAGTTCAAAGCACAGATTTCTGAGCATTTCAGCATAAACTAAGGGTACAGTTAGTGTTGTCACTTAGATAGGACAGTGGTCAGAGAACCTGGAGGGTGCAGCGGAACAAAGCATTTACCCACCACCAAGACCTGATGCTCAACCTCAGGCAGCATTGCTTGTGGTTTGGCCCCATCAAAGAAAATTAGCTGGTGGGAAGTCAGTGAGGGATCATGACCTATAGTTGCAGCAGTAATAATTCCTCCTGACTGCTCTTTGCACACTGACTGCTTCTGTCTTAAAAACAACCTGTTGGCTGAATGTTGCTTTGCTTTTCACTGTGATGTTTAACAGTGGACATTTATATTCAATATATTCAACAACCTTTTTATGGCCTGTGGTAATCTTAACTTAACCACCTTGTGGTTAGACAACTAAAATGCTTGGTTAGGGTTAGAGAAGTATTGTAGTTACAGTTGATAAAACTGCAAACATTTTTACATTTTTCTGCATGAAAATCTGACATAAAGCAAACAGTATTAGCATTAGCTGGAATGTTGCTATTGGACCTCAAGAGTATTAAGGTAGTTCTTATAGATACCAGGGTGAAGGACTGCAGGAGAAATTGTCTATTGAGAAATAGGAATAAAGCGGAGGAGGTGGGACTTTGACTTTTTCAGTATTGCCTCATGTGCTATGTTCCATTTAAAAGAACATTGTGGTCCCTTGGGGTGCCTAATTGTACTCTTGAATGTAGGGTTACAACAATGACTTACAGCAAAGGCTGTGCTCCAGCAAAGGTACAATTCTGCTGTACTCTTTCTCTCACATTTTATAGTCTGATCTCTGAATCATATCAATGGACCTTTTGAATTAAATAACTATGTCAGATTTGCCACCATTCAGAGATATTCACAGCCACAGGTACAATCTCTTTCTTATCCATGACGCAGGGCAAGATGGATGCTGATGTGTGCTCACAGAATCTCATCAGACGTACCGTTCCACCTCAGCTCTGCTCATCTCTCTCCTTTAGCAGTGTTCTGATTAGGCCTCTAAATTGGATTCCAGTGCGCTTCTATCATTTTTATGTTGTTTTGTGTTTGTTCACCATCCCCTACCCCTCCCACTCATGCGCCACCTCTCACTCTATCTGCCTCAATTCTTCAGCGCTCTCTCTCTCTCCATGCCAACACAGCTTTCGTTACACCGAAGCGCTGACATTCAGTAGACTGCGCTATTGTAAGACTACGCTATGGAGTTCAGATAATGTGACAACAGTACAAATTTTCTACCATTGTGTGGGATAATGTATAGACATTTTTTTTCTTCTTTATTAGATTTGCAGTTTAGCAGTGAATTCCTTTGGAGCCAGCAAGTCCATAATTCTTCCTCTGCAATATATTATTGTGGCAACTGAATATGTGACACAAGTTACCATACGATACAATATTAAACAATACCTCATCACTTAATCTATATGAACCCTCTTGTAATTAATATACAGCATAAAATGCATTGAGGCAACCAAAGGAAGATGCTAGTAATAAAACCTTATAGAGCACATAACAGGGCCTGTAGGGTAATGTCAAATTAAAAGCAGCACATAAGTAGCAGCTTCCTGTTTTTTCTTTGTATTATGCTTCTATAGGCCAATTGGCTTGTATAGTGCAACCGATGTGTTACTTTCAGGGGATCTGTGCATTCATAATTCATAAAAGCATAGTGGTTTGATGATTCTATAACAGGCACAGCCAACACACTGGTATATGTTAAACAATCAAATGTAAATACTGGGGAATCTATGAGATATTCTCTGGTTCCTCGTTTTTTAGTATTCTGATGTCTTCTGATGTCTTTTGATTATTAAAAAGAAATTAATTAAAGAATGGCAAAATGGCATAATCCTTACATTAATATACAATGTCAGTATGACTGAATTTATTTCTTCTCACACGCCCCCACACCAATGCAAAGCTTACACAAATCTGAATGTTTCTAAAGCTTTGATGCTGCTAAATCTAGCACTCAATAGTGTCTTTCATTTGGACATATGCTTCAGGTCTCCCACGTACAGATACTTTATTAAACTTGGATTTTGGGCAACTGCCAATCCACAGCCCACTGCTCGGAGAGGCAGTGTAAAAGATTCTATTGTTTTCCGAGGAGGGAGAGCCTGGAGGTAGGTGATGAGTGGGGTCACCAGCTGAACAAGCCAAGCGTGCTGTCATGTTGCCCTCGCCTTCACCACTCTGCTTCCAATGCACGTTTCTCCAGCTCCAGCACAGAGCCCACACAAATACACGCACACACACACAGAAGGCACATCTGTGCATTTTTGAATATATGAATCCACATGGACCACATATAAACAAATGCATATACACATAAATATATGAAGCTGTATGCAGAGCCTTGTACATGCATGCACTCTTAGAGAGCAAAACGGTGAATAAAGTCAGAGTTCTAAACCCAGATGCTTTGGATTTATGGTTATCATGAATTATAGATTATGTATATGTTGTTTATGATATTGATTATGTGAGGTGTTTATCTCTCAGATTTACCAAGAAAGTGGAAGAAATCAATGCGATTTCTTTTGCTGTATACTAAGTTTGGTTTAAGTTCTCTAACCTTTGGTTCAAGACTCTATTTGATCTAAAGATTGTAAGAGTGTAACTATGTGAGGCATATTCAGATTTTTGTGGCAGCACAAATGCATGCAATGATAGATTGGTCCAATGTATCAGCCTGGGATTCTGCTGACTCTTTGGGGAGGACCTCTTCGTATGTCTGGAATGTGAGATTTCTACATTGACTTGCTGGTTGGGGAAAGATCTCAGTCTAAAGGCCTAATAGATGGTAGCAGTGATGTTTGTTGATTCTGATCAGCATGTTCACAAAAAATATCCAGCTCTATCTGCATCCTGTTCCCCTGCAGTAGTGTGATAAATAGATAGTGAAATACGTAACAAAAATCTACATCATCACATAGCAGTGTTAGTTGGCAGAAACATGACTCTGCTTGTGTGCCTGTTAGCGGGACAAGAGAAAAGTTTATTGCTTGTATCAGTTGAACTTTTTGGCCCACAACATCATCCAAAACATGACTGGGATCGCTGTCTGTGTAAGACAGCGATGACTGAACACAACTTCCCTACAGAACTTGTTCATAGCTCCATCTGCTTTGGTGGGCTGATTGGATTTGTGCCACTCAGTGTTTCTAGTCAGAGTTTCCGGTGCAATGTTTTGTTGCCACTACTCTGAAAGCTCCGCCTTGTCAGCTGGTGACAAAGTCCTAACAGTGAGTAGCAACAGGGTGGTGGTTCAATAATAAAACCTTCCAGGAACACAAAAAGGAAAGTTATATGACTCATCCTGCTACAGGTGACCCCCCGCAATACCGAGGCCTGCTTGCCGCCAGCATGATTTTTATTAATCTCTCTTTTTAAAAGAAATCTTCACCAGGAGAAGAAGGAATGGCCTGCAAAGCATGGCCTCAGCACGGCCTCATATTGTTCAAACACACTACTGAGCGTGAACCTCTCTACAAAGGCAAGAAGCCATTACTTTGTCACAAGAAGAGCTGATAACTAAAAGATCCGACCCCACATAGAGGGTAGTGGAGAGAATTATGCTTGGTGCGGAGTGTTTTTCTTGCCTTCCACTTCTATACATAGGAGTGTGTGACAACAGATGTCATCTATTTTTGTCCTCACCCCCATCTGCTACGTACAATGTCACCAACCAGCAGCATGTCCACAGCCTCTGTTAATACTGTAATTTGTGATGTTTTTTTTTTCTTCTCATCATTTGCCAGGATTTATAATTCATTTTTTCATTGTACATGCTAAAATGATAGGATGGCACAGTGATGTGATCCAGTAGTTAGCATTATTCCTGATTTTAAACTCGGCTGGGGCTTTTCTGTGTGGAGTCTGCATATTCTCTGGTTTCTCCAGCTTCCTCTCACAGTCCAAAGACATGCACTTAATAGGTTAACTGGTTACTCTAGCTTGTCCGTAGGTGTGAATGTGAGTGTGAATGGTTGTTTGTCTCTATGTGCCCTGCAATAAGCTGGCGACTTGTTCAGGGTGTACCCCATCTCTTGTCTAAAGTAGGCTCCAGCCTCACCATGACCCTGACGAGGATCAGCGGTTACAGATAATGGATGGATGATAGTTCTGTGAGCAGAGTTCAAGGGGCAGTCAGATTGCACACATGAAGATCCGTTATTTAACCAATGAAAAAAGTGACATGATGTCATCTGTGGTTCTGGATGGATATTTCAAAATCCTGGTCATGTTTGGTCTGGACGGTTTGACTTCAAACACCTTCCATTGTTTGTTATTGAGGCTTTTTTCTGACAATAATAAACTCTTTTATGATTTCCATGCAAAATGTCTTTCCTCCGAGCCACATATGCAAGTCAACCATTAAATACAGGCTGGAAGAAAAATATAATCTTAAACGGAAGCTGAAATGTGAAGCTGAGCAAATAATATCAAATTGTTAATGCTTATAATAATTTGAAACATTTAAAGCCACTTAGAGATCAAAAAGAATGAATTCCACCACAGTAGTTTTTCTAAAATTAAGATTCATGGGAGACCACCTCATATTTAATGTTTTTTAATCATGTTTACTGATTGCTGGTGCAGAATTCTCCAGGTGTGTAATTGTAATTCTGTGGCTCTTCCAGGTCCTGAAGGAGGGAGTGTTCAACTCTGAACAGAATCTATTTCGTGTCTAATAACCACCTGCCACAAGATTTGATAAAAAACCTCTCAGCTAAACCTTTCTAATTAAGAGGCATTGCCATTTCGCTGCTCCAGTTCTGGCTCCAATTCATTTGTTCAGAGTTCTGTGTCAGCCGTTGGTCAGTGGTTGTGGAAACTGTGCCTTCATCCTCTCAGAACACATTTCCTGCCCATGACAGCTCATCTCGAGGGAGTGACACTCATTCTAGTCCGGTGGAGTGAGAGCAGAGCCCAGAATACACTCCTCACACAGTAGTAAAGCAGACGCCGGGGCCAAAGAGACTAGTGTCTCACCTTTGCTTGACCTTGTATGGACTAAGTTGCTCTCGCAGGCAGTGGCCAGTTGCTGCTGCTCTGAAAAAAAAAAAAAAAAACTCTCTGAGAGCTATCTCAGAACCCCTCAGCAGCAGACAGTCATCAGTGGACAGCTCTGATACAGACAATGACACACACATCCCCTCAGGGCGGCTGAATGATATTACATGTTGGGTTCAGACACAGGTGACAGCATGTTATAAATAACAAAATCATTATAGTAGAGTGGCTGTGTAAGGAGCATTATGTAACTTCAAATGCAGCAATTAGAGGAGTAACTAATCACCGCCAAAAATAAAATATAGCAAAATAAATAGCCAATGAAGTGCCAAAATATCAAAGCTCTTTTTACTTTATTTTACAATAGAAATGTAATTCTGTTCAGCAGTTACTGCACACCACATGAATGCCCTTTTTGACTTCCAAAAGAGAAAGCTCCAGGCAAAGGATATTCATGACAGAGAAGAACTGAATGAAACAAATGATAAAGCAGGGGAAGTATTTTGTGACACGCGGCCTATTTACACATTTTTTCAAAGTATCGACCGACTGATTGGTGGAAAAAAAGAAATGAAAAGCTATTTCCCATTTTTTTTATTTTTACTCTCTGATCGGTGCTGAAAGGAAAACTTCATTTTCCATTTTTATTTTAAACATTTCCCTAACATTTACCTTATTTAGTAATGTATTTTAACGTGTCTGATAACCTTATATTATGTCAGTTTCTGAACTCCAGACATCCTCAAATTTTTTGTAGTAAAAACCTGTTGTGAAACCCTTCAAGCGTTGAATTTACTATTATATGAAATATATGAAAGCAGCAAATTCTCACATTTTGTGGAGCTGGAAACAGATGTGGTAAGACTTTAAGTGCCAGGTCCCCCACAGGGTTACACTAAAGGTAAGGGTCCCAAAACTATCTATTCTATTATTGCATCCTAATTGGCTTGCAACATATAGTATGAGATGCAGATTATCCCTGGATTTTCATTCACTCAGTCCTACTCTGCTGATTCACCTATTTAGGATGATCAGTCCCTCCTCCCATGTAGGAGTGACATGAAAACTTCACAAGCCCAGAGCAGTGAGGCAACAGTGCTTTCCAACTTTGTCTGCTTTCATGAAATCAGATCAGACAAATTAACATTGTCAGTCATGTAGATTGTTGCTTGGTTACATCTGTAGATATATGTAGTCTTGATACGGCATTGTTTTGTCACTAATTGGCTTTCTATGGAGATTTATGTGAAAGATTATGTGACAGCATTAGAGGCAATGTCACTGTGACAGAATGCAGATAAGACCGCTATATATGGATGGATGCCATTACATCTTTTTCTTTGCGCTGCGCTATGAGCTCGAATGTTATACTGCGAACGAGAGAAAGTTTCTCTCACACTTGGCCTTTTTTTTTTTTTTTCGTAGGTGTAAATCTCCTCTACTTGTGCCTGAGGTGTGGAACAGAGAATTTAAATGTTCAGCGAAAAAGGATGAAGCGGCGAAACATTTCACAAGGTTGTAGAAGAGAGTCAGGATCCTCCAGGCGCTTGGTAATGTTCTGACCCCAATGTAAATCCATCAGTGCCATTTTGCTAATGAACTGATCTATGATTTACACTGTCAGTGGAGCTCGTTTCCTGCCGACGCCTCGCGCAAAGTGCTGACAGCGCCTCTCTGTATTCAGCAGACCTTTAGTATTGTTGTGAGTAATCTGATTTGTGTTATTCATCTTAAATTCCTGATGCAGTCTGTCATTCAGTTGATAACTTGGGTTACTGCATACATAAGGAGAACAGATACTTTGGGGGGGGGGGGGGGGGGGTTTATTACATAAAACAAATTACCGAGCTTCTCTGGGTGTGTGGTACTTGCTTACAGATCTTATGCTTACGTGCATAATTCATGATGCATAATCAAGAAGCCTTATGCAGCACATATTTATGACAATAACCAAATGCATCTATAGCATTCTTTCAACTTAAACCATACAGTGTCATTACAGTTGATTGAGTGGCCATTAAGGCTAAAAACAATAAAAGAATTCATAGATGCAAACACCTCATTGCCATAAGCAAAACAAATGCCTGTGAGCTGCTCGGTCTCGGCTCGTGTGATCACAAGGTGCGTTGGGAAAAGGTAAGAGCTGTGGGACATCTGTGGTATAAAGTGAACATCCTGAGGTTTAATGAGGCTTAATGTCGCAGATGCGTGTCTCCAGCTGAGTGATGCCCACCTCACACAAGCTGGCAATTTCTCGTGAGATGGGATTAACCAGTGGGAAAAAAGCATTCACTGGGTTTTCTGCTTCATTTTCAGCAAAACCCAGAGAAATCTTACATTGCACAGCTGCAGCAGTGAATAAATGAGATGAGTGCAACTGCAACCAAAAAATACTATCAGACATGCGATTGACATGTCAGCATCGACACTTTGAACACACAACTCCGGTCGCAGTTTGGATTTATCAAGTGTTTCTTAATGACTGAAATGAATGTGTCTTCTATAACAGTGCCTCTCTTAAAGATCGTGTAAAGTCTCTTTTGACTTTGAACGATATATTACTGAAATGTGGAGTTAAAAACAGGTTTTCCACCAGTTTTCAGTCCAGGATTTTTTGTGCTGTCCTAAAAGGTGGCTCGATGACGCACTGAGGCCGTCCGGAGCATTAGCATCTGTGCTTCTCCGTATGCTAGTCATTATTCTTGTTTACACTCAGTTACTAGCTAGCTCTGCCTTCCCTGCCTTTATTTAAACTTTCCAGATGATGAAGAAGTGCATTTATTTATTCATTTATTTTGTTTTTAGATCTGACGTTTGCGTGTGTTGGTAATGGCACCACCCTGGGCAGCCGGTGCACCGTGCTGCTGGCTCTGACAGTTCCACACAGTGCGTTGTTTCACTAAGGTACATGACATATTGAGACAGAGAGAGAAAGACAGACACACAGACAGAGAGAAACAGAAAGACAGAGAAAAACAGAGACAGTGAGAGAAAAACAAACAGACAGACAGACAGACAGACAGACATAGAGTTAATTGTGAATGCATCCCTGTTTACTCCAGTTGATTGGGTCAGTGTTAAAGGGTAGCACCTCAAATTCTGCTAGAACCTTCTCTCCCAGCATGTTTGAAAAATATAGAGGAGAGAATAGAAAGCAACATCTGTAGGAGGCTTGGCCTCAGTGTATTCACAGCGACACAGAGCTGGTAGTCAGTGCTAAGCAGCAATGAGAAGCTACTTTCTTTTTCTCCTCTAGAAAGACAGGGAGTCTGGTGGTGCTTTGACTGTCACTAGAAGCACATTTATGGCCCTTTGGGAGAGTTACTGTGTGGGTACCTGAGTTGTAACTGGGCCAGCAGTTTTTTCCACAAGAGGCTCTCCCGCTGTGTGTGCGTATGTGTGTTTGTGGGGGAGTATCAGCATATACTCATACTGTAGCCTTGCTGTTTGTCGTGGTTACATTACAGTTAGTAGGCTAAAAAGAAATCTTGTTATCTATCTTGTTAAGACAAGTTATCGATGGGCTCATGTGCCAATGAAGAGGAATCTTGCTCATGTACAACATCCTTTTTCTGCCAGCACTTATCAGGCTTGCTAACATAACCCGAGGGCCCGAGATTTTGGCTGAAGTGAATTTCAAATCCATAAAAACACAGACCAACAAGCAGAAGAAGCTGTTTGTACATACAATATGGGCAGAAGTCCAAATAGAGCTCTAAAGAAGAAATGTCAGGTACAAAACAAACAAAGTTCACAAAAATGATAGATGTAAATATTTGGCCCCGCAGCTTAAATTATGGAGTGCAATTGCCTAGCCCTCAAAACTGAAGACACTTCAGACTGAAGGCTGCTTTGAACTATTTTTGATGATTTTAAAGTAGTTTTTGTATGCGAAAAAATGAAACTGAAGCATGCGGTAAGTCTGGAGTTTGTTATGAATGTGTGGAGATTGCTTGACGTCACATTCCTGCCCTTGAATTTTTTATACCTGTCTGGCCCTGGGAAACACTATTCAGACAGCTGAAAATTGGAAAACCTACTTTAAAAGAGAGTTTTTGTAAATTCTACAGATATGGGTGAAATTATATTACAGTGACTTGAATACCTGTGATGAAAATAATTGTTGTTTGACTGCCAATTGATTTAGTGTATTGGAATATGGAAAATCAAAAAGACAGATGAAATATATGCTGCTGAGGGATTTGACAGAAAGTTTAGATGCTAGAGGAAAACAGGCTAGTTCAGACGTACCGTCATGACTTTGGACAAAGCTACGAAAATAATACAAGCAGCAATCAACCAGAATCGGCCTTTAAGTTCGAAGGCAAAGCGATTTGTTTTTGCTCAGTATCATTTTTGGTATTAGACCTTGCAAGCCTCCCGCATGTTTGTTCAATTCTTTATTCCAAATATACACTTTGTAATTCAACCTGAATATATTTTTGAATGGCAAGTACAAGCTCAGGGCCAATATCAATAATTCCATTTCCCCTCTCTCCTAAGGCAGAGAGAGAGACAGACTTGTGTGTTTCCAAAGGATATTGTCCTCAGATCTGATTTTATGAGGCATTTCTCATTGATTGTTTCGTTTTCACCCACAGAAACACAGTGATGAAATTAATGATGCATGCCTGGCCTTCCTACAACACTATTAATTATTTTTAGACTGTGGGTGGCGAGGTCATGGTGTGAAATGGCACTGCTCCAGTTTGTCTGAGTGATTTCCCTAATAGACAGACAGACAGCGGTGTGAATTGTAATATACATGCATGTGTATTGCTGTGGCCGTTGCATAACCCAGACAAACGGATCAGTGACGGGGGAACAAGGGATTCCTAACTAAATTTGGAGATGATGGCAGATGCTCTGCTGTCTGCCAAATGTCTCCGGAGAGACCTGTCTATGAGGGTGGGAGAAGGGTCTGTGTGAGTGTTGTGACATGGTGTCTGATGGTACGTATTTTGCATGTTGTGAGGGTGACTCAGCTTGCTATTCTCACCTGCTGCCCTGTCACTTTCAACCTCAGTGCACCTACAGCTGCAACGCAATCATGTCTACCTTCACGCACTCACAGCCAGACACGGTCAGACACAGCTCCATATTGCTCGTCAAAGAGCCTCAGGGATAAATGGTCCTGAGTGTTGACAATGGCTGTAATTTTATGAAGAGGGTGAGGAGCTGTGTCTCTTTATTCGGCTAACCTGATTACATGCCTTCTCTTTGCCTGTGTGAGCACACAGTGTAATCTAAAAGCAACACCTGGGCCGCTAGGCGATGCAAAGACAGCATGCCAAAGTACTGGAACACCCCCAAAATGAATTAAGGTGGGCTATTCAGGTCTGTCCTGACCTTGGGGAGGTGTGCATACATCTTTCTGCTCTCGGAGAAACAAGCTGAATACAGTCTTTTATTACAGAGTCACAGTGAAATGTGTAATGTATGTTAATCCATCTGGGATTGGGAGTAGGAGAGCCAGGTTCTGAAGGGACAGAATGATGGTGTTAAGAGAGAAGGAGAAAGAGAGGAGGGGGTACAGAGAGAGAGAGCAAAGAAGGAAAGGAAATTGGTTCAAACAGGACATTGAAGGAGACCAGTCGAGGGAGAAAGACACATTGAGAAAATGATAGAAAGGTGACAGGCACAGGCAGACACAGGCAGACAGACAGAGCCAACAGAGGGAACAGACAGACAGAGCCAGGATAGACGGATGGAAAGACAAGGGCACATTCACACTGCTGCTGAAAAACTTCCTGATTCTGATTCTCCTGATTTTTGTCACACGTCATGTGTAACACAGGTTTGATATTTTCCAGTCAGTGTGATGCAAGAAGCAACCTGACATCTTTTTTTTTTCTGGTCTGAAACTGTGGACCACAGAAATCTGGTTCTGACACATGTGAGGTATGCAACTTGACAGCGCGGCCATGACAGTAGCAAAGTATAGCTATAGGCCTAATCCACCTGAGACATAATGCTATTGTTCATGAATGCTTGGCTGAGGAAACCTTGAAACAAGATATGCAACTTTTGAAAGAATAGCACATTCATACTTTAAAATAAGAAGATGAATTTATACACAATGGCGTGTGCACCTCTGACTTCAATCAGAGGACTTTTACTGCTCTAGGACCGGTCGATGAAATGAAACAATCAAGTGGTGGTGAACTTTGACATACTAATTTGTGCTGTTGACTAATAGCAAGCTGCCTTGACAGTGCTGACCTTTGAGGGAACGGAGGGCTGGAAAATTTTAAATGATGGATGCTATTGTAACATATTGGATGTTTTGCACTATCCGCTTTTTATTTAACTGTCGTCCATCGCTGTATAAACTGCTCCCCAAAAAAGGGACAGTTTGGAGAAGGAAATGTCTCAATAAAAGAAAAATATTGAGAAGCTTGATGAGATATCGTGACTGGCATTTTCCTGGCTGTCTAAACTGCTGGTAGTTAGCTCGTGGCTGCAATAGTTCCTACATCACCAAGCTCACCAATCAGTAGCCTACTGACTCTGGCCTCATTTTGGGATGGGATGGAAACCTGACTGTGTTCTTCCATCAAAGTATTTATAGAATTCAGGTTGATGTTGTTTTTCATTCGTCTAAACAGTGACTGACAAAAGATGAGAAGCTACTGACTGAATGTTTTCTACACTTCAGACTAATTCAAGAAATATGCAGTAGGCAGTTTGAGGACAGATACTGTCCCCCTTGTTAGCAAAATGACTAATATGCATGTGTCTTGTTAAGCTGCCATCCACCTTCTCTATCCCCTAGTACAAAGACCACTAAGGTTGGGACCCAGACACCATCCTATCCAAATAATACTACTGAAATATTGATGGAACGTTCTATTTCAACTGGCACAACTTCTCTAGTTTTTTGGACTTTGGGTTAGCATCCCAACTCACAGACCAGTTAAATGTGTTGTAAATCATCTCACATGATGTTGCTCAGACAATCAGCGTCCCAATAACCATTACTACACCATGTAGGTCTGTATCTTGCAGAGTAGGTGCACCTTTGATAGTTATAACCAGCTGATCTAACACCAAATTTCAGCTGCAGCTTCATAACCATGACCATATGACCTATACAAATATGAACAAGTCAAAGAAGAGGGATGAAGTCATCGGCCTCGTTGAATCCTAGGATAGGGCCTGTGTATGTTTTGGATTAGAAGTCTTCACAGGTCAAAACATTTGTGCCCAAAACCAAAAAAGACCCAGAAATGTGCTAACCAGAACCAAACCAGATTTTCACAGACTGCTATTAACAAGTTAATGTTAATTAACAATTGCTAAAAGTTTGTCTTACCTAATGCAACGTTAGTGGCTTTCACCCGCCTGTCTAACTGTGACACATATAATCCATCCTCCTTGCCAAGAAATTTGGTAAAATACACAAGTTTTCTGTTATTCCTCTCTTGCTGATTGAAACAACCTGGCTAATCCACTTGTTATTTCAGTTTAAAAGTCCACCCGCTGTAATGGTGATGGATGACTTGTGGAACCCATTTAGAATCAGCTTTGTAGTTTTGTTGTGTTTAGCATGATAATTATAACTTTGACTGTTTGCCCTTTTGAACTCTAATAACGATTACTCATTTGCTGCCAGGGCTAACATTAGCATTACTAATTTGCTATCATCTGTGCTCTCCAAGACAAATCTGACCTCTGCGGTATTACACATAATGATAAACAGACCCAAGACCTGAAGTAAGGTCTAATCCTCACCTGTTTGACCATATAAAACATTGAGCAAGCATTGCATGATGCATGTGTCCTGGAACAGGTCCTAGGGTTCAGGTGGACCTGTGAAGACCTCTAGTTCTAATTCAGTTCTTCCTCCGTTAATTCTTGACATTTTACTTGCAGAGGTTTTATTTCATTTAAAGTATCAAGCAAAGTTGTTTTCTTAAGTAAAACATTATCACTCACTTCTCTCTGCTACTCTCTCTCTCTCTCTCTCTCTCTCTCTCTCTCTCTCTCTCTCTCTCTCTCTCTCTCTCTCTCTCTCTCTCTCTCTCTGTCTCTGTCTCTGTCTCTCTCTCTCTCTCCCTGTATGTGTGAGTGTAAGTGGAGGAGCTCAGAATAGTTCCCTGGCAAACACCGACACAGAGAGCTGAGGAGAGAAATACAAGGAGTGGCTGCATGTGTGATGTGCAATAATCTCACTCACCGGCTTCTTTAAGTATAGATAAAATGCTGCAGGCTCAAATTTAGAAACAATTTAGAACCAGGTTTTACTGAGGATCCTTAGCAAGTCAGAGTTATTTGCACTGATGCAACCACATAACTTTTCACATTGCATATTTTGATATCTGATCACATAAAAAATAAATTTACTGCTGTGACACTTTCAACAGCTAAAATGCAACACTGAACTATAAATCAAAACGTACACCTTCTGTATCTAAGGTGGGACCAGTTCGTTATGACCAGTGGCTTACGATTTTTAATCTTAGCAAACTTACTGTAATTGCTGTGGAATTGACTTTCTTGCTGTCTGTTCTATACTTTGCTGCTGTTACATTACAGAATGTTTTGACATTTTTGATGTCACTTCGGACCGTGAGATACAATAAAGGAAATTAAAGTCTGTAGTAGCTGACCAGCAGATTGCGTACTGACTGCGTAGGAAAGTGTGACTGTAGGATTAGTACAACGGGCTTAATGACTTTTGACAGCGATAATAGAATTGATGTGAGCAGCATTTCCTGAAACAAACAGACCTGAGTGACCTAGGTGTGAATGCAGACACAAAGAGCTGATGGAAGCTAAGGCTCCACACATATCACTCAGCTTACACCAACACTTCCTGTCTCCATCTATTGAGTCGGAGAGTGAGAGACGCCTGGGCTGCACAAGCAGCTGTGGGATCAGGTGGCTTTTCTTCCCAGGGCCCAGGCCATACGATCCTGTCCCGCTGTCCTTTCTCCCTCATCTCTCCCACAACTGATCAGCATGCACGCTGTTGCACTCTGTCTGCCTGCCAAGAGTGAGAGGATACTCTGTAATCTATGGCTGCCATGATGACTTTGAGGAGACCAGTTGTTACCTCCCATTCCCTCTCACCTCACCCTCTTCCCCATAGTCGTAATCCTGGAGCTGTCAGCGAGTGGAGAGTTATGCTCTGACCAGGGAGATGGCATTTTGTCATAGAGATGAAAAGTGGGGAAAAAGAATGTAGGCAGGGGAGGCCTATAAACTTGTTTTATTGCATTGCAGAGAGGCGCTTCTGAGGAGCACATGCTTTTAATTAATGATACCCCCACCTGACCCTGCGCTACTTTGCACTGTACATCCAACAGCCAGAGTGCCATGAGCCTCAAGCAGAGAACTGCTTTGGCTCTGCATGGGCCTGGTGCACCCATCCTTGAACTGAACAAATGAAGCACAATTTACTGCTGCAATATTTGCCTATTATTCTCAGTATGATCATCCCTTCAGTTGTAATAAGTTATCAAAACTTTCAGCATAGAAGCTTTACCGTGCTGGGAAAAGTGCTTTTTATTTTAAAAGACAAGTGCTGTAAGATAAAGGCTTTTGATCTCCATTTGTATGCTTTATCTGATTCACTGTCTTTTTGGAACTGTTTAATTCCTCGGGCATTCTTTTTATTATCATGAACTAAAATGTTTGACAATACAATGCGGAATGCATTGTGAATGCATACCACCCTGTCAGAGAGGATATAAAAAATACATGGCATTCAGGTAGGGAGAGTGCAGGCTAACATCAAAGCCATCACACAAAAGACAGGAAGACTGGCCGCATGAAAGATTGATAAAGCACTTAAAACTAAGATTAAAAAAGTATAGAGGAAAACAAAAAGGAATCTTTTATAACTCATCATAAACAACAGAGGGGCTTCGCCCTCACAAGAGAACTACTAAAATATAGATTACTGGATTTGCGACCTGGAATGACTGGCATGCCGTACCAAGTCTGTCGCCCTCAGCTGTGATGGTCCTTGATAGTGAGTTATGTATTATGGATGCTACAGCACAAGGACATGGGAAGAGTTCCCTGCCCTCCACTGTTTTATTAATCCTTCAACATTGGAGCTCAGACCTTTAACCTAGGATGTGTTTGTGAGGTTTTTGAAGTTTTAGAGAGGGTCTATATACAACCAAAAAGATATGAGGAGGAGGCTTTTGAATCAATGTCAGAAACAATAGCTCTGTCCCTTACAATGGTGCTGTGAGAACTCTACAAACAATTACAAAAGTCGGTCATTGATTGGATGTGGATGAGTCTCGTTTGGCATAAGACAGAGGCTTTATTGCTCCAAGGGGCTTCTTTTAAAGTGTTCAGACAGTTTGGTGCCTGGTGTGTGAAATCTGTGATATCAATACTGAAATTGGAGTCGCTCTCTCTTACACACACACACAGACACAGATGAGAGATCTAGGTAGGTCTAGATCCTTGAGCTTCAATTGGTTACTTTTCAGGCTTACCACTCCTGTACCACAGTCAGTTTGACGCTATTTCCAGGTCAAATCCAGAAGTTATTTTAAATGTATAGCCACCTTTATGGCTCTTAGGATGGCAGTGTGGGTGTTTTTACTGGATGGATTGCCATGCCACTTGGTACAGACATGTACGATGCTCAGAGAATGAGCCCATAATGACTTTTCAGCTACTATGATCAGATCATACTATTGTGAACTATTGTGATCCTGACATTTTTGGCTCTGAATAAATATTTGGTACAGTTATTCATGTCTACCTCAGGATGAACTGCCCTTTAACTGTTAGTCTTTAAAATTCTGTATAGTGTCAGGTCAAAATGTTCATTTGTCTGGAAATACTGCATTCCCATCAGCCTCAGCTGTATTTTGTGTTTAATGCTTACTGGCAGTTATTAACATGATGAACACCCCAAACTTCCGCTAAACATGAATATGTTCATCAGAATTGCCATTGTGAACATCTTATCAAACCCGCATTAGCATTTAGCTAGAAGCACCGCTGTGCTAAATACAGCTGCCAGCATGACTGTAGTCTTGTTTACTGCTGGCCCCAATCTACCCCACACTGTCAGGTCTTCCCCATCTATTCACACTTAAAAATCTCATCTAAGACCCATCCTTGTAGAACTACTTCCCCACACGACGTTCCCACAATTAACATAACTGTTCGTAATTGCTTTAATTTTGTCTATTATACTTATTAAGCTATTTATTTGTTTTCATTTTAATTAACTAAATGTGTATTTAATTTCTCTCTGAAGCATTTTGATCAACATTTGTTGTATTTAAAAGTGCACTATAAATAAATAAATGACTTGACTGTGTAGGCCGGCTTTACAAAATGATTAGTGCCTTCATCCAAAGAATCCTACACACAGAAGGACGTCTATACTATATACTAGATGCTATTTATGTACAACTCGGTTTAAGTTAATGGTATACACTGCTGAAAATACATTGCTGTACATCCACATTCAGTGGGCACCGATGAGTGTGTCCATGCATGTTGCCATCATACTGTGGGCATGTAAATCCCCTTGAGGGTGGAATTAGTCATGTTAATAACTAATTCCATCAGATCGTAGAGAGCGGGAGATGGAAAAGTAGTTATCCAACAACCAAAGCTGGAATGCAGATCATGTATTTTTAATAAGCTCATGGTAAGATCAGACATTGAAAAGGGCTAAACATCTCTGAGATATTTAGTTCCTCTAAAAGCCACAAATGAAATGAATAAATGTTTTGGGTTATGGAGTAAATAGCGGTGGTAGCAACATGAGTGCACAGTGGCGACCCTGGAGGGAGGAAGATTTGGCTGTTTGTGACCTTTAGAAGGTATTCAAATAACCCAGCAGGGTTTCTGCTCATTTCCAAAGGCTGTGTTTTACAAAAGAAAGTGTTTGGGAGCCCACAAGAACATAAAACATATGTTTATGTTTTTAATTTTGTTCTGTAAGCACCACAAACACATGCATTATACACTCCAGGCCCTGAGGAAACTGAAGTGGCATTCCTTGTTTTCAGTAGAACTTCTATTTGAACTAGTGATAAGTATTCAGTGTATCTAGATAAATGAGAGGATGTATTGAGGCTGTACAAAACTTTATGTGGTGTGCTGCAGTCCTGTTGGTAGAAGGTTATATGTACAGAAAGCTGCCCACGAATAATAAGAAATCCTGAACTGAACTCTACAGCAATTTCCTTTCACTCATGTTCTTTGAAATGTCAACAGTGTGTGTATGAGTGTGCACAGTTGTGTGTGTATATGTATGTAAGACCAAGGAATAGTGTCCTCCACATTAAAAGTGAAACATGTTCAATATTTAAAATATTGAAAACCACAGGCTTGGCTGCCTGTTGGGATGATAAAGATGTAGATAATATGATATTTTTTGTTCTTATCATTTTCTTTGACTTACTGCAGTCATAGCTGTGAATATACAGAGGATATACTGTACATTATATTATAGGTTGCAACTTAAAGTGATTTTCAACCTAAAATGTGCTTTTGAGAGTCAAACACTGTGGTCAGCTGGGGGTCAAACAGCTAAAATGAATTCCAATAGTGAATGTTGCTTTCATTGCAGAAAAAGAATCAAAACATCCACAGGGAATTCCCATATCGCTTCAGCAGCATAACGCAGCTCTTCCATGTTCATCTAGTATACCCACTGTGTTGAGCCCATGAGGAGGATTGTGTGTTGGTTTGTGCTTTTTACAGCAACCACATGTTCACTGTATAAGAGAACTGTTTTGATGTGGATTTATTGTTTGATTTATTTATTTCTTTTCTTTTCTTTTTTATTTTTGAGATGTCGTGCCCATTTTCATTTGTCATGAACAATCAAACTTTTTACGGACACTTTTCCAACCTGCAGGTGGGTGAAAGTTTCTTAAAAGACCAGTATGAAGACTTTAATGTGGTGTAGTTGCTGATTGGAACCGGCTCATCTCTACCTTTCCTTTGTAGCAGGAATGAGAGACTACAATGGTAGCACAGAGTGAAAGGCCCTATACAGAGCCATTATTTAGTGTGTCTCCTCTCTCCTACTGGAGAAACTTGGTGGTACTATGGTCATAAGAAATATTATATAATATCTTATTTTCAGGTGATTATGCATTACTGAAAACCATTTTGGCTAAATTCTGTTAATGGAGCCCCCTAAATGTTAAACACTAGATCTTTAAAGGATCGAGGACGAGTCACTTTCAGATTACATTTTGAAATAATTTGATTTGGAATTTCTCTTAAAGCCAAAGGACAGTTTAACTGCCATGATACATTAATGTATACTTTTATTATTCTACATGTATGATTGTACACATCTGTTCAAAAGTTTGGAATCACCTCTTATATTGCTGTTTTTAAACACTCAATTTTGAATTTGTTTTTCAGTCCAGAAAAATGAAGGATCCTTGATCATTTCTAAATCACAATGGTACAATTTGGCTTTTAATATTTTGAGAACCTATTTTCCTTAAGGCTCTCTGCAATCTGCTCATTATTCATTAGAATGAATAGGAAAAGTGTGATACGTCAGTTCATAGCATGTTGATATTCTGTGACCCAATTTTAATCGTGCAAACCATAGACAAAGCTTATATTTGCATTTTAGAGGATGTCTGGTGATTTCTTATATTCTTATAAACTGTTTGGTCGAGAGGCAGTGAGTGAGAGTGAGCCAACGCCGGCCTCAATAAAGCCAGTTATGCACACTTCCTCTCTCTCCACCTGAGATCAACTTATCACGTTAAAACGTGAAACTTATCATGTTATAAAATTAAGACTGATTAAAAAAAATGCTGTCTGTCATGGCAGCAATACGCTCCCATAATATGACATACTGTATGCACGCACGTATGTTCTGCATGTATCTACAGTAACATATGTGTTTATGCTTGCACACACAATTGTGTGCTCTTTTGATGGATAACGGTCATGTTTATTTAATCATAGTGATCAAGTTGTTCCATAGCCTAGTCTATAATTTTACAACTTTCTTTGTCATATTCAAGTGCATATTATATGTGATCATTTTGTCCTAGATGAAAGAATTTCAAACAGTTGTTAAACCACTAGGCTTGGAAGTTCACTATCAGAATGAGCACAAATGTATAACCTTTTAAACAAAGGCTCACTTGCTCTGCCTCAGGCTACACTTGCCAGTTTGCTTTGTTGTCGAGGCAGAAGGAAAACACGCATAAGAGAGAAGAGCGCATAGATGAAGAAAGAAGAACTTTGGTGACAAGTCAAAACTCAAGACAGACAGACAGACGCTGGGAAGCTGATAGCATTCTATTTACATGTCTAGAATACGCATTTACACATCAAACACAGTTGGTTTATTTAAAAACCATGTGCTTCCCTGAGATGTCTTTTGTTGCCACCTGAAAGGGAAATAAAAAGGAGGAACTGTTTGCACACAGAATGGCCACACAAAAACAGTAACACAAAGGAGAATCTCCATGAACAAGATTAAAATGTGCCCTGCAAGCTATATCCAGACAAATATAATGAGTTAGACGTGACACCAGACATAAAAATATTCAGCTTTGATAGCAGATACTCAAACCAACAGTGGACCAATGCCATTGCATCTCATTGTTTTGTCTCTACCAACGATTGTTAGATTGAATATCACATAAATAAAAGGGAACTGTCTTTGTTGTTGTAGGATAAGAACTAAGTCAAACAACATTTCATTTTTCAGTAGGGCTTATAGTTATTTCATTGTTCTTCATGAATTTATTACAAAAAATGTACTCACTTGAATGGATGTGGACATATCTGTTAAGCAGATGGAGTATCTATGTTTAAGCATCTCAAGCCTTTAATTTTACTTCCAACTGCAAATGGCAGCCAAGCACCACTTTTTTGTTTATCACAGAATTTCTGCTCGTCCTCTGTTATCGCACCTGCCCAGCCACCCAGATTCCATTATTGAACAGAAATGTCTAAGACAACTGTACGTTTTTTAATGATATTTTTTTTGGCCTCTTATTTGACAGAGACAGCTGAAGAAGTGACAGGAATGTGGGGAGAGAGATAGGGAATGACATGCAGCAAGGGGCCACGGGTTGGATTTGAACCCTGGAGCCGCTGCGGCAAGGACTGAGCCTTTGCACATGGGACATGGGATTTTATTTAATAAACAAGTCATTACATGAAAACAATTAAGCTTGACCTCCAAATAAAGCATTCATTGCAATTTATTAATTCCACCCCTGGTCATATTTACTATGGCCGAAAGAGGACTTTTGTCGCTTGAATGTAAACGTGTTGTTGTACACATTTGTTATTTTGACAGGCTTTAACTGGTATGCATTTGTTAAAAAGATTCCAGGCTTTCGACTTTCAACCAGGGAGCTCAAATAATGCCTCCCTATTTTAAGCACAGTGACACTTTTCACATTCATTTGGTATATACTTAGTTTGCATGAAGACATTTATGCACTTCATCATGCCACATTTTTTTTTAATTAATGCATTGTCATGTTAATTGATATAAACAATGAAAATGTTAATAATGAATTCTACTTGGAATTTTAGTCATTTTAAAATGAACTACACATTGGGGCAGATGTTCACACATGAACTGATTTGGTGGATTAGGCTTCTTTTACAGCTATTTCCAGAGCTGAATAATGTGTAATGCATCATTCCAAATAACAACAACAACAACAACAACAACAACAACAAAACATTCTGTAATACAATTATCATTTGTAAAAATACACATTACAGTACAATGCAAACTAGGCACTATGTTAGGAATCTTTGTATATCTTTCAACCACATGTCTCTGCTGATGTTGATATGTGGTCAGAAATGTTGATATGAAATGACAGAGTGGGAAGCATTTATGAAAACATCATAGACATTGACATGAACAGGCCTATACATGTGATCCATATGTGATTCAAAACTGTCAAAAGTAACCACATTTGAAAAACCAGAATAACTGATTGAGCCAGAGGGAATAATCTTCTATTATAGATAGATCAATACATTTTTCATGGAGCTGAATTGAAGATTGCTTTGGCTGTTATAGCAAATAAAAATGATCCAATGTAATGTGTGTAAATCCAAAGAATCATCTCTCTGACATTTAGCAGATGGCCCTCACCTCCAGCTTAACTGTGAGGGGGCACAACAAAGCTCAGTGAGATAATGTTCCTCTCATGCATGGCTGGTCTCAAATCATGAGAGAAAAAAATCTTTGAGAAGAACTACAGATCCATCTTCTAATGGTATTCATGTATGTTAGTTACAGGAAAACATGCCTGGCAGCCATCGATCCTGAGTCAGTTGGCCCGGAGGCAGAAATGTCTTTATTGTATTTCACCTAAACAGCCTTTTTATCTTACTTACAGTATTGACAGGATATAGGGAGGGAGAATGAGCCATAGAAAGAGAGGGACCACTTACTCTTTCTCCCCCAATCATGGGATCCACGCTCGTCTTAAGCACATGTGTATTCAAGAGGATATTATATGTGACTGATGCCACACGAACAATTCATTTGCCCAAGGAGATAAAACATTTTAGCTGTAATATAGTCACAGATAAAACACAGAGAGATGGAGTTGGAAAGAGAGCAAATAGAGGTTTTATTGCAATGCATCCAAATATATCCAGGCGATGTGTTACCAAATATGCAGGACCTATTTATGTCAGTGAGCATCAGTGCATCCCACTTACAGACTCCTCAGCGCAGCCAGGCATAAAAACGCATGTCACATACGTTGAGGAGACAGCCTTATTGTTTCGGGAACCGCAGTCACCTTTTAATCCAGATTATATGGCTAGATTACACCCCTAAATAGAATCTTCATATCTAAGGCCAGAAGAAACTAATGTGTAACGACCAACTCAAATGACCCATGACTTAGCGAAGAGGAAACAAGCTTCTGGGGCAGACAAGAATCTAATGAAAAGACCCTATAGTTTGAGGCATTAATTTACTTATTTTTATTCAGTAGAACGAAGCTACGGGAAAGTGGAAGCAAAGTTTAGCAAGACGTCCAACATCTCTGTGCAGTAAGGAAGGAAAGTTTGGTGTTATCACGTTGTGCTTAAAGATAGTGAGGTGTTTGCAAAGGGAGAAGGGGTGGCAGCACCAGAGAGAGATATAGCGAGACTGGGAGATGGAGGATGGGCAGGATGGCTATTGTGCTGCATGCAAATACTCTTTTAGTTTGTCACAGGTGTGAAAGAGAATAGCAGCAGAAGGAGCACGACGCAGAGACGTCAGGCTGCGCTGCTCGATGTTAACCACTGTTGGCAATGAGGGGGCTTGACTCCACCCACCCAGGCTCCAGGCCGGGTGCCTCCCAGGAGGCTGCCGCTGATTGAAATGGAAATTCAGGAAGTAATGCTTCAGAGGGAGGAAGTGTCTCGCTCCCCCTGCCAGTCAGTCTGTCTGTTCATCCTGCGGTGCTATATTACTGTCACTTTCTGTTGGCATTAATCCATAATCATTCGTGGCACATAATCACTTTCAGTATGTTCAGCTCTGAAATCCACATGCAAGCTCCAAAATTGCGAAAATTACACAGATCACAATTTCCTATCAAGACAGGCTGAAGTTTTTTTGTCTTTTGCCAAACTCTAAGAGAATACTGAAATGAATAAACTGTAGTTACTATTTTCATATCTCTGCACATTAATGAATGAATCAATTTCATTTTAATACAGTTTAATAACAACAGTTTCCTGTTGATCCAAATAGCAACTTTAATAATCCTCTAGCCAGCTTCATGGAAAGCCTATAAATGTTTACAACACACTATTAAGTCATTTATTGAGGACCATAAACTTGTAAATGTAAGTTAAATAAATAATGACTCTCATCTCAGGCTACTCAAGAAAACCTATTTATATATGTATCTATAGTCTTTGTTAGTTTATGGCTACAAGCAAATAACACATGTTCAATATAAAAAACAACGGCTCTTTACCTATTCATGCCGACTTCTGTCATTTCTGTGCTGTGTTGTTAAAAAGCAAGATATGAAAATCTTTAAACCTTTGATTTATGCGGCACTAACACTTCAGAGAACAAAGCAGCCCTGGGCTAGCAAGAGGTTTGACGGTGCAGCCTCAATACAATGTATTCAGTCTGCGTGTTTGAAAAGGTCATTAATGATGGGCATGGACCCCTCTGGTCAAAATGCCAATATCTCTTTATAGGCCAAGCGGGCCTGAGTCAGTGCCTGCTGTGTCTCTCTGTTAAACCCTGGTGTGTCACTTTCCAAACAATACCAAACAAAATCACACACGTCATCCCTCATCTATTCTGTTATAAAAGACCAGGAGGCTGCAAAACAGTAGAGAGGAGCGGAAAAGGGTAAATCATATGCAAAGTGAGAGTACAACCTTGTTTCCAGAGTGAACAATATTCCTTTCTCTTTGAATAGAGGTACTGGACAAAGAAAGCAGGAGAATGGAGGAGAAGAGGAAGGAGTGGGTTCATGCTGCCTTGTGAGTGCAGTCTTGGCAATTCATAGGTGAAATAAAAGTCTCCAGGCAAGCTCTGAATGGCTGCACAGTGGTGCTTTGAACTGCATGCCCAATGTCAGCATGCTAACATGCTGTCAAGGGCAATGCTAACATCCTGATGCTCAGCAGAAATAATGTTTACCATGTTCACCATCATAATTATGGTTATTGGCATGCTAACATATGTTCATGAGCACTAATTACAAAGTACAGCAGAGGCTGATGGAATACCATTTGTTTTGCAGATATCTGACCATAAAGCTACTTTGCTTTAGACAAATTATAATTTTAGTTTTACGTTTTGGGGTGTTTGTTAGATGATGGTGGAGAAACAAGGGACAGTTCATGGTTGGTGTTTTAACCCCTTGGCCACTGGGTTGCCAGAAACTGATGCTGCTAGATATAAAGTGAAGGGACTTGCTTTCCTTCACATTTGTATAGTTGGCATCAAAGGATCTTTAGCATGTTAACGTTACATCCTTTGGGTACCATAAACATCGGTGTCAAATATTTTCCCAATCCATTCTGTGCATATTGGAATATTTCACAGGATACATTAATTTTGGACCTGCTGGCAGCTCTAGTTGAAGAGTTATCGGATAAGTCAGTAGGATTCATTCTCAGGGGATCACAAATACCTGTACCAAAATTCAAGGCAATCCATTTAACAATTTCAGTCTGGAGTATTGGACCAACTGACCAGCCAAGGTGAGAGGAGAACAGAAAATGAGCAGTTTGGTAATGAATGGTTAATAATGTGAAATTTTCATTGGCCTTGACTACAGCTCCACTGATATTTGCAGCTCTGTCGATGAGCACTTACTCACATGTATTTCATGTGTATTTAAAGTCCAAAATGCAATATTCATATTATCTTATTGGCTGCTTGACTAGTAGATCTCATGGATTTCCTCTTGAATGAAAAGTGACATTTCATTATGAAGATGCCAGCTGTTAACATCAGCTATCATGCAGTTTCTGTTATTGCTGCTGTGGCAACTTTTATTGCTGTTGCTGTTTTTCATTATGGAGAAGATAATGATTCTGGTGATTAGTGATGGAGTTGCTACTGTAGCTGTGGTGGTGATGGGTAATTACATGCGGTCATACACGATCTAATAACACGACAGTAACATGATTGTTGATTGTTAGATCAAAGAATCTGTAACCATTTGACATTTGTCAGGAAGTGTCTTCACTGAACAGCGATAGAAAAAAAGAACAACATTATTTTGCAGAAACTCAAACTGTTTGAGTGACATGCTCTCTCCTCTCATATTAAAAGAGAAAAGGAAAATCTGCCAGATGACCAATTTAAATTTTATTTGATGATTTTGTGATTTGTTCTTTACGGTGCTTGGATTTTCCATGAATTTGGACCTAATATTGTGAGTTTATTAGCGCACACTAATACGCGGCTCTAAGATAACCGAATGGAATGTAACACCCCCAAAATAAGCACTTGAACACCAACGCGGTTTTCACAGGAGTTCGCAGAACTGATGAAGTGTTAGTGTAAAACAAAATTAATTAACAAAAACTCTAAGAGAGGAGTGATGGTGAGATGAACCTAAAGTACAGAGGCGGAGGTGCGGGTCCAGGACCAGATATAGCATCCATAGAAGAATGAGACAAGGCAGCGGTTAGGGGAGAGTTGAGGGATAGGAAAATCAGCATTTCAATTACATGAAAGCAATTGTTTTTATCTTGAGTGCAAGTTAATGAAACTAATTAGTCTTTGCAGCATGAACCCTCTGGCACGTCAGATAATCGCCAGAGGCTTAGATAGTGCCAGTCAATTTTTAGCTTACTGCAGTAGAGGGGAAACACAAACAGGGCTTTATCGCTCCAGCAGGCATTACACCTGGGGTTTACATCAACTTCAAGACCTCTTTTCACCTTTCCAGGTTACTTACCAGCTATTTACATGAGGTATCCGCAACACAACACTTCTATCAACTACAAGCCTAGGGTCCTTTGAACAGCTTAATTAGCATTTGATTGAGAACTCCATCAGGTGATTTGAATATCTATCTGGAAAAGCAGTCCTAAAGAAGCCAAGGGTCCTATCTCCTTTACAAAAGTGTGTGCATTTGATGCATTGCTATGCAGCACATGTAGACCAAGACCTGCACATTGCTATATCACAATAAGAATAATAAGAATTTCACTGAAAGCCTGAACTACCCAAGAGTGAAGACACCTGCAGAGGGGTTGTTTGTGTGACTTATTGTGTCTGTGAAGACAGTGAATCACAATCAGACAGACTTGTGCTGTGAAGGAGACTGGAATTCACAGCACACACAAGAATAAACATTATGCTCGGGCTTTATCTTGGAATGCTCTCAAATGTGCTTTCAAAACAAAGCAACAAAGTGTCTGACAATAAAAGCAAAGAATAGAAGTAAATAATCCCAAACTGTTAAATTACAAAGCAAGATGAGATCATTTAAACAATTACAATAAATGCTATCAAGCAAGAAAAGGTCACAAGATAAAGAGTTTTCAGGAAAGATTTAGGAACGTTTGTTGCAATAGTTTGGAGGAGAGAAAAACATGGATGACATTTTCTTCATCCAAACAGGGGAGGGAATGGCCTATTAAATGTCTCGCTTGGACAAAGCAGGACTGCAACATCACCAGTAGAGATGCAAGACCTGTCCACACAAGCAGAAATATAAAGGTTAGCTACAAAATCTGTGATGTTATTTGGATACAACTCAGAGAAGAGAAAGGCCGTCTCACGTGCAGTGGTAGCTGTCCATGGTGCTTAACTCAAACTACATCAGCAGCATAGCAGCATAACAGGCAAGACGATGCCGGCTCAGGAAGGTGTCATGAGTCCATACACCACGTTTCGTGTCGATACATCAATGCATCGCAGAGATATTGGCCTACTCCATGTTTGACGGCTTTGCTGCCGATTTGGATTGGCTGTTACAGCAGAGGAGTTCAGACATGAAACTTAAACCAGCAGCCAGCCATGGGCTGAAGACCATATCCATCAAGTTTTGTGTAAATCGGACATAATTTGTGCCCTCTGTGAGTAAAAATGCAATTTCTGTAATCATAGCAACCCCCAAAGGTCAAAGGTTACCATAATTCTTTCCTCTCAAAGAAGGGGTCATGAGTTTGTGTTAGAAGTTAGAAGTCAAAACATCAAATGGTTGCCGAGATATGGCCTCACTTCCTTTTTTCGCTTCCTTTTTTTCCTTTTTGCAACAGAAAGTAGATCAATAATAACAGGAAAAGACTATAGGTGCCTTTGCACAGCTTCACTGCTAGGCCCCCAATAATAGGAAAAGCTACAAACTCAGTGGGTGCCTTTGCACTGCTTTGTTGCAAGGCCCCCAAATAGCAAGTGGTGGAGAGCTATCGCTACACAGAAGCCTCTCTCATTGGCAACAAAAATACAGACAGAAACAATAACCACTTTGTGTGACATCTAACATGAACTTAAGTTTATAGCATATTCATAAAACAGCTTTCTAACAGCTACATGGCAGATTCATGAATAATTGATCTCCTTTGTTGTAACCTAAGTTCATCCGGATTGATATCCGTGCCTTTCCATGTGGATGTTTAAGAATGTTAAATATGCTTCTGGCAAATATTTTATGCATTCAGTTTAATTTTTAAATTGATGCTTACAGAGAACTTGTTCAAATCTGAAAACAGAGGGAGGAGGGGGCGCTGAGGGATCCAAGGGTTTTAGAATTTAACTGAAAAGGTCAGAACTTTTCAGAGTTACAGCAATAGATTGCTCGCACATTGATCTGACAAAGCATCACCTTGTGTTTCTTGTTTTAATACCATCTATTGATTGACTGACCTTCATGTATATAAATGGACACTACCCTCAATGTGGCTAGCATGGATTATTTCCACTTATATCTGTTTGTCAAAGCTCTTAGAGCCCCCAGCTTGTCAGTCAATAGTCAGAACTGCATGGGGATCTTTCAATCCACATCAGAAAGTAATCAAAAATGATATTAGCTGCATTGACTTCAGTCATATTGTGTAGTGTATGAGGAAAAAAAAATACTCATACTGTTTTGCAATGCTGTTTATTCAATAATAGTTTCTATTTGCTGTTTTTCTCTTATCAAGACAGATTTAGTGAATACCTGTATTAAATTTACTAACTTGAATTAAGCAGCAGGAATTATATGAATATATTAAATAAATACTTTTCTAACAAATTCACGAAATATTTCTCAGTTTTCGAGCTTGATTCGTGGCCTACAGTGCAATTGCTTTAAATGATTCTGCTTTAATTGGACAAATTTATGGAAGCCCATAAAAAGACACAAACTTCCAGGGTAAAGTTAGTAAAGATATTTGGCTCTGGTACCCAGTGCATGGCAACATGAAATCTAGAGGGAGATAGAAGTTTGATGGTGAAGTACAGAAGCTCCAACTAGGTCAGAACTATTCCTGGTCTCCCACCATATGCTAAAAGGTGCTCCAGTACACTGGCAAGTGTGAGTGGAAGAATATCAATGTAGCTGCAAATTCATCAGCTGGTGCTATGGGTATACAAACCTCGGGGTGTTTACTGCAGTGCAGCCAGTGTCCAGCAGCTGGTCATCCATCCAACTCTCTAATACTGAGCCTGGCTAAAACCCAGTCCCACAAAGAGCAGAGAGAGAGATAGGCAGACAGCATGCATATACCAGAGTCTGGCTGATTATCTATTCTTTGAAGCTGGTATTTAACAACAAGGTAGGAGCCGAGTCAGAGCAGATTTCAAATCAATACGTCAGGGTAAAAAAAACTATTTCAACTTTATCTCTGGACTTGATGCATGTTTAAACCTAACATTAACCTTAAACCGCTCCATCTCTCCTAACCTTCAACTTTGAAACACACACAGAAAGAAAGATTGGATCAGTCTATAAATAATATTCTGGAGGTGATGTGGTGAACCACAACCAGATTGTGTACAGAAGGCATGAAGAGGCAGCTCATGCATTTTTATTTTTTTTAATACCAGGCAGCACTTTTGGATAACATTTTGCAACTGTGTAGGTACATCTCATGAATACATTGTGGTTTTCTACTACATATATTAGCTATTTCTGAGTGCTGAAGAGCATGCACAGAATACAATGGACTGTATGTTGCATTTAAAGGAATGGAAGAGTTATCATGCTTGGAAAAACACTTATTCACTTTCTTGCCGAGATATGTATGAGGTAACAAAATCTGACTATGACCAGTTGCCTGGCAACCAGCGGAAACCTGAACAAGTGATAGTACACAACCATCTGTAAAATGGTTATTTGCACAGATTAAACAAACAAGATATAACGTGGAAATTAGTCAACTTAAGGGGTGGATTTTGTTACCTTTGGACAGATCCAGGCTAGCTGTTTACCCTTGTTTTCAGTCTTTGTGATAGGCTACATTAGCACTGCTGACTGGGGCTTCATATACCTGCAGTGGGTGGCTGTGGCTCAGGAGGTAGACCAGGTTGTCCACTAATCAGACGGTTGGCGGTTCAAGTCTGCATGTACAAGTGTCCTTGGGCAAGATAGTGAACCCCAAATTGTATGAATGATTAGCTCCCAAAAACTGACAAGCAAGTGGCACCTTGTGGTGAATGAGATATGTAGTGTCAAAGCGCTTTGAGTGGTCAGAAGACATTAAGCATACCCTAAGACGAGACTTTTTTGTCTCTCAGACATCATTAGTGACATGATGAACACAACACTGGCTACTACAACTGTCATGTGACAGAGGAACATTCCGCCCTCACAGAAACTAAACATCCCCATCATCATTGTTTTTTTTTCTTTCTCCTGGACACTCTGAGATGTGTCCAGGCTCTTTAATTAAGTCTGCAGTGTCAGGAGGGGATGTCCATATTACTCCTCTGACATTTCAGCTCCACTGATATGGAAACCAGAAGTGCACAGATTCCATTAAGTGTGCAGGGTGCGTGGCGGCAGAACACGGGGCACCCGCGGGATTCCTAAAGTGGCATTTCCTCGGCCTGTCATATCCTCTCTGCGAGTAATGAAATCAGTTTGGCTGCTTCACTCCTAGCTCAGCACTGTCTGATATATTGTAGAGTTTTAGTGAAAAAAAGAGAGTGGAAAAATAATGCAGCAGAGAGAGAGCGATAAGGACAAAAAAAAAAAAAGCAGCAATTTTCATTACTTTGCTGTTTGTGAATCAAACACCTTTCATTGCAATCATAAGTACAATGATTAGACGAAAGACAAAGCAATTGCTTGATCAATGAGGTGTTTCCACCGCAGAAATCTATCCGTATCATATTTTACAGTCTTGTTTATTTCCATAAATGATTATATTCAAAGCTACCCAGAAAGTGCAACACACCTGACTGAGATCTCCATCATTCCCTTTTCCAGTCCGACTGCCTCATTAGAGAAATGCTTTACTCACAGCTTCCATTAAAGGATAACGTCATTTGATTTCAGCTCAATTTAGAAATCATTCGATCCTCACGGCCAGAGTTTTAATGTTTCCAGTGGAGAATCTTTTACAAGTACAGTTCTAAAACGCCTAAATCACATGGTCAGTAGTAGGAAAAGTAACTAGAAAAAGTCACATGCATTGTTGAATAACATCTGAGCCCTCATAAACCTGCTTAAGGTTTATGAAAGGAGGCTTGTCTTTGTGTGTTAAGTCCCAACCATTAAATGAACCCTAACAGCACCATCCTCAGAGTAGACGGCTGTGTCAGCCAAGCTGTCAGAGGAGCAGCTGGATTCTCTCTGAGCGGAATCTCTTGAAGACAATTGAACACTTTGTGTGCTACCTCACCAGAATGAAGCTTGAAGTGGGATTATCTAGTTATCTCCTTATGCCCTTGATATCTGCTATGACTGACTCTGAATCCAAACTGATGATGCCACAGAAAAATACCGTAGAAAGATTTGTGGGATGGCACAAAAGTAAGGGCTAAGGAGAGGGTGCTTTGGGGTGTATAAAGATGAATTTCATTGAATCGTTCTCCTGGAAATCCTGGAAATAAAACAAACAGCTGGTGCCAACTCCTCAAAGGCAACAGCAACACAAATAATGTATGCACTTTTCCGGGCCACATGTCCTGGTCATAATGCAGTTACAAAAGCTTTAATTTATAACTTTTCTATTATTTATTATTGAGTGTGGCTGAGAGGATTTTAAAACTATGGCTTCTCTACTATACTATGCGTCTGTGGCATGTTATCAACTTCAGTTGAGTAGTATGTCAACCTTGTGAACCTGCTTCTTCCTACCTCAAACATCCTCTACAAGGTGAATATGAATCAATCACCCTGTCCTGTTTTTACATGGAAAAACTCCGGCTAGGTTAAAAAATGGGCTGCCGGCTCAGCGTCCTAAATTTCACTGGGCCTTGACAGGTTGATGCCATATTTACTGTGTGAAATATAATGCAATGAGATGTGGCTATTAGAATGGCTGTAGCTCTTTTTGATCAGAGCCCTCTGCAGCACAGAGCTGTCAGCGGAGCTCTGTGAGTTTTTTATTGGGTCGGAGATGCACAGCTCACCAGGGAGTCAGGGTAACAGATAGATGGATCCTATGGGGTTCATGTACACGAACCTAATACAGACAAGCTCAATAGGTCTAGATGTGTCTGCGGCATTGCTTTACTTATTATTTAACAAACCTTTGCAGCGTGAAAACGGTGATGAACACACTCTGAACTTCTTTTCCCTCCTGTGAGATCTTTTTGTTAAAGCAACACCGTATAACGTTTCTGCCATAAAATAACAGAGTTGAAATCGTTTTGATGCTACACTGACGTGTAATCAAAAGTCACAACCTTGGAATTCTGAGGTCTCTGCCTGTCACTCCCACTGTGCGCCGTCCTCCTGTTGTTGCACTATGTAAGTCTGTGCTCCAGCTTTGGCACTAAGTCACACACACCAAATATTTCATTTGAATTATATTTTATGGAGAAAATGTTTTCTGGTTTTACCTCTCATGTCCTCCAGCAAAATTACACAAGTTGTGACCTTAGAATTCAAAGGTTCTGTCTGCGGAAAAATCAGCTAAAAAGTCTTACATTGTTTTAACACAAAAGCAAGGTAGGACAGAATTTAATGTTAAAACATTTAGTCAAATCAAATTTTTTTTTACCACTGACAACAATACAGTTGCTGAAGTTTTACTAAAAAAAAAAAACACTATTAAAAAGAACTTTTTCTATCTGGTGATGTTTTTTTATGCTTTTACAGTCTTTTTATTTGCCCCTTTGTCCCTGTTGATCTATTTTCTGTTCCAAATGTGCCTCCACTTTTCTGCTAACACGAAGGCTAAGAAGTTGTCAGTGATAGTATGAATGTAATCCCCGTCTACTCCTCAAGAGAATGGTCATCATGTGAATATATGCTTATTTATAGTTAAATTACAGGACACAGGCAAGCCTTCAAAAGAAACAAAAATCCATCCATCCATTATCTGTAACCACCTATCCTCATCAGGGTCGCGGTGGGGCCGGAGCCTATCCCAGCTGACTTTGGACGAGAGGCAGGGTACACCCCAGACAAGTCGCCATCTCATCACAGGGCACATAGAGACAAACAACCAATTTAACGTCACCAATTGACCTATTAAGTGCATGTCTTTGGACTGTGGGAGGAAAGTGGAGCACCGGGAGAGAACCCACGCACACATGGGGACAACATCCAAACTCCACATAGAAAGTACCCAACCGAGGTTGGAACCAGGAACCTTCTTGTTAACAAACAAACAAATAGAAACATAAATTTTGCCTTGACAAAGGAGTACTTGGGACATCAAAGTAAAGTGCTCTGTGTATGCACATATTGCACTTTTATGCAGGTCACCACATGACACACATGCCGGTGACAACGCAGCAGCAAGGAGAAGAATAAGAGCATAGGCTGAACCGAAGAACAATGAAATATCTGTGGAGCTCTTGAGCACAAATCCAGCTCCATTGTGCCAGCTGACATTGACGGAAGCCCCGAGCTTTCCTATAAGAGGAGCTTCTAATATCTGGCAGCCTGCTGATGACTGTGCCCTTTCTTCCCCTTTTCCCCATTGTGTCCAATCCACAGATTCGATTTACAGGCCTTTAAAAATGATTCAAACTTTTATTGCACTGCTCACTGAACAGAACACCAACGAAATGAAATATAGGAAGAACGAGGCAGACATATTTTATTTGAAAGTTTTACTCACTTCTAATGTCACAGCTGGTACACGATGTGGGGTCAGACTTTCATTGTTTTAGTCTTTTAAGCTCCGTTTTTACTAAGGCTGTTAAAATACATTTTGCTATTCTTGCAGGGGAAAATGTCCAGTCCCATTTTAAAAAGGACACTGATATATAGTAGACGGTCATGAAAAGTTTTGAATCAAGTGTTCATTTCCTTGTGTTCTCTTTTCCTGTGCCCTGCCTCCTTCTCCAAATTAATTGGATGGGAAATAAATAATAATAATAAAAAAGCTGAGGCCACAGCAGTCACTTTGTCTCAGCAGGAAATAAAGGAAAGCCTGATATGGATTCATTTGAGACAAGATGCCAGTAAAGTGCAGATATGATGCATTTGCCACAGCGGAGGTGAGAGAAGTGGAGGAAAATGGTTTGAAAGTTACCTCTAATGACATGCTACATTATGTATATTAAGATGATTATGCAGACCTCATGTTGCGTGAATATACAGCAATTATTCTAAGAGAAGCAGACGATATCCAGCCTTGCCAAGGGGCACTGCATTATATATACAGTACAGTAGGTTAGTAATGCATAAATGCATAGGGAGAAAGAGGTGTGAGTCGGTTGGTAAACTGCAGTTCCTGAGCAGAAAAACAAGTTCCATCGCCTCTCATCGTAGCGTTGCAGTGAACTCATTGATCTGCTCACATGATAAATCACACTTGGGAAATCATCTTTGACCTAAAATGTCACCAGTGGATTTCCACGCGTAAAAGGGGGCAGGGGAAATGAACGTTAAGGGAAGAGGACAGCCTTGAGAGGATTGTCAGCATGGATTTCCTGGATTAGTGTCTGAGGGCAGTGGTGCGGAGTGACTGAAGCTGTGTTTGTGGCAACGGGAAGGTAATTAATTAAAAACGCTTGTAACGCACCCTGCTCCGTCTCATAATGCCAATGCTGATGCGGTGTAGTGAAGAAAGAGGCTATCTAAGCAGGCCGCGCGCTCAGAAATCATTTCATTAGGCCGATGTATCTTCTCCACACATCTCTCTTACGTTATTATTATCTGCCTCCTCTGAAAACGCTGGACCATGTCCTTTAACAGTCTCCAACCTCCACCACTTAAGATTCATCCCATTAAAGTCCAGAGCAGTCAATTTACCAGCATGCTTTAATAAATGAATCAGGAGGCAGGACTTAGCAGGAGATTGGAGCTGATTGCGCCCTTGTTCTGTTCATTTGCACAGACCCCAGTTAATTGACTCCTGAGCAGCGATCCATTGGACACACACTATCTGCTGCCAGCCTCTTCCTGACCCGACTCACAGCAGGGAACAAAAGAGCAGCGCTTGTTTAAACAAACGTTTGTTTTTCGTCTGGCGTTTGTGCACAGGTACTTGTTTGTGTAAAACAGCGACAGGGACAAAGAAAGAGAGAAAGAGACTGAGAGACGGATTGGTCTGCTCCAGGGATAATGTGCGAGAAGATGAGGAACAGGAGAGAGTAAGACTGGTGTAGATCTACAGAATGTGCTTAATATAAGTCAGTAATCGATTCATAGCTCTATAAAAGAAAAAAAGTACGCAATTTATGAGTATATTTATCTTCTGTTGTAGTCACAGAGTGACTTGCAAGAGAGAGCAAAAACTACTTTTTATGAGTTATTAGTTGAGACTGCAACTGGATCTTGTATACAGTGGCAGAATCAGGCAGCTACAAACCCACAAGAGGGACTATTAACTATTTAAGGGTTATTTCATGTAAGACATGTATTGATGCCAATTAGAATGAGCTGAATATTGAGAAGTTGATTCAGGCTACAGGTGCATTCATACATGTTTCCACGTACATAATTAGGTTGATAAAAAAGAGATTGCGTTCTTTAATTTATGTTAAACCACACATCTACTACCACACAATCATTTGCTTCAACATCTCAAATGAAACTGCCACAGTCTGTTGTGATTGTGATTCAATCCCAAGCAGACTTATCATCATGATGATGTTTCTGTGGCATTCATGGTCTTCTAATAAGCTTTTAATGAGGAAGTATGTACTTGCTGCTCAGTCACCAGTGAGAGAAGCTGCACTCCTGAAAGCTGCTGATTTGTTCAATGGCAATGTTGATTCAGTATAGTCAGTTTAATTTAAAAATTGTTGTTAAAGTAATGGTCATGTTCACACTGAACATCTCTACAGACTAAATCAATTGTACTAAACAGACAAACCAGGTTAGGTGCAAAGGCACAATAAGCCTTCATTAGAGTGGTTTACAGAATTTCTTCCTTCAACAGATGGATGGCTGAGGTGTCTGCAGCACCCCTTAAAATCTACCAAAATAAAAAAAAACCCTGTTCATTTGCAAGTATGTACAGTAGCAGACATGCACAAGTGCAAACTTGAAATAAGAACTGGTGATTTGATCGTAACGCCTGATGGAATTCAGATTTATGGGGTCTATGAACTACACTGAAGACTGGAGCCTTGTTAACTGACACAAACAAGCAGCCAGTTGAATGTACATTAGCAGATTCTCATTGCACCTACAATATTATCAACTAACCTGGTTATGGGTCAGTGTTCTGTGTAGTAGCCTTCTGTGACATACAAGTGTTTCAAAATTTATTGCAGTGAATATAAATTATCCTTCCCATTCAAGTAAAAGCAAAGACTGAAAGACTGTGAATTATAGACTCAACGTGTCTTTGCACCTCCAGCTCTGACTGATTTCCAACATCCCTGCCTCCGTCCACCACCACAACTGCTAGGAAATTCTTGCTGACTACAATCTGCCATGTGCTGTAGTTTCCACTTTTGTTTTCACTCTGAAATTATATCACACAGCATCGAGAGTGTTTTGTGAGTGTCTGGAATTTCAGAGGTTGAGCAAAGCAGCATCTTTCTTAAATTTCTATCAGGGGTCAGAGGTGACATATACTTGTGACAGGTGAGGAAGGCACTTGTCAGCGACTGTGCCACAGAAACAGAAGTAACCATGGCAATAAAGCATGAACATGTCGGCTCTGGAAACCTGAACATGCACTGTTCCTCTGCTATCATGATTCTGCTATGGCTATGTCAGCTGGGGAAATAACCAAAACAATAACACATCTTGTAGAGTGATACTGAACGATGCTGAATCGATGTAGCTGTGCTGAGTCCAAATATTTTCCACAGTTTTTTTTTAACGTAAAGCATATATCTAGATCTGCCACTACTTAGTGACTCTCAATTTTGGAAGCGAGGCATTGGATTTCACTCATAAATGTTTTAAAATCCAGCAATATTTATGATCATCCACTTTTATGGCTAATCTATAGTAGAGCCATTAGGCATGCATTAGTGAGTGAAGTATATTTGACCTAATCCTGGTCCTCATTGAGAAGTCAATAACCTGCATTAAGCCTGTCTAAATAAAAACTATGGCCTGGCAATGTTTGAGTACCACTTTGAAAGACCCTCTCCCTCCACCTGCTGCTAATTGGGACATTCATAACTTGAACATGATCCCTTTGTGACTATTTTAAACCTCAGGGACAAAACCAGAAAGGCAAACGAGAGAGAGAGAGAGAGAGAGAGAGAGGGGGGGGGGGGGTACAAACAGACAGTGGCACTAGGAACAGATATATTGCTACATGTACAGTAAAAGGAACAGTAACTGTTCTTCTACAGCCAATCCACTCCACAGTAGTCCCAAGAGTGTGAGTATCCATCTAATTACCTCTCCTTCAAATGACCTTTATATTTATGACTTTAAATATTACTTGAGCTACAGTCGCATTCTTAAAATGCGCTGAATGGCCTTATCAAATTTGTGTTTTGATAATTTCATCAAAGCAAGTAGCAAATGTATAAAAATTGGATTAGTGGCGCCATGGTAGCTTTTATAAAAACAGCCTAGAAGGCCATTTGGAGTCCTGCTGAGTGCACTTCCAATGTACAAACAAAAATATGAAGATTACTGTTTCCAAATGCCACATTGTTTCTTTTCTGCAACTTAGTTCTTAGTCACAAACAAGAGGTCCAGTCACAAACAAAGGATGAGACTGATTTTGACTCCCGAGGAGGAAGAGTAGTCTCTTGCCATGGTTCCACCGTCTCCACTTTGACAGTTGGCTTATACAAACCATGGCTGCTGCAATACTGTAGCTTTGGGCGAATGTGCTGTGTTTGTGAGATAAATGGCAACATGTAGAAGCCTCTCCACAACACTCCACCTCCTTTGTTACCTAGTCAAACTCTCGGGCTGCTCTGGATCAGCTTTCTGGCTGAGGTGAATGGAGACACAAGGGGTGGGACAACTGTTGAGAACTGTTCCCAGCAGCCCTCGGCCACTGCAGCTTATCACAGTCTCAAGTGTGTAATATCTCTGCTGCTCTCATCACGCCCAGGGATCTACTGAGAAGTACAAAGAAAAACCTTCCGCACAGTGATTACCTCAGTTCAACCAAGATGTGTCACATGGTTGTCTCTTAAGAAAATGCATGAGATAGGTTTCGGTTATGGCAACATTGTCAGGGGTGGCTAATGAAAAGAGACACACTAAACTGCTTAAAATGCAAATGTCCTTTGCCGTTTCTCCAATGCTTTTAAATGGATTTTCCCAGTGCTTATAAGTGGTTTGAGATGTTACATGTCGGCAGTTTGAATCCAATTTATAGACATATTGACCCATGAAAATCACATGCAAATGAGTTAACTCATGCCCAGGTTAAGTGAGCGATCTTGGCAGTTGGTAAGAACTTTACGGCTCACAAATAGCAAATGGATGGCTGGACGAAGCCCTCTTGCTTCCCCCTTTCTCTCTCTCTCACTTACTCTTCTTCCTCAGTATCTCAGTCCCAGCATGAATATAAATGGAGATCAGTGAAGAGCAGGGACCGGGTGCCAGTGAATGGCTTTCTGCTCGGCCTCCGACAGCAGTGCTCCCCTAATGGGTTCAGCGTGACTGGATTCAATCATGTCCCCTGATACCCTCTGAAGAGGATGCAAATTGTCAATCAGACCTCTCTCCCCTCCCCTCATGCTTCCCCATCTCTTGCCGCTGTCTTCACTGCGTTCCCCGTGATCATCTTGCCATCATTCACCTTGCTCTTACTTCCCATTTTCTCTTCTTACAGCCTTTTAGACACTAGCCCCACCTTCAGCTTTCATATTAGGTCTGTCTCGATCTGCAGTGAAGATATTGACATGAATTGCATCCAGGTGGAATAAAATAATGAGCGCAGAGAAGGTCATGTACATGCAAAATTCAAGGAAAATATTGTTTGACTTGGATGCGTTTTTTGGGTGTTGCATGTTAGTGTCAGTCGCATTTTAAATTGAAGAAATACCCTCCCTCTCTCAGGGATGGGGAGATAAACAGAAGATTTTACACAAGCACGTCTATTATTTCTATTCTGCAGAGAGGAGTAACAGGTCCACTGACTCAATAAACACTGGACAGTCCAGTAAAAATGAAAAAAAGATAATTATGTTTTTGTTTAATTCAACCAGTTTTAGGCAAACAGCAACAGCAAGGAGGAGATGACATATTTTGATTAGCAAAGGTTAATGCATTTTTTCCATTGCTTCATAATGCAATCGTATTTCATTAGCTTCATGTAAAAGCAATCCGACTGTGAAAGCTCTTGCTGGGGGGCAGGCATAACGAGGAGACAAATAAACATATTTCCACAATGACAACTTAATCCACCCTGTGGGCTACAGGTGCGCGAGCGCTCCCTTTGAAATAGAGGGGCCTCTTCACGAGTCTCATTAATTTGCGCCACACAGTAATCGAGCCACAAAACAAAACGCAAAAGCATGCTGTGGCGTCTTCGTGGACTAAACGAAAACCACCATTCCAGCTAGGACCAACAAGCTGTCATACCTAAAGAACAAAACAAGTCATTTTTCACCACAAAACATGCATCCCAAAAGGTGTGTTAAGGAAAAAGACAAAACAGATTTTAGATGTGGCACAATTGCAAAGTCGATGGGAAAAGATGAGTGGGTGCGCACATATGCAAATTTGCTTGTGGTGGAGCAAAGTGGGACAAAACATATCCGTGCCGGTTGAAAATGTTCCAACTTAGGAGTGAAAAAAAAATGGCTTTCTGCATTTCTACTTCATTAACAAATGGATGTAAAGGGAAAGCAGAAAAAAAACGGACAAAACATATCAGAACTACAGCTCCTGGTAAGTTCTGAGACAAATTCAAACACACATCTCTTGTGTACATTGTTTGCTAGCTACAGCAAAGTATAACAACAGTATAAGTCTAACAACAGTCATTTCACATACTGGATGAATAAACACAAACTGAACAGTCAAAATTCAACTTAGTGGTACTAATAAAATGTCCCACTTCTCTCACCTCTAGCAACAGTACCATACCATTGTTCCGATGGCCCATTATTCCAAAACCCCAATAGTCAGAAAAAATGTCCCATTGGACCGAAAGCACATTTGTCCGACAGCCTGTTATCCCCAAAACAAAGGCCCATTGCTTTCGAATGCCCATTCCTCTGAAACTACACGTTTTACTGCAGTTGTTAGTTCAGTGACTGCTGGCCCTATCCGCAGTGCTAAATCTGCAGGGGGGTTGGCCTTAATAAGCCATCTTTCTGGCCTTACACTAAGCCTCCATCCAACCACCTTAAAGTCAACACTGACTGTTCTATAGAAGTAGTTATTTTAAACCAAACCACGATCTTTTCCGAAAACCAAACAAGTAGTTGTGTTGTCTAAACCTAAACAAACTGCAGCCATCAGATGAAATGTTTCTCAGCAAGCTTTAACCGGAAGTTATATTGTTATTGCTATCTTGACCACACTAGAGGACACCATGTTAGTGTCATGTTTTGTCTCACTTATGGGTGAAAAGCAGGAAGTGGTCATCTATAAAATGAAATAATTTTTTGATATGCTGAGTCATTACTCCCGTGTTCGGTTTAGTTTGATTTGATATAGCTTGACTTCGTCAGTTTAAAAACCAACGGTTGTATTTGTCAGATTTTTCTGTTTCGTAGTTAATGGGGTTCAGGCTGATGAAAGCGAACCTGCTCAACTCAGTTTCTGCCATTTCACAGCTCACACTGTCAAAACCATTCACTACCTTTCCTCTGGCATTTAAAACAAAGCTGTAATAGAACAAGATGGTGCTGACATGATTGATGACAAGGGTGATACGCTGCAATTAGCTGTGATGAATTGCAAGACTCCTTGAGATACTCTGTAAATAATTGATTTTAAAAAGAAACATCAGATGTAGGCATTCCAAAACTACAAGCATCAGTGTCAGTGGGTGATGTATGGAAACCCAGTTAAGAGCCCATTTCCCTCACATTCCACTGGGAGACGAGAGGCCGCAGTAAATAACCACTACATTGCCAGAGGGGGAAAGGGAGAGAGCGGAGAGAAGAAAATCCCCTGGACTCTCGCTACCTTTCTTTCTCTCTCTGCTTCCTGCTTATACTTGTCCATGCATTCATTTTCGTCTGCTCTCCCCCCATCCCCAACCCTCCCCACATCCCTCCTCTGTACGTCTCAATCTCCTTTGCTTTCTTGCCCTCTCAATCCTGCTTCTTTCATTCCTGTGTGCCTGGCGGACGATTGCTGAAAGGAAGGTGGAATTGGATGCCTCCCTCGCAGAGCTTTCCTTTGAGACTTGTACGAGATTTTGTTTTGCTGGAGTGAGGTGTTACAGCTCAGTGGCTCATCGTCATCCAAAACATCAACTGTCTGTCTGTGACGGTCAGCTATGGCCCTTAAGAGAGTTCAAAAGCATTCAGGACAACAAACACTCTTCTATCACAACATATAGCACATACACTCAAGATATAAGACATGGTGTTTTATCTACGACCACTGTATAGACATTTTTCCTTGATGTTTTTCATCTCCTGTTCTGGCTGAAACGATGAGAAAGCATGTTCAGTTCAGGTCCTGGATTAAATTGTGGTCATTATGATCTAGATTTGGTGAGTCACTCTAACAGATGTGTGCGCTATAATGTTGTTTCAAGTATGGCTGAGTCATCCCTCGCACCTCTCAATAAAGAGTTGGAAGTCCCTCTTCAACTCCAATGAATCGTATTGGAAAATGCAATCTTTCGTGGGTGTTTGGCATTCAGCAGCAGCTGAATTTTTCCTCAGGGCCTCACTGCCACTTTTGACAGATCATAATTGTCAGCAGAGGGAAAATGTTGAACACCCTTGTCTCATGGCTGATGAAAAAGGTCACTTCAGTTCCTCTGTATTACGCTGACCTGCTGAGTCACTGGTAGACGTGGCAGTAGTGGCTACGGCAGCTGACAACTTAGTTGCCACACCGCCGTTCCTTTTCCTCTCCGTCTCTCCGCAGCAAAGAAACAGAGGGTTTAATCCCTCCCCACAGGTTGAAACCGTCTCCTCTCTTATCTCCTTCTCTTTGAGTGATGGACAGGCAGCTTGAGCCGTTATGGAAGGCAGGCAGACAGGTCAAAGGTGACTGAGCGGAATAATCCCTTTATGAAACCCTCCTCCCCCGCTGAAGTAAAGCTGGCGTGAGGAAGGTCAGCGTGTAGCTCTGTCCCTCCTCAGCATCAGCCAAAGATTGTACCGCTCTATTCACTCTCTTACCTTGAGAAGCACACAGCTGGCTTATCTTTTTGGAATTGGGTGTGCAGCATGAATGCAGCAGAAGGAGAGAAGCCAGATGAATGTTTGAATGGGGCTCGAGTGTGAATGCCTTACCTGTTTCACGCTATCTAACACCAGCTTCTCTCTACCCTCTATCTCTTGTTTCTCTCTCTTACCTGTATCTCAATCTATTTTACCATACATTCTCTGAGTCTATGAGCAGGGAATTGAATCCATCTCCTGTCCTGTGATCTGTGTTTTTAGGATGACACAGCTGATGAGTGAGTCTTGCCGAAAGGGATCAGGCTCTTGTCTGCAGGTCAGTTTAGGATCAGGCTGTTCTCTAAAAATCATTTGGGAAACCCTCTAAATACAGGTCCTAATAACATGTCAGATAGAAATAAAGACATAATAACCAGAGTTATCACACAGTTCTGTAGTTCTGTAGTTCAGCATCTTTCAACTCAATGTTTTAGTTGTAGGGACCCCAAATTGTACTGTTTTGCTTCAGTCTCACTGCTCTCATGAACTCTTTTTTTTTCTAGTAGCAGGCAGCAATTTTCAACCAAAAAGAAAAAACCCTCTGATAAATCCACAGTACAATACAACACAAAATGAAATACAGACAAAGTTAGGGAGTAGGTGGTGGATATATTAGAATATTTACCAGTTAAAGAAATCGTGGTGTCAGGATTATCAGCACAACATGTTATATTGTTTGTTATTTGAAAAAGCTGACCAAAGGTTGAGTTCAGTTTATTAAAAACAACACTGGTTAAGTGCGTAGTCTATAACTTTATCAGTGAAGGTTAGGTCACTGAAAAGTAGAATAAAGTTTTGCTCATGGCTAAATAAGAAAACTTGAGGATAAAAACTAAAACTTAACTCACTGGAAAATGTGTTGCACTGTGTTGAACGGTGCTCGGATACTGTCAAGTCAAATATAGTCATATCTCTTTCATGAAACCTTTTGTGGTGAGATACATTTCTTCTACTTTTCACAACTTTTCACCACAACTTTGCTGCCTTGGTTCCCTCTCACTGCACTCGTCAGCGTCACTTCCAGACACAGCAGGCAACTTCTTTTTTACTAGAAGAGCTCTGATAAACCCACTGTACCGGTACCCAGAACCAAACATCAGACAAAGAGACTGACTATCTGCTAAAGAGCCAGATATTTCCCACAGGAGACAAGAACACATCTAAACAGGGAGTCTTCAAATGAAGGTGATGCTCGTCCATGTCTGGCTCTTTGCTAACATATCAACTTTATGAGGCGTTAGTATGCTGGTGTCTTGTTTACAGCTTTTTTGCAATGCCCCCTCAGGTAGACAAAATATTCATTCATTCACAAAATATTTTTTGAAGCAAAAATTAAGACTAAAAATGTAAAATGCATTTTTTGCTGGGTGACAGCTGAGAGAAATTTCTGTTTATCCTTTCTTTCTTAAGGTCTGAATTCAAGTGCTCCTGATAGATTTAAACCAGAGTCTTGTCACCACACAGTCCCAACCTCTATTATGAAGCAGTCAAATAAATCACTCACACTGTCTCCCTGATTCATTTCTGTTATCAGTTAAGTAGTGGTGAAAGACATTGACAGCTGTCATTCGGAGGAAGCCTTGAGCAATTCCGTATCTGCTCCTTTTCCAATTTGAAAAGTGAAAAGCAGTGATTGTATGTTTGTGTGTGTGTGTGTGTGTGCGTGTGTGTGTGTGCGTGTCTCCTTGTTCTCATCAGCATCACTCTCTTTATCACACTTTTTCTCTTAGCTAGTCCCCTGTCTCATCAGTTTAATAGTGGTGTATTGAGCAAAGCATTTCCACAGGTGGTCTCCTCGGGCCAGAACCCAACCCCACTGTCCCTAGTCCAATTACAGCAAGAAGGAGAGGACATTTTTATTGGTCTGTGAGGGGACATTTCCATGGCTGCCACCGTCTCCAGGAGTAGAGTCATCTAGCGCTCAATTACTCCTCCATTCTGAACCGGCAAGGGAAAGAAAACGTCCCCTGCTGAGACCTAGTGAGTCCCAGCGCATTACCAGCACAGAATTTCTGACCTACTTCAAACACAAAAACTCCACAACTTATTTTCACTGCTACCTACAGTATATGATTGAATATGTGGTGAGTAATATTCCCTTGGCGTTTAGTAGAGAAGCACCAGCGCACAGACTCTTTAATAACATACCTTCCCATACAACCCATAACAAAAGCATTTAAAGCAATTTCAATACGCTTGAGTGCAAAGATGCCATAAGTAATAAATGATCTGAAAGGTATACATTAATAAATCAGTGGAAGGCAATTTAATAATAATAATAACTACAATTTGTATAGCCCAAAACAAAGTAGCCTACAAACATGATTTATGTTCAAAGAAAGAAAGAAATCCATGCTAGACTGCATTTGTTGTATGCAGATGATTTAAGTGTATGTCCTCCCTGCAGAGTATTTTAGTGGTGGAGGGAAATATTTGACAATGGCCTATTTCTGCCAAACAGTAGCATAGAAAACCCAAATTATGGACCTAGGTCGAGACCAAGAGGAGCTCCACAACGAGTACGTTGATTATACAGAACATTCGAGTGCCCCTTCGAGGGATACAGAATCAACCACTTGAAAGCAGTGTCTGAGATCCCAAGACCAAAATGCTGTGATTAGTCATAAAAGCAGATCTTGGGTCAAGCAGAAATAAAACAGCATCAGTAGAAAGGATGAGATCATTGGTGAAAAACACAAGCCAAATGAGGTCATTTTGACTCATCTAATCCGTATTTTTTTTTTTTTAATTGTATTTTTTATTTCTAATGAAGGGTCGGGCAAGACTATGCTGTTTGTTATGACAAGGTGCAGGTCAGAGACAGACATTATTTAGTCCAGGAGACGTGAGCAGGTATGAGACACCAGGCACCACTGGGATAGTAAGCATACGGAAGTAGGGAGCATGGACTAGGTACGAGAGAGCAGTAGTGCTCTTATGGCTTATTATCCAGCAGCCACAACTTCAGCAAGGCCAAGAGTGAGGCACCGATGTGTCCTCAATCAAGAAACCTTGAAGCATTTCCTGAGCAGCTGCCCAGTGGCCTTCATAGAGGACCACTGGCGCTGGAATCTTGACCCATTGCCCTGCCAGGCACAAATATCAAAGAAAGATGGCCAAATACAACGTCAAACAAACTGCTGGATAACTGTTAAAGACATGCAGCGACATTTCTCACCATATTTGTATGAAAATGGTTGAATGAGTAAGGTACATACTGCAACCAGGGGGCAGTTATAACAACCTGTAGCAGAGCTGGAAACAAAAACCAGATTCAAGAAACAGAGTAGGTGTAGAAAAAAAAAAACAACAACCCTTAACTTGTCGAGGCAGGCTTACAGTTGGCAGTGTGAAGGCAGTCAGGACAGGCAAACAAATCAAAAAGGGCTAAAGCAAGCAAGCAGGTCATAACAACAGGGACAGGCAAAGCACGAGTAAGACTTGAATACCATGACAAAATACAGGATTTGGCAGAAAATGAGCATTGATATATATATGCTCTACACTACTGCAATGATAAGGATAAGCTGTACAGACAGATGACAATTTACCAGAACGTCACGCATACAATGCCTCCTTCCACTGTACACTTTATACTGTGGTATCATGTCACACTACTTCCACCAACACAAACACAAGTGAATTAAAAATAGTCCAATTATAGAGAAGCATGTCAATGACTGACTGACTTGAATTTGCCTTGTGATGAAAATGAGAAAGCAATTAGGGAGATGGCAGCAGAAATTATTTGTTTATGGCTATGAAACAACAATTAGCTTTGCAGTATCACCTCGTTCTGACTTCATACAGACATGTTTTATGCTTCATTTATTCTCATGAGATCTGCTTATTGAAGAAAAAACCTAAAGGATTATTTGTGAAGAACACGTACATCCACTAACCTTACCTTTTACATCACAAATTCCACTGTTACTAATCCACAGGATCCTCAAAACCAGGTTCCCTCAGTAATGAACACCTGTGAACCAAAGCAGAAAAAGGACACTCTGATAGACATGAAATAAATTATTTCTACAGATCAGACCCCTTCTTTTCATTAATTGTCTTCTTCCCTTCACCAACTGAGCAACAGTCATTGCATGAATGTTCTCTCCCTGCCTTAATCTTTACTTCTTTCTTGCTATTTTCTTTCTCTCCTCCTGTCTCTGCATCCCAGTGTCACTCTACCTTTCCCTTTGATAGAATGTTTTATGGAGCGGGGGTCTATAGAGAGTAGATTTACTAACACAACAACTCCCCTCATCAGATGAAGAAATGCTTGGTTTGCTCCAGCGAGAACTCTTGAGAAATATGTAGAAATAATAGTGGACAAGGGCTTATTTTCTAAAGCAAAGCAGAAATCTACCAGGGGGAGGGGGGTTAAAATAGTATTTTGGTATTGCCGGTGGGCGCATATTAAAGCTTGTTGGCTGCACTGGAAGGAATAAGGAAGGAAGAATCTTATTAGCTAGAGGGAGAAACAGAAAAAAAGGGAAATGACAGAATGAGAAAGAAAGACAGAGAGCAAGAGAGTGATATTGGCAAACGCTGCTGTTTAACAGGGCTGCCCAGATCCAAACACAGAGTTGGCCAGTGATTGGTCGGTTGTGGTTAGGTCCTTGGCACAGGCTACAGCGACAGCTGTTTGGAAATGATGGAAGCCCCTGAGAAGGGAGACAGGAAAGAGCGGGACCACGACAACAATCCAGAATTACTGTGAAATTCTGTTGTCCCAGTCCATTCTCCCAACACAGCTCAGACTGACGCAGAATGAAAAATAGGAGGCCGCAACAAATCAACAAAAGGAAACAAATTAAGATACAAATGGGAGACCTGCGTTGGTGCTGCACATTGCTGAAAGGAACATGTAGTAATTGGATGCCTTCAATCTTAAGTTCTCCTCTGAGGCTTGTTTGTGGGCCTGTTTCATTTCACGCCTTCATCTCAGTCCAATGGGACAGATCATAAAAACATTAAGCGCTGAAGACAAAATTAAATTTAAGCATGCATGCCATTAATGCCCCACACAAAAGAAAACATCAACAACTATGCACAAATACAAATAAGCCTGTTTATTGGTAATCAAGCCTTTTTGTACAAATATAGCTTGACAGCGCAGAAGCACTAATCAATGTGGTAATTACTCTCCAGTCCCCACTTAATGTGAATCCGGTCACTTAACATGTGGTGTGCTTTACCCAACAGAGATTCAGATGGCAGCGTCACTCTTCATAACTGCTTCGCAATTGGATCATTACCGTGTGTACACAATGTACACTATGTGAATGAAAAGGACACAGTCGTAGCATAGCATCCGGGAATAAGCGCCACACCACTCTTACTTATGTATTTGCCCAGTTTTCAGCCAGAGAGGACTTGTCTGTTAACAGCTATTTTACTCACTCGAGTACATGCATCACATTTTGCGTAACACAACAGAGGGAATAATAAATCCCACCCCCCCACATTGCTTCCTCCTTTTTATCGCTGTGTTTTTCTACATTCAGCCCCTCGCTCCCCTGCAGATTGTATCTCTGCTGGGCTGTGCACATCTGGCTGTCAAATCACACTATGGCGTGTAAAGACCAAGCAGAGGTGAAGGCAGCAAGAGAGCTAGTGCGGGATGCTCTGTGGTAAGGCACAGTGACCAGCAAATTAAGGGCTTGTTAGCCATCTCCAGTATCCCATTTAACTGGACGACAACAGCCGATCAGGAAGCTGATCATCTGCACCGTGAGCTCTTTGAGACAAATGAAGCGTAGTCATGCAAATCAAAAGAGGTGCAGCTACAGTTCTGAGACAAAGTTTATCCGAATATTCATCATCAAGTTCATCTGTCTGTACTCCCCCACAGTACCAACAGCATCCTCATTGTCTGCCAGCTTATTTAGCCCCTCAGCTGTGTATTGTTGTGAGTAGCACAGGGTTCATTTTCTGTGAAATGTCAGACTGTGAGTGAGTCAGCCGTGGCAGGTGCGTGGGATTGGCATATACTGTAAATCTCTGGTTAACAGTATAATGAGTTAAAGGGGGGCTCTTCCATAAGGAAATGTGTTGGAGGAAAACATACTCCACACAAACAAGACTGGTTGCTTTCCCCTGCCTGCATGGCTCAGGCACAGTCGAAACACACATGCATACACCTACATAGACACACACAGATATACAAAAGAAATTGATGTCTTTCCTTCAGCGCCAGCACAGATTCAGTTTGCGAGCAAGTGACAGGATGCTCACAGGCTCTTTCAGGCTGCCGCCCGGATGCAGGTTTATGTCAGCGGTGGGAAACATCCAAAAGGGGCAGGCAGTAACAACAAATCCTCGCTTATCAACACAAAAAACCGGTAGAAAGAGCACAGCCAGCTCATAATAGACAATATGGTGATTGCAGAGCTCTGATGAGGCACTCTGCCTTCTATTAAAAGTGCCGCACTTGGAGAATATTTCACTTTCACCTCTCAAACGCTGGAAGGCGATGACTAAAAGAGGCACATTCAGTCATCCCTCTCTCCACACCCTCTCCAACTCACACAAACGTGCACATGGATACACTCAGACGCATTTCAAGTAAGCTGAGGGCTATTCTCACGCATGTCTCCTAACGTCGTGGATGGGAGGTTGGGATGTATAGAGGGGTGGGTTAATAAAAAATGCTTCATTTGCTGATGAAGTCTTGATGCAGAAGTGGGCAGTCTTGCTTTAAGACATGTGATCTGACTCTCTCTCAGCTCGATCTCTCTCTCTTTCCAGCTGGGCTACATTGTAATACACACACACACACACACTCACGCACGCACGTTCACTCACACACTCGCTCTGCCTCTCTGACACAGACTCTCTACTTAGTGCGTTGGAGAGAGGACTGAGGCTCACACTATCAGCACAGCTTCTCAATGGGGGGACGCAGCCAAGAGCAGACAGAGCAGTCATTCCACTGGAGCCTTCCGCTGCACGCGTGAGAAGGAGACGAGAAGTAAGGGGGGGTAAATTAGCTCCCTGTCATCACAACATAGGAGTTCTACTGAAGGCAGAAGAGACACAGACTGAAGAAAAGGAGAGAACAAGAGATCTGCTCGTATGTGGCTGATACAGCAGTGACATGATCAGCCTCTCGTCCCTCAAATCCTGGCCAGTTTGTGACTTAGACCCCATGGTGTTTTGCTTTTCGTGACTGTTTATGTTGCCACGGATTTCAAAAAAGGAACTGAGCAGCAAGGGGGGGGGTCCTGAGGAGAGAATATTAAGGCAGAAGAACTGCATTTTAGTCCCTTTTGTGCTGTGTTCGTCTTTTCTGACACTGGAATTTCAGGCGGGAATCCCTGGCTTCAAAGTATGGATGGATTTAAGACAGAGGAGTGAGTCTGCTGGGCAGGCAGGCAGTGATTCTGACTGAGCTCCTTTCCTCCTGAACACACTGCTCAGGTAAGGGTGTGGGACTTTCGAGGAATACCTCCGGTGTTTGGGGTGGGGTGGAAAGGGGTTTATTTAGTAGGACAACTGCATCTCAGGATAAAAATGTAGAGTAAAGATGACATATCTGGACTCGCAGTGTGATCAAGTAGTGAAATATGAGAAACAGCTTCCATTAAAAACACCCTATATTTCATAACACCAATATTCTTTTTGATCAGTGTCTTATATAAGTTTGTTGCATTCGTCATGTAAAAAAAAAAATACCAAGTGTGCACTGGAACACTTTAAGTGCATGGTAAAAAAAAAAAAAAAAAAAAAAAAAAATCGAGTTGAGATGCGTTCTGTCTCGCCTCGATCATCCTGAGTGGTTTTACTCCTCTTCCACTCAGTGACAGTCAGACACGTATGTTTTGGGGAGTCGTCACTGAAGTTGCGAGAAGCAAAATGTGCACAATTATTTTAAATCAACGCTGCACGCAGGTGCCTCAGTAGGTTAGCGCCTGCAGGTGTGCCTGCTGTTTCAGTTCCTCGACCGCATTCACTACCTTACGCTGGACTTGACAATTACGCATAAAGGAGCTGTCGGCTGTCGTTTCATGTAAACTGAGAGTAAACTGCTTTTTTTTATCGCGTGGAAAACAAGATGGATATTGATAGACGAAAGTGCTGAGAAAACCATGGCACCGCAGCGATTATAAGAGTTTGCCTTCTTTTCCTCTGAAGTTCCTTTAAAACGATGCCATGCTTGTTCGATATACTTACAAGTCTGCCACGCGTCCTCGCCTTTGGTAAAACGCTGCTGGTAAGAACTACCTTTTCCATTATTATTATTATAATTATTTTAATTTTCAGCAAGAATGACTCCCGATAACCGGGAGGAGCTCAGAGTCTCTGTGCAATATGCAGTTAACCATGCGAGCGCAACGATCCTTAGGAATATGCAGCCAGTTTGGCGAACCGAAATACTGTGTGCTTTCAAAAAAAATAATAAAAAATAGGAAGAAGAGGAAAACATAACCATGGGACCAGTTCACATTTCCACAAAACGGCGGATTATGTCGGATTTAGTGCAGGGGAGGGGATTTACAATGTGCTGTTCATAATTATATGCTTAATTTTCGCTGAATATTAAGTAATCTCAATGTCACCGAGGGCGCACAACGCACTGGGAAAATTTAGTAGCCTAATGGCTTTAATCTCAAATGCACATCAGAACACAAAGTGGTCTCATTGGAGCAAACAAGCAAGCAGTGACTGTGGTGCTTTTTTGCTTGGATCAGGCCTGCTTTAATGGCACTTTCTTCAGACATTTACATTTATTACACTTCTTTTTTAGATGCAGAATTTCCTTGGTTTGAAGTGTATTTTGAAGAGACTCCCTGAGGCTCTTGTCTGCATTGTATTCTCTTGTGTATTAAGATTTGTCAGAGTCAAACATTAAAGGACTATTAGATTCACACCGTTACATTAGAACATCAAATTCACTCAGAGAGTCCCCACCTCAGTGGAAAAATGACAAATGTAAAACAAATGCAGTCAGTGGCTGACATACGGGGAGTGGTTTGTGTGAAATATGTTTTCCAGTCTGAGAATTATTCATTTTTACAAACAGTCTTGCTAAATAGAAGCCAGCAGGGAACCTAAACACACCAAGCCACAGTTTGGTTTAGGGAAGGTGGGATGATGTTTTTAAATTTCCCACTGTGGGGTCCTGAATGGAGAAAAGTGCTATAATAACACCTGGAAAGGAGGAGAGCCTCATTATTCAAAGAGGGGCTAAGGCGTGTCTCCATATGCTGGCCCTCAGAAGACATTAGGCAGTCGTTGAACAAATCTGCAAGAAGCCTGCTCGTGCTTTTGTCTTTTCTCAACTTTTAAGTATTCAAAGCTTCAGTGCTGCTGCTGTAACGAGGTGATATAGCTCATCATACAATTAGTACAAGCTGACAAAGAGTTTGCGGCAGGTTCTTTTTCCTTTTTCTGCGTGTCATTTTTTTTATTTTTGTGCGAGTCCTATTCAGACTACAGCAGGTTTGGACAAGACTGGTACTGACGAGATTAAGATTCATGCATGATCATTTCTTTGAGCCTTTTGTCTGCTGATTTTTTTTTTCTGTGAAACCTTGATCTCCTCATTATCTTCTCACTCCTGATATTATTATGAGAAAAAACTTACACGCACCTTTTTGAATGAATCATTCGAGTGGACATTTGAGTGTATCAGGAGATATCAAAATACTTTTTTTGTTTCTTTTGTTTGGCATGTTAAAGTAAACACAATGTGTGTGTTGCAAATATGTATGGAGACATGCTGTAATACAACTGTCTCTGTTTTCCTGTTGTTTCTCCCCCGCTGTGTGCCATCCTGCAGACTCGGCCTTACCATGTCCTGGTTGTTGGCCATGTGGATTAGCCTCGGCTTCCTGCTGTTGTGCCAGGCCACACTCTACCAGACCATCCAGCAGCACCATGTGGCTCGGCCCGGTCGCACCGACATTCTCACCCTGGGTACGTGTACCTTTTTGTTAGCCTTCGGCTTCACAGCACAGCAGCGCTACAGTGCGAGATGTGCGAGGAGCTTTGGCTGTTTTAAAAGCAACAGCAAGTGACTGCTGCAGTATGTCAGAATGATTTGCCACGGCACTGTACTGTAACATGATGATTCACCATGCTCCTAGTCATACAGGATGAGCAAAGGGGAAGACTACTAATTGTGCTTCTAATTGCAGGTTACGCATTTATATTTAGTCATACTCAAATCTATCTCCCCGTATACATTTTGTGCTATTAATGGAACAAAAAAAATAGACTTTATGTATTGTTAGATTGGCTGAGCTGCACGCTTCTGTTTAAATCCGAACATGGAAGCCCTGTTACACAAAGAGCATCTTCGAAAACTGAGAGTTTGCTGGTAGGGATGTGATTTGTGTGCGCGGCGATGAATTCTTGACTACTACACCCTGAATCTTGCTGGCAGAATTTTCCGAGTAGGACAAGCTGTAGGCAGAAATCCCTACTACTGTGCTGGTAGCCAAGGGAGCTTTGATCACTGTGGCTTAGATGGAAATGGCAATTATGTTTTCTTCTTTTGCACTGGAAATGTTTGGCAATTAAACGTGTCGCCTTCTGCACCGCAGGGGCAAAAGGGGAGGTTAGACAACGAGGCGGATCTAATTCTCTGATTATGAAAAAAAACTTGCACTTGCAAACTAGCGTTGCTTATGGTGTATGTGGGAGTGTTGCAGGGGAGGCAAAGGTTTTCTAGAGCAAAGAAGAGGCTCTCTTTAAGCTTCTAACAATGAGTGCGACTCCCATGCTGAACCCTCATACAGAGTGTGGCTCTTTCCAGAAGCCAAGCGGCTGTTAAACATTGATGCTATCTTCAGCTTGGTTCCCTTTGTGTGTGTGTTGCATTGCCAGGCAAAAAAGGCAGTAATTGAAGCACAGCAAGAGCGAAAAAAAAAAAATTCAAGCATTGAATTCTCCATGCTTGTGTTGAACATCGGTGACTTTAAGCAGCATGTTGGAGAACAGGCTTACTTTTAGTGCTGACACATAAAAAATCCCAGCTATGTTAGATAGAAAGTTCTCAAAGTAGTCGGGTCCCGTTAATTGGAACAAGAGGGTGAGGGATGAGCGACAGAGAGCTCTGAATGAATTTTTAAAGGCTGGCTTCCAGTTTTTCTGTTGTTTTTTTTTTTTTCTTTTCTTTTTGACTGGCTGGCAAGTTGAGCTTGGTGCCAAAGATGTACAAGGAAGTGCAAGGCTCAGTAAGTGTCTCTTGAATAATGCAGTGGTCCCAAAGGGGAAAAAAATAAGAGCACACCCCCTCCCCTCGAACCACAACCCCTGGCGTAGATCTAGTAGCATCATCCAGGCAAAGGATAGTTATGGCTGAGAGTTCTCTGGAAGGCTTCCCGTCAGACAGATCAACTCACAGACTTACTGCATACAACACTGAGGAGGGCACGGACATGTACATGCTTGCACATTTACATGTCATTTTCTCACCGAGGGCATTGTGGTGTGACATTTTCATGGGTCCTCTAAGGATACTGGAGCTGTATTCAGGACACGTCAGAGCGCATGGTAGAGATGGGATGATAAACGCACACATTTTGTTGATTAGATTTTCTTTTAAGTTATTTGACTGATTTAGGCTGAGACACGCAATTTTGAAAAACGTCACAGAAAGGTAACCAAAAGAATGATAATTTACAGCATACACCAGCGTTGAAACTGCAGCCTGCTCCAGTGCTATTTTAACACTCCAGAAAACTTTTAAAATCAAACAAACTGTGATGGATGACAGCCATAATTGGTGCTGACAGTACTTAATCTAAGGGTATGTTGTATGATATTTTACTCTCCTAATCAGCAGGCTTCCCAGGGATAATGGTCTATCACAACTGCGCACTCAGAGAGGACACATCTGTTTTTTTTCCCCTCTTTCTTTTTTTTTCCCCTGCTGCTCGGCAACTGTACAATTTACTGTATATCATGTTTTTTTAAGAGGATTAAGCTGACATCAATCTTACTCAGCCGTGGAGTGGCGTTAACCGATCTAACCAGAACTGCTCTCTCAGAATTGAAATGCTATGATGAATATTTGAATTAGAATTGATTTTATAATTTGAGAAGCTCTCTGGTTTCATTGAGGCCAGAACCCTCAGATATAAATAGATATGGCTATGTAGGACGTAGCAAAAAGAGATGTCTTGCCTTGAAGAATCCATTGGGTTTTGTGCTATGCTGTTTTCTGTAATCAAATAATGTTTCTGTGTTTCTCATGGGTGATGGAAAGATGTGTAATATACTGTCTGCCAAACAGAAAATTAAGTTGTGAATGGTCTTGTTAAAAAGCATGAGGAATAGAGGATTTGAAGTCTTTGTGCTGATATATAGGTTAATAGAATTTTTATTTATAAATTATCTTTAAAATTGCTTGATGATGAGATAGACTTTGCAATGTGGCATGCTTTGCTACTGCATTGCCTCCTGGACAGTCACAAGCCAAGCGAAGTGAAATAAGGGGCTGGTATTTTGTAAGAAACCATGTCCTGAAATAAATTTTTGTGGATCTTGGCATGCTGCCTGGCCGACTGTCTGAGAGACTGAGTGGTACAAAAACTTACAAACCATCCCACATAGACAAAGATACACAGACAAGGGGGCTGTGTGGGTATCTAAGGAGGGGAAGTGAAGGTCATGTTGAGCTAGGTACAGATGTAATTCTTCAGTCTGTTGAAGCATCTAACAATGTTTGAGAAATCAGCTTACATGCCATCTGCAACAGCTGACAGTGCATCCGAAAAAATGTGAGTACCAAGAGAAAGTTTCAAGATTCCCATTTATTTATTTTTTACGAATGCTTCTGTGACAAATCGGCGTAGTCACCACTGAGGTGGAGATTGAGTAACGAGTTGCCCGACTGCTTCGTCACCTGCTCAGGAAGCGTCGCCGCTCTCTTTCCCATGAGCCTCTGCTCCACCCAGCCTCCCTTGCGTCCTGCTAGTGTACCTGAAGATTGATGGCGGCCTGATTCTGGGCAGCCAATTCTGGTCTCTCAAGAAATAATCCACTACATTGACAGATGAGCTGAATGTGACATGACACACACAAGCCCAGCTCTGCACTCTCCCCACCTGCCAACACAGCGAGCACGAGTGCTCACTGCCAAGACTGCTGCTGCACAAACCAGGCCACTCTTGACAGCACATAGTATTGGGCCCCATCACGAGTCAGTAAAAGTAAAACCAATTTACATTGTTGGTGCATTGCTGGCAGAAGTTTCCATAGATGTGGTGGTTAAAATGGAATTGTCCTCTAATGTGCCGTCATCAAGTTACGCTTAGTAGGTACTGTATTTATTTACCCTTGTTCAGCTGAAGTATGCATACAGCAGCCATGTGCATGTAATGTATCAATACCCAGAGGGGCAGTCTGAATATAACAACACTTAAGCTTCTGCTTTGTTTCACTATGACTCTGACAGGGCAGTTTAAGAGAGCCTCAGATCTAATAGAACAACATGATTCTTGTTCCAGGTGCAGCTGTAAAACTTACACCAGCCTGTTACGCTCTGAAAGCAGCCTGATGCTGATGTTTTGTTTGACCATTTTGTTGTCAGTCACGATGACAAGGTAGTACGGTGTATATTGCACTATTAAAGAATTGCACCTCACATATTATTAAATCCCTTATTATGCGTGTTCCCTGCTGTTTATTTGAAAGAATATATTGAGAGGCTAAAATGAAAAGTGATTCAGCTATGCAAGTGACTGGCACGCATGCTGCTTTTACATGCATGTGAAGAATTTGCATACATGGCTGCACAAAAGGAGTTCTGGTATAGCTAAGGCTAAAGGCTGATAATTAGTGGAGTGGCGCTGATGTTATGTTTTCATCCACTGATTTGAAATGTCTTGTAAAGTCTAATCACAGATGATTGGAAAGCAGTTTAATGAGCTCATTGTTTAATGTGCCATTATGCTCCCACCGTGTAGAAAACTCTTTGAGGTGGAAGAAAACAGGCAATTACTTTGATAAGCCAAGATGCATCATGTGGTCAAACAGGAGCAACAACGTGAATGGAAGAAAGGATGTGTTTCATAAAAAATGCATCTATGGCTTGAAGAACACAACCTGTCAAAGTGCTGGAATGCTCAACTTTAGCTTTATCTATCTATTGAAGCCCAAGTTAAAAACTGAAGATCTAAGGATTGGGATTTTCTGGGGAGAGGAAAATCTGACAAGATACAGGGTGTTGAAATAAACCTTGAACTTGATTTAGGATAGCTGTCTTTTGGTAAATGAGGATGGCGTAGAAGTCTGGAAGCAATACATACACAGTATGAATTGACCCCCCCCTTTCTTTCCATTGCCGAATGGATGGCTGATTCAGAAGATTGATCATTTTTCAAGCAGTGTTAAGAAATTAGCTTGAGTGACTCACAAACTGACACACCGCACACCGCTTTCAAGTTGGAACTCATTTCCATAGTTGTCAGACTCTTCAGTGCAGATAGCTCAGCGTTAGCAGTGGAAAGAAGTGAACATGCATTTTTTTTTTTTTACACAGTCATCTTCAGTGGTGATCTTGCTGCTTCGCTTCTGCTCTGGAGGTGTCAAAGATTTTATAAACGGCAGATCCTTCCATACAGGAACAGCTTTCCTTATGGGCTCTCTGTGCTTTTGTTTTTCCATTAAATCAGCTTTATTTACATCCCCATTAAACTGCGGGGACTAATTAGAGTGAGAAGTGATGGTGAAAGAAAATTCAATTAAATTACAGTCACTTGAATGGATGATGCCTGACTCATATAAGTGGATGAAAAGGAATTTTTTGATCTTGCTGGCAGTGTTGGCTCATATGCAACATATATGTGGTATATACCACATGCAGTATACATAATTATGTACACACATACATACACCTACACACACATCCAAGTCATTACTGTCCTTATGTTGGCTCAATATTGCAGTTTTGTTTGACTATCTGTGTGTGTGTGTGCATCATGTCAAACCACCTATTTAAGAGGCAAATGAAACTACAGGGGTGATGAAAATCATAAATTATTTATTCCGCAAATTTAATTACAAAGGTTGATTTATTTATTTATTTATTTTTAACATGGCATCTACAAATCCTCCCCCTTGCCAACAGAGGAACTAAAATCCTATAATGTACCTCCACATGGGATTATAATTGCTTTGAAAACTGTGGGCTTAGGTAGAGAGCTCATCAGCGCTATGTGATCCCACTTTCTATCACACAGCATGCCCTTCGAGGTAATGAAAGCAACCTTTCTAAAAAACTAGGCAATAACTGCCTGATCATTCAGGTGCCGAGCAGTACTCTCTCCGTGCCTGGCCCTCCGTCCTCTTGTCTCCCACACCCTCCTCCACCCCCCTCCCTCCCCTCCATCTCCTCGTCTCTATCGGCCCCTCAGACGATTTGTCATGGATCAGATGAGACAATTTGTCATGGATTAGTGCACTTAAATGTCTGTGTGATAGTGGAAGCAGTCACTGGAAAAGCTTAGGAATCCTATTACACTGCGTTTTATGGCCGGTGAGAGGGGAGGGAGGAGCGGTGGTTGAACTGGCACTTTCTATGGTCTGTGTGCCATTTCTTGACTTTTTCCTACACACACATCAGATATTCACTTAAAGGTGAAAAGCTCCACTGATGTATCTAAACTCTGAAAGAAAAGCAGAGTTATCTGTATATCTGTCTTGGTTCGCCACTTGCCATTTAAGTGCTAGCTAAGCTTGGCTAGCGTCCGTCAAGCTATTGCAGCTTTCATCCTTGCAGAGCTCATAAGCAGTTTACAATGATAACACTGTACCTGTAGCACTCAAAATGCCTGGTAATATTTGACAGAATAAAATTGAAAGCAGTATACATATTTGTAGCCGACTATCTCGGATTTTTGTCATCTCAAATGACAGCTGCTGCTAGCTGAGAGATAGCAGCCTAAAAAGCCACATTTGGTAAAAATTCAAACTTTTTCAAAAATTCAAAAGTTTCCAAACTATTTGTTTTAAGAACCATATGAACCATATGAAGTGTTCTTAAATATGCTAAGGGTTCTTAAATGTGCTGTTACATTAAATACATGCATTTAGCACCCACACAGTAAATTTTCCAGTACTAATTTTTCTTTTTCTAATTCTTTTTCTGATGTTACTGTATCCTGCAATATTTAGCTACTGACATGCCACTTGTCTTTGAATATAAAACAATATAAAGCAATATAAAGCAGCACAGTTTAATCCATTCCTTATACTTTAGCTCTTTTTGGTTTTGTTAAGGCTTAAAAAACACACCAGTGTCCAAACTCTTTAGACACGCAGTACAGCTTTTATTAGAGCCTGCTTCTTTGAATCGTATCTTATGTAGAGAAACTTAAATTTCGACAGGCCTGTCCTGCCTAGTTAGAGTCTCTAAGCTGTGGGCGGGGTTTAGCACACAGTCAATTAGGATGTAATTTGCCATTTCAAGATCGTAACAGTACAAACTTCCCCCCTACTGTACCTACTCACTTCACCACATTACTGATACATTGCAGCTAAAAGAGTCTGTATTTGGAGAACCACTTACAGCTGTGAATGAATCAGGGAGAACTAATCTGTCTCTCTCACTGTTTCATATTCTGAATCTGCAAACAGATTCTGATTTACCTGTGGCAATATTGCTGTGTCATTAGTATTTATTTGCTCAGCGGTCTTTCTCATTTCCAGCCTTTAACTGCTTGTACTCTGGTGCATTCTCTCCCGCCTTGAGTGAAATTAGATGAGAGTAGACTGGATCCTATTCTTCTCTGATGTCAAATGATTGTCTCAGACAGAGTGTACAGGTGCTGTTTAACACAGGTGGCTCATTCCCCCAATTATTTCCAATAAATGGAAGAATATGAAGATAGACAAACCACACACGCAGCGTAAAATGTGTTCAAACAGCCCATCTGTCTAGCAACACCCCGGGATGCGTGCCTGAGTCTCAGAGTAGGTCTATTTTCAGCTGTCTGTTTTAAATAGTCCTCTATGTGTACTTTTTTCTGTCAGGTTGTATTCATTCCAGGCCCTTTCAGCACATCTATTTTATTTATACTAAAGAGACCAACAGAAAGTTTCTGTATCATAGATCATTACCATCTTTATTCATTCAATATCTTATGCAGCTTCTCTATCACCTCTAGGTCCCTCAAGCCCTTTAGTAGCATTTCGCTGAAGTGAAATGACTTGCTTATGTTAATGGTGCAGAGACACACTGCCAGGTAATTGTGATGCAGCAGAGCTACTTCGTGGCATCATTTAGAACCACTGCGGGGGACAAATGTTACTCATTGAGTGTTTTGTTTGCAGAGGACTCACTTTGCCCCAGCAACTCATTTACCCAGTGGCAGTTAAATTAGATTGTCTTAACCATACTACTAATTTACTTTACAAATCGCTTCACCTTTAACACTGCAGCTTACAACTTACACACCTTGGTGAGATATTAAGATATTTAAGATGTGACAGACTGCAGAATCTGAAGATATCTCGCATGACGACACCCATGCTCTCTGCCTTATAGCTATTAATGAGTGCCAAATTGCCAATTCACAAGTGAATATTTTTTTTTCTACTTCACCTCTGTTGTATATAAACACAGATTGAATCAATGATTTCGGAATTTCAGCTTTTCCTCTGGACTGATCAATTTTTTCACCGACATTTTAGGCTCTAAAATACAGTAACAAATCTGTATTTCTACTTAAAAGTGGCTTTAAAAAATATTTCTACATCAAGGTATATAATGGATCATATTGCTACTTGAAGCCAGTGATGGAAATGCCCTGTCTTATCATGTGTCATGGTGTGTGTTGTGCATTCTCCTGTTGCTGAACTGAATAGCATCTAAACAACTGTGAGGTTAGTGTAAAATAACGAGAAAGCTGTGAGTGCCTGAACTACTGCAAGTTAAATAAAATTTGTAGCTTCTGTATATAGAAGAATAGAACAAAACAATACAACACGCCAGTTTAGTGCTGCATGTCAGGGTCACATCTTTTGGACAGATTGACATTGCATTAATTACACTAAATATGTCAAAAAAAAGCCACCAATGACTGAGGAAATGAGAAAACATACCAACACAATCAGTTTCTTGAGAGCTTGCCAACTTTTGGCACCTGGCTAGAGTGAGATTTTGATGCTCTTGGGTTAATCAGGTGTACACACCTCCATATGAATATAATTGGACCCATTTGCTTTTTAAGTATAAAGCCTGACTGATGGAAATGGAAAGCAATAGGGAAAAGACTTAAACTGGCATTTATCTGAGGAATCAGGCAGCGTGACAGTGTTGAAGGTGCTGAAGCTGAAGGTGATTTGTGGTGGGCAAGAACAATAAATTATATATTTTTTATGAATGATGTTCAGGAACAGTGTAAAACCGCTAGAAGCCATTTCCCCCTATAAAACACATTGAACAGATTTTCTTTTACTCCCCGAACAGAATTCCTGTGCATTCCCTCCCATTTCCGCCCCTGTTAGCTATGAAAAGGCATCGCTCACCATAGCAGACCCACAGACAATTATCATCCCACTTATTACCCATTTTCAGCAGTTACTGTTTTGGTTTAGTGTCAGGTCTCTCATGCCTTTGTCTTTCAGGCAGCATCTTTCAGCAAGTTCTGATGAACCCACTGTGCACTACCAGAACTAAACAGTTAGCGCCTAGCTAATGAACATCATGGGTGGAGAGTGGCTAATGAGCCATATATTTCCTTCAGGAGTCGGAGACCAAAACAGAGCTACGAGGAGAGAATGTTTAACTTACATTCATCAGGTGGACACAGAATGCTAATGTTGCCCCACCCAGCTAACTGCTGGATGTAAATAGGAAACTTTCTAACCTCAAAGGTCACGATAAAGTTCATGTCTTTTTTTTTTTCTCCCATCATGTTACCCCACTAAATGTGCACACACTTCACTTACAGTCAGTCACATAATGTATGAACACCACTTCATCTTCGCACCTTCTGTATTTTAGAATTGTTTTCACACTCCAAATAACATGAAATTTGAGATGCATATATTCAATTTGTTGCCAAGGTGACTTGCTTTCTCAGTTTGGTCCAGTGAATCATTCATTTGAGCCCTGACAGGGGACAAAAATTGATTATGGGGTTTGGAATTATGGAAACACAAATCCTCTTGCTTGAATATGTTCCCACTTGTCAAACGAATGATTGAAAGTCTGTCTAAATTTTCCACCCCGGGTGCTCTGTCAGCATTAGCTGAGGTCTATTTGTCTTGTCTGATGTGTCTGGGTGAATCTATGCGGCTGCTGTGCCAAGGCAGCACCGTATTGTCTTATCACAGCTTTATCTGACAGCAGACGTCTAATAATGGAACTTAGGTTGAGATGTCACAGTAAACTGTTCATCACAGCTATACAGAATACAGAATGCACGAGATGGACACAGCCAAATACCTGAATAAATAGCCAGAATATCTTGCGGTTTTCACACTATTGTGTATCTTGTATTAAATGTGCCAGTCACTTGAACTGTATACAGCGAAAATGGTGACAGACTGTTGGAAATGTAGGGGGACAATTAGTATCCCCTGGCCCTGCAATGTATCTTCATTTGCCACAGTATCTTCAGCACATGTCAGGTTCACTGAACATGGCTCAATGCCCTCATACCTTCCTGCTCGGCGCCTGTTGGCCAGGAGAGTGAGAGAATGAAGGATGAGGTGGCACCTGCATGTGTCTGTCTGTAGCCTAATGACCCAGAGGAGCTTTCTCTCTCACACACTGTCTCCCGCCTCACTTTCATGCTCTTTATCTTTGTCATTCTCCGGACATCTCGTCTGCCTATTAGCTTCGCAGCTCATCTGCCTTGGGTCTTATTCCAATCTTATTCTTGTACTCACAAATTCCTGTATACGTCGCTTTCCTCTGTGGACTTGGCAAAAAAGACACGTTTAACTTCAATTATCTTGGGAAACTGAGCTAAGCTGGCAGTGTGTATTGTGCAACAAAATATTATTTAGAACCTCAGGCAGCCAGGCAGCCTGTGTAGGATTTTCTCTTCCTCATCTCACGTCCCAGGGGTTTAAGTGGTAGGAACTGAGCTTTTCCAACAAAAAAGACCTTTTGACCTGGTTTCTATGCGTTGTGTGAGTTGAGTTTAAATGAGGATTAATTCCTGCTCTAAGGAACTTGTTCAACCTGTTTCCTGAAGGTATCAACTTAAATATGAGGATGGCATACATGTGTAGAAAATGAGAGCGTTATTGGAATTGAGGTGATGGAGCTGAATACCTTTCCACATGCCGTCTTTGATCATAACATCGTATCCTCGTCCTTGTGGATTTTAGTCGTCTCCTAGGCATAAACTGCGAGGCCATATGCATGCTAAATAAAGAGGAACTCACCTCATCTTTTATCATAATATTGTTTTTTCTGTCCTTGTGGAGTTGAATCTGCATCAACGCCTGCGTGCTTAAGCTCCTCCATGAAAGACAAGCAAAAATATCAATTTTTATAATCTTGCCGCTGAGCTTGTACATTTGCAGGACATTCAGGCTAAGTCTCTGTGCCAAGTTATTTCATCCCTGGCATTCACAAAGAGGAAACATGAGGAGCTGCAATAGCATCTACCAAACATTAGGCCTAAAAGGAAGCTGCAGATTAATGTATACCACAGCGAATGTATAAACTGGAAAATCAATATACTGGACATTCATATTTAATCTCCAGATGCTGTTTAATATTTTACCCACTGCCTGCTGTAAAAAAAATTATTTCCTTAAACAAGCTAAATGCTGCTTTTTCCCATTTTCTTAAAAGCCATTTTTCCCCATTGACGGTCTCTGTTCCTGTAAACGTGCGTGACTTGATGTAAGCGTGTAATGAAAAGTCTACGTCGAGCTGAGCCAATGTTCTCTGCTCTCGTCAGGATCAAGGGCTTTAGTTTCGCTCTCAGCAGATGCAAAGAAGCACAGCAAGTAACAGTGTGATGTTTTGCTTAAGAGAGAAGTACCACCTCTGGCTCACTTACTGTATATTAGCTTTCAGTATTACATTCCACCTTTTCCCCTGTTTTGCTGAGTGCAAGCCTCGCATCGAGCTACGCTCACATCTCGACACAGCTCCCGCTCTTCTCTTAGGTGCAATCAAAGCGGAAGTCTTTGATTTAACCATGAATAAAGTACAGAAAGGTTTTGTGATACGTTCAGTCTTGCCTGGGTGCTACGCTTCTACTCTTTTTCTTTTCAGAATGCACGTCAGGCAGACATCTGGCAGAGAGAGAGCGAGAGAGAGGGAGAAGATGGCTCTGTCTGCATTCCTACATTATCAGTCTCAGTCAATAGTATTATTCATTCACTATTTCAGTCACTTATATCATACTGTACTTCCACACCTGTATCTTCGGTCTGATTGTGGGATGGATATGCTCACATGGCGTCGGCGTGGTCATGATTCCTGATATATGATGAAGCATCACCTGAACATGAAATATGACTTTAGTAGGAGTTGTTTGGATACAGAGGAGCTGTGCGCATCCTGTCAGGGCAGTCACACCATACCGGGTCTCTGTGCAGCAGCATGTTGCTGTAGTGATGTTATTACAGTTTTGGATGATTCACATGAGAGGGCAGGCAGGCAGACAGCATCACAGTTTGTTTTTTTTTCCCTCGGCTCTTCAGCAAATGAGAAATGTCACCCACAGCTGCAGCTGAGACAGGCTTGAGGGGGCTACATATTCAAAGAGCTTTCACTATTTGTTCCATTGGTGTAATGCAGTTGCAGGTATATACTGGAGGGTGGGGGGGGGGTACACACTAAGAAAGGTGGTGTTAAAGGCAATACTTAACTAGTCAAGAGGAAGAGGGAAGGCAGGAGTGGCGAAGGAGATGGAATCTCCTGAAAAGGGCTCATTAGAGGCTGGAAATATGAGTTTGGCTCAGGGAATTTCTGTTTCTGACAGGTTGCTCTGACATTGTGACATCCATCCCGCGAAAATTTAGAAAGCTGTGTGTGTCGTGTATATGTATGTAACATTTTGTGAATGATAACACTGTGTCGTAGGTCGAGATGTGCAAATAGAAAAAGTCATCATTTACACTGAAGTACCTACTGAGCTGCAGTAGTGTTATCACATCGTACCTCAGCCTTTTGATAATTTGTTGTTAGACCGTTGTCATACAGCGCAACAAAATACGGTCAGACATTCTTCCTTTTGTTGACTTTTCTGTTGTAATTTTCACTAACATCCACTTTTCCTCCATTTGTGTCCAGCTTATATTACAGTGCACATCACATTTTTACCTAATGCTGTGTGCCATTATTTTTTATTTACTTAACTTAAATTGCTTTTACAGGACAAACTTTACAATGTCAAATCAATCTTGAAATTAAGTGCTGTTCTGGCTCACAAAGACGCTTCAAATAAAGATGAAGGGATGTGGGAATAAAGTTTATGGCAGCATGTTTGAGAAGGGTTATTGCTTGTGGAGGCCATGTTCTCCTATGAGAGACTGAAAGGACAGTCTCAGTCACCAAACATGTCAACAGCGCATAGTTTGGCCTGATCTAATTTATCTGGATTCTGGTCAAATTGTATTTTGTCTCTGTCAATCTTTCAAAATTCTACCTGATATTATGTCTGGTGCAGTTAGGTCTGCAGATACATAAACATATATTAAATCACATTAAAAAGTTACAAATAAACAGAACCTTTTGACAAATCAAATTCAGAGTTTACATTTAACCAGACTGCAAACCTCACCAGGAATATGATGTGAATGTAGAGGTTGTCAAGTATGGGGCAAAGGTTTGGCTGAAAGCATTTGTCAGTGGTTATCAGTGATGGGAACAACAGCGATAGTAAAAGCGTTAGTTTTTTCAGTAACGAGTAATCTATTTGATTACTCTTCCCATCATTATTACCTTCCTTGGTGAGGGCGGAGACAATCGCATAAATGATGACAATTGGCTGAGGTTGAGTAAAATGCCATGGTAAGCCAATCAGAGGTGGAGTTGGGCGGGTGTTGCTTACGCTAATTGTCAGACACAGAGATGACACAGAACATTCACGTGAGTCAAAGAGAAACAGTAATACCGAATCTGAATAATAAAAGTAGCCTTCTTTAAATGGAAGTATAGCGTTTACTTTTCCTTCCAACAAATTAAGGGAACGAGTGTAACCGTGAAATGCACATTATGTCCTGGAGACAACGCCTCTCCACGTCGGTGTCAAGCATAAACACTATATAAACACAGTAATTATAATATCTACACAAATCCATGATATTTTACTGGATGCTAGTCTCACTTTCCCACAGCAACGTTAAAATAGTTTAGCTGGTCGACTGTTGGTTTAATCGACTGTTGGTTGAGTGAGTAAAGAATCTCAAACAAAACACAATGTCCGAATATATGACACACTAACCTCCTCAGCAAGACATTTGATTGTATCGTTGTACCTAAATGGTGGGAACCATCCTCTCGCCATCAAAGTCAAGAGTTTTTGTGATAAACGTTTCACGTACCACTGCGAGAACAGGAGGAAGACACCTGGAATTAACTTGAGTGCTGCATCAGTGCTGAATCAATGAGGGTAGATTTTCAGCAGCCTGAGGAGATGAAAGCCTCACAGTTGTGCCTGGCAGATGTTATCCAACACCAGCGCTGGATACAAGGGGCTATGTTTCTCACTCTGTGGCCAGAGGTGTGGTGTGCTAATGTTAGTCATATTGGTGATATTGGAAGGTGAATACGAGCCCCTCGTAAGGTCTTACAGGCTCTCGTGAACATGCCATCTCATCCTGAGGTGAATTGGATGAGGAGGGAGTACAGATCTCGTAATTCCCCTCTAGGAATCACAGCTCTCTCTGCAAGGGCACTCGTAATAGGTGTCTTACACATGGGACAGCAGCGATAAAACTCCTCATATTACTTTTCATGAGGAAAAGGGGATTATGTAGTCTTAAAGGAGGAATGTGACTCTTGTGTTGTGCGTGTGAAAAATACAAACAGGTTTGTAATTGTAGGTTTAACTTTAGTGTAATGAGAACCATAAGGTAATGACTAATGGCTAATCTTGCCAGTCTCGTATTGTTAGCCAAACAGGATGCTTGTGCCTATGTGGCTGAATGTGAGTGAAGACAATTAGATTCATGTTTTTTTTGTGGACGTGTGGATCTTGTTCAGACCTCACTGCCAGTTGGAGGAACAGAGAGAAAATTTGGCCGATCAATCTCACGTCCCCTGTCCAGCGACTAGGCTACCATCGATCATCGTTTACCCGTTACATCTCATTCCCAGCAAGATGCTAGTTGCCATCTTGTAACGGTTTCCTCCAGACATTTGCATGTCTGGCTGGATGCACATGTTTGTGTGCGCCTGTGTGTTTACGAGAACAAGGGGGAACAGTGAGCGAGCTTATGTGTATGCAAAAGAACGAGATAGGATGTATCTGTCTGAGCAAGCCAACCAGCTTGCTGCGGTGCTGTTGCTGAAACCCCGCCAGACAGATGGCATCCATTTGAGCAGGAAGATGTTGTACTGGTGGGCCAGGAGCTGCTAAGAGAGGCTGTTATTGCGTCTTCACGAACAGGTCATGCTTCAGTCTGCTAAGCAGTGAAAACTTTTTAAATATTACTTTCTTTTCCCTCATTGCTCCAGTGATGTGTAGGCCGATGTGTCAGATTCTTTATCATGACATGAATTTAAACTAATTTGTAGCCACAACCAGATGTAAGTTGTGGTTCCGTGCCAGGGCCTGTTCCAAATGTAGTCTAAAAGTCTACAGCCATGCAAGCAGCTCTCGCTAACATACTCACAATAAGATTTACACATGCAGATGTATTCCCAAGTCTTTGTGTGGCATGTTAACAAAATGAGAAGCTATTTTTTTTTTTTAAGTCTCAGAACACAAAGTAGAGCTGAGGCTGATGGGAATGTCATCGATTTTTCAGGTCATAAAGTACTGTAAAAAATACTGATCTGATGATGGAGCTAGAATAAACTTTTAACGAGCTCACTGAGAACATAAAATGATCAATCAAAATTTTATGTAAACCATTTATTAGTTCTGGAGATATTTCACCTAAAACCAAAAATGTCAACCTTGTGCTAGAAAAGACAGAATATCCCCAAAGCTTTCATTAGTCATCGCCTGGCAGTGTTGGATATCTGTACCAAATGAGTCCATTGAATAATATACTGAGAAACTTTAAACTAAAATTTCTGCATCATGGTTGTTGCTTCACCCTCTGGAGACCATGATTTATTCACTATTGTTTAAGATCAACTGATGTAGCAATTCTTAGAAGTGCAGCAGTATTATGGCTAAAAAAGTATAAATTATATACTTTTAGACTGGATGAAGTCCCTGTAATTATGATTTCTGGAGAGTTTCTCCACCGTCATTAAGTATGCTGAAAGCATGGTTTTGTGTTTATACTGCTGAAAAGAATAAATTATGTGTGCTCATTTTAATAAAGAAAGTTATTCAACATTATGGCTTTTGTTTTCCTAATAGGTCCTTGGCGATAATGCTGTTTGGCATGGTAACATGGGCTACATTAGACTATATCAGAGTGGTACAAACAATGCATATTAGTGGGTGTACAGCATTTGTTTATATTTGTTTTGGTCTTTTTTCTGAAATCTGTCGACAATAGTAAAACGATAAGATAACTCTAGGCTTAACCTTTTAAATGTGGGAATGCACTATTGTGCTAGACTGTACGTGGTAGAACAGGGAGCTCATGATGATGAGATCTATTTCTGTGATTTAACAAGAACAATATTATTTTTTTTTTTATGAAAAAGTGAGATAACAGCTATGATGTTGTGATAACATCACCCAAACAAGCTGCTTTTCAGCACCACCATTTACTGCTTTTAATGTGAACAGCTTTGTTCAGCTTTGTCAAAATAGTTTGCTTTGCTTAAATATAATATGTAAGGACACGCAGTGCTAATTTTCCTTTCCTTCTTTACACACATTTGATATTAGATGAAAGGCAACATCTTAAACTCACATTAGGGTTAATTTTACTATGAGCACTGGGATTGTCTCCCCATCTTTTCCCCTTGGTTACTTGTCACGGATCAGAGGCATTTTCAGGATCACATTCAACCCTTATCTCGTCACACTTGCAAATCCATTTTTTAAAAGGTTAGACATTAATGGCAAGAATCCCCTCCTCCTTCTTCGTCCTCACCCTCCCACTTCTTAGATACGAGATTACACATTTCACCCTGAGCAACAGACAGAAACTAATCCGTGGTCTATGTGAGATATTAGGCCTATGCTCGCTGTGTGGCTGACAGCTCTGCAGGGCCAAGTTTTGATATTGAGCATTTAACAGGCCGCTGTAAAAATCCAACTTCAGTTAGACACTAAACCACACACACACACACACACAAACACACACACACACAAACACACGCACACACACACGTATCACCACCACACTTGTTTTGCACCATCTATGTGTTGAAATGAATACAGAAAAAAAGTACAAAAATTTGCAAACACATGCTCGAGCACCCACAGCAGATGTTTCATCCTAGTGTTGATGAAAATCTGTGCAGCGTGATTTCGAGTATAGCAAATGTTAAATAGCAAGATAAGCATTGGGCCTATCAGAGTAAGTGTGATAAGTATCCCATTAAGTGCCCTGTGCCTTCCACTTTCTCTCTGAATCAGTGGATCCTAAGTGGAGAAATTAATATTTAATGTCTCGGGTAGAGTGCTACAGACACTTCCTGGGTGATTGCATCAAACTTGCAGTAGGATTGACAGTATCAAAGCCACCTTTTGATTCAATTGACTCATCTAAAACTTGAGACCATTTATAAACAACATTCCCTTAGTGCTGCACCGATTTTTACTGTGTGAATCTATGACTTCAAAGGTTTACCTACAATACACTTTATACATTATTCACACTTGCGTGTCTGTCATTCAACATTTATAGGAGAGGCATGTTACTAAACCTGCACACTTTTGTGATGTGCATTGCTGTCCCAATTTGAAAAACAAACAAAAAAAAAAAACACTGAAGTGCTTGCTTTCAATAGCACTACGTTCAGCAGTGTTCACAGTTTCAGATGACTAAAAGAAGGGTCATGCTGATAGGAAATGTTTCCCATGAACCAGAGTAGAAATATTTATGAAAACTGCTTAAAACAAGAATTAATTGTAACAGTTAATTGTAATATGTATTCATGAGACTGTGTAGAAAACCATATACAATGTTTTTTAATTTTTTTCCGTTGGCTTCACTTCCTTAAAACACTAATAGTGGCAGCAGTATCAAGCACACCCTCTGTGTTTAAATATGAGTAACTACTGTTCACTCTGTTTAAATGAAAGACAGGCTGGACTGCAGTTTTAAGAGCCAGGGGGGAATTTACTCAGCATTCATCATGCATATCCAATTCATCCAATTCATTAGCATCAAGCAGTTTATAAGGGCATCATACATATCAGATCTGAATTTTAGCATCAATAACTTAGCCTTATTAATAAATTACCACCACATGATTTGGATTAGTCTGAACCAAAGTTTCTTTGGTTTGAATAAATCAATGCAGTGTGCTGAAACACGTCTTTATGCTTGCTCAGAACATAAACACTATTATGACACTACATGTGGGTGTGTGGTATTTGTGGTAAACCACCCAACAGGCTCTGATCTTCAGTTATTCATTCATTTATACATTTTCTGCCATTATTTTAGTTTGACTTGGAAGTAAACATGGCCTTGGACTATTAAACAGGAACAGCAAAAAAGTGAAATTTAAGCATTTTTTTCCTCTCACCATCTTTTTTCCCTGATCACTTGCCATACTAAAATTTAGAGCAGCATGTGCAACTTGCACACCAAAAGCAGCAAAGTGCCAAATTCTTCTTCACTCCTGAGCTTGGATTAAAAGCTAAGTGTACAAGATCATATTAGCGAGAAGACGCGTGTTTTGACATTTGAGGACATGTTTCTTTGAGACCCCGTCATACAGTACCACGTTGATGAGAATAAAGTGTCTTTTGTCACTGAAAGGACGGCGCACTCCCTGCAGAGCCAAATGTAGAGCACAGCATAGATGCCAGTTGATCAGCAGACCTGTTTTCTATTGTGTTTCTATTGTGAATACAGCCGTGAGCTCTGGACCAAGTTTACTGTATGTGTGTTTGAGACATGCGCAGACAGACTTAGACCCTCCATTCACACCAATCCACGGGTTTAAATCCAATTTATCAGCCCTTAATGGACTGCACAAATTGTCTGTCTGGGATCTTAACTCGAGGAGTGGATGGACTAAGCAGGAATAGACTGGAAGCATATAGTGTGTGTTGTGTTGAGCACAGTATAAAGGGTTAGGACTGCAGAATTAGTCATTAACATGAACATCAAAGTATTTGGATCCATAATTCAATTTAATTTGATTTTTTTTTTCCAGAAAGAAAGGAGACAGCTCAGAAGAATTATTGGCTTAAAAATCCAACATTCACTCTGTCGCTCTCTGAATTCACACTGAGCTAAATGCACAAAATCAATTAGCATCAGTTAGTTTTCCAAATTGACATTTTTGTAAAGTGCTAAAAGTCTCAAGATAGGTGCATCTGCGTTGTGCAAATTTCCCACTTTACATTGTAATCACAGTTCAGGAGAGCTAAACATGCAACCGTGGTTGAGTAGCTGAGTGTCACTGCACGCATTTCCAGTGTACATGCACCTGCAACTAAAATTACAGATGGCATGTTTCAATGGCGATGAGAATCTGTCACAGGGTGATGTTCATTGGCTGGTGGATTCAGCTGTGAGTGGTGTGGTGGAGATGTGAGAGCTATCCTCTCCCTCCATTTCCCTGCATTTGAACATGATCACACAGCTCACAGGGCTCAACAGCAGCAACAACAACACTAGTAAATTGTCAGTCATTTACTCAGGAGCAGCAACACTTACTGGGCACTCTGTTCAATTCCATCATGTCTTTGATCCCATTTGTGAATAGTGTGTATTTATGTTTGTAAGTATCATACACACCAGGAAACAATGTTTTGCCAGAGACCAGGGTGGTCCTGAAAATGTGCATAATAGCAGGGCTTTTAGGCAGGAGCGTCCACTGTAGACATTTTATTTTATTTTAACACACCTTTAACTCTTTTTGCCCCCTCATTTTCTCTTTTTTGTTCCTCAGCTTAGCTTGTCTACGATCTCTCCAGCTGTTGAATTACCTACCACCTCTCTGACTTGTTTCACTATACTTGATCACTCACTCTGCAATTTGGAAAGGGGACTAACAGGTCCTCCTTTTTTCTCTTTAACTTCCCTTTCTGTGTTTCAAAAAGAAACCCGAATGGGAGAGAATGCACCCATCTGCAACAAAATGATTCATCAGACCGTAGTTGGTAACACCTCTAACAATCTAGAAGTGCAGACTGCAGCTATAGCATTCATGATGTGAAGTCACCTGTAAAATCTAGACTGGACCCCCTGTCAACATAGTACGGAAGGCCTCCTTCTCCCTTGAGAAAATGACTATGCTAAATTGGAAAATGTGAAGCTGAACTCTTGACTCCTTAGAATAATCTATTATTTTGACCTTGTCATTAGGTGTAATCATTTTTTTATTGTTCTGAACTTCCAGCTACTGTATTATGAGAATCAGTCTAGGATCAGTGAATTTCTGTATTGAATAAGATGGAGCTTTCCCTTCTATCCTCCTCTCCTCACCTTCTTTCTATTCTTCTTTGCACTCTTGCATGCAGCTCTTCTGACCTTACTTCATGCTCCGCTTGGCAGGAACACTTCAAGATTTCCCTCTACCTGTTGCTAAGTTTTATTTCCCTTTCTCACATTCTCATTCTCCCCAGCCTTGACATAACCGAGGGGGTCGACTCTTCATGGTTTTTCTAAAAATTCTTCCCTCTTGTGACTCTCTTGCTGAGGTGAAGAGTATTTTGTGTGATCAGTTTTTTCCAGATTCTACATCTTGTTTTAATCAGGATATTATCTCCCTGCTCGGACCTGTTGAGACAGGTTCGCCCTCTACTTTTTGGTTTCTCTCTGTCACCTTTTATCTTGCACTTTTCCAAACACCTCTTTCTTTCCCTGAGGTGTGAGTATGTTGTTTAGGTCGTCCCTGTGAGAGGACTTGCGCGAGCAAAAATAAAGAAGTCTTGTATGTTGCGGAAAAAAGGAGAGCTTTGACAAAGAGGTCAGTCACATGATGCAGAATGGAGGGTAAGGCCAGTGCAATAGACTGAGCCAAGAAAATTCTTTCTGGAAATATAAATCATTGCCCTATCACAATTTTTTAACCCTGTGAATTTGTCATTCCAAAACCCTAAAGGAGACTTTGATACCTATGACAAAAGGCTTGCGGTTTAGGATACTAAAATAAAAGACACGTGTGTGAGGTTTTAGTTTATGTTCACACCGCGCTGCTTTAACACCTCACTTAGAGGTGCAAGGCTGTCATATTAGCTTTGTGCCAACAATTCCGAGGTGTAGAAAACAAACAAACTTCCATTCCAAGTCATATTCTAAAGCATGGTGTTGTAGTGACAGCTCAAGCTAAAACTCCTTTATAGATTTTTGTTTCTCCTTTTTCCTGCGATTGTAGCTCAAATTTGAGCTTTTTGTGGATTCACTTTGACGTAAATATTGTCATGTTAGGGATCAGAGTGGCAAACCGTGTACTGTATAGTCTATCAGAGGCTTTTTACTTCTCCGGGTCTCTTAGCGCTTTTGTGTGGGATGGATCAAAAGCGCTCATCAGATCAGACGGATGCCAGAGCAGGCCTGAACTCACACTGCAAAGGTCACGGTTCACTCCATTATTCATCAGGTTCCCATGCTAAAGCCTGGGGAGTGTTAAGAAAGTAAAAAGAAGAAGAGAGAGATAGAAAGAGATGGAGAGACTGATTTAGAGAGGCGTCTCCCTTTCTATACCTGTCCTCCCACAGAGATCCCTGCCAAAAGTCTTCCTTTGCCATTCCAAAAGGCCCAGCTCTCCTGTGGAACAAAGGAACAAAGGGCGGAGGCAAAACAAATGAGGGTGCAGCAGAAAGGCAGAGGAGGGAGAGCACCTACCTCTTGTGCGCCAGCATCCACTATCTCAAAAACCCCTTCTCTTGACTTAACCATCTCACCTTTCTCCCACCGCTACCACCCCTTCAAGTTAGGAGACCACAACAGAAAGATGCCCTCTCCTCAAATATGACACCTACATTGGGCAGCTTGATGTAAGCAGCTCCCAGCACCATTTCGCTCCAAGACCCTTGACAACTGGCCAAGATGAGTAGAGTTGCCAAGAACAGAGAGAATTTTCATTTGGTAGGTTTCCCTGAAATGCTCGAGCTTTCCCCCCATCACCAGCAGCACCAGCAGCAGCAGCAGCTCGGCTTCCAACAATCATCATGTCATCTCACCCCTTTCAGCAAAGTGTGTACCCGTTATTCTCCATAAAGGATAGAAAAGAGCTGAAAACACAAAGCTGGAGATGGGGGTCACAAAAACACACACACATTCACACTTTCCCAGTAAAATCTAAATACATCTGGGACCCTTGTTGTACATTCTGTTCAACCACTGTATTCCCCATGGAGCATATGCTGTAACCGTTCCAGGTTTGTTTTAATTCATTTATTTACACGTGGTGGCACAGGTTTAGTCATGTCCATCATCAAAGCTCTCTGTAAACAGTGACCACCCATAATACAACCCCTCTAGAAATCCTGACATCCTCGCTACCCAGGGGAATGTTTCAGGAAAGGAGCATGAGAGGTGAGATCTGTAACTGAACACATATCGCTTTCTTTTCCCCATCCGCCCCCGCAATCTCACCTATCCCGACAACACACACACGCACACCACCTCCGCAGAACAATGAGAGAATTCTGTGATCCCCTGTTGTGCAAAAAAAAAAGACCTTACTCCCCCACTCAACTCTTCTTTTTTTTTTTTTTTTTTTTAATAGCAGCATACAGTATCAGCAGAATTACTGCGGCTCGGCTTCAACGCTGCAGCAGAGTGTGTCAAGCCCAGAGGGGTTTATGGCTTTGATCTAACGCACAATACCCAGTGTGTGAGGTAGAAAAGTGTGCATATGTGCACACGCACACATACCCGTACGCAAATGCTCGCATAAGCGCATACACCTCTACAGATACACACAACACACGCACGCACACATCCCCCTTTGATATAGTTCCAGGCTTTTAGTGGGTGATTAGGAGAGGCGACCCAGCTAAGGTCTGGAGTGATAGGAGGAAGCAGGAGCCTGCTGCTCTTTAGTTAGAGGAAACCAATACTCTGTCTGTAGATAGAGGAGTAATTATGCTCAAGGGTTGAGAGGAGAGAGCATTTTAGAGTAGAAGCCAATGAGGGGAGGAGGATTAGGGTGAGGGTGAGAGTGAGCAAGACAGTGCTCCGAGGTTGATTTTAGATTCCCCACTGTGTCAACCCCACAGACAGCAATTAGAATTCTTCCAGTGGGATTTCTGTGTGTGTTTATTCCATATGTGTGTGTGTGTGTGTGTGTGTGTGTGTGAGGCTAAGAATATCTGTATTTACATTATGGTGCAGGGTGCGTTTGCAGCACTGAATTCATCCAATGCTGCATGAATGCAGTCGAGGCTACCACTGCGGTGCATGCCCACATGTGTGAGAGCGTACTCACATCTGTTTACTAAATCCACTCCAACACTTGTTGGTGGTCTGAGGGCTATGAAATATTAATGCCCCCTCTCTCTTAATGATTCATAAATTGTATTCCGATACTCGCCACTCTGCTGCTCCTCGCAACTTTCCACTCCCTATAATTGGACCGTTGGCTTAGTTAAAAAAAGAAAGAGATGAGTGCGGAGCATGAGATGAAAATCAAGTTTTCCTCCATCCTCATACATTTCTGCAAGCCACATGGCATGCAAGTGCTGAGGGATCATAATGTCAGTAAATAGTATTCATGAACAAATGCTCTCCCAGGAAATGTGGTTTTAGCATTCACACCAACACTGAACCGTGTAGCTGCCTATGACACACTACTAAATATCCGCTTTAGCAGAAAGGAAACGAGGGAATGCCTTATTTATTGTAATAAACCTTCCATTATCAGGAAAATGTTCAGAGATCTCTCCCCTTCCACACACACACACACACACACACACACACGCACCCTCTCTCCTCACATTAAGATATGGCAAGGCTTCAATCTAATGTGTGCTAATCTAAAAGAAGCAGATTCACATTATGTTTGTTTTATTTATTTATTACTCACCATCGATCGGCGCAGCGAAATCACCACTCAGAACTAAATGAAAAGAAAATAAGCTTCTCACTATAGAGCTTCTTTATCTGATGTTTTTCTTGGTACCATAGCCTTTCATTTTTTTTCTCTTTTTGATTCAATAACACTTTGTAAGATGAGCAAATTAACATTGGGACAGGAGAAAGTCTCCATTGGGAAGAGGTTGGCTGTAGCTTACTGTGTTTCTCATGCACACATCTAATCACGTATACAGGGGCATAACTGGCTCATCTGCAGGACCAGCTGGATGTCTGCACAATAATAAGTGAAGTAATAAAGCGTAAAGCTCTACTCGTTTGCCTGTCTTATTGTAACACATAGAGGTGCTTGGCTACCAATGCTGACATGTCTACACTGTGAGAGCATACATTTGTACTTTAGATGAGCTTCAAAGTAATCTCCCTCATTACACACACACACACACACACACACACAGGTAATACGGGATAAGCTGTTAAGGATTTTGTCGCAGGTGGGTTGTCATTGTAGAAGTAGAGGAATCAAACACGAGAGTCCGCATGTAGAAGACTGAAAGATGACTGACTTGCAAACCTCCTTGTAGATAAGATGCAAGGACACATGCAAAGACACATATATGCTCAGTCACGCTCATCTGCATTGAAAGAATTATCAGTAGTGCCGTAATTCCCTCTGATACGGCTCTCATGAATAGACAATGTGCTGAATATTACTGATCATCAATCATTTACACACAGAATGGAAGTGGGTCCTATCATCCATATCTATATCTATATATAAGATACAATTGCATCTACTTCTCTATTAATTTTTTATTTTTATATATTTATTTGCAAAAAGAGAACTGAACAGAGACTGAACAATCGGCCCGAAGATTTAACAAGAAGCATTCAATAAACCAGGGACAAGTGGCCTCTCAATCACCCCCCCAAGCCCTACTGACTACAGCAAAGGTCAGTTCCTCTGAGGATCTATCGAAAAGACTAGTCCTAGATATCTTTGCTGGTGACAGGAGCCTCTTTTTTTCTTCTGCCTGAACCCACACTGACCAATGACTAATGAAGATTGATTCTGTAAATTATCAATATAACAACTTCCAGGAGCTAATAAATCCTGCCAGTGCTGTGGTACAGACAGACTGACAGAGACATAGGGGCAGAGAGACAGGTACGAACAAGTGCGTAGGAAAAGTCAGATGGAGGGTTGCTGATGCTCCTTTTTTTCCCCCTCATGGTGCAGATGTTTTTCTTTGGGTTAGCATAGAGCTCTGTGGATCAGAAGCCAGGACTAGTGGTAATGTGTGATGTGATATGTAAACTCATGATAGTACTCCTTGCAAGGTTGGAAACGCAATAAATTTCACAATGTAAAAATCTAACGCAAAGAAATATTGACATGGTCTGACATGTAGTTGTGATATCCACACATGACGACTTTAATGAGTGTATCAGTCTGTCATCACACTACACATGTCAGTGCAGGCAGAGTAGCCTCCCACTTGTTCAGTGTTTTCATGATGAATGTCACCCACGCACAAAAGAGACAAGTTGCTGTGGCTGCCACGGGAGGAACATAGAATTACTTCCTCTGTGCGTTTAAACACACAGCTGGATAGGGTAGTTAAGACAGGACTGTGGACATGTGGTCCAAGGCAGGACACAAGCATCACTGGCAAATCCATCCTCTTCTTTTAATGCAAGTATTGTCTTTTTTGTTTATTTCATTAGAATTAGAATTATTTTTAATGAGGCTAACAGATCAGAGTCTGGTGAGAATATATAGCTAGCAGGGAAAGCTTTTTATCATTGGGACAAAAGTAAAGGTTGGCTGGCCACCAGCATGATGCAACGTAGTGACATTTTTATCATTACATAAGCTGTTCCTGAATACTGTAGATACAGTGCTGGTTTTATTGAGATAGCTCACCAAACATATGCAATTTGTTTGTTTTTTTTTGTTTTGTTTTTTTTGCACTGACGCAGGGAAACACAACCGCGTCTGTGCTCTCACGGGTGCAACACAGAGAACACATACGTCATTAACTGCCCCCCATTTCCCATTTTTTTCCTCCCAAAATGACACACAATACACTCTAAGGCGCGCAACCATCTCCCTTCTTTTCCATCCAAGTGATAGATTCAAGCCAACAGTCCCACCCCCACTCCGGGGGCATGTTGTGATGGGTGGAGATATGCGGCGCTCAAGGCCCCCAGGCCCTTCCACATCTGGAGTCTGCCACTATTGCTTTGTTCCAGCACGCTTGTGCTCTGCTACGATGACCACCACAGGCCACCCCTCGTCCCATATCCCTGTCACTGCCATTTCCTCTGGGTGGGTCAGGGTTCACTTCTGTCATCTGATATGGATGCTTTGCCTGTTTATGCATGTGTTGATTCTAATAACTTCATTTATGTGCCACTCCGGAGAGTGGTAGACCACAATAATGCGACTTGCCTTGCACTCTGACTTGCCTGTCTGCTACATTTCTGTACTGCCAACACAGGCTTTGACTGAGCATTGTCTGAGCATTGTCTGTTTATTTACCCGCCTCAGGGTGTTCCAGCACAAGCTGCTGCATAGATTGTAAATGCCTTCCTTAATGCTCCTTGTCGCTGCCTCCCACCTCCTCCCATGTCAATATGTCATATTTATAGTATGTACCGCAAAGCATAATATCAAGTGCTAGCTTTTGATTAGGTTGATGTCACGGTAATCCACTTTGATGCTATGTATAGAAGGCCAGTCGTCTACCAAGACGTCCTTCAGCACACACTTAGTCTGGACAACTGTTTAAGGTAGCGAAGAGAGGGAGGGAGGAGGGAGCAGAGACGAGTGGAAACCCTCCTATGTAATAGTGAGGGATAGTTCTGTGACGCAGCCCTACAGAGAGAGATAGCCCTCCATCTCACTTATCTCCTGTTTGCTCAATTTCCTCTGTGTACGGCAGTGCACCTGGGGTCTGGCTGCAGCCTCCCAATGCTGCTCAGCGGAAGCCCCCATGAGATAATAGCCAATCCCACTCTCCCCACTCCCAAATCAGACAGGGCCAAAAGACCTTGTGCTTTGTTTAAGATTTCCAATGAACAGAGCCATGTCCCCGTGGCAGCAAGCCATTACAAAACCAGACAGACTTATATCAGACTCCTTTTTTCTCAGCTAATAGTGCAAAGAAAAAAAAAAAAAAGAAACTCTTTGGTCCCAGAAAGAGGTCGTGTCAACTAAAAGGTGCCATTTGGCTATTGTGGGCTACAGAATGATTACTGCATAAATGATAAAGAAAAGTATTCCACTGTGATTACCTTCAAGTCAGTAATCCACAGAGTCACCTCGAATCAGAGCATTACTTACAGTATGATTGGCTGGTAATGGGTATGGATTGTGTGAGCGACACGATGCGCTGATAACAGCAGCAAAGCATTCAGTATACAAAGTTACAGAACCGCCACTAATGCTTTGATGTCCTCTACCATTATCTTCCCACTAGACACCTTGTCGTCTTTGTGTGTTGTTGAAGGAGTCAGATGCAATTATCAGACGCTTGAGGCTGTGTCAATCAGTCTCCCGTCTCGCAGATCCCTAATTCCACTTTCAACGTCATATCTATCATTATTAAAGCACAACAGTTGCCTTTTAATGAAAGGTAGTCATACTTCTCAGTTTAAGTCTTTCAAATTCGTGAGAGTGCTGACGACCTCTGCGTTTCTAAAAGGCTAAAGAAAATAGTTGGATATTTTTTGAAACATTAATATCTGGGACACTTTTGAACCACCAAAATGATTGCCACTGTGAGTTCTGGATTTTTATTTTTTATTTGTTTAATTCATGAATCTTCAGAAATCAGTTTCTTTATATTTTTTATCTGCATTTGCAACACTAGCGTGGCTGTTTTTATTGGTAGATATTAAACGCTGATGCCTGTTGTGCATGTTGGCTTTCCTGTGGGGTACCAGGCTGATAGTGTGCGTAGACAGATCTGTATTTGACAGTGTCTGGGAGTGTCTCAGCCTCACTGCAGTAGAGATAGGCCACACAGATATAGCATACAGTAACATCCCAAGGGTACGCTCTTTCTGGTCAAAGAGGAAAAGAACCGCAGGTGAATCGTTAGGAAATCCAAACCCTCAAAAACCCAAGCACAAATCAATGAGCAGAGCTGCCTGTAAGGAGCGTGCAAACCAAACAGCCTTCGACTTCCCGATTGCCGCACTATCAACATTTCATGTTGATGTGACGGGATCAGCAGCACACTGGGAAAACCACTTGGGCCCCGTCCGTCATGGTTGAGACATTTGAGCTGCTAAGGCCCCTTAGAGATGAAAACACAGATCTCACCTGCATGCACTCAAACTCCATGTTCATATATACAGTCATGCTCGCTCACACATAATATACGCAAGAGAATTATCAGAGCTTGTAAGTTGCAAATCCATTTGATACAAGAAATCTGAACAGAGCGCCAGGATAATCAGAACCCTGATACGCAGGTCCTCTTTCACTGCTCTACACTACTTCCACATTTCCTTCCCTCGCTTCTTCGTTGTCTACAATAAACCTCACTCTAAAGGAATCCAATCTTAATATGTAGCATACTTGTGAGGGCTTTTAATGTCTCCTATTTCTGCACTCTGAAATGCCAAATCATTGCTAACCTACTTAACCCAGAACCTCCAGAAAGGATGAGAGATTACTTAGGACTTTTATCCTTCTAGTGAAGACCACGCTTGCTAGGGAGAGGATCGGGTGGGGTGGTTCTTTCTTAATAGGCCCCTCTCTAACTAATGCTCTTAAATGATAGATTAAACAAGGAGACACTTGGTGGTACTGAGAGTGGTGGGGAGATCCAAGAGATCCGTGATTGAAATCAGAATTAGACACACATGATTTGAGGGAGAGGGTGAGGGATACAAGCAGTAGTAGGAAATGCAGTCAGTTGGAGTTTAGTCTCAACCCAGCAAGTCATTCAACACACAAATTTTAAATAACGCAGGTTTAGACACACAAATCCTTTATGATGTCAACTGAAATGCTTTACCACATGCTGCTGTCTTGCTAATCAATTACAGCTTATAGGATGAACCAACAAGCCAGGTTGCGTATAATGGGAGACAGTTTAAGTCATTTATGTTACAGTGGATGCGGTTCTTAAAGACTTGGTTTCAGAGTTGTCTCTGGAGAGCTGCCATTAAGGAAGCGAACAAAGGTAGTAAGTTAGACACAATCAAACCCAGGATCATAAAGAAACAGATGGTGCTTGGCTGCCTGTTTACACTACTAGTCTTAACTGCTGGGACATTAAACACACCCACACTGGTATACTCACAATCACTCACATTAGCATGACTCAGACGAGAGAATTGGGCAATGTCAAGAGAAAGTCAAGAATGCTTGTTAGCATTAATGGAATGTCTGGCACCATTGTAAAACACAGCAACATATCATTTAATGTTTTTTTCTTTCCTGCCGTTGTTCAGACAAAGCTCAGAAATAGAGGCTGCAGTCTCTGCATTTGTCTCTTTACAACAGCCAGGAGGTGTAAGTTAACTTTTTCCCGTTGAACAGAGGCATTTAACATTAATGTGTACACGCTGAGATATTTGCTGGTTCATTTACTTGCAAGCGGACATGCTGTGTCCTCCCTTGTGTGATGCTGCACGTGCGCGTCTGTGTGTGCCTGTGCACACATGCGTATTCATGTTAAATTCAACTTTTTTGCATGCTGATGCATGCATCCTTTGTAACTTCAATGTTTCAGTGCAGGATGCTGGTTAGAAACACTTCTCTCTTCTCACCCTGGTCTCCTAAAGCTTGTTGTCATTCAGACGGCGATACTCTGTTTGTCTGCGCCCCCCAGCTCATTAAATGTGCTGGTCTACTGCTTCACAAGTACTGTTATCTAAGAGATGAGCAAACACACAAATAATGACTCATCTATCTGTAATTATGTCAGATTATTGTCATATTACAGTCATTGAATTTGATCGCCAGGCTCCTAGTTATCATATGTAATCTATGCAAAACCCCATTAGCTGTCCTCCTGCTTTTACTTCTAGGCTTGTGCTTTGACACAGTGCTATGTAGATTTAAATATAATTGGTGATGTTTCATGAAGACCTTCTCCTCAGCCTGATGATTACTTATTAAGATATATTTCTCTTACAATGCCCAGCCACTGTGCCTGAATGTCAAAACGTATTAGTCAGTCTAGTAGTCACACTGACTATCCTCATACTCAAAAACGCACAAGTAACTCTTGATTATTCAGAGAGGTTACCATGAATGTTCTGATTCGATTATGGTGAAAGGAGTCCTGTCAGAGACGAGCAAGCTCATTTGATTTTAGAATGGGTGTCCAGGGCAAATTATAAGAGAGACATATTATTGGATATCACAGTGAAACAGAAATTTGCTGTTGGAAGGAGAGGCAGGAAAAAATAAAGAGTGCAGAGACGAGACAGAGTGTGGTCTATAAATGCTTCCGAACAACTGATACTGATATTGATCAAATGTTTCCTTGCTTATGTCAGATAAAAGTCAGCAAAAGGATTTCAGTTTAAACATGAATCATCCTGTTTTTGCCACCTTTCCACCGCCAACGTTATGAATGATCAACAGCTAAAGTTGTATGATGAGTCAAGAGGTAACAATAAGTCAGCTTTTATACTTTTATAAAAAAAAAAGTATAAAAATACCTTTTTTTTATTCAGCCTGTGTCTTAATGAGCTCGGTTAAAAATAATACTCTGGTAAACAAAAGTGTGATTAATACCTACTATTGTTTTTAAAAGGACATATGTGCCTCAAAGGGCAGACTGCAGCTTTTGTGATAGTTAAATGCTAAAATCTATTAGACAGCCAGGCCTTGAAAGTGTAATTAGGCAGCTACCTGGCAAAATTCTCTCTGATGCCAAAGTTTTCAAAGCCCACCGTGCTTCAAAGCAAAGGACCCCTGAAGAAAGGAATCAATTAATTCATTATTTATTATTTACTGACTATACACCGGAATAAACAAAATCTTTTTTAAGCACCTAGTGCAACCTCTAAGCTAGGCTCCTCAGAGAGTAAACAATGGCTGACTTTAGCCTTCCATTTCTGCACCCAGTCTCTGCATTTCCTTTCCATTGTGTTTGCTCCTCACTGCACTCTCTAAGCTAGAAATGTTAAAAACATACTGTGCATGTTGCAAAGCAAAGGACATTGTCTCCTCACTTGCAATTATATTCTTATTCATACGAATGTGAGTGGAAGAAAAATATTGGAAGAAAATAGATGGAGCATAAAAGAGACAAGTGACTGAGACTTGGCACCATAGTAACAAATGGCAGCTTTGTCTGGGCCTGGTGGACATTGGGTGATGCTGATGCTGAGTGACAAGGCAGCCCATTGGCTAATGTGAGCTAAACAAAGCGTCGCTCTCGCACGCCGGGTGACCAGACTGAAACCCAAATCTTCCCTTCTCACCATGCGTTCTTTGTCACACAAATATTTATAATTTCATCGAGAATCTCATTTTAGTGTGACATGTATCGTAACACATCACAGCTTAGCAACAAATTAGCTTCTGCCTTAATGTTTTTAAACCTATCCAGCCATAAATGTGACTGTAGAGATATTTGCTTCAGTATGTGCAAATAATGAGGTTGTTTAATGTGATTATTGTGATATCAACATGATGAATGTGTTTTTGTTTAAGTTTAGAAATATTAGATGTTCCACTGGCTATCTTAAGTGTTTGTGGTATTACATTAGAACACAATGGACTATAACAATATGGTAAATAACAAGACAAAAACACAAAATGAAAAAATTAAACCGCAACAAAGCCAATTAGTATCTTTTGGGGGTGAAACAAACTTTGGCTTCTGACTTTGCAATAAGTGAAGCAACGTGTTTTGACTCAATCAGCCCTCTCTCAGCACCCATTTCTAAGTCTGTTTGAAGATTCAGCTGAATGAAGTCATATGCAACAAGCGGTAAGAAGATGTAAAAGATACATACACAATACTCAAGCCTTCGCTTATTACTTTACATTCAGAAAGGCTATGAATGCACGAGAGATTTGCACATTTGAGTACATGTCTGAGGGGAACTCCTTTCATTTCACACTCCAATTTAATGATTCATTGCACATGGAAATGGCATGAGTGCTATAGAGAGTATGAACATGTCTTCTGAAATATGTGTGTTCGAAAGCCAGCAGGATTTGACATGATTGCTATCAGCACTCACTGTAGAGAAGCTGCAGCAGCAGACACTGAGGAGTAAATCACTTCACATAGATGATTCACAAATGATAGATTAAGTATTCAACATCTCAGGGAGAGTGCTGTTATTGTAAATAATGACCCTATCAACCTCCCGCATTATGCGCAAAACCTGTTCTTCAAACATTACAGCGCATCCAATGTTGTTATTCACCGTCAGCAGTGCTGTCACACTGCTTTGAAGTAAAGCCTCCTCTGACAGCCGTGCCCTTATTGCCTAACACTTAATTAGCTGGAATCTTTTGTCTGCCATCTGATTTCACCATCTATTGAGCAATGTTTTTTTTTCACAAGGGCATCCTAGGGCCTTTGCAAACATAATGTCCCCAAGGGGTCTTCACCCACAAATTGCCAAGACAGAACTGGAGCAAGGTCCAGTGACACACAAGTTCAAATGTTAATAATGGAAATAACTCTATCTAGGTTTGATCACGAATATCAATCAAAATCTCATCTGTACATCATCAGTTGTTATGGAAGTGGGTTATAATTGTTGCCCTTAGATGCAGAGAGCCATGCAATGTTATGCAGTGCCTCTGATTCTATGCACAAGGGTTGAGGGTTGCCATGGAGACAGATATCTGGACTACCTAAGTTATGATTTATCAAAACACCCTCAGGTATGTAGCCTAGATACTTAAGGCTCTCAGAGGAAGATACTCAGCTACACAAAGTGTCTGGTCAGTCTGGAATGCATTGTGTGTCTGTCACAAACACAATGGCAGTTTAAGGGAATCAAAATGATTGCTACATCCTGTGCACTGCGCAGCTTGCCATGTTCTTGGCGTGTATATTCTGCTAAACTGGCTGTTATGCCAACAGTGTGAAGTCAGAGCAATAATAGGAGCAAAATCTGTCACGACTTTAGGAGTTTGAGTTGGCTCAGGGGGTGTAACCCAAGTGAACTGGAATCATTATGACCTCTCGGACCTGGCTCTGCAGAAATAAAGCTCCATGCTCAGACCTGAGGGAAAGGAGGTCAGGGGCCAAATGGTGGCTGGGGAACGGGTCAGTGATTACAGTAAGAGGCCCGGTCGCTCATCGATCCCTCGGCTCAGGCTAAAGCGGGTGAATGACTGGAGCTCTCACAGACACTCCGAGACAAAAATGGAGCTGATGCAAGGAAACAGGAAGAGACGGGGGCCAAGGAGAGGCCAGGGACACTGAGACGCAGAGGCATGCACTATGAAGACTTTCCAAATGAGAGTAGGAAGGGCCATGTCGGCTAATGTTGTGTAGAGACAACAAGAAATGTGTGAAGTGAACCTGAACCGAGCACCCCTGGAGAAATGCTCTGTTCTTGGTCTAGTCGTAAACTAAAAAAAATAAATAACTTAAATTCAGTGAATTCACTTTGCTTCTTGGAGTATTTGTGTACACATGCACAATCCATAAATATGAGCTCTACCTTGACATGAAAAATACTTCTGGCTGCACCAAAACTTTAATTACTTTTAAACATGGCCATGATTATCTAGCTTGCAACTATTTCTTACTGAGAATCACAGACTAATGTAGTCCAGTAATCACAGTGAGCAAGGCTTATTGAAAAGCTAATTGCCTATTAGGCTCAACTTGTTGCCTTGGATTTTGTTAGCCCGGTTATGAGGCTGAGAACTAAAAGGGCTTGAGAAAAATGAGACGATGTTTTCAAACTTCAGAGAGAAGCTGTCAAGCTGTAATGGAAAATGCCAAGTTCTGCAATGATGGTTTTACACAGCCAGAGCAACAGAAAATATTTATAAAGTTCGAGTCATTCCATCATCTGTGCCTGTGTGAAAAAAAACTGTTATAGAACAAAAGCACTTTTTTCCTAAAATGTGTACAGTAAAAAAAAAAATTACATCAAATTCGTGACAAAATGAGCAATCTGAAATATGTTGCTTGAAAAGAATTTGCTGTATTTAAGATATTGTTTTGTTTTCAAGTGACTCTTTTTGTCTCTCTGCAAGACAACCAAGGCTTACACCATCGATACACACTAAAACAAAGAGTACACTTCAACTCACACGTGTATACACACAAAATGGACAATCTCATCGAAACTGTCCACCCACCCCCACCCCCACCCCCCCTAGCCAGCCCCACTTCTTCTCTACACTTTTATTTTCCTTTTTCTGTCCTATTCAACCCAGACACCATGCAGCCTCACAGTTATTTTACCCCCACTGAGTTAATCAGAGGTGGAGGCTAGAGCAGTATGCCTGCAACTATACACTATAATCTGCCTAAAGACACACATGCCTCGCAAACATACACACACACACACACACAGCACTGGTACTTGTATAGGTCATAATCAAACTGCTTGGCACTCTCTCCTGGTGTGAGTAGAAGAGAGGGCTGGACCTGGGAGCTTTGATGATGGCCTGAGTGGTAATCACTACCTGATGGTACTGAAGGGGTCTCTTCTGGCCTCAGCTAATGGCCCCTACACCCCAGTGTCTGATACATATTACACCCCCAACCACATCTATCATAAAAATGCGGATCATATTTTGTGCTTTATACACCTCCTTTTTTTCATTTTACGCCCTGAGATATTTTTGCTTTTTGTTTCGGTGTCACTTAAGGACAAGAAAGCAAATTGTAGATTACCATACCTGTCGAATGATGGTGTTTAAAAACAGCAACTACCAATGTTTCATCCCAGTGCTCACAGTAAGCGCCACAAGTTTGAGCTAGAGCCACCCCCAACCTAATGCTCGTGGGGACGCTAAATATAGAAGCCATTTTCCATATTTTTTTTTCATCAACACCAGGGCCATTGCCCAGCATATCATTTTCTCATCATGCAAATTGGCAGAAACTTGTACCATTTGCGTTGTTCATCTATTTGGCAGAGACAGCCTGCTCACTTGATGCGACAGCATCACAAAGCTAACTCCAGATTTTTGCTTGTTTATTTGACTTCGATGCATTGTAGTGGAAAGTGAAATATGTAAAAGTGAGAGACACGACTGAAAGAAGTTTGGAAGTGCGATTTGATCGGCTGATGCATATTTATGAACTTAATGGTGCAATGACATGTGAAGAGTGGAAGGAAATACAACTTCTTGAGTCTAAATTAAAATGGTAATAACATGTCCTACTGGTTTAACAACTGCCTTTGTGATGAGAATATGAACGAAAACTGCAAAAGATCATACTTACAAAGAAAGATCATACTCATAAGTCAAATAAGTCTGCTGACACTCATTTCTTCTGGGCGAGGGAAATTCTAACTAAGGTGTAAATAATTCATCCTTCAGCTTCAACAATATCCAAAATACTTATATATTCATTTTGGGGAAAGAAGACAAACTACAGCCAAACTGCCAGAGGCAGTGAAAAGTGTTGTTATAGTCTGGTTGGTGTTGAGAAAATATAAATAAAGAAGTAGCTGATGAAAGTTGTGTGATAGGGATAAAAATTCAACTAGAGGAGGAGTATGTGATATTGGCAGGATCTGGCATGGTGCAGTAGGGTAGAAAAAGAGGTAGAGGAACCCTGTAGATTTGTAATGGATCAGATCTACTACCACTGGCGTCATCTGTGCTGGCACCATCACTTGTCTTTAAACCTATAAGAAGGGGAATATGTAGCCAAGAAATCTGACTGATACTGATCACAGAAGTTTCGCTGCTTACTTAAAGCTCTGAAGTTGTATTCATTGAGCACTCTGTAGGTAGCAAATTAACTATAAAGAAATGTGCAATATATGTTAAGGAAAAAGACAGAGGTATCATTAAAATGTGTCCTTTTTTTGGCCTTTTTCTGCTGCTGCAGCAGTGCTCTCACAATAATTCAGTCAGTTCAAACCTGGGTCATGTACTATAGTCCATATAGGGAACAGCACGATTACCTGCTGAACATTCAGAATTTGCGGTTTTAATGATGGCTTTGCTGCATTTCTCATTTTCATACATTATATATGTTTCGACTAGATGCGTTGACATTGGCCAAGCGGTGGTGGTTGAGAATGTTTTCTTCAAACAAAAGTAGCAATAACACAGCTTAAAATACTTACGTTACAAATACAACTCACATTCAAAATATAACAAAAGTCAAAGTATTTAAGTAAGGGCACCCACCCACCCTTGACACTACATTGTGTCAGCTGTAGTATTATGCTGCAGACCTGATGGCAATGTGAAAGCGGTGAGAATATGCTCACTATAGTATACGCTTAAACAGATATAGATTTTTTTCATGTCTGCTTTTTTTCCCAACAATTTCCTGCTGACCCTGTCCACAGCAGTACTTTGCTCTACTTCTGTGCTGGGACTTCTGTCTTACTTCTCCAAACTGGGAGCGCACTATATGCTGTCTACTCTAGGTAACAGACTGATTATGCAGAAATAACTCCACTTCAGAAAACCCAAGCGGTCCCTTAAAGCTTCATGATGATCAATTCTGAATCTGATTTTGTTCTCCATGTGTCCATTGACTCAAATGCTAATGGTCTTTCAACTTGCTGCTAGTTAAGAGTTAGTTAGATTAACAAGATATACGCTTATATGATTAATCATGTCTTTGTTTGGATGGGCTGTACCAGAAGGATGTGGTGAACAGGTATCAGGTGTGTTGTAAGTTTTTTACACAAGTACAGAAAAAAAGATTAAATATCTTGATTCCTTTTTACCAAACATCCAGATATTTTGCATAATTGACACAGGTTTTCTTCAACTTTTTCAGCAGGGTACCCCATGTAGCAGGGGGGTTTGATCTCCAAAGATGTCAATAGCATACATAGTAAAAGCCCTTTGACCAAGAACAAAATTTTATTCAGACTCACGTCTTGGACTATATTGCTATTCCCTACTGCAGAACATACTTTTTTACAAATGCCAGAGTTTCAAAAAATGTTGGATCAAAATCTTAAGTGAGATTTTTTTTTCTCCAGCAAGTACTTTTTTTTTCACTCTCTTTTTTTTTGACACAGGTAGAGTTGCCACAAACATCCAGACTTTCAGTGCTAGGAATTCCAGCGCAGAACAGTACTTATGTGCGCTCAAGGGGGAGAAAAAAATGTCTCCAGGCATGTTTTGTGAGGTGAATGATAAAATGAAGCCCACAGGAAACAATATAGTTGCATAGTGAGCAGAAATTACACTTAAATTCAACCAAACTTATGTTTTTCTTCCTGTGGTGAGTCCTAGGTGCTTGTCTGACACCTACTTCACAGTGATGTGTGTGTTTGTGCGGGTTTGTGTGTCTCCTCTCATGGCTCTGATCACCAACCGCTAAAAGACTTGTGGGCAATTTTTTGATATACAAGCATAAAGGAGAACAGCACTTCCTTCTCCATGTCTCCACTCTTAATTACTTGTGATTACTCGTCTCATTTCTGAAAGCATCTATTCACAGCACCACAGCTTGACAAAGACAACAGCAGAGATGATGCTCTTATTGCAGGGATGGAGTGAGGCAGGAGTGTGAGCGTGTATGTGGTATGTCAAGTCAAATTGTTTTTACATTTCATCTTGTTGGCTCCTTATCTATTCAACTGTTTATCTGCATCTCTGCTGGGGTATGCGCAAGCTCCTGGCGTGTGTCTCTGTGTATGTTTGTGTGCAGCAACTGCCAAAGTAAGGAGGCAGACGGCTTGCTGTGTCAGGGGCTGTAGGGGGAATGTTCAAACCCCCAGTCAGCGGGGGACTGTGTGTGAAATACAGATGTTAGAAATGGCTCGACTGTTTGCCTATTGTTATCACTGCTCTTTGGCTAAGAGAAGAACAGTCTTGGGTTTTGACTTGACAAGGGAGAAACAGAATGATAAATTGTCCCACCAGCTTTCATCCAACCCCCCGCCACCCCCGCGCTTCCCCCTCTCACCGCCGCCCCACCCTGCTGTAGATATCATGAAAAGAACAACAGATTACAAAGTAATACACAGACAGCGACACAATGAGGAGACAAGATAGGAGAAGAGTCCCCACCCTCTTGTCTCACAAGCTGCCACACAACAGGGAAAACAGGGCATGTGTTAATAAGGCTAAGGCTATTTTTTTTTCTTTAAATGAGCGATTTCTAAGGGCTGGATGGGAGACAGCAGAGAGACTGACAGTTATAAAGAAAGAAACCTCAGCAAAGTCATGTGTGCATAGCTAGAAGACTGCGTGTGTCATCATGAAATGAAGACGTTAGAGTCTGTTTAAAATAATCATGAATTCTGCGATCCTCATGATAATGATTTTCCTTGTTTTTCACCAGCGTTACATATACATACTAATTACCCAGAAGAAAAAAGAAGTCAACTCTCTTATCTCTCCCGCTGAATGCTGACGATGGGCAGTTTGGCTAGTGCAGTAATTAAGTCTGGTTGCTCAGCAAAGTTACATGTGATGCTCCACTGTAAAATGAAGTCTGTTTTAGACACAAACAACACACATTATGGTTTCAGACAGATATTTAGAGAACGCATCGCCGTTTGAACTGTTTGTGTGGCCTCTATGCAGGCTGAGACTGCGTAAAAGAGGAGATGGCAAAACAAAACAAAAATGTTCCTTGCAGTAAAAATAGCATGGAACAGAAAGCCTCCTGGCTAATTAAAGGACTGGCACATAACGAGAACAAAGTTAGGTGTTAGTCTGAAGGTGGGGATGTCTATGCACTAATTAATCTGCAGAGACCAGGACAGTGTTGCTAATAAGTCCATGCATTTTCAGGCAAACCTATATTAACATAAGCACAATGCTCTTATAGTCTGCCAAACTTACATACAAAGTAGGTATTAATACATTTTGTGTGAAAATAGATATATAATATAACATAAAAAGGCTCATGATATACCATATAACACTGTTTCTCAATCTAGGGGTGGCGAGGGGGGAGGGGAGGGGTGCCCCACAGGGGGTAATGGAGTCACTGCAGGGGGTGTGGATGGCTGGAAGAAGATGGAGTGAAACAAAGTTGAATGAATATGATTTAAAGAAAGAAACATGCTGACCCTTATTTCACTAAAATTCATCATCATCGTTTTTAGTAGCTGCATCTCTTATTAACCATGATTAATGAAATTATGGCGTGCCTTGTTAAGGAGGGCATGCCAAAAAAAAAACCCCCAAAAAACGACTGCACCCTCACATGAATCGCACAGAGAACAATCTTAACCATTATCATCCTACGCACACACACAAACACATAACTCTCAACCTACCATCCACCTACCCAAAGGAAAAGTAAAGTATCTACATTTCTGAGCACTCTGGCTGATTTCTAACATTAATTTCTCGTGATGTCAGTCCGGTTTTATCAGCGTTAAAGTTAAGCATCCCCATGAGATGACCGTCCGGGACAGATGTGGGAGGACACCAGAGGGGCTATGCGAGAAGATGACTGTCCCCTCCGCTCCGGTGGTGGACACCCACCCCACGCTGAACTGCTGTCATACACACACAAAAAAAGGTGAAACTTATACATTTTAATATCTTCTGCCTGGGTGCCTTTCCCTAGCTGTGTGGTCATGTTTCCCAGAATGCCTTCACTGGCTTTCCAATTACAGTAGAGAGCAAAACAGGAGATGGGAACAAAAGTATGTAATGGAAACACACACACACATTGCCATGGTGTGTGTGGTTGAATGAGTAGGTGTAGGTGTGTGTCTTGGCTGTGGGATTTGTGCTATATCTGAACTTCTTTCACTGATATTCAGGTGCAGAATTTAGATACACTGTTATATAAAACAGTGATATAAAGGCTTATGTAAATCCTAACAGTGAGAGGTGATTATGATCTTTATTTAAACTAAACCTACGACACACACCGTTGTGTCTTTACACTATGTGCAGATTGGATTAACAGTTGTAAATATGTATATTCAGTCTCAGAGTTTTTTAGAAGTTAATCAGTGTTATGTTAACACACCAAGGCTTTGGCACACTGCTTTTCACTGTGAGCAAGGCTGTGAAAAAGGTATATGTCTGAATATTCAACAGCTGTTCTCTGTGTGTGATGAAGTCTGACTCTCATTATGCAGTGAGAACACTCTCTTCTGGGTTCAATCATTACAGGTTATATTCCCATGAAAAAAAGAGTTGAAGCAACAGTGACACAGAATTTGACCTCGTACTGTAGGTAGCCGATAGCTCCCGCAGGAACGGAGCAAAGAATCATTAGCCAATAGATGGAACTTAAGATGCTGTCTGCAGAGCTTAGCAGCATCCTCTCCTCACAGTGTTCAGCCTTTGTGGGCAGAGCAGCGTTTCCATCCATCATGCATCACCTTTCCATGATGGCATAGCTTCCACAGCCAGCTGCTTTTACATGATGTTTTGTGAGCCAAGTGGTCTTATGCAGGCCTAATGCCACTAAAGGAACAGCCAGCGCCTCTCTTACTAAAAGGATTTTTCCCCCTGTCAGTCTCACTTGTTTGCCTTTTTGCATTTCTATGAAGAGGAAGCAGCTTTTAATGTAGCACAGGCTCTCGCTACACAGAAAAAGACCTTCACTTTTCTAGTTTATCATTGGTTCAACTAATCCAATTGGCTATGGCTAGACAGGAGGAGAAACATGTTTCTGCGTTATCTAACTCTGAACTTCAATGATTTTTCTTTTTGGGTTGTGTGGGTGAGTGCTTTCATGTAACCCAGTGATAGTATTGGTTTATTAAAAGCCTTAAATAATCCTTGAAATCAGTCCCAAAAGCTCTGTCTCCAAAAACTGTGAGGAATATATATTTTTTAAAATCTAAAAACAGTTTCAGATGGTGGATTTTCTGATTTTGTGAAAAACCACCAATGAGCAATACATGGTGGGGAAAAAACTCTTTGTTTGTTTCAGGCTGCTGTCAAAGAAGTCTTGGCACAGAGGAAAAGAATATCGCCGCACAATGTTTGAATGAATGACTCAGTAAGACGTAGTTTAACACGTATAAATATTCAGTCAGCGTGCACTCTCCATAGGGATCTATGTGGACTATCAATATGATGGATTAGTCTTTGCCTACTGGAGAAAAAAAATAATTACTCAAAGCAATAATTACACCAGCCCCATGCTGAATTGCACAACACTCAGCCAGTAGATAAGATGTTGTTGTCAAAGTGCTGAAGTGGATAACATGCAACTTGAAGGACAAGTCGAGATCAACAAACTCCACAGATTATGTGTATGGATCATCTGCCTCTTTGATTTCTTAAATACGCTGCTTAATATGGCCCACGATTCTCACCTGATTCCACCTAAAATATCGATTTTCAGCTCCCTACAAGGAAATGCAGCGTGGAAACTAACTAATGCCAGAGCTGCTCCGAGCCACGTGCTCACCCCAGCCTCCAGTTCCCCCATGCTTTCCTCCCTGTTGGAGTTGAGGTTTCCCTGGCTGGGCAGGGCCAAATATTACAAGCTGAATCTTGTACAGCAACCGTTAATTTGGTCAAAGATGTTATGAAGCTGTTTGATAATTGAGTAAAAATGTGAGTGATTGCTGATTGCCGTGCCACATCATTACAGGCTCTAACAGTAAATTCCTCTGGTGAGTTGTTGGACTTCTGTGCTTATTAATAGTCACCTCACTTGTTTTGTGCAGTGCACACACAAACACACACAGGGTTCTGTTGTTGATGTGTTCATTACTAAACCACTGAAGTCAACACCACGAGCAGATTCAGCAGTTTAATAAGCCCTTTAATGGGAGAGAAAACAATTTGATCATGGCTTTCCAGTGGGGGTTATGGTGCTCACATATGCATGCATGCAAGTTTTTGTATGGTAGATATAAGGCTGTAGCTGCTGAAGAAACAAGCAGTGCTCCAGTAATTAATATATCATTGAGTGACAGTAAAGCTTTGGGGCAGAAGCTCGCCTGTCGTTGATAAACAGATAGAGTTGATTTATCTAGAAGTTCAGGCCATGCACGCTTATCTGTGTGTGTTTCTCTGTCTTCTTGTTTCATTTTGGCTGACATGCATGTGTGTGTGTTTATACATAATGCAGTCACCACAGTTCCTGCCCGCTGTGCGTTTATTTATATTCGTAAAGACTTTGGAGTCTTCCTAAAGTTGTTTCAGAGTGAGAAGATCCATCAAGCCAGTGCAGGAAAAAAACAGCAGAGGAGCAGAGGTCAATTGAGAGCACAGTGCACATCAGAGGAAACAATGGTTGCTGAATTATTGAGTCCTTCCTGTCCCATCAGCCATTTGTCCCAGGCCTAATGGGTTGTTTTTTCTCTAAAAGGCAGTGTGAGACAAAGGAACAAATTTACTTTTCTTTGAGGTAAAAAAAAAAAAACAAGGCTTTCCTCCTTCAGACTCAGTTTGTTTAAAACAAGCTGCATTAAAAATGAACATTTTCAATTTCACTTTAGGCTAACACATCCCTTCAATCTAATTACATTTACATGTTGGCAGCGCCTGACCTGGTCTGAAACACTGAGATTTCACCCCCACGGAGCATGGAGAGGAGGGAGAAGATGTTCTTAATACACACTCACGTACACACACAGATATGTATTGAAAAAGAGGCATTGACTGACCAGCTGTCTGACTGCTGCTGTCTGCAGCCGTAGTGGAACCTGTCTGCCAGCTTCTTCGATTAATCCACACTTCCCCGGGCTGCTTAGATTTAACTCCTTATAAGTCGATATGAACTCAGCGCACACAAACATACACACGTTTGCACACAGAGATCAGAAATGTGTCCAGTGACACACACAGTTGGTGGTCACACACACAGACACAAACAGCCTTCACACCTTTCCAGAGGATGTGTGCACTCCTGTGGGTTTTATTGGGTGGGCCGCCATCCAGCCATGAGTTCAGGAATCTGGTCTGTCAGCTGGCAGTCAGTACTCGGCAGGTGTCTCCTCAGCACAAAAGCGAAGTCAAGGGCCAATAAACAGCCACAGCAGGAGAACTGTGGGCCAAATCAATAGCGAGACCATGTTTTCTCTGTGCTCTAGCAGCAAGATCTTCCTAATCACATAAAAACGTGTCTGCTTCTCGCTCATGGCGGGACATTCACACGCACCTCCGCCTCTGCGACATAGAAGTGACATGCCGTGGGCTGCAAGTGTCTTCTCTGGAAGCTGCGCCGTCAGTCGGTACGCTCACCCAAAACTACAGCTGTTGTCTCCCAGTGTCTGTTTTGGCATGATATGCTGTCAGGTCATTCAAATCAACGCATGAAAAAAAAAGAAGCAGCCCATTTTTATCCTGCACTTCATTTCTCACAGTATTAGCTGTTCATCTAGCTCGCTGAACCGGTAATATTTTATCTAGTAGCATCTAGTGTTCTCAAATGGAAAGGAAGTGTTGACGTCTTGTGGGTTGAATGCCATCTTGTGAAATCTGCATCTAAATATGTTGGGGAGTCAGTTTGCTGGATGAAGTTTGACTGAGTTTTGAGTGACTCACACTGAACTCAAATGCACTCAGGCATGTGTTTACGATGCTGATGTTGTTGGAAATAACTCTTTCAGCTCTCTGCGTGTTCATGTGGAGTATAAAGTGTAGTTAGTAGCAATGGATTTAGCACCTAAGAGAACAAGATATCAAATAAATCATACAGTGACAATGGCTTTTAAATAAGCCATGGGAATAGTTATATAACGCTCTCTCATAGTGCTATCTCATAGTCATCCAGCAATTAGAGGATTAACTAGGTTTTACACCACAGTATAGTTTGGAAATATGAAATTAAAATCAGCGTGTACAATGTGCATCCAGTGTGTGCTGTGTGTGTAGTGTAGATCTACTGATGGATTTCTACTCTTCATTTTCAGTGGTTTATTTCTACATAACAAGACTGATTTTGTTTCATACAGTAGCATAAACATTACACAAATTCATTGAATCAGTTCTTAACTTAATAGCCAGGATATAACAGCACATTTCCCCTTTCCTCGGGTCATTGTTGCACCCTGGAAAAATGATTTTACAGTCTTTTATTAAGATTATTTCCTTTCCTCAAAGCTTTTAAATCTCACAAATTAGTTGTTGTTGTTTTTTAACTTTTCCTGCTTGTTTTTTTTTAATTTACTCTCAAGGGGTACGTGCATTCAAATATTGATACCTATGCATGTTACACATACACCCTCAGACTTCAAAGATGCATGCTGTCAGCAGCAATCAGCAGACCAGAATAAGTCAACCAAGTATAGGGCTCCCCTTATAGAAAAACCTGCTTAGGGTTGTAACACCGCAGAGGCTTTAATTTTTAGTGTGTGAGGTTTATGGGGCTCTATTAACAGAATATGTCAGAAATGGAATAGAATATTCATAAGAAGGGCTGTTACGATAGCTGCATGACTGCAATGCCGCAGTCATGTGATGCCTACCACAGGGTTAAGCTTATCATCACCACAGATGTCTCTGTGGGATCAGTCTCATGTTATTCCATCGCAATGTGCACACCCATTATTTTTCCGCGACTGACGTAATGTGAAGACCCTGCCCTATTCTGCCTCTGAATGGCCAACAAGGCAGAGACAGAGCCTCTGATTGGTGGAGACTCAACAAAAGGCATCATACAATTGATGGTGGCTGGCTAACAGCATGCTCCAAACAACAATAACCACTTTCAACACAGAAAATTGAGAAATGATCACAGAAGGCATCCAGTCTTGGATTTATCATTATAGATTCATTTTTTTTTTAAAAGAAACTGCAGTTTAAGACTGGATTACAAAGCTTCTGATACAGGATACAGTCGCACCAGAGCCGAGTTGGAACGGCACAACAGTAACGTTAGCCTTTCCTGCACAGCTTCCAGACAGCAATGGGTCTCACTGGTACAATAGCCTTGATGCTCATATGCCGAATTTGGCTCGCCAACACAAATATTTGGCCTCCACATGAGAAGAGGCTTGCAAACTGCGACTAGAGTTCCAGGCATTTTCAAAAGTGCATAGTGCTAAATGATGTGTAATAAATCCACCAGAAGTAAAACAATAACAATAACAACTTGATTTCAGTGAAAAAAGGTACTCGTCAAAGTAAATCTCTGTCTTCATTCCACAGCTTTAACCTGTTCGACCAGAAGAACAAAAACAGTTCTTTCAATCAGTCAGTGATATGAATTTGTCATATGTGGAGAATATCAATTACATCTGCAGAGCAATGCAGAAAATACATACCTCATATAGTGTATGAGTCCTCTTCCAAATGAGTATGACAAGCTGCTGTAACTCTGTTAGCCCAAATGTATTAATAGATGAAATGACATCTGTCTCCACTATGACTCTCAGCATCCTAATGAGAAATGCTGGGAAAAATTGACCCAGGGTTTGACCTAAATACTGACCCCTGATGTTATATCCAGTGTTGATAGTCAGTTAATTACACTTTAAGTCGTCACTCTCATACAAGCAGGGGACTGCAACACACAGTTTTCTAACAAAGGTTCTTGAATGAAAAGCTGCACACACATTTATCTGTTTTATGTTTGGTCAGACAGTCACCTTCATCAAGACCATTTAGATTAACTGTCATTTAAGTTTCATATAGAACTCTTGGTAGACTAAAAACATTAGTTTAGCACAGTAGGGACCAGATAATAGTGGTATTGCTAATTTACATTATTAGATTAGGTTTAACTTTGTCATTGTACAAAGTACAAGCACTAAGAGAAGGAAATACATTATCCCTGGCTTCATACAGTATTTAGTATATAATCAACATTACTGTCCTCTTAAGCAACAGCTTAGTTTTCTCTGAGCAGTGAAATGACTAAATACATGACAAAATTCTTGACACTATTTTAGTCTCTGTGTCAGTGTCTGAAACTGTATCCCTGATCACTGACACTGTCAGTGTCAACTCCACCTAGTGTGATTAGAATTGCTTGTTAAAAAGTGCTGGCTGCACATCACAGAAAAAGTGCTTCCAAATGTAATGTTATGCAGAATATTATATTTCATATACAGTATTTATAGGTGAGAATGTGTTGTGGATCTCATCCAAGAACTTGTAAGGTGGCTCTTGCTGGAACACAGAGGAATAAAAACCAGGCGATCCCTGTGTGGGGTTTGTTTAACACATCATTTAACTGAGAAACTGTGTTTTAAACATATCTCAGCAGCCATTAGAGAGGATTTGCCAGCGCTTTCAAGTTTTGGTATGCTGGCATTACAGCCTCATAGCTAAGTGCTGTTATCAGGACTTGGGATCCACCAGAGCCCGAACAATTACAAGGGCCCGTGTTCTTGTGAATATGTGTCACATTAAATTTGCTCTGACAGGAAGGAAGGAGGAAAGTGAGGACAGAAATGCTGTAGGGATTAATGTTGAGCTCGGAAGCCCATTTCTTCAAGGCATTAGCTGCCTGGTGGAGCGCTGAGGGCCTGACAGGGAACTATGACACAGTGCGTTGAGCCATTTGGGACTGTTACAGCTGAACACACACACGTTTTCTTGGGCCCCAAGTGTGTGAGTGTAAGCTACCGCACAGATCACACACCTAACCCTTGTACCTCAGAGAGAACAGGTAGCACGGAAGTACTCTGAGGACTGCTGTGTCGACACACATGACCGGTTTCAGTAGCACTAGCATGTAGGACACACCTTCAAAAGTTGAATTTTCGATCTAAAAAATATGTAACAAGTTAATTATCATAAGAGAGTATGAATTTTTTATAAATGAGAGACATATTGTCAACAGGACCCCGGGCCACCAAACAGAGGAAAAATAGAGGTTGATAAATGATGCAGAAATGCTCCTACCATCTACCCACACCCGTCTGAGTTGTATGTAAATAAGTTTGGCCTACAGGTTTGGTCTATTTGAAGGGACGGAGCTCTAAAAACAGGCCAGAGGATTTGAGATTGGTGTTTTAACGGTGTGACCTTTGAGTGAGTTGAATACATGCAGACAGCAGTGTGGAGCCTGATGAATAGCTTGGGTCTTTTCCCAGCTGGGAGAGCAGATGCTGAGAGGAGAAACAGAACATGTTTTTCTATCCTCCTGCACTCTCTTTTTCTTCGTGCTTCTAATCTCATACAGTATTAGAGATGTGGGGAGGGGATGGGTGGTTAGTTGAAAGGCGGGAGGGGGGGCTCAGGAGATGACACACTATTAACTCTCCTGGCGTTAATCTTAATGCCTCATGCTAGAGGACTATACACAATCCATTTTAATGCAATTAGCTCTTGCCAGGAAGGATGAGTTATTCAATGGGGGCATAATTGCATCCTCAAGTTTTTACACTGGTTCATTCCAGGGATGTAATTACTTTCATACATGGTTTAACACATTGCGCCACTGACACGTGGAGTATGTACACACTGAGGCACTCATGCGGACACATACACAGTCATATGAAATTAAGTTGACATGCAATATATCAAACAATTTTACCTGATTATTCAAAGTAGAACAGTAGAATCGGCCAGCATCAGGTTTCATCAGTGTTGCCGTTCACATAGAATTCCCAAGTAGCAGACCCAGACACGCTGTGTGTGGAGATTGATTGGCTGGCGTTGGATGTGTCACCCTGAGGGGGACAACTGAGTCTTCCTGCTGTCCTACAAAGCCATCTAGCTTCTTTGTATTAAAATCAGGATGACAAAAGCTCCAAACATTACCCTTTTGTATTTCAGAGGAAGATAAAGTAGGATGCACAATACACATGCTGGCATTTTTCTTCCTCAGTCTGTTTACTCCTTCCTCTCTCTTGCCATCATCACTCTTTTTGGCTTTAAAAGTCTGCTTTCTTTAAAGTATTTTCAAGGGAGTTGGCAACGCCATCTTCAACACATCCCCCCACCCCACCCAGCTGATCTACCGATGAGTATTCTGTAAACCTCCTCCCCCCACACGCACCCCCACCCGAAAAGTTTGTTATAGTAAATGATTAGGTTTTTGAAACAGTTTCAAATGAAACTGTAGCGCAATTAGTTCAGGTCTGGAGTTGCTTTCTTAGTTGATTTCGCTCTGCCTTAAGGATGATAGACTTTGAAAACATAAGGACATTGCAAGATGATGACATCTAGTTGAGAGCTATTGCACGGATACAAAGCACAAAGAGTGCTTTCTCAAAACGTAATCAATTCTCTTGCTACTCACGCTGAATAGTTTAAACATTAAGTTCCAGTCCCCTTTCCCTCATGTTGTACTGTATTACACAAAAGGGAAAGATGGAAGGCTTACAGCATTGTCCCTGCGAGGCCAGTGCTTAACCAGTGATGTCTGTGTAAATAAAGGTTCTGTGTTATTGGGGGGGGGGGGGGGGTTGCAGCAGAGACATATGCCCAATGAGGTGCCACAGGGGAGATCGTTCCTTTGCTCTAAGTCTATAAATAATGGAGATGAAGGAAACCAGGCCTTGAAATGATGTCGAGTGGCCGTAGGCAGCCCACGGGCCCCTGTCAGAGCCAGGGGGAAGCAGGCCCTCTATCCACCCACAACTCCAGTCCCAAGGCTCCAGTTAAATTTGGCAAGACAGCACTCCTCAGCCATTTACAATGAGGGGGTTGATCAATTGTTATGCAACTGTTTCACTTCTCCTACAATTGCATTTTATTGAGCTAATACACGACTGGAAAGGGACCAGAAAATTATACTTTTAAAAGCTAGTGGCATTTTTTTTGGCATCCAGAATCCACGTTTAGCCTGAAATGTTAACAATTATGTATGCTAATTAAGTCAATCTTCATTATACTACCACTTAAAAAAACCCAGCTTCTTCAGACAGCCTTGAAATAGTCAGTTCCTTCCAGCTCCTGGAAAGGCTGTTTGCGCTCAAATTGTCTGACATTGCTGTCGAAAGTTGAGCCCTCAGTGCTCATGTGATGAACCATGTGCCCTTCATGGGGGCCCCCTCCCATGTCCTCCGGCGTTCAGCCGCAGCAGCAGGAGCAACATGACCAGATGCACTGACCCCTCCTCTGTTTTGCAAAGCGCTGACAAGACGCTTATATTTCGGCAAACTCAACATATTTCCCAGTGTTGCCTGAGACCCTCAGAGGTCCATGCCGATCCCCCATCCCCTGCAGCACACATGACCTTGACTGCAGAAACTGGAAGCTCTCCGGTATACAGACAGATGTCAGAACTGTCATGGCAGAACTGCGGGCAGAGGTCACTGATGATGGGGGATGCACAGCAAAACCCCTAAGCATGTGAGGCACAGACTGACACCTGCACACCTTCAACCTTCAGGTGGCTGGATCTGCCATCCCACACACAGACATGCCCTTTCCTGCCGTGCACCACACACATTTCATCCAGGTAGGCGATTATGTCTTGGCAACCGAGCGTCAGACTGTTGGGTTCAGACCAAAACCTACAGTGGACCACACACACAATATACGAATGTACTTGCGTACACACACAGTAAGCCTCAGCTATCCAGCATTGCCTCATTGCCTTTATCCTAGTCTCAAATAAGCCATTATACTGTCTTTCTTACTGACCTGCTCTTACAGCCATGTTGCTTTTTTCACCATTTCTCCTCTCCAGTAACTGCCAGGATTATTCAGATATGTTTTACCTCTTAGCGTGAGTACATGCACATGCAGTAAGTGTGTGCTAATATGTGCATGTGAGCATGGAATCATCTTTCCTGCCAATTATTTCTCCAGCTGCTGTTGCATCTCACACTGAGAATTGGCACAGACGCCCAACTCGAGGAGAAAAATTTACATGGCTGCTAGTGTGATTCTACATAATAACCCTCACTGTAACCCAGTTCACTGGAGAAAACTGACGCCCAGCCAGAACTAGTGTGTCTATTATCATGCGCACGCCGTGCTCAGGAACGTTTCGTGATGCAGACATCCCGCCAACTCATTTATAAATGATCTGAGAGTATGATACAGCCCTAGGAAAAAAAATAGAAAAACGTGTAGCTGTCTAAGTGAATTTCACTGACATGGTGCTTTATATAGAGCAGACTGGACTTCAGAGTGGCGAGAACGAGAGAGAGAATTCCGTTTGGTGTTGAACTCCACTGTTGTACCTTCAGGCTACAGCTGTGGACACAGAAGGTCCCACTGTGACATCCATTTCATTGACATGGTGCTGCAGTATTTGCCATTCTTCTCCAGCACACTATATAAAACACATGTTCTCCAGTCTTTTTCTCCATTACCAATCCTGCAACATATGGAGCATTTTCCGAAGATGGCGAAAGCGCATTTTTGGGAGTTAACATTTATTTTCCTATAAATCTTTCATTGTAGTTGCTGTGTTGTTGATTTATAGCAACACATGTCTGCATAATGATAATGCTGTTAGCACCAGCCATCTCTAGAGGAACGATCTGGAAGTGGAACGCTCTACTTGTGTTTTTCTCTTCATGTCCCAGAGTGGCACGCTGGGAATGTGATAGTGGCATCTCTTGTAAAACTCCTAACCCACAGCTCCAGCTTCTGTATTAATAAACAAGCTGATACACGCATTAGCAGATCGACACTACCAGAATAGAACGGAATGACAAAGAGATGAGCATACAAGTGGAAAGAAGGAAAGCAACACTGATGAAAATATCATGGTCGGGCATGACAAAACTCTAGAACCACAAACTTTTCTATCATCATTGAAATGAACTAGCATTGTTTCTCCCCATGTGCAGGTCTCCTGAAAACTTCTCAAGCTCTCTTGAGATAGTCTCTGGTGAACTGATGTGTCAATGACACAAGTAGTCCCAGCATTCTCTTGATTAAGAGCTAATAACTGGTCCCTTTCATGTATCCTGTAAACATACAGCTCTTTAGTCCCTACTTGAACAAAGATGACCATTGTCCCTAATGAAAGCAGCAGTTTAGAGCTGCTGTTGCAGGCATGCTGACCTGTGCCATCTACTGTACAGGCAAGCAAAGTTCTGCCTGCTGCAAATTTGATACCACCTTGAGGTACAATGTTACGAATGTCTTCTTTTAATAGCGGTTTGTCTTGTCATTGTGCATGCATGCCGTGTGAAGACTTAATACTTATTCATAGTGAATTTTGAAAAAAAAAAATCATCTCTTTTCTGTCAGTTTGTGCTCCGCAGTACTATCTCATCTAAACCTGCTCTATGTTTCAAAAGTCTGAAAGAGATAAGTGACATTGCAAAAAATGTAATTTTGTCTCTGAAACTCTGATTATCATGGAGCTGCCATCTGGCACAAAGGTTTTCCCATAGTAGAGCTGACATGACCGGTCGATACGCTGTATTGAAATTGAAAAAGGCAATTGAGAGAACTAAAAATTTGCTAAATTTAAAAAATGGCTGTTATTAATTTGCAAGTTTTATCATTGATAGGTCTGTGACATATAGATCTCTATTTGAATCAATCCAGTTTCACTGTTAAATGAAACACTGACAGAAAGTCAAAATCTTTTTATGGTAGCCTACAGTCTTTCTACCTGCATGTCAGAGTGGAGACTGTCCTCCGATAGTAACAGATTTGGAAGGCACTGACAAATGATGCACTGCCAATAGGGGCTTCAGATCAGAAAATTCTTCTATGTGTGTCAATCTAAAGGCATGGACAGCTGAGGTATTTTGTAGTTTAATTTGGAGGACTTGTTGCAGTGTGTCATTCGGAGTAGAGCGACTCTACTGTACCATGAAATTAACTACAATGAAACCGTGCAGATGAGAATGCGAGAATGAGAAAGTTTCAGTGGCTATGTGATGATGCATGCATGTCGGCAGAGAGGAGGGAACCTACACTGGTGCCAAAGCATATTTGAGCCGTTTACAATTAAGTTCCTTCTAAATTTGCACACCTCTCTATAACCTGCTTACTTTGCAGTTCAGTCAAGCTGTCCTCCGTTCATTTTTGACAAGGCAATGTACCCTATGGTACAGCCAGGCACATTAACCTTGTCCATCCACCTGGAGCATCTGCTGGAGGGTACCTTCCACGAAAGTTGCACTTCCACCAGAGGTATGACAGGCACTCTGTCACAACGTTGTGCTGGAGATGGATGTGTGTGAGTCCCAGTGCCCAGGTGAACTACAGTGGGCCCTCCCTGCCATGGTGCTGCTAGCTGCCAGCCCACCAGCTGACCTGGCTAGAGCTGACAGCTACCTGGCCCAAGCACAAAGCTGGATTAGGCAGCTGAGAGATGCCAGCAGCCTTATGTTAGTAGGACGACAAGCCTTACAATAATTACTCAGCAGGTCTGGCCCAAAGTAAAATTAAGTCCACCTACAGCATCTATTCACAATGTAAACTTGAGAAGGCTGGCATACTGTATGTTTGTGTAAACAGATACTTTAAATATCCAAGGTGACTCCAAGGTGGTGCCCCACTGACTACTGTTGTCTGAGTGGAGATGCTGGATAATGAGCTAGCATGATTGATCAGACGTTGTCAAAGCACATCGGCTGGAGTCTTTCCAGTAATTCACACCAATCAGCATGGGACCAACATCAGAGGGCAGCTGTGTTCGGACACGAGCTGCAGGGACGTCTACATCAGACCTCCAGAGTAAGATGAGCAGATCAAACTGTTACTGTTTCTCTTTGTTTTTCTTTTTGGTTTGTTTTCAAAGGCTATGTTCCATTGTCACAAAATATTTGCTGCAATGTGCTCAGATACTTCACTGTTGGTGTCTATGTTGTGGCAGTGTATTGTGGTGTGGTGTTTACCTTTTTGCTGAATAACTTTATGATGTGGTAATTGCATGGAGCCACAGATAATAACAGCTGCGGAGATGTTAGAGTGGAAACACATTTTTCTTTGTTTTCTTTGTCAGCTCTTTGCTGCCTTCTTTTTGCGACATTTAGTTTTTTTCCCCCCCTGTTTTCACACTTTTCTCGTGTGTGTTTCTCAGGAGTCTGTGTTCATGGGCACAGTAAGATTGCCTCTAAACGGACCGCTGGTCTCTCTTGGTAGGAGATAGAGTAGCCATTATTCAGGCCCTGGCCTGCTCCCAGCTTGCCTGGTCACCCATCCCCAGCTGGGTGACAATGAGGCTGGGCAACAGAGAAGGCTCAGGGAGACGAATATGACAGGGAGCAGGCGGCTGTGAATATGGATGGAGAAGCTGCTGGGGAGGTGTAGATGGAGTTTGGTATGAGAGGAGGAGGAGTGGAGCCATGGAAGCCTGGATCCAGGGACCATTGCTTGCCTGTCAGCGAGGTGGCAGAGCGGACAGACTGCCTCTGTGCTGAGCTCTCCCCAGTCAAGAGCACAGTAACACTTAAACACTGTGGAACATCCAAAAGCGTTACCGCTCAGTGACTGCTCAGCACAGGACTATACATCTGAGACGCGACTTGGCTCACAGGCTCAGCAGAGTGAAGTGTGACTAATATCGGAGATAATAAATAAATGCGGCCAGCACATGTTTTAAAATTCAAGCTACCGTTAAAATGGCTGCCTTTGTTAGGATTTTGTGGAACAAATAATCACCCTTGCTTTCACGTTGAATATTTAGAAGTTTTTTTTCCTTATAAAAATGACTGACCTGCAGGTTACAGTTACTGTTGTCACCAGAAACACACAGCTTGCTAATGATTCGCTTCTCTTTTTGAAAACTGATAATACACTGCATCATATGGATGAAAAAGCTTTGTGGTTGATGATGTGGGTTTTAACAACAGCAGACTTACAATTCATGTCTCACTCTCCTGGCTTTGGTTACAGTCATTGTGGATATTGTGGGGAAACTGTGGCTGTTATTAGAGCTTTATTCTGTGTTGGGCAAATTGAGGATATATAGTATCTGCGATCTGTAGTTGATCCGAGCTCCCAAGAATCCACTGGAAAACCAGCAATTATTGCCACAAGTGATGTGTAGTGAGGAGTCCTCGCTTTGAGGAAAACACAGTGACTGAGCTCAATTCACAGGAAGCTGATACTGTATACAAGGTGTGTGAGTGCAGCCATGGGTGCACTGAGGGGTTTCTATGCTTCTTTTTTCTGTATGATCCTTTTCTTCTTAAAGGTTAATTGAATCTGTTGACCGTAGAAATACTTCTTTTTTCCATTCAGGAAAAAAACATATTAGTCTCACTTCCAGGAAAGAGCAAAACAGACAAACTCAAAGCGATATACCAACATCTTCTACTAGCGTGGCATTTAGCATTGCGTTGTTTGCAAAACCAGGCATTTATATACCAAGGTATCAAGCTTTAATTAATCCCGTTCTATAAGGACAAAATAAATGCACGACGCCTTCAGCATGTAACTCTGTACAGCAGGTAGAGAGATTTCTATGGGAACATTGGGTTTCCCTGAATTACGCTCCACTCATCCCTACCATCGATCAGCACCTCTGTGTGACGGCAGGAAATCACATCATATTACTAGCCCTTCGCTAATGTCGTTAGCGGATATTGTTCTGAGACAAAGTGTGGACTTTCCCAATGTGATTAGGCCCTATGATGAATTTGCCCTGTTGTTTGGAGACCGTTAACTGACTAGAATGATTGACCTGAACCAAGAGCCTTCTGGGCATTTATTGATGTTCCCCGAGTGTTATTCCTTTAATGACTGCACTCTGATCATTGCCAGTTTTATGGCTTGAGGGGAGCCAAGTTGAGTTAGCAAAGTTAGACTAAATAGAGTTTTAGAGGTTCATGGTGGCAAAGCTGGGTTACTGTGCATGCATGTGGTAGTGTGTACTATAGCTGGAGTGTTTATCCCCTGGATTGCTGTTTTTAGTGAATGTTTGTGATAACTGTAGGGGCTTTCAGATAAGTAAAGGCGAGCCAAATGCCTGGAGGGCCGGGTTTTTGTACATCTGAGTATGTTAGGTGTCTCCTGAGGAGAGGCCTGGCAGTTTTAGCTAAGACAGAGTGGTCATGGTACACCATATGTCCTCTAGGTTTATTTTCAGCAGCCTCAAGAGGTACAAGAAAGGGGAGATGTCAGAGGGTTGAGAATTACCCAGAGTTTCTGAGATTTGTCAGAGAAAAGGATCATTTTTGCCAGCAACTGTCCTTTCTCCTTACCTTTTTCCGCAGAATATCTTCCAGTATATGACGTTATGTTTATGTGTGCGTGTGCACGCGCATGTAACTGTGTGTATACACTCTTGGAATAGCCTATGCCCTGCGTAGGTTGAAGTGTAGTCTGTCAATCAGTGGGTTATCTGTGCACTCAAGCAGTCCCAAGAGTCAGACCCTTACCTCTTAAATTAACTCCCCCAGGCCATTTTGGCAGAGAGCTAGGGAATGTGAAGAAATACACAGCAGAACCGTAACAACACTTCCGAACAGAAGATGGGTAGTGTATCACGTGCTCACTTTGCCCAACCAAGGGTGGTTCAACAAAAGGGTGCATGACAAAATTATATTAGGTTCTAGTTAATATATAGCAAATAATATTCACTTTCCTTGTTTTTTCAGCAATTGAATAATTTGCTTTGGTTTCTTGGTGGGCATTCTACAAGTCTGGCCAAGGAAATTTGTTTCATGTTATTTTGTCTCTTTCTCCCTTCATTTCCTGCTATTTCTGTACTGTCATAAACCTCATAAAGGCATAAAATGCCCCCAATCACTTGCTTTTTCAGCTCATTTAAAGTAAATGTAACATTTATTATTCCTGTCGCCGGTTTGGTCAGCCTTTGTAGGTGGACACAGGGAACTGCTTGATGCTATTGTTATGTTTTCAGCTATTTGAATTTTCATTTTGCACTGCTACTGCTACAATCCATTGCTAATTAAGAGTCAGGTAAGAGCTGAATACTCCATGCCGTCTCTGCACATATGAAATGTGTTACATGCTTAAATGTGCTATCATCTGTAATCTAATCTGTAATCTATTTTTGTAATTTTTTCTGTTAGAAATAATGTCATCTGATTTTTTTTTTTTTTTTTTGCCGCAGTGATAACTGATTGCTGGAGTAATTTACACCTACGAGGCATGATTTCTCTCCTTTACACATACATCAGACATTGTTCCTTTACAGTGGGCACAACACTTGCACTGCTTTCTGTCGTAGACGGCACATCACATGTTTCTCATACCCCGTTTCCTTCGGTGCTAAAACACTTGCTTGTTAGCAGGATAGATAAAGAGGGAAAGGAAATGCGAGGGGGGGGAAAGGAGGGGTGGGGGAGGTGGGTTAAGTCATTCTTAGCTGAAATTTTAGCTTTACTCTTTCAGAAGGATACTACAGTACAATATTTTGGCAGTCATCTCTTGTGCTGCAAGTAGCTTTATAAAAGCAACAAACCTTGTGTCCCAGTCCTTCTGTACCTAGGCAACAGGATAAAAAAAAAACAAAAAGCACAGAGCATCAAAAACAGTTTTTGTTCTGTCAATATTAGACCGTATGCTTTTGAACCCATCCTCATTTTCCATGATCTGCAGCCCTGCAACAAAGACCTATAACCCTCCTCATTAGAGTTATTATGAAGCTCATGCTTAACAATAGTCATATCCTGTCATTAGCTTACTCTGTTGAAAGGTTTATTGCATGTACAGCCATATTTTTTTTCAAATTATGTGGTATATTTCAATGTTAATATCACACTTTGACATACGTAGGAAATATGATACAGGGTGTTATATCAGATAATGTTTAGTGTTACCCACAGTATAGATTATATTCCTGTCTAAAAAACGGTGTTAGAGATTATTTATAGAAAAACTATTTTACTGTCATAGATATTCACTGTTTACACAAACTCCATACAACAGTGAGTGTGGTGGATAACAGCCCTCATGTATCAAGCTCTTGCAGTCCATATGCTTGTAAATTTCTCACATAGCCAACTCCTTTGTGTGAGAACACTGCCCACGTGCCTACCAGAGTGTGCCCGGTCCATTGGTTCCATGTAAGCTGGCTATCATGTCCGTGTGGTCATGGTGACCTCAAATCCCTTCCTCCCCTCCAGCCCTTCATCCACAGACCCTGACCGCAACCAGCACACAACATCCCAGATGTGAGGTTGCCCATCAGCGGGGAACAGAAGGTTGATCGTGCTGCATGTTGATTTGAAAACAGCCGCTCGCCATGTGCTGACTGCCCACACTGTGCAATAAGCTCCTGCCCACAGGTATACACACGTTTAAGCGCTTAGGGGCCTCTTTCATGCCATCAGGCTTCACAACACCACAGCAACCAGTACCTCCTACCTCAACTGATCAAAACTCAAAACACACACAGTTAAATAGTCAGAACCACAGATAGCGTACATGTGTTTTACATTAAAAAATATTTTTTTTATTCCCACTTTTCCAATTGTATATTAGCTTTCGATTGTAATTTATCATTATTTTTGTACAATCCCTTTTGTACTTCACTCCCTTCAGCTGCTGTGTCTAATTGAACTTCCCATACAGGGGATCAATAAAGATACATTTTATCTATCTTATTTATCTTAGGACAGAACATTGTTACACTACAGTGGGAAAAGGAAACAAGCATACTATACAAGCATGTGTGTATTATATTCATTATACTGTATATTATAGCGCTTTCTGTATAGAAAACACCATGTGAGTTTAGTGAATAAGCTTAAACAGTTAAACTATGATGGCAGCCAGCAGCATAAAATGAGAGAACTGAATACAAGTCATCACAGTGCAGAGGCAAATTATTATTTATTACTTGTATCCACACAGTTTAAATGTGCATTAGTAAACACTGTCCAGCTCGAGACTATTGTTGTAAAAATCATTGAATAGGGCATTTGTTCAATATTCATGAATATATTACACGAATGATGAATGTATGTGTGCTTAATGATGTTGTTTAATTACACTGTATCATAGATGCTGTCATTTTGCTTCTATCCCATGTTCCATAAAATCTGAATCTTTAGACTTACACGCAAATGTTTTTGCATTTTGCTCTTTTCAATTGTTGCACACACAGCAGGAAGATTATGGCTACTTTAACAATGTAGGGATTGGAGAATCCATGAATACTAAAGTGTCTGGTAAAATGATGTAATGGTGATGTAAGCCACTGAAAGCCATTAGTCAGAACAGTTAAACCTGAACCATTTCTTCTGCTCTATTTCACCTTTTGGTAGTATCCTTATGGTCTCCTTTGTGCTTCTGTGATGACTGCACACACAATATAGTGAGTGTGTGTCTGAATGTGTGTGTGTGCTTAAGTGCTTTAGCATTGAAATTAATGCAAACTGGCTCATTCTTTGTGATGGGCCAGGACAGGGGCCTTTGGTATTCACTTTGAATGTCTGTTCAACAGTGATGTCAGCCTTTCAACTGTTGGAATGAAATGCTATAGATCCTTCTCACAGTAGCCCTGAGCACCGCCATATGTTTGCATGCAAGGATCTGAGCCTTAGTGATGCTGACAATATCACTTCATGACTCACTGTACACACAGTGGCAATCCTTTGATCCAGATCAGAGTTGGATGTTGGAGCTGGATGTGACATGATATATATACACATTAGGAGGCATTTGGCCCCACCATTAAGTACATTTACTCAAGTATTTTACTTTTACTTACTGTTTTACTACTTATACTACTTGTTATACTGTAGGTGCTTACAGAGGCAAGTATTGTATATTTTAAATAAAATGTGGATCTTTAAATAAGATGGCTGGTTACTCTGTGTGATCAATTGGAGATCAAAATATTTTCAATGCTCTTTGAAAATGGGGAACATCAGGATAGACAGGAAGACAATCAAGACACTCCAAAATATGTGAAAAAATAACAATGATGAGGAGCTATAAAGGCAAAGTACAATGTAATGACTAAACCATTACAAATATAGGACTGTCTATCCTGTTAGTTTCTTCGCACATTTGAATTAATGCAAAATATGATCGCCAAATAAATTCTGATATATAATTAAAGATTGAGACAAGACTTAAATGATCCAAGGGGAGAAATTCACATGCTACCGAGCAATATATCAAATAATTAAAATTAACCCCACCAGCTGCAACATTAGTGACAAGTGATAATGATAATCTGATAATTTATATTTTTTCTGAACTGGGCCATTCTGCATAATGACTACTTCTACCATGGTAGTTTAAGTATATTTTGACCCTAATATTTTTGTATTTTACTTAAGTAGTGTTTTAAATACAGGACTTTTAGTATATACACTGTGGTTACTTTTACTTATGTAATAGATCCGACTACTTCTTCCAGGACCGCTCAATAGAGCCAATTAGAACAGGAAGCATTTAGTGATTCATGCAACATTTGACACATCCCAGTGGATCCCCCCTTCCCATCCCCACTCTCTCTCTCTCTCTCTCTCTCTCTCTGTTCTTTCAATCAGTCCCTCTGTGTATGTGAATGTCTCTTACAGGCAGACAAGATTGAGACTCCTCCATCCTGTTCAACTCCATTAAGCAGCTAGTGTGCCTCAGTTCACCACAAATCATAATCTGCTCATGGTGGGAGGAACTATTCAGCATGTATGGGACTTGACACCAGAGAGTCACATTGAGTTTTACGTGAGGGAATGTGGGTGTGTGTGTGTGTGTGCACGCATGTGTGTGTGTCTTATCGAGAGAGAGTCACACACACATCGTACCTACAGTGACGTATCACTATCACCATCTCGCTCCATATGTGACATTTCTTGGCACATGATGGCTGCTTTTTCAATTTTTACCACTTCTAATATCCAACGTGGTGTGTGTTGGGGATTTCTTGTCACCTCAGCAGGGGATGGGCAGTCATATCATGACCTAACCTTGTGCAGACTTCACAGTGGGAGACAGTAAGACTTGTCAGACACCACTGCAGTATGTATATTGATGAATTCTGATATAGCAGTCCACTATGTCACTGCAGCAAATTGCTATCCTCTACATCTCCCAAAACGAGAAGATGGATCTATTGTTTTAGTCGAAAGTGTTCATGTATTTTGTCTGCTTTCGGAAGCTTATCACATAGTTTTTGTTACTGGTAACAAGAATTGAGAGTGATTAAAAGAGAGGGTAAAATGTACAGAAAAAATGGGTTGAAGGAAAAACAGAAGCTGAAGAACTGATGTAATGGATGCCGCCTGTTTTCCCTTTAGCTTCTTTCTATCTTTCACCCTCTCTAAGGCCATTATTAGCATGCATGAGTCTTCAGTTACTCAGTGCTCTTGGGGAGGCTCTCACCCAGCCAGTTCATATTTAGTCTCCTGAATGAAACATTCATAACTCAGGTATGTGGTCTTAAAAACAATGAGTGCTGCTGCTTCCAAAAAGGCCTGCATCAATCACAAGCCCGGAGAAGCCGAGCATGAGATAAAAACAAGCGCCCTTGTCAAAGCAATTTGGGCTCACCTCGGGGGTGGCGTATGGGTCACGGGCACAGGGGTTCCACAGTGGGATTCTCAGGAACTAACAACATCATTTGCATTTTCAGGGACCACCCATGTCTCAGTGGGATTGTGATTTTTGCCTTTCAACTCCTCATATCTTCCAGAGCCATACTGTAGTGCAGCTTCATGTTAGCTCTGCCTGGTTTATTTTCAGACTTCAGCCTCCTTCGGTTGTGTAACCTACCTCTCATCCCCCGCTATTTTTCTAAACACATTAGTGCTGAATTATGGGTATGCTTCATGTAATTATTGAAGAAATGCCCACAGAAAAGGCTTTCCCAAGAGACACAACTATTGTTATTGTTATTATTATGATCATTAGTGCTATCAGCTTGACTGCAGAATAAATATTCCGGCTTTCAATTGTAGGACAATTGCTGATTAATCCAGTACAAACAAGGCCTTGCAATTTGTGCCTCAAGAACAAGCACAACAAGGTCCTTTGCTCAGAATCTATCTGCACTTTCCCTCTTCCAATCCAATGCTGTTGAATCTCTTATTAAACCACTAACAGGAGGGAAAGGGAACACCCTGAGATGCTCTGACCCATCCAGCAAGAAACCACCATAGGAAACTAACAGGAACCCCCTACCTCCTCCCTTTACTCACACTTACAGTTGGATTCCAACTATTTTCTTTGATTATATTAAATAGTGCAATTCCAATTTGCAGTCCAATTGAGACCCTGTCAGACCCCCTACCTCTTTAAATTTCACACCCCTGCAGCGTTTCTTGCATGAGTAGGAAGAAGCTACACGCAGGAAACATTCAGAGTGGATACATGCTGATACTGATGCTTTCAGTAAGTAGTGAGCAGTAGCCTACAACTCACTCGCTGCATGCCTTTTCTCTATTCCTTACTCTCTCTTTCACTTTTGAAATATCACAGACAGCTGCCACATATTTTAGCATGTGGTCCAGGTGCTGTTTGCTTGTATAAAGGCTCCCCAGTGCCAGAAAGACAGCAGAGCCTCAAGGTCCCCTCTGCCAATAAAGAAAGGGAACAGGTGAAAACAGAAAAGAGGAAATTAATAACAGTCTGCTCAGTCATACACATGCGTTGGCAATTTCCATGTCTCAGAAGAATACACACACTCGCCAAACTGTTTGGCCTAAAAACACAATGCTGAGCAAAGTGATGCAAAAGAGGGGTTATATTGTATGTACTTGAAATGATTTGGTAAAGGGCCAGTTTGTCGATGTGGCAGAGCTCTTTTTCCTCCGTGTTCCAAATGAAAGTTGCTGCACAGCTTCATTCAGAACTCATTGGAAGGACTATGTAAAAATAGTGTTAGCAGTCAGCGAAATTCACTCAAATGTGGATATCAGGTTTGGGTTCAAGTCTTAATGTAACCGCATGTCCTGTAAATTGAAGGAGTAATTGGATGCTGTAATTATTCCACTTCTCCATACGGGCCATGCAATGATCCTCCCTATTGCAACCAGTTATCTTTCAAAGTCACTTCCAAACAGCCTTATATTAGCTCTAACTAAACTTTAGAAAGCATTTTTATGGTCAATGTCGGATTTTGTCCCTTATTTGGTATTCTGGAGGTCATGGCTGCCTTTACTTGATAGTGGTAGTAGAGATCGTACAGGAAATGTGGGTGTGAGTGCGAGTGTCTGACATGCAACAACCACCTGGGAGTCGAACTGTGGACGTTACATATGAGCTTACACATCCAGCAGACATGGAGCAGCATTGGCATTCATTTAAAGTCGTGTTTCTGGCCACCTGGTGAATGTACATCAAAAATTCACTCTCCTTTTTTGCTCAGTTTTTGGTCTCCATTAAATCCTGAGGGAAATATCTCTCTCTTGAATGCCAGATGAATGCTTTACTCACTAGCTACATAGAGTACTTTGTCTGTCTTCCATTTGGTGGTGGACAGGTATTTTTCACAAAATAACAGCTCCTGCTGAGATAGGAAAAAAAGAGCAGAATTATATGCCTGAAAAAGTAGAAGAATTCTTAAAGCATGGTTTAGGGCCATCATGTAGGGATATTAAATTTACAGGAAATATTAAGGAAATAGTTAAATGAATCAATATACTATGGAAAAATAAAATATTTGTATTTTTTTTGGTATAAAGTCAGACAGTCTTTGGGGGATGTTTGACACACTTTTAAAATCCTGGCTACAGAAATGTTTATAGTGTAGTTTAGAGGCGAAATCATTGCATCATTTTATATAGTACATTTGAGATGAGAGAATTAAGATGAAAATATTTGAAGCATTTGTTTAAGGCAGATGAATTATGTATTATTTTTACCAAAGAAAATCATAAATATGCATGTTTTCATACATTATGTCGTAAATAAATGCTCCCACCTTATGTCGGTTGTTATTTTCGGAGCCTGAAAATACTAAATCTTAGTCAGCATCATTGACCATTGCTATTTTCCTGTCTCTGTGCAGGTTGCATTTATGATGCAGGCAGATGTCACCTTAGAACGAGTGTAGGTGTTTGAGTGTGGGAGTTATTGAAAGAGCAAAGAGAGAGAAACAGATTGTGTCCAGTTGTGACAAAAATGAGTCAGGCGATGAACGGGGCTGCTTCTTTCCTTCCTTCCTTCCTTCCTTCCTTCCTTTCTTTCTTTCTTTCTTTCTTTCTTGCTTTCTTTCTTTCTTCTCCTCCTCTTCCACCCTCTGTAACTCTGTGGGGATTTAGTTATTGTGTATTTTTTCTCCTGTTTGGCAGGTAGTTTTGCCTGATAAATGAGCAGCATTTGAATCGAACAAAGAAGAGAGGAAATTGCATTCAACAGTAAAAAAGTTTCCATATCCTTTTTCCCAGCTTCACTCTCTTCTTTTTTTTTCTTTTCGCTTCTTCTTTGACAGTAACAGTCGATCAGGATAGGCAACAGTGTTTGGTGGTGCTGCAAGAGAGAAAATAATGTAGGGGGCATCTTTATGCCTGGCAAAATGGAAATGTTGAGAACTGGCACTCACATACTGTACCTGCTCTCAACAGAAGAAAGCTGTAAAATCCTTGCTGCTACAAACGCCAGCAGCGGGCTCATTTTCTCACTGAGATGAAGAAAAAAGAAATGTCTTTCAACCTGCATCCGCTCATCTATACCGAGAACAAGAGAAGCTTTCAGTTTAAGTGGAGTGTTTAAGAGAGAGAGTGAGTGAGAGAGGAACAGACAAGAAGGAAGAGGGACAGTGAACGAGGCAGCGACTTTGGTTTTGGGAGCCATTTCATCACTCATTGTGTTGTGAGACTGTCCCCCTGCTTGGACTCAGCGATGCCAACTGCTTGGAGGAAAGCATCCTGCCGAGTGCTGTCTATTGGCTGCCACTCTGAGAAGATTTGAGGCAACATGAAATGGGCAATTTTGCATAATGCTAACCTCATTTTTTGCTGGGGAAATTTCCTAAACATCACAGCTGTATATTGAAGTCAAAACCTCAAGACAGAGTGCCACTTTGCAGCCTTTTGGATGTTAATGTTTCTGCTAATGGTGGTTCATAGCCCGTGGACTGAGCTGAAATTAAAGATGCATTGTCAAACCTGCCACTTGGTAGTTTTTTTCAATTCCTTTGATTTCAATTCAAACATGAAACATTATAATTGAATCCGTCTCACCACTACAGGTGACCTCCCATGGTGAAAATTATGTTTTGAATAATGACTCAAACAAAAGTCACTCCAACTTTGTGTCGTGACCCTGTTCCTTTTATGCCATGTGTCAGCGCTTCTTGCTCCAAAATCTTTATCTTTTCTGTTCACCACTCAGTTTTCTGCATTGAGTAGCCACATATGACACGGTCTTACCTAAAAACAAGCATTTTTGTCTCTCTAACAAACATGTTTGTGTCAAGGAAGCACCTGTGTGTAACTGTGTGTGCTAATTGCCCCAGTGCACAGACCGATTTCTCTGCAGCCAGAGCTTATCCCTGCAACCTGACCCCTAAGTCAGAACTAAAAAGGGTCACCAGCACGAGACCTTCATTATACCACGGCGCAATGTAAATCAACCACACTGACAAACTCCCAGTGTTTCAAAAAAAATGAAAACCATCTCTGAAAAGGTTAGAAGGCGGCCTCACCCGCCTGTCTCTGAGTCGTCCTTTTTCAAGGTTAGCTCCCCAGCGCCATCATAATTGAAAATTAAGTGTTTGCTGCGGTATAATTAAATGGTGACTTTTGAACTCAAATGAAACCTCAGACGCATATTAAGAGATTAAGGGGCTCGGATCCATTCACACACACATGCTCACACATGCAGACATGCACAGTCAAACACGCACACATACAATGACAAGGTAACAAACGGTGACAGCTTCTTAATTATCACCCTGCCTAAGTCGTTAAAGCACAGCCTCCTACATCACCTTTCGATTTCTACAGCCCATAAGTTCAGAGAATATCTCATTTATTTTTAATTAATTATCAGATAGCACCATTAAGGTGGTGATAATGACGAGGTGGAGGGCTAGACGCCTCTTCGGGGGCTAATTTGGGGGCACTTATGTGGTCGTGAGTGAGTATTTTGTATGTGAACTTTGAGTTCGGGGTGGAGGAATCAAAAAAGTTGTTACCCTTACAAAAGAGATGTGTATTTTTGTGTATTATATAACAGTATTTTTAGTAACATGCAGACAAGACTGCAGCATGGGTAGTTTTGTATGCTTTCATCTAATAGATGTGCACAAAGGATCCTTGTATAACAGCTTGACTGAAATAAATTTGTCAGGGTTAGGTTTCTAGACCGTCTTTTGAAAGTGCCACTCACAGTGTAATATTATTTTCATTTACTGACTGCTTGTTACCTAATGTCTCAATTCCAATTATCGCACTCTGTGGAAAAGTGTAAAAAACTATTATTACTTTTGCTATTATAGATTCCTAATGGGTCATAAATTAAAGTGGAGGATATTTTGATATGTGGAACAGAACAGAAAAACGCCAAAAGCCTTTTCCCATTTAAACAAATGGAAACATCAGTGGAGTTTGGTTAATATAAATCTTATAGCAGTGTTAATGTAAATATAATGGATGATTATGGATGTAGGCATTTTTATCCTTTCGGGATTATCTGTTAGTTTGGTAGACTCACTTTAATTTTCATAATTTCAGTTCCCTTATTTGTCCTTCTATTTCTTTTTTCTTTTTTTTCTTTTTTTGATTTGCAAATATCACTTCAATGTATAGAAAATGAAAACAAAGTAAGACACATGAAGTAAAACTGATGCTCACTTTTTTTCTGTGCTGTTGATGTAGTATTTAAAGTTGTGTGGGTCAATTGACAGATGGACATCACTTTAGTAATAGCATCACTTAAGAGGGATCAGCACAAAACCATAACACCCACATCAATTCCTTTACACAAACTGGGAGGGGATTGTTATGCGTGATGCTTTGAGCTCAGAAGTGGTTTAAATTGATTAGCACGCAGCATCTCCTGCTTAGCCAGAGAGGAGGGCTGCATTTAAAAAAAAATCACAACAGCTCTTAATCTTGGCCCTGAACAAGGGCAGAGCATAGGCAATCAATAGCATTAGAATGTAGTTCTTACTCCCACTTATCCTGGTCGTATTCTGTAATATAAGGAGTAGAGTGAACAGGAGCCTTGAAAAGGCTCAGTGCATAATTCAAGCCAAATGTCAGAGAGCTATATGGTGTTGTCCGGAAATGTGGTTCAGCCCATAGCAGCTCAAAGAAACCTTAGTGCAACATAAGACCAACAGGCTTCAACCACAGTTTGAGTGAAACCTTCTTGGTGTCGACTGGATTTTGGACTTAAGCTTTTCTCCTGCGGCTCAGCCTTATTCACTGACTTCATGGGAAATATTTCAATGACATATTACGCTTCATTTTGTATCTCTCGCTTCTGTCCACTGCTGTATATATCCGCCTGCGCACCAGGGATAAATCACTTCCCAGCCAGCTTATTACATGAAATGAAGGAATTCATCATGGTGACAGTAGGCCGTTGTGAGGCGTTCACTGTGATTTATCTAGGAGAAATTGATTGATTCATTAACACTGAATGAACAGTGCTTTGCTGTGGGGGCAGCAGCGTGGCACACCTCATACCGCATGCTGCTGCGCGTGTTGAAGGAACTCGTCTCCAGTATGGAGGTCTTTGCTGGGTGTCCCCAGTAGCGGCATACGGGGGCTCCTATGTCACTAGCTCGGCTCATTACCTGGCCTTTGTGGCAAAAAACAGAGCATTCCTAATTAGTTCATCCATATGCCTTCCAACATAATGGAGAATGGCTTTATAATATGACAAGGCATTCTGATTTAAAAGAGCTCTTGCTCAGAGACACTGCAAAGTAAATTGCACGGGACTGCATAACTTCTAGAGGCATAGCTGATGTAAGACCTATGCTGAGCACTGAGTCATATATGACTGTTACGAACGCACAGTACAATACATTACAGTATATGCACTCATCAATAGTTTCAAGCCTTGGTTGGCTGAGTTGAGAAATTTCTGTGTGGTTAACTTTCCAAGTGTCCTTCAAGAGCTGTGTATCCACGTTGATGAGAAAACTTTGTCATTTCCAAGGCTGCAGTGTTCCTAAAGTGCATGACAAGACTGATGTGTTTAACAGTGTTTAAGGAGAGAGCTGACAGGTGACTTTATGAATCTCTGGGTTCTTCATGCCTCCCTGTTGTCTCTCCTCATTATGTCAGTGTTGCGGGAAGCACATGTCCTGCCTTCTGTTTAATTGCACTTGAGAAACATCTAATGCTTTCCCTAAAGTTTTGATCTGGGGTAGTGATAATGATTAAAGAGATTTTCAGGGGGCCTCTTTGCAGCCAGATTGTGCATCAATACTTGTGCAATTGAAAGTCTTCAGGTGTTGCAGCAAGGCTGACCCATATTCCTGTTTATTCTCTGAAAAGAGGAGCAAATAAATACCATGGAAAAGTTTTGTTAAACTGTGTCCTCTAAGAAAAGTTTTAGTTAAATGTTGTGACAGGGTCAGTGAGAGACCTAGTCTTGATGAAGAAAGGAGAAAAAAGGGATGTGCCTTGTGATGAGTTATACGAGGAGACACAACAGTATGGTGAGCTTGCTGGCTGGCAACCTGTTCCATCTGTCTTTTTATCTGACTTCCTGTTCCTCCGTCTCTTTTCATCCTTTTCATCTGCTGCTCTCGTAGGGCTGCATTTGAGGATTATTTCCATCAAAGATTAATCTCCTGATTACTTTTAGGACTAATGAATCACTTAGCCGATTAAATGTTTATACAGTAGTCAATAATTATGACAAATTGATCCAAATTCCAGTTCAAAATTATATCTTTATTTAATAAGGATTCCATATTTTTCTAACTTAATATGAAAAACAGAAAAGCAGCGTGTTCACACGCAACCTGCGGCAACCTGCAAGTCAGTCAGTTCACCACTTTTGATTCAGCTTCATCTATTGGTTGTATTTCCTGTTTCCATGAACATCACTTTGGTGACTCCAAAGTCATTTCATGTAGCACCACGATCAGGCCAAAATTTAAATTTGTCCAGCCCTTTAGCGTATGTCCACATGAAAGCAAAATGGGTGGATTTGCCCTCAGCGGTACTTTATCATGCTACAGTGCTAATTAGAAAACTCTCAGCCAGTCACATCACTGGTCTCTGAAACAGCTGTGCCAATCACAGGAAAGCATGACAGCAATAACAATCGACAATCAAAAAATGAAGAGACAATTCTGTGGGAAATCATGTTGTTTTTCTGGATGTGAACACACAGGACTACAAATCTGCAGCCAGAAGCAGATGGTGTATTGTGTTTTTTTTTGTTTGTTTTTTACAATGATGATAGAAGTAAGTAATAAAAATGTTGATGAAGCTGATGTCCTTGAACACACTCGTTGTTTATTTATTTCATACTGATTTAAAGGCATCTATCTGTAGTTTGTTTGCTGTTTGCAGAGCGATTCATTAAAAAAAAAAAGGTTTATATACATTTTAAAGATTTTTGGCATCTTTGTGGCATCTTCTTGTGAAACCAGCTGAATATCAAAATGTGTCTCCATGTTTCTTCCTCCCATAGGCTTTGTCTGTAAGAGAAGAGCTTCTGTGCTGCAGTGCGCTGAGGCTAGGCACTGTGCATTCAGAATGCGACCCTCAAGGGTTCCCAGGTTAGAAACTAGACTTGAGAATACATCACAATCTGTGTCTCACCGTGTTCCTCCGCCTTATCAGAGCCCTCCAGCTGATGATGCCAGCAGAGGTGTGTAGGCCAGAGAGGGCGTGCCAGACTTTACTTGTGACATCAACGGAAAGCAGCACTATTTGCAGAAGGGCACATGCCAAATCTGAAGGTGATTAATTAAATTCTAAAGAGAGCAGGCGGGTCTGAAGACATTTCTATCTTGAATAGAGTTGGCATCTGCCTCAGCAACAGCAACTCTGAGAATGAAAGATAGGACACCTTGAAAACACATTTAAACGAGCTGCCATTGTATGCAGCTGAATGACTCTGTCTGGTTTAAATCATACAGCAGTTTACCGTTACAAAATGCCATCAGTTGTGAAAATTGATAAATAATAGAGCTCTTCCAGATAAGTCTGTAAAGATATACATAGAAGTGTCATAGTACAGTAACTACTGGGGATTTACTCGCCTCTCGATCAACCATCTGTTGCTGAGCCTTGAGAGCTGCGCTCTAATTTAATTTGTGTGCGAGAAACAGCTGGCAAATACAGTTATTGCATTTTCTTCCGTTTAGAGTGCATAGGTGTTGACAGTTCAGCGCAATAATGTGAAAATGAATGTACAAATTATCCCATGATGAAATTAATCAAAACACAGTTCTTTGCGCCAGTGTCAAGCAAAAGACAACCACTACAATTCCATTAGTTGCCATTTAGGAACATTTACTTATGCTGTGCTGAATACTTTCTTTGTATGACTGAACTAATTGCAATAATTAACGGAACTCGTGAGGACAATTTTGAGAGTTTAATGTGTGTGTGTAGGTGTGCTATGTGTGTGTGTGTGTGTGTGTACACCCAAAACACTTTTCTTTTCTTTTTTTAGGGTAAAGGTGTATTTTTATTGAAACAGCTGCCAGCCGGTAGGACCGCTGAGCCTCGATGACCTCTGGTCAATGACCTGGGGTAATGAGAGCCCACGCATGGTGAAACCTGCCTGCTTTGAACACATCACAGTTCAGTCCAGTCAGATGCTATACATCCCTCATATACTCCATTGTTGGAGATGTCTTTAATGAGAGAGAGACACGAGAAGGGAAAGAAGTCAGGCAGCAAGAAAAGTGAAATGGAGACATTCTGAGACAAGTATCAGTCTGAAAGATAGCGCTGTGGCATGCGTGTGCATGTGAGACACAGAGAGGAGTTGATGAGTCTCTAACAAGCGGCTTCATCAGAGTGAGGAATGAGCTGCCAAGCGGGATCTTTCTTTTGACCTACCTTGGAGAGCGATGGATGGATGGAGGGAGACGGAACAGAGAGAAATAAGGAGAGCCTCTACTGAAGTGCTTTGCACAGGCTCCTTTCTTCATTGCCTGTCGAGGCAGCTCGTCCATCTGCCAGGAGACAATCACTTATCTCCTAGCTCTGATCCTACAGTCACGACTTGGAGCACCACTAGTACACAGGCAATGACCAGGGAAATGATGCAGCGCATATGATGGATAAAGAGAATACACGTGGTGACTGCTGCTTTTGGCACCACACCAGCCATATCTCTTCCCAAGTCGATGGGTTTGGGGTGCTTGTACTTTTAAAAAGTACAATCTGTGGATGAAAGGTAGAGATCAGCATGGAAAAGTAGTTAAGATGTACCTGAAAATTGTGTTTAACCTTATTTTTCTCCTGGATAAAATATTCACTAAATGTCAACACAATTCAGTTTTTCCAATATATTTATTTTTCTTTGAAGGGAGATTTTCTCTGGTTGTTCTCTTGCTCTCTCCAGCCCCCTCTTCGCTCACTCTCTCTCCATCACAGAGCTCAGTGCATGCATTGCTCTTGCATTAGTATGCACACTGAGTTCAGTCACACTTTGATGTGCAGCCACATGATTTCACAGTCCACCCTGGTGGCACAGATCAAATTTACAGGTATGTAGAGGCAAGACTGATGAGGAGATTCAGGTTTTCATTTCATTTCTGCTTAAGGCTTTTCACAGTTACGAGACAATATAATACCCAAGGCACACACGCTGTATGTGAATATTGGGTGCTAATGTTGATACAAGACTCTAAAATTCCAATCATTTGGTTGTCTTGTCACCGTAACTTTTCATAAGTGAGTTTGAAGGGAAGAGAAAAGTTCCTGGAAAACTATTTTTAAACATTTAATTCAGTCTATCTCTGTAAGTAGGTCTGCTTGTTAGAGAGAATGACCTTGAGAATCAGAGTGGGCACGAGTTCAAAACAAAGTCATGATTCTAATCTTTGTAATTAATGACTACAAGAGCCTGTGTCATTCATTACGACTGATATTTAATCTCGTAGATGGGGGATATTTTCTGTGACTGAATCGTGGCATATTTCAATTCATGATTGATTCCTCTCTGTGGAGGATCTCTATGGAAGATGAAGTAATCACTCTCAGTCAAAAGAGAAGACTGAAAGTTGGGAAAGTTTCTTTCACAGAATTCCAACATTGCAGCAAGCTTATTCACTTTGTCCCCAATGTTACTTAGTTTGGTAAGAAGTCACAGGATGCTTCAAAATCTTTGATTGCGATATTGTCTCTGTACACAGAGAAAGCATGATTCACGTAATATAATATACTTAATTCAAAGAGATGTCAAAAGTGGGGAAAGTTTGTTGTTCTCATCTCTGCAAGGATGTGAGCAGTGGCTTGTTAATGACAAACTCGTCAATCATTTTTTAGTAATGAATCATCTCACATCTCATTGCTTTGGTAGGCGGTTCATTTTTCTCTGTTGTGGCCTCAACAATAGAAACAGATGAGACTGAGACTCTTCTCCCACTTGTGTTACCACATCAAGATGTTATCTCCAGCTTAAAAGCTTATCAAGCTGACAGTAACGATATTGAGTGACTGAATTGTGTGTTTTGATGGATATCGCTGTGAGTAATCTGATGCCAAATTGTGTTCCAGTTCTCATATTGTTCCGATTTTAGAGTCTGCAAATAACTACGCTCCCCTTCTCCTCTCACTCTTACCCCCACCGATCCGCCCCTCAACCATCCCTCATCTCGCTTATAGTCATTTGTCATAGCTATGATTCCTTCCCACAGGTAGAGAAATAGGTTGAAAACCCATTTTAGTGCTCCGTGACACAAAAATAGATTATCATTGTCCGATGTCTATTTGGCCCATAGTTAATCTGTTGTGCATTGTGTACTGTGCTGTATTTTCAATAGTTTCCATTATGGTCTCTGATAGGACTGAGAACCTGTCTCTGAAGGTATCTGTGATGCTTTATGAGGAGGATAATTAGTCTCTTCAGTAAAGAAACACCATTGAGAATGTGGAGAAATAACGCTGAAGACTCCTTTCAGTGAATCATTTTCAACACAATCGTTTGCTACAATTACATTTAATGATGTGCTGGGAATGTATGTGAAGAGTCCCCTTTTTGTGATGCTTCTTTTGCTGGAAAATTGTGTTGAAAAATAACTTGTTTGTGCTAGTTTGTGCCGATCACACTGGAAGGCCTTTGGGTGACGAAGAAGAAGCCGGCTCGAGAGGAAAGGATCGAGATGCAAGAACTCTTTAAATACAGGCGCACTCATTTGTACACACATAATGTCAATGCATATAGAAGAATGCAGTAAATTGTAATGTAATGTCGCAAAGTATATAGTCTATATGAAATGGCAAGAGTTAGAGCTACAGATTTTTATTCAGAAAAATACCCACCAATGAAATTAGGGTAACCTAATGCCACATTTTATCTTAGTTAAATAACTCTTGTGCCCTTCTTTTGATGAAAAATCTGATTTTTTTTTTTTTTTTTTTTTTTTTGGTGCATGACCTATCATATGATAAGCAGGTATGAAAAATTGACTGTGACCTGATCAATTTAAATAAAAAGTCTTCAGTCATGATGAATTATAGCTTTTTTATGACAGCTTCATGCCCCTGTCTTCTTCATAGTCCACAAAACATTCTTGTCCTTTCCGCTGCCGAGAACAAGGTCAGCTGCTAAATGCCACATCTGACATCGTTACTCTGCATTGTCAACCTGGAGCTAAGTGTTTAGCGCATTGATTTTTCTCGGGGATGTGATCAATGCTCTGCCATACAATTATCATCTCGCGAATGTGTCATTTAAAAGCAAATATCCGTTTTAATAAGGCTCTTATTGGAGAACTCATGTCATGTATATGTCAGGAAATGACATTGGGCCTAAATAGATAACACAGACAGTGAGTTGCAGAACACCTGAAAGAGCTGCGAGCTTTCATTAATAGATCTTAGACTTTGGACACATCTGTAGAATATGTATTAGTGAGGCAAAGCACATTGTACATGCTGGGGACCAGTCTGCTTTGGCTCAATCAGTTGCATGACAAAACAGGTTGACTTTTCACAGCTTTCTAGTTAAATTTGCACGAACAGCCTGGAGTTATGTGTTTGTACAACACATGTGCCAGTGCGTATGAAATGCTCTTTGTGCATGCAAGTGTTTACAATAAAATAAATGAACGAATAAATAAACGAATAAATGAATAAAGAGAACATTAGAGACAGTGAGATGTAACCAAATGCCTTAATGCTAAAAGGCAGCAATAAAACATGCAAACATTCTAATGAGAGGGATTTGAGCCTATTAACATTTATTGCATATGAGGCCCAGTAATGCAAAACCATAGAGAAAGTGGGCAGATTATTTTCACAGCAAAGTGCCCTTTCTCTTCATACTCTGGATTTTTTTGCATGCATCCATAATTTGATGTTAAGTGCCTGCTGATGCATTATGTATATTAGATAATGCATTGTGTGTAATCCAGACAGACCTTGCCTGAACCTAGAGCGACATGTCGTTCCAGACCCCACACGCAGAAGCCCCGGTATGGCATGTTTGCTGGTTGAGACAGCCACCGTGTTCTCTCCATCACTCCTCCTCCACTGTGTCAGTGTATGTCAGACAATATTCAAAACAGACCTTCGGCCAGACAGAAGCTCTAATGTGGTGCACTAGACAAGCCTATATAGCATTTTATAATTTTATTTTTAGCCATTTTCAGGACATTTCCCCCTTTATTTTTATTTTTTTCTCAGAATAGGTGAACTGAAATGCATGGTCGGTATTCAGGCCATTTTCCAGGGCTCTCAATTGTTTTCTACCAAGGAATGTCACTTTTTGAACACTGCTCTATGGTGCCGTTCAAAAAGGCAGTTTTGTGATTTTGAATGGACAATTTAGTTTCTCATTTCACCATCCGACTCTCATTTAGAGTGAGCAGTGACCTGTGTCATATGGACATTGGATAGAGGTCAGGCACTGCCAACCGTACTGCAGTGTGCAGTAAAACACAGAGTGGTGCGGCCACACCTGCATGCTTGAATCCGATGGCTGTGTTGGTCTGTAATGACACGCAGAGACACGCAGCAGAAGAGAGGAGTAAAGTAAGAAACAAGAAGTCATAAATAGAAGTTTGCTGACTTTATCTAATGTGCCTCTTTATATGACCATGACAGCACATAGTAAATTCTGTATAATAGTGTTTCTGGCACTGCACTACACTATTTTTGGCTTCACCCTCCTGTCATGGAAATAAGATAAGCAGGATGTAAGTGAAGGGACACGAGCCATCTCTCCCCTTTACTGCAGCTTTTTATTTTGATACCACATTTACAATGCAATGAAGTCCTTCTCCATACAAAATATAACTGCCATGCGCATAAAAGAGTATCCAACAAAGTTATCCCTACACCTGAAAGACTACAGAAGTAGGTTACATCCTGCATATATTTACCATAATCACCCCCCTTTTCCATTCGTCTCTGAGGTAACTTCTGAGAACTTTTAATGTGTTTTCTCCAAAGCTGTGTTTGTATTTTTTCTTTTTTTTGCTTTTTTACCTGCCAGCCATTAGCTTTCATCACTTTTCTGAACAGCCATGTGGGTAATAAAAGCTTGAATTGACATTTAAACTATAATGGTTGTCAGGAGCCCCTGTAGTAGCCCTCCCTTCACTGGGCTTGAGCTTGGCAGTGGGTCTTCTTGCAGCGGGCTGAGTCCATGACACGGAGAGTTATATATGCCAGGGCATTACAGAACCCATCTTAATCCGGTTTGTCACGCTGCTCCCTCTGGACTGGGGTAATTTCATGGTGCTGAACTGGTATTGATAGAGCCTTGGTAAATGAGGCACGCAGCAATCGTTAACTTTAATAACCATAAAGATGTGAGCATTGGAGTCATACAGGCCCACGAGAGGAAACCCATACAGGTGATTAAGAATCGACCAGGGCCGTGGCCAGCAGCACCTTGCATCTCTTAGTCGTACTAATGGAATTACCTGTTAAAGATGTCAAGACTATTACCACCAATGGTGCTATTGCTGCACTGCATACTTCTCCTATTCAGTAAACTGGAATTTCCATGTCCCTGTGCACGAGGAAAATCTGTTTTACTGCAAGGTGCATACTAAGATTTTTCTTTTTATGTCTGTTTTTTCCTGGCTTACCCCTCATTTATCAAACCCATTCATAGTAGGTTTCTGTTGGACTCACTGTCAAGTAGTATTCAGTATTCTGTGAGACGATAGCTCGATTCAGAAGTAAGCCATTCCAGCAGAGAGGGGAAAAAAACAACATTGATTTGTGTGACTCCAGTATAGCTGGGTCAGTGGTTCCTGTCAGTCAGCTTGAGCTCTGTCTTTCTCCCCCCCACCCCCTTCCTTCCCCTCCTCCTTTCCCTCCCCTCCTCCCTCCCTTCCACGGGTTTATGGTAGCTCCAGGCACTACTATAGCTCCTGTGTCCGCCTGTTTGTGTACTCCCATTACTGTGGGTGATGCTGCCTCAGGAGGAAAGAGAAATCCAGGCCACAGAAGGGTCAGTGAGAAACCAGCCTGAAGCCTTCACTCTGGCTGAGGTCAGACAAACCATACGGATCACTGCAGCAGGGATGGTGCTGATGGGCACTTGATCAACAGGGGATCCACTGTAGCACCGCTGCATCAGTGGCATGTGGGTCAAAAGGTTTTTAGATTGGATAAACAATGGTTAACAATGCCTGAGATTAATTTGTTTGTTGTTCTTGGAGACAAAACATCCCAGAGCTTGCATTCCTCCCACTTCTTCTTTAGATGCGTTTAGCGGTGAATGGCGCAGCTTCTCTGGTAGCCCTCCTCCTTGAGGCTACCTTCTTTTTATTATTCATTGGCGAGCGTCAGCTCTCTGGGAAAGAGCTTCAGAGTGAGAAGTGGCTGGGGCTCAAGTCGATTTACTCTCAAAGACCTGAAGAACTTCAGCGCTGCAAAGAAGTACTCCATGCCCGAGCCACTACAGGAATGATGTCTTTTGTATGCTTTTACCAACAGTACACTTATGTGTATTACACAGTCTGTGTCCATGTTAACACCTCCACTCACTGACATGCATAACGCCATAGCTCTAATGTGGCATATACACATAAATATGCACTGCGCACACAGGCTCTCTCTCGCAACTTCACACATCTCCTTCATACTCCATGAGGTGTGATTCAGGGAGCCTTAGCAGAGCTTCGTCATGAAAATATAGCAGTACGTTCTAATTTCACTCCTCCCAGGGATCTCTCTTCACACACTATTCATTTTAACTGGGCCAGTTACAGAAGTATAGGAGTTTGAGCAGTAAATGGGGGTTGTGCAATTTCTGATAAAATATATAAACCATATCAGTTGCCAAGAGGAAGGACATAAAAAGTTGTTCTCTGGCTCTGCCTCCAAGGCCTCCATTTAGAATCCACTCGACAGTGCTTTGTAGCGTGTTTAAACATTATCCTGAGTAATCAGGGGGTGTGTTCATGGAGTTTCGACTTGATGTTTAAGTAATGAAAAGTTAAATTCTAATGAGCGTCATTAAACATATATGCAGTGGGATAGCTGGCCCACAGACACTTTGATGCCTTTGCTTCTCGAAACATATCATTAATATCCTCCCTTTTCTTCCCCTCAAATCTAAAGAAGATAAAACTAATTGTGACAAACAGAATAGAGCGTTTTTTAATTTTCAACCTATCTGGCAACTTTTCAATCAGATTCATTTTTTATGTTTAAAACTGTGCATCACAAGTCATACAAAAAGGGTCACTATCCATTATGCATGATTTCACAGAGAAGAAAAGTTGACAGAAAAAAAACAACTCTATAAATTTTCTATTGCTTAATAAAATTTTGTTGGGCTTTGAATTGACTTCTCTGGCACACAGTACAAAGTAACTTTGTTCACTTGTAAAAAGGCATTTGGCTACTGTGAGAGTCTCAGTTTGTCTTCCAAATGTGCATCACTTTCAGCAATAATTTGAAATTCAGCTCTCACTCTGCTTCTTGAGTAAGAACCGAGTGTCACATTTACATTTTTTAGCTCGACACATGTCTACATTTATTTACTGACAATGGGAACCATAATTCCTGTTGCCACCTGAGATGTAAATTGACAATTATAAGTACTAAGACAGTGTATAGCTGTCAGTTAGACTGAAACACTGGGGAACAGCAACAAGCCCACAGAAAGGGAGGAATTGTGAAAAAAGATGGACTGTGGTTGATGCAGCAGCTGCCTGTCTGGCAAAACAAAACAGGCACTCCAGTACGCTGGCGGAAACGGCTCATTTTCACCCGAGTCCGCACTGATTAAGTTGTCATGACGAGTCCTTGAGAAGCTTAGGTTTTCGCGGCTGCTGTGTTCCTTCCCTCGGCCATATGTCATTACTTAATAACTGTAGCAGTGCGAGGAGAGGGAGAGGGGAGGTGACAGAAATGTTTGCTGATGGTGAGCCAGTGATTACTACTCTTGGCCACTCTACATAGATTATAGTTGTTGATGCTGAAGCTGAGACAAGGTATAGTTGGAAATTTTTGTTTGTTTGTTTGTGGTGACATTTCACCAGCACTTGTATTTATCTTTGTGTAAAAAAAAAAAAATAGAGAGAGAGAGAGAGAGAGAGAGAGAGAGAGAGAGAGAGAGAGAGAGAGAGAGAGAGAGAGAGAGAGAGAGAGAGAGAGAGAGAGAGAGAGAGAGAGAGAGAGAGAGAGAGAGAGAGAGAGAGAGAGAGAGAGAGAGAGAGAGAGAGAGAGAGAGAGAGGAGAGAGAGAGAGAGAGAGAGAGGATGTGAAGAAAATCAGTTGCCAGTACATTCTTTATCAGTCGCATAATACAAAGAAACTGGGACTTTCATTCCTGTGAGTCTGGAGTCTTTGGTTGAATAACTTGTCATGGGTTTGTTACTGTGACCTTGACTTTATACAAACAAGTAATGCAGCCCATCATCGGTTATGTGTTGTCGCTCTTAGTGATTGATCATTGGCAACAAAGCACAAGCCTTCAGGAGCTCCTGTAGACTAAAGTGGACTAATGAAACACTTATTGTAGGGCTGACTAACTCAAAAAGCATTCTATAAAAATGATAGCCTTGCAACATTGATGTTACAAACAACCCACAATGCAACACTACTGCTATCAACATGGTATTTTCCTTGGATATAAGACAACCCCACTTTTTTCCAGTGTAATTACCAGAAAATGTATGTATAGTATATCATCTTATATTCAGGGCAATGTAAGTGTAAAAGGTTATATCTGTAAATTTCCCCAGTCTACAAATCACAAACTCTCAGTTCCCTGCAGAAATCACTCTTATGAAGTATAGCTTTTTGTCTTGAGCTCCTATTTCTTCTTCTCCATCTATCTTCACATTTTACAACCTTACCTCATTAACAGCTCCTAATTGGCCGTTGGGCTAAGCTGAAAACAATGAAGCATTGATTTCCTTAAACATAATCACCTCTTCCAGTCATTTAATGGCTGCTGTCACTGTGGGCCGCCAGGAGAAAAATGACCAGTCAGTGGTCCCATCGATGCCCTTCACCTCCCCTCACCAAAGGCTAGAGTGCAAAGCCACCCACTCCATCTTAGCAGGTTGGTTTAACCCCTTTAGCTGCTTGACAGGCTGCAAGCACTACATCCATCACAACCTGCAGCCATGTCTCAGATTGTTGTAATCCTATATTGCACCATAATGCGGTTACTGTTCTGTACTGGAGCATTTCAGCTGAAGATATGGAATACTAAGAAATATCATCTGCAGCAATACACAAACAAACCGATGTGGGCACAGATATGCACACACAAACTCAGACTCAGATAACGGATGGTCATTTACTCCACCAACTACCTGAATGGGATTATGTCTAGTCCAAGAGGCCATTTGTCGTCTAAGTGGCTCTCATGACTGGCCCAGTAGAGTCATCGTGAAGCCATTTACACTGCTCTCTCCTCCACATACCAGATGGTTCATAGTGATGATGCCTAATGTCCACCTGGCTGATGGCTGGACCTGTGGCACACACACACATGCCTGTGTGTGTGTGCCACAGGGAAAGGTCCACACACAAGCGTGTGTGTGTGTGTGCGTGTAATGAATGATACTGTATTCTGATGGCAATAATTCAAATAACCATGTTACTGTTCATAATAATCAAAATATGTTCTGTTCAGATGATTTGTATTCATTTAGAAAACAAACAGAAAAAATACTACAGTGTTCCACTGAAAGATCATTTTTTTCCTCCAAATCAGCATTTTTACAAGATTAAGTCCCACAAACCAAGTACTACTGATGATCAGGTAGCAAATCATGCCATATTTGTGTACAGTAAATCACTGAATGTACCTGAAGGCCAGCAATCTGTTTTCATTTCTCTCAGTCTAGACTGAAAATCACCTGGCAGACATTCAATACTTGCTTGATTTGGATTATCATCGTTCTGTTTTTGTTTTGAATCACTATAATTTCAGAAGTAATCTTGCTTTACTATATAAATATAATGTGATTTAATGTTTTGATAGTTCTGTTTGGGCAAATTCTCACTTCATGTTGAAATTGCTATCAGGGTAAAACTTTCTGCTCAGTGTGTAAGTAATATTATGCAGCCTTTGCTATGTTGTGGGCTTCCTCCTAAACTATAGTCAGTCAGACTTATGATTCATATAATCATGTCTCCAGAAAGTTCCTTCAACAGATGAAGTTGCACTTGAATCAGCTTTGACATTATATTTTTTTTTATACTGTATATTCTGTTTTTTAATACACGTGAATCATTGGCTCATTGATTTCTCTGTATTGCTGCAAGCTAATTAGCAACATCAACTCTACTGATGCCTTAATGCCAATAACGGACACAGGTTCTCTGCACCCCAGCCTCATTTTATGACTGATGTATGTTGTGTTGCTAACCCTGATTATGTACTATCCTGTGTTACAGTAGAACCCAGGTTGCTCTTCATGTTCTTTGAGAGCTTGCTCATTACCTTGCTCCTCAAGTCTAAGAGTATTGCAATGAATGATCGGTTTGTGGACACAAACTTTCTTGTGTAATTTAAATCCACCTGAGCAAATTAATTTAAAAGTCAGAGAGCAGAATTGGATGAAGGAATTGTTCCTTTTGTTATTGTCCCTTGTCAAATGTTTGCTGGTTACAGCTCTGTAGTGCTAACCTGCAAATAAGGCAGTGAAGCTAGCCGAGGGGATTCAACCCAATTCAGTATTCTGTGATGCAACGTAAAGTCCTCACTTATTCAGAGATCTGCTTTGACTTGAAAGCAAGTCTGCAGGTCAGGAAGCTGTCGGTAAAATATTCAACAAGCCAACACATTGTGAGGTTTGGGGTTTTAGCACACTCAAGGGAATTTTCTCCTCACTTTTATAGTCTGTGTTCTGCCTCCTCCTGCCCAGAAATATCTAACAACAAGCGCTGAGAGAGTGACATTAATACTGCACGACAGCACGGTCCAGCAGGACTGCAAATGTTTGCCTTTTAATCCAGGACTCGGCGGCCTTTGGTCTGGCCACGGCAGACATTGATGGGAATGGGAGAAGAAAACTGTTGCCAAACTTGTCGAGGCTGCTGGGAGCTCAGTTCCGTAATTCATGACCCGAGCCATTTCAAACATTTGCACAGCCAACCCAGCTAGAGAAACACACACCGGTTGTTGTCATGCCAGTGAAAGCAAATGCATCTTCTCACCGCAGCAGGATGTCCTCTTTAAAACTCGGCACGGCCGAGAGAAATAAGGCGCAAACAAGATGGCATTTGGTTGTCTCCTCTTCTTTATGCACTCTCTCCATTCCGTAGATTGGGGGTAGGTTTAACTCCTCTCCTCTCCTCTCCTCTCCTCTCCTCTCCTACCCTCTCCTCTTCTCTCCGTCCGGGGATGAGCTCCAGTTTAATTGTTGGATGCTGGTGTCTGTTGCGGTGGCTGTCAAGGGAAGATAAAGAGTTTTTCCTGGGGCGTAAGGAAAGGGGAGAGTGGTGATGGAGGGCCTCTCTCCTGCAGCTCCGCTGGCTGCATTAGCCCCTCGCTTTATAATTGTGTGAAGGGGGCACTTCCAGTGGCTCCCTCATTACTCACTGGCATGGCCAGTCCCTGGCAGCCAGACACACCTTGTCCTCTAGCTCTCTCTCTCTCTGTCTGTCTTACTCATTTCAGGATGTCCCTCAGCTCCATCACCCCCTCTCCGTCCCCTGGGCATTCCTCCCTATTGTTATTTTGACCCAGTACCGCCATCGGCGCATATCGCCTTCTCTTTCCACAGAATTTGCTTGACATCCTCCTTTGTCAGAATGAGACCTATTGTACAGCATTTGCTCTGACTGGTGTCACCTATGCTTTGGAGTTAATGCTTTAGTGTAGTGTAGCTTAAGACTGTATTGGTGCAGTCATGGGACTCAAAGATGTCAGCCATCCCAGTCTGCCAGGTCTACACTAGAGAAGCGTAGACAAAAATGTATAATTTTTTAAATCATATTGAAAACATATGAGAGATGTCAAAGATGCAAAGGCAGCCACATTAATCCATAACGAATGCATGATGTAATCTTTATCATGGGCTGATTGGTATGGAGTGAGGACAGCTATCACTGAATGAGAGGCAATTAGATGACATAATTGAGATGCCTCTAGGGCCAATTTGTTACACATACTTACAGTGGAAGTGTCCAATGATTGTATTGCAGCACGCTTCACATTGTACAATGTGGGATAGAGTTTCATCATCAATTTACATTATTGTTGCTTATTTGGATTTCTAATGTAAACACATGTATAGTCAGTTCATGTTACAGGAATGGGTGCTTCACTTAATTTTCAATGACATGTTTTCCATTAATCTGTCCCGTGTGCTGACTGTGTACCTCTGTTTCTGTGTCTGTATCTGTCTCCAGAGGGAGGTACATGTGAGGTCATTGCCGCCCACCGATGCTGTAACAAGAATCGTATCGAGGAGCGCTCTCAGACAGTCAAGTGCTCCTGTTTACCGGGGAAAGTGGCTGGGACGACACGCAACAAACCCTCATGTGTGGATGGTGAGCAAGTCTTATGTGTTTTTAAAATTGTGATTTTTTTTTTACTGAATGCTTTTTTAAAACGAAAAAAGTCCATGTCTGTTTTTAATTACTGCCCAATGCCACCGCAAGAAGTAGCATGCCCTATGTAAGGACGCACAAACACTACTGAGGTCCGTGTGGTTGATGGGCATGTAGTGTTTCATGAAGGAGGCCAGCTTCTGCCTTGCCCTTATCGTAGACATGCAATTCACATTTTTATTGATTGCAACCATGTCCTTTTCCTAACTTATATATTTTTTTCTTTCTCCAGCAACTTGCATTTGTCATAATTACAATCTTTCTTTATTCCTAACCATACTGTAGTTACCACGCAAAAGATATTAGTGAAAGCAAGAATTTGAAAGAGATTGGTTGTAAAAAGAAAACTGGAGTTTAACATAATCCAGGGTTTTGCATAATCATCCAATTGATTATCCAATCATCGTATTGAAGTTCTTTTCTGCCAGCAAAGTTTGTTTTTTCCAATAGATAGTAAGTAATTCTGCAGTGCTTAAGTTTCTTCTCATGTCAGATGAATAATAAATATAACCTTTATGAGATATTACAATATTACTTCAACTTTGTCAACGTATCATTTAAATAATTATGCAGTGTGTATTTGAATTAAAATAAATAAATACTCTCACTGACAGAAGACAAAGAAAAGATTTCTGAGAAGAAGGTCACCGGATATTACTGATGAATTTAGTCACTTATAGTATGACTATTGTCAAACAATGCATGTATTTGCTGAATTATTATATAAGAGACTTATCAGTAACTATATATATATATATATATATATATATATATATAGTTTAGCTAATTTCAATTACTCTGTATACTCCTGTGTGGCTCAATAATGAAGTAATAATATAATATAGTAATAATAATAGTCAGATTATAAATGTATGTTGTATTAAATTTGCAGCATGACTAAATCTATCCTAATCTTTATCTAATAAGTGTTGTAAAAGTAGCACAAAATGTAGTACTCAAGTAAAGTGCAAGCACCTCAAAATTGTATTTAAGTGTAGTACTTGCATTAATGTACTTCATTACATTGAACCATGGCTCTAAGGTCAGATTATCATCAAGTCTGAATGCATTATTTCAAAAGTACTTGCTTTAATGAACCTCAGACAAAAGCCTACATCATATTCCAGTGCAACTTTCTATGCTATCTCTCAATGACTTTTCTAATAGTAAAAATACATTGAACCATTAAGAACACAGTTGTGCTGTACTGCTGGGCATCATGGGAGATAGAGGATGATCCAGTTGGGCTGTTGAACACCTGAGTAGGGAGCACGTTGCAGATCACATCGCCTAAGGCAGCTCAGGCTGATGGAAATGAATAACTAATAAACACAAGCCAGGGAAGCTCCAGGCTAGTGCACCTGAATTACCTCAGCTGAGAAAAACAATCAGGCAGAGGCAGCTCGGTGGAAAGAGAAAAAAATCTGACAGGAAGTCACAAGTCTAGTGAGACAGAACTGCAATGCCCCCTTCACTGCATGGAGCTCATTTATGGCTCCTCAGTCTCGAACTTTCCACCTCCACCTTTAGCAGAGATCAAAGTCATCTCTCTGACTGGCGTTGTAAAGAAATGACACCAAAATATCTTCATTATGAAGGATGTTACATGAAGGGCCAGACAGGCTCGCTCAGTAGGTTTCACAAGGTTGGTTAGCCACAGCTGACACTCAAGATGGTCTAGAACATGAATTAGATATGAGCTAAGCATTACACAATTGAACTTGGTCCTGGTTTGATGAAAAATTACCCTTAGCCGTATAAAACTTTTCAGTGAACTGCTGAATTTTTAGTCCTTGAGACATTTTATTCAAGAAACAAACATTTGCCCTGTGGTTGGAGGCGTCACCTGAATGAAACATTTACAGAGCTGTCCTTGAGATGCAGTTCTTTTAGCAGAGTTTTTAGAGTGTTTTGTCCTTGTACAGAGAGAGACACAACCAGACGCTGTCTCCTCCGCAGCACCCAGCAGAGAAGAGACTTTGGAATCCTTTTATATTCATTCAGATTGTGTCTTTTTCTCCAAACATGGCCTAGACAGACCTAATAAAATCTCTGAAAACTTTAACATCTATCTGAGACATTTTCTTACCCATAGGTAAAAAAGTACACCTCAGATCTTAAGATGAAAAGCATTTAATAATCCAAGAAGACATAAGGAAATCCAAAGAAGTTGCCAGTAGGACCTGTTTATAAGATGTATAAATCAGCATATCAAAAACTAAATTACACATAGTGAGGAATGGAGTTGGAGAAGTGGGAGATGTTAACACTTCATGCCTCTGTGCGCCGAGCTCCCACAGTGAGCGAATCTTTGCTGTTAATGTATTGATTAACACGCACCTCTAGAGGGAGTGGTGATAAAAATGGAAATGACAAGTCAGTGAGCAGCAACTACAATATTGAGCACCACTGCACCACACTGCAAGAGTTAACCTGAAAGCGGTGACCTCGCCGCTTAATAATTTTATTTCTTTTATTTGGGATCAACTCGCCTCCTGTTGGATAATTTTCACCTGCTTGAAAGTGAGTCAGGCTGTTTGTTATTTTTTTAACACTGAAACCACCACGGGATGAGGGCTGAAGGGCAGACAAAATAATTATGTGATTATTCATAAGACCTCATTTGTAGTCGGAAGTGTCAGGCATTGCAAACGCGCAGTTTAATTAAAGGATCTTTTTCTTTTGTAAGTGTGGAAATAAATGGGCACAGGTGGGGGAGGTGGGGGGCACTCTGTTCAAGGGTTTGGATTATCTAGAAAAGCTGTACCTGAAAGTGTTTGTCAACTGGACCCTGCAGGCTGCCGTTGCACTATGTGAGGGATTATAGACTTGTGGAGTCAGTGGTCTGTCCCCTCAGCAGCACACCGGCCTGGCCCAGATGGAGCTTTCTCCCCAGGTCCCGGCGTTATTAATGTTCCGTCCAGATGAGGAACGATGCTGCAGCCCAGCTCATCTCACCACCCCCTGGGGGACACCTGCCGCCACTGTACCATACACAGGTTATGTTCCCACAAAAAATAAATATATATTTATATATATATATAAAGAATAGCCAGTGCTCTGATAGAACAAATCAAAAGTATATCTTCAGAGGTCGTTTGGTTTGGACACACATACAGAGCCTGCAGGAATGAACGCTCCTTTATCTTTGGCCAAATTTGCAGAAACAGGCAGTCTCACTGATGTTGCCGTATTATCGGTCATTAGCATCAAACTCCAACATCAAAGCACCCTGCAAAGATCAGTCCCATTGTCGGGTGTTTACCACCTCCTGAATACGGGCCACATGGAGTTATTTCAGTTGCTATTGGTAAGTGTTTGGGGTTATTATTAATATATGCGGATGATGTGACGACAGCTTGCATTGGGAGGTGTCATGCTCAGTTGGGGGTCTGCTGTCAGATTATCCCTGTAGTGGGAATTGATTATTAGCTTTGACAAGGAGAACTATGTCCCAGTTATGTCAGGGCCAACGAGGTTCTTAGTGAAGAACATCCCTTTTAACAAGTCAAACGCTCATATCTCTCCAGCCTCGCCAGGACGATCACATGCACTCAGATTAGGCGCTCATCACTGCACCACTGCCTTTATCCCAGTGTATGAGACATGTAAGCCCTCAGCCGCAGTATGGACATACACACACACACACAGACACACACACATACACTCATTTACTCAACACATGCATGCAGATGCCCTATTATGCACACATGCTACCACTTTGTGTTGTCATGTAGCTGCTGTAGCAGTAAACGCTCTCAACAAGAGATGCACGCAGATGCCTGCTCACTGCTGATCACTGATGGGGAATGAACCCTTCTGTTTGGCTGCAGGCACGTATAGCCGAGCATGACAGGTTGTCATGGTACATTTGAGATACATCCAGGGGGGAGACACATGGGCGCTACTTGAGGGAAGGGACAAGAAGCATTGCAGTTCTTCCACACACATAACTGGTTTTCAAAACATACAGCAATAGTCTGATTACAAGGAGGCCCACCAATGTTATCAGCGGTTGTATGGTTTATAGAAGTGTTTCTTTTTTGGGAAACACTGTCCTTGAATGTGTTTTGTAAGAGTTTACTCATTACATTATTTCCTTGGAATGATAGCAAAGTTCAAAGCCCAGGAACACCTCATTCTCCCATTATAAAACCTCTGCCCCCCACCATCCTCTCTCGACTCTCATATTGTTCCACAGCCCTCTGCTACTGTATGCGCTTGGCAAGACGCAAACCTGCTGCTGATACTGCCTGAGGGTCTGGACAGAAGGAGCGCATTATACTGTACAATAGAAAACTAACTGCTTTCTCTTCCTGACAAACACACACAAAGGCAGACATAAGGAGAGAATAACAAACAGTGAAATCCTCCTGGGCCTGAAAAAGATGTTTGTCTTAGGAGAAGTTGCAGATAATGATTGTGAAGCAGGTCTTCTCCTCCATCTCTGTCACATCCCACTGAGCTCTCGCAGCGCTGACGATGTGATTAGACTCTCAAACTTTAACCTGCCAGGAGAGGATCTGACCCTCAGCTGGAGTTGAAAGGTCTCCTCAGTTTTGTTTTTTTCTCCCCCCCCCCCCCCGTTCTTTCTCTTCTCTCTATTTTAGAGTGACATGATATTTCCTTTCTGCCATCACGTCTGTGGTTGTGCTAAGAGAGAAGTAAAAGGCATAAGGCACATCTGCAGTAAGTCAGCTGTGTGGGAGATACACTTTAGTGAATCGTTTTTTAAGGAAAGGAAGTAACCACACAACTAAAAAAAAACGTTCTTCCATTAATAGACGCGCACATATACACCTACACACAGAGGAATAATGTTACACTCGAGTGAATCACAGCATTAAATGAAACATTTAGAAACATTTAATGGTATAATAAAAGCAAACACTACTATACCACATACATATACTACACAGGCCAGTATTTTGCATTATGCCTAATGCTGTTTGAATGTGTAACTGTACATTCAAGTTTTACCTGAATGCATCTGGTCATGCAAATTAGGAAACCCTTTGTGTTGAATTAATTTGGATTCAAAAACCACACTGAAAGTAATCAAATGAAAACACAGGAATACTTCTTACCTTGCCAGGGAATCTATTAAAAATTCAAAGATTCAGAAAAACTGTGTGATTAGAAAGCCAAACAATATTTTCTGAATGGATAATCAAACCTGAGCTCTCTCATTTCTGAGAGGGGCAAAGATTAATGCAGAATAATTACTCTCTGAAGCTGACCTCTGGTTCAGGGGTCCAAGTCACAGTCCCGCTGTAATTATACACTTGCTTCATTTGCTTCATGGTCCCGTGACCCTTTCAATTCTTTACTTCTGTTGCACAATGCTTGCACTCATACCTCTGTCTCTTTCAAATGGAAGTCTGTTTTTTTAAGTTCACTGTAACTCTTTTTTTTTTTTTTGCTTTATTTGCATTACTGTGTGAATGGATGAGTGATTGATTGGCCGTTTTGTTTGCTTAATACCTGAGTAGTCAGTGCACTTGCAGAGTGATCAGGTAAAGAGGACAAGATGAAAGACTGGGTAGTAGAGATAGATGACCTGAGTGAGTCAGTGAAAGAAAAAGCAGGTTGTTTACCACTATCAGGAAGCATCGATCCTGCACCCAAAATTGTAAATTTAACCCAACAAAAAGGCATGTGAATGCAAAGTCTAATTGCTTTCTGCTCCAGCTCTTAACTGAAGGCGACTAATTTAAGTGACTCACCGAAAAACAGACACTACAGCTGGCATCACTGGAAAGCCATCGTTTTGCTATGATTAATTTAAGTCCACTGAGCACTGAGGCCACATCAAGTTAAGAAACATTAACTATTCATTGAGCCCACAGACACGTATTCACATTTTGACACAGACAGAAATCAATTCTCTTCCTCATCCGTCAAGGTGTTCAAACATTCTGCTACCTGGCAGGGACGTGTCAGCAAGTTCAATCCATCACACAGCCCGCTCTACAGTGATCTGACAGATGCACTTGTAAAAGGTCCATCGCTTCATGTTTTTCAATCAATTCAAGTCCCAATCTCGGTTGTTTGTCCATCAAAGCTAAAGACTCCAGCCTGCTACATGGCCAACATCTTGAATCAAACACTCATTCAGTCCTTGTTTGCTGATTATTCCAAGCCCATCTGTCATATTTGACAGTGTACAGCAGCTATTTTATGGCAACATGTGAGGATCGTGTTAATTGGTGTTGGTGCTTTAAATCAGACTGAAGGCTTTCAGCTTGTCAACAGATGGATCTGGAAATTAATAGTCAGCCTGAAAAGGGGTAGCTGGGATAGTGGTCACTGTCACCCCTACCCCCACCCCACCCCACTCCTCCTTCTCCTCCTCCTGCTCCTCCTCCTCCTCCTCCTCCTCCTCTCACACTCCCCAGCAGACACAGAGGAGGAGTAAAGTTTGCTGATGTTAGAACAAAGGTCATACCCTCCATGCTGACGGCTGCACTGGGAGTAGTTAAAGTAAAACGACTGTTGGAGGTCAGTGGTCACCAGAGAGTGATGCATGGATCCCGGCCCAGAGATGGCTCTTCTCCAGTGGTCAAGGTCAGAGCCAGATGTCCTGGCCCGGGTAGAACCACAGACATGAAGTGGGTGCTTTATCCTTGTGGTCATCAGACTAGACATGTCCTTTATAGTGTATTTTCTTAAGTGTACCTGTTGTTTTCAACATGTGGCAACTGAAATAGATTTTTAAGGTCTAAGATTAAATTTGAACATGAATATTTATAAGACGTACTTTATAGTGACTGCTCATTAAAGTTACTCTCCTTTTAGTACAAGACGGGAAGCTGTCAAGATATTAATTAGGGTTATGCAGAAGTGCATTTTGATGATGGTGGATTATCCACATAACCTGGTCTGTGCTGTTCTTGTTTTCTTCTTCTTCTTTTTGAAAACAGCCCTGCAGCCCTGCTCTAGTTTACAGTTTATGGATGGTGACACATTTTTTGGCGGGGCGCTGCAACACAAAGGCTATTTTGAAAATGTTATAATTAGGCAACTGTATTAATTTCACATTCATTATGAGGTGATGCCTGCTGCCATTCTACTATGCTTTGAATCATAATGTGACAGTTTTTTTTTCACAAATAAGTTCAGTTACCTTCTTAATAATTCTTTAAATATTTTATTTTCTTTAAAAAAAAAACTATGAATATGCAAATATCTTTTGTTTCAGATGTTGAGCTACTAGACACAAGATGTTTCCTACTTCACCGATAAGTGCAAGTTTTTGAAGTTTTACAGTTTGTCTAAGCTGCATTTCAGATGGACCATGATTGGCTTCCAAACAAGACCAACAAGTACAAAATCTTGCTTGTACGTTATGCTTGAAAATACATCAATATGTCATTCTGCATAATAGTTGAGTGGTTGAGTGAAACCCAGACTTTTTAGTATTAAGAAATTTTCATAGCCTTTGATGCTATAATGAGGCAAACAAACAAATCGAAAGGAGATTTATTCAGATGATGAATATTATTATTATTATATTTTTGTTCTGATTTGGCTCAAGAACACATTATTTGCACAAACTACTGAGAAGCTACAGTGTGTATTGAGCTGGTGGTTTAAATACTCTTTAAATACACTGCTAACCACATGGAAAATGACAGTATAGACACCACAAAACCATCTTAGGAGTCAAAACAAGAAATAAAATCATTAACCAGGTCAAGGAGTGGACTAATGAACAACCAACTGCCATAGTGATTTTTCCCTAATTCAAAAACATTGTACAGTACAATCTAATATTGGACATCACAGACGTAAATTATAGAGACATGAATGAATACTGTGAAAAACTTCAATGCAGCCATTTTCTAGGCTCTCTTTGTATAAATTATTTGTGTGCACACATTTCAGGGCAGAGGCTGAGGTGAATTCTGTTCTGTGAAGTACAGTAAATATCATTCAACTTTCATGCAAAGCGGCTTGTGTGATTTAGTTGCTCGTGTGAGGCAGCGTTTTAATCTCCTGCTGCTTTTTTGCTTCCCTTTTCTCCCTGTTTTTCTGCGTTCTCTCTGGTGCCATTTGAAGGAATTTTGCTTTTGCTTTGCAGGTATTACTTCACCATTTTCAATTGCAAGTGGATTCTGAATTCACATTGTTAAATTTAAATCCTCCTCGGTTGGTGGTGTAATGAAAAACAACTCCATTCCCTTGTGCTCTGTACCAAAAAAGAAGGAGCTAAAGAGAGTGGCAGCACATCATCATCACTTGGTAAAACTGATTAAACACATTTCTTCAAGCCGAGTTATAATTTGCCAGACTTTCTGCATAGTATGTTGCATCTAAAAAGTAACGCAATGTAAACATGATTAATGATATGAAAATCATATTTAGCCCATGGATAAAGACAGAGGAAGAAAAGGGAAGATAGGGGGAGCACAGTGGAAGGTGGACCAACATGTGGTAATTAGTGGTTAAGGTAAACAGCCAAGGGGGGAGCCAAAGGGCGGCTTCACAGCCTGTTAGTGGATGCTCTCATTCTGACATTGAGTATCCTCAGGGCTCATGGAGAGAAAAGTGCAGGAGGAAGTCAAGACATGCATGAAGCTGGCTGACCAGGAGTAGGCCGTTACTGGGTCCATTCTTTTTCTGCTATATACTGTGTGTGTGTGTGTCCATTCACACAGACCGGTAGCTGTGAGAGACTGCACTTTAACAGTCGCCTTCCATCAGTTGGAAACGGCATGTTGCTCATACTCACAACTGATTGGCGGTTGGCCTGTAACCTTGGTAACACAGGCTAGAGGGGAAAAAACATTTTTCCGAATGGATCAGAAAATAGCTTTGAAAAATGAAATGATACCGGTTTAACTCATTGCTTTCAAGAAATCTTTTGACCTTCACATTTCACTCCATGTCAACACGATAAAAGGAAAGATGTTGTTTCAGGCACAATTTTTAAGAAAACATGATACATTCTGAAATCTGTAGTGAGGAAAAAGAGGTTCGTCATCTGAAAGAATGCTTAGAAATTTTGTCACGTTTGCTGTCAGAGACCTCATACAGAGGTTTGGGAAAAACAAAAAAGTTATTCACACATCATGATTAATAAATGAATCAGAAAAACGACTTTGAAAGAATGGTTCAGATCTCTGAGCTATGATAGCTTTCAAAGAGAGCTTCCCACCGCAAGACACCTGGAAAAAAGTCCTACTAAACTATATGAATTGCTCTTTTTTTTTTCAACAGTGATTTTTAGCTTGCTTGATATAAATACTGTTGCGAGTAATGCAGGTGTTCGTCTCAAATACAGTACCACTATATGGATGTGGTAGGGCAGGGGAGCTAATTTCCTCCTGTGATTAATTGGATTTAGGTAACCAACATTTATTTATTTATTTTCCTTCAGAATGATGTATATATGATTTCTTCGGGGTGTTTTTGCTATCATTGAACACCTTAGACATACAGTGTGTGTTTTCTGATTTTTTTTCTTCAGATGTATGTACTTGGCACGCACGCACACACACATATGGCACACCCATAGACACGTGTAGGGGATGAGGGAAAGGGGGAGGGAGCTCTTGATGAGAAGATGAGAACATATTTGTTTTTGTCAGATAGCTTGAGGAAGAATTCAGTCGATGTTAATGAGAGGCAATTAGTTTTGATTAAAAATGAGATTGCTCCCCTACATGCAATGTAGATGTATCAAAACAAAATAATGATTAATTTCTGTTGGTATAAGATATTACTGTCAACAGCAAAAGTACCCATGCAGCAGTGTTACAATTGCTCTGAGGCCGGAGATGAGGAAAAACATCATTCAGGGACTGGGCTGGATGTTACTCTGGAATAGCTCAAAATAATGTGTGGGTGTGTTTGTATATGTGCCTTTGTAGAATATCTACACAAAATATCCTTGCGTAGGAGGTTTGTGCATAATGTCCAACTTTTTATGATCATTCTGCCTACCTTTCAAACTCACTCCTTATTTTTAATTTTATTTATTTTAATGCTAGTCTAAGGTTAACTTTTAATTATGCCCCTTAACTTTGCTTTTTCCTGTTGTGATCTACTAATTATGTTCATGTTATGTTATGTTCATCTTTCTCCATTTTTGTTTTCTTTTGTTGGCATCTATTGTGTGTACATACATAGGTAAATGTATTTGTATTCATGTGTTTGTGTGCTAAATTGACCTGTTTCGTTATGTATCTGTGCTTTTCTTTTCCAGCGTCCATTGTAATTGGGAAATGGTGGTGTGAGATGGAACCATGTCTGGAGGGAGAAGAGTGTAAGACTCTGCCTGACAACTCTGGATGGATGTGCTCCTCTGGAAACAAAATCAAGACCACAAGAGTGAGACCTCATACACATTCACACACACACTTAAGTGCAAATATATGTACTGGCATGTGCAGATCTACATTTACAATGCACCGATTCGCATGTACATGCATATGTCTGTTCTGTATATCACCAGGTATACACACATTTCCCACATGTGCATGTGCACACCATTTACAAACCGTATGTGCCCAAATCTCAGACAGATTTCACTTTAGTATTCAACCTTTCTCGTTGAACTTGAAATGAGAAGAAGCTGTGTTTGACTACTTTGATTAAATGGTTTTAAGCTGCTCTGCCAACTGCCTGCTTCGTCGTTAATTAATTCCCTGTCATTTAACAGTCAAACATGCACAGGAGTCAAACCTGTGGGTCAACGGGATGTGCACAAATCACAGTCTATAGACAGTACTCAGAAAGCACAGCACATCTGTGTGGTGGGTTCTGTTCGATGTAAGCAACCCATGTAAGGGCCCGTAGTAGTAAAGAACAAACATTAAGCAGGCAGTAAACAAACAGGTGGGCTCTGCCTCGGGCCACACTCCTCTCAGAGATAAAGTTAACGGCCACTCTGTTTCTCCGCTGCCTTTCAGCTCTGTAAACTGACTCCAAATGCAGCATGCAAAAATAATGAAGGGAGTTAAGTCCTCGAAGCCAGCAGTCCAGCACTCTCTGACAGGTTGATCACCCAATTTGTATTAATTTAATTGACTCGCCCCCACCCCACCCCCCCACCTGCTCACGATCAGCAAACTCTCGTCTCCTCTTAGTGCGTGGTGACAATGACTTTGAATAGAAGCAAAGACTAATGTGATGGTACGGAAAGAAGGGAACAGCCAGTGAAGGTTAGACCGCACGGGGCTTCCCAAGGTTGTTCTGCAGATTTATATGCCAGCAGATAGACATAAAGCTTTCACTGGGGCCCTTCACAGCCACCACAGACCCCAAATTTTCAGAAAGACCATCCGGCCATCATGTCAAGGTAAGGTGTAGTGCTTGGTTCACTCTAAAGAATGCATCTCTAATTCTCAATTCAGTCCTTTGCACAATTTGAAATAAGTAAACTTGAAACCGTGATTGTCTTTAATATCTTTATCAAGATTGTACATTACTGCACACGGATGGAGAAAAAGCATTAAATCATATCTATAAGTAAATGGCTTTGGTCCAATATTATTAAAACCTTACAAGAAGAGGGCCAAAAGTCAGGCCTGAAGCTGCTTTTCTGTCCAATACACACATGTCCTTTTCTCTTGACCCTCTCTTTGCAGAACACCCAGCCATACTCCCCTTTTTAGCTTCCGGAAGCAAAATGCAGAGGATGCGTCAACAGAAATTGAGCTGCATTCTTGCTTCTGTAAAGGTTAGTCTTTTTCTCAAGCTGTTGTTTGTTTTTGTTTTCCCGTCTCTTTCACATCACTGGAATGCACTTGAGTGTCGGGCGGTATGAGAGTGGGTCCAACTTATGTTCAATGACTTCTCATTAACCCAAATATGCAGCGCGAAATAATCAAATGTGTGTTTACATGCTGTGCATGATTAGGCAGGCGTGACAAAAATACTGAACGCACCGCCACCCACTGTAAATATTTATCACCCAGCACTGGCTGTGCATGCATAAATAAAAAGTAAGTTGCTGCATTTTCATATAAACGGCTGCATGTGTGTCACTAAAACATATCAGTCAGTATGTAGACGGATAAACATGCTAAAATGGTACAGCAGCACACTCGTGGAGTACTGTAGACACACACACACAGAGCCAGGTCCACCCTTTAGCAGAGCCGTGCTGTCTGTGAACAGTTTGTAATGGCAGGATCAGTCCCTCGTCCTTTCATTGCCTCCTTTGTTCCATGTCCTCTTTTTGCTATTGGGCCACAGTGTGTGGGTTTGATTACGGTGCCGTACACTCCTCTGCCAATCCCATTAGTCACTAATCTGTGACATGCTTCTTGCTCCTCTCCGTGTGTGTTCTTAGTTGTGTATGAACGCACACGTTTGATGTGTTTGATATGTCTGTGTTTGTGTGTGGATGCTCACATGTGTGCTCGAGACCCCCCGGGCAAAGTCTCTTCCCTTTTTCGTTGTGTGGCTTCTTATCAGAGGCCACTTGATATCCTGATCCCCCTTTGAGGGTCTTGTTGAAGCAGCTATCAGCACACAGCATAGCCCACAGGCTACATGAAAGGCCTTTTATCCTGCTATCTTTTTTAATCAACATTCCTCATTCACCCACCTCTCAGGCCAAATTGCCTCATTTGTATTTCTTCTGTAACAAACCAGCCTGCAGACAGCATTGTTTTTTTTTTGTTTTCTTTTTCCTTTTTTTTGAACACTCAGCCATTTTATTCTACTCGCAGGGTTTCGTTTTGCTCTGAAAAGTGTCAGTAAAGCACGATGAGGCGTTGACACAGACACGTTGATCAGCCACACACACAGACTTCATCACCATGTTTAATCAAAATTGGCATGAAAATTAAGAAGCCGAGCAAAGTCAGATCCTGACATCCATGTTTCTTCTTTTCTTTCTTTATGTCTTTCAGAGAGGGAGCCCTTCATTGCCTGTTCTGTAGCAGCAGACAAGGCAGGCCCTTTTGTTTGTGGAAGTCACAGTGAGAGCGAGGCTGGGGAGCACCTTCCAAAACACTCGCCCACCATAGATCTGCATTACCCGCTCCACTCGCTAAATAGATCAATCCATTTCTGCTCCCTCCAAACAATTATACACCCTAAAAGAGATGTGCAGAATGAGAGAGGCTGTCATGAAAACATTTTTTTTCCTCTCACTGATTCTTCTCCCCTGCTTTTGATGACAGTGAAAAGAATCCAGTTTATTTGATAACCTCACTCATAGTGTGTGAGATTGAACATTCATTTGTAATCAAGGCAAGAATGTCACATAAATTTTAATGGCTTTTCTTAAGTATTTAACACTACCACACAACCACTCACGTATTGAAGTTGTTTTAACTGTATAAGACCACAGCATTTCCACTGTAAGTGTTCAGATTAGTGAGTGATACGTATTGAACTCAAGTGCTTCTTGAACTGAGGAACGTGCTGTTCAGACATCTTTTATTAGAAGGACTAGAGGGCGTCTTTTTCCAGCAAAAAAACACACCGTGACAGGAGGTTACCCATCTGTGAGACAGTTTCAGAGCAAAAGTGACCTGCCAGCAGATACATCACCGTCTAATTTGTCAAATCGGGAGGCTGCACTCTGCAGTTGATCAAAATAAACTCCAAGCAGCCGTGCCATGTACAGTTCAGCTTCACGGGGAAATTACCTTTTCCACCTCTGTGCTTGACAACATTCCTCCTCCTCCTTCAGTCCTGTATACAGTTGTCATAAAAACAAGCATACAGTCATACACAATTGTGTTTTATTCAATATGAATTATAAACTACTCTTGAAAAGAGGTCATAAGCTGACAGATGTTCTCCAAGAATGGACAGATTGTCATCCTTTTGACATTTTTATACAAGTTTAGGGTGGAGGAGTTCATTCCAAGTGCTACTGATTAATTTATATCCATTTCTTTGCTTTTTCCATTGTCAATGTCACATTAAATGGATCTTGATGTATTTTGTTGTCTGGAGTCTTCTGTTTTTAGAGGGTGCTCTTTAGCGCTGTTTGAAGAGGTTTCTCAGCTGGCATGATTGATTTGTTCAGCACTAAACGAGAAAGGGGGAAAGGGTAGGCTGTGTTTGCACTAAATTCTTTTGCTAAGGCAATTGTCCTTGGCTCTTCTTACTAACTGAAGTCTGAGTAAATTGCAATTTAATGCGGCCAGCAAATTAGAATGCAGACAGCTTAGTTGCCAGCAAAGATGGGATAGGCAGGAAATCCTTGAGCAATCCGCTGCTACCTGCTGCACTGTTCATTTGAACAGTCAGAGGACAAAAAAGAACAGAGGACACTTTTAGTCACACACACACACACACACACACACATGCACACATGTGGCTTGAAGTGACAGCATTTGCATACAACCCCTATTCTCCTGCTAACAAACCTCTGGTGGATTGTGTCTGAGATGGAGAATGAGCCGTAATGTGTAACCTGTTACTGCTCTTGTTCTGGCAGAGGTCAGTCTCTGCTCCAACATTTTGATATGTCGTCTCACAGAAGATGATACAGATGCAAATGTTGAGCCCAGAGGATTACTGTGTTTAAGGATCATGGGGAAAAGAACCAAAAGCTGTACAGAGAAAGACACTATGACAAGACCTGCAGGAGAAATCATGTTAAAATTGAGACTTCAAAGTTATTTAGAGCACACAGAGAAACGGCTGCAGAGCAACGATCTAAATAGGTATGATGTAGTGAGCAATGGAGAGAACTTCAGCACTGCTGAATGTTGCCTTAACATGGCCTTCTGTCTTAACACGTCATTTGGTCTCTAAAAAAGTAATTTTCTTTTGAAAATTCTGTCAGTGGTGGTTTCACTTGTTTTCGGTGGGACTTGGTATTTCTATGGACTTGCATCTAGCAACCTTAAATAAGATGGACCTAGAAAATAGTGGATTTGCAAGGGCTGTGCAATCCTGTAAAACTGTAACAGGAAATGTTTCTAAATTATTAATCAGCATCTGGATCTGCATCAAAAAAACAAATGATAATGAACAATTAGAGGACACGTGTCCATGGTTTTTAAAATTCAAGTAAGGTGAAAACTGTAAATCCCTGGCTCTGCACCTGGACTCAGCTCTGTATAAAAGAAAAAATAATACCTGCTTCTTGACCTGTGACCCAACTTAACTCCTTTACGCACTCTATTTTTTGAAATCTTTCACCATTTTTTTTTTTAACCAATTAATTTATTTATGTGTCTCGGGACCACAATCACATGTTAGATGGTAGAGGAGTAGAAACAGAATATACAGTAATTACAAAATGATGCGTCATCACTGCAACAAATGTTACTTAAATAAAGGAAGGGCATTTAAAAGGCATTATTTTCCAAATGGCGTATCTGACTGTAATAGCAAGATTAGTTTTAAACACAGATGGGTGGTTTAAATAATACATTTATAATTCATCATGCTTACATTCAAACAAAATATGATACTCGTCTCCCAAAAGATCCTCCGGTTTCTATCTAGCCCTTTATGTCTTACAATGACCTTAGGAATTCTGCAGTTGTTCACTCTAAAATTATAAATAGCCTGCCTGTACTTGGTTTTCATACAACACACACGTTTCCAATTTAAGCTCTTGTTTAAATTCTACATCAGTATCACATGACGTCCTACTTTTGAGCTCACTTGAACTGACCTATCAGCCTCGACAGTTAGTTTGAATCACCTGATGTTGTTATCAAGTCAGGAATGAGACAAACCAGTAATCGTGTATCTGTTTAATCTGCAGGATCTAACACTAACAAGACTGAAAACATAACCGCCTTGATGAAGGAGAAAAGGGAGAGCTGCAAATGACTCCTGATTCTAGATATTGTAAGATGATTTATATTAAAACTGGAAAAAAGATTTCATCTCATTGACTGAGTTTTACAAAGAAACAGGTTAAAGACCCCGAAATTAAAATGAAGACATTTTGCAGTGTATCAAATTATTAACACTGTCTGCCAACACTATAACTGCATGCCATTATGTTTTCAGGCATACTCAATACTGATGCTAAAATAAACCCAAATTGTAATGCCTTAGAGCCTCCTCCTCAGACCGTTCTCTTAAGCGTAATCTCAAAATAACACACCATATGGTCGGTGAATACAAGTGCACACAATACCCTCAGAAAATAGTTAATAAAATCAGTTGTGTAGCATGTCCGACACATTGGAGCTCTGAGACTCTCCATGTGCTTCAGCTAGTCCCAAGCAGCACCCTCCACAATCAACTCCACACACCTGGCTACCACCCGCCAGGCCTGCTGGAAATGTCATGGCTGTATTTCTTAGTTGAAGAGGATTATGGGATTTCTAATTGGCCCCACGGTGTGCAGGGGACAATTTCTTCACTGAAGAATTTTCAAACAGTAAAATAACTAGAAAAATGCACTTTTATAATCGCAATTTCATTCATAAATGCAATATTCATGTTTAACTAACATTGAGTATCTATTTTGCAGCAACAATGAAATGACAATAGTGTTTCCTAATTGTTAGTAATGCTATAATTTATGTTATTTTACTAACATCAAAAACAATCACATAGGACAGATTCACAGGGTTTTAATTGGGCATGGTTTGCTCTGACATTTACTAGACAATTAATTCTTCAAACCAATCATAAAAAAAATCAATTGTCCCATAAAAAACAAACAAACGAACAAAATAGCCTAATAAATATACTCATGCACTTTAAAGAAAGAAAATATTCTTACACATACTTTCTTCACCAAGTAGAAAAAACATACAACCACACACCCGCTGAATAAAATCATAAAATCATAAAACACACTTTATTTTATAAGGAGCAACAAAATAAATCTCACCAAAAACAACTTGGTTAGTCTTTTGACTGTTACAACAATCACCAACGCTGCTTTGGTCAAAATAAATCCTCAGTTCACAGAGTTAGACATGAAAATGTTCCGGTGAAATTATTAGTTTTGTTTTTGTCAAAAGAGTTTCCAGGACAGCGAATTCTTAGTTCTTCTTTTACATTTTGCTGCTCCCCTGTCCACAACGGTACTTTGCTTAACTTTTGTGCAGGTACTCTTGAGGAGGATATCGATCTTCCTCAAGAGTACAACAGGAAACTGGATTTAAATTTATATTGACTGGACTGGATTTTCTTATTATTGTAGCTATTAATGTTTATTTTTGCTCAGTTTTTTTGTTAATGCTTAATCAGATGGCTAACTTAATATCATACATGCATTTTTACTATTTTCAGAGGCTTTAATAAGTTTGAGGTTGGATAAGTTTAGGTATCAAAACTATAGGGTTATGTTTAGGAGAAGATCATGATTTGGGTTCAAATAAGCATGTTAGTTACATCAGTTAACTAGCATGACGGAACAGTGCATGGGCTAAATACGTAACATAATTAAGTAACTTACAATAAGCCATGGTTTCACATGGGACATGAACAGTAGTCTCATGAGTGACAGTCCTGTATCCATCCACCCGATGTAATTATGAGGCAGGAATGATAAAATGCCGGTACTTTATGACCTGGAAATGAGAACTGCATTTATAGATACACTATAACCTTTTATAATGTTTATAGATGGATGATAATTATTAAAGAGTTATAACATGTATCCAGCTGTCTATAAAATGTTTACAGATGTTTTACAAGCATAATCTCAAAGGTTTACAAATTATTTAGTAATCATTAATGAATATTAAATATAGTATATATTATGTTATGCGTGCGACAATAAAGTGTAACTATTGTACACAGATGTAATTGTTATTGTCTCTTTCAGCTGTGATACAATATATACTTTATAAACTAGTATAGATTATAGTTAATAATTAGTAATAGTAGTAATAATTAGTTAGTGAATAAATGATTAGTTAATTTAATTCACTATCAATTTACTGCTTATTAAGATGGTTTATTAAGATGGAAAGTGTGTAAAAATGTGATTTAAGTGAAGTACTGTAAAGAAATATTCTTGAAAACATACTTTTGCTGCACAGACAGTCATAAGAGGCCATGGAACTCAACTGCTTTAACTGTGGTAGACAACACGCACACAGTTTTTATTGAGCTTCTAGTTGAGCAGGATGCTGAAAAGCAGGACATTCAATAGCAGTCTCAAGGTTGCACAATGTACCATTGAAATGTGTCCAGGTCTGCAACTGAGGCTGAATAAGAGTCCCTGAACCAGAGTCACGGAGAGACCGCTCAGACTCCACAGCAGGTGCCCTGATCCCATTTAGCAATGCCAAAGTCATTTTATTGGGTTGGAGGAAAATCCTCAGCTCTGATTGGCTGGTTTGGTATGAAGGTGCAAACTAAGGGGAGGGGGTGGAGGGGATGTGGCTAAAACGGTCTGAGATAAAGTCAAAAATATGCCACAGTGTCAATTTGTGAAACAGATGTACACAGCATGGAAACACACCAGGGTTTGTTTTTCATACAAAGAGCTTTCCCGATATATCCTGCTATACCTAAAAATGCCAAACACACCTCCATTTCCAGCATTGTCTCCACTCGTATAAACTGTCTGTTTTTAGTAGCAGCAACAACCAGGAGGTGAGACAGGCCTATACAAAGCCTCCACAGTTCAAAAGACTCCCCTTGTTTTTGAAACACGCGAACGGAACAATTCCTCTGGGTCTAATCCTCGCACACTTGTATGCCTTTGTTCTATCTAAGTGTATGTGTGTTTTCTCTCCTCTCCTCTTCCTCCTCTGTGTTGCAGATTCATCCCAGGACCTAACAGAGAGCTCCCATTGCAGGGCTGCGTGCCAGGCTCTTCCCCTCATCTACCCTTTCTCTTCCCACCGAACGGACTAAAACTATTACATCCACGGCTACTGACTGGATTACCTGGGACCACAGAAAGGATATCCACCCAGATAAAACAGCTTTGCTTGTGTGGTGCCAAGGATTTGAAACCAGACTAATCCCCTGTTTGATCAATGAGCCCCATGTTGGTGACTCTCCTCTTCCACACAGCTGTGGCCAGTTACCGACCTACTCTCTCTCTGTTCCCCTCACTTCGTCTCCCCCTTCAAAAACTGAAACAGCTTAGTAGGGGATATTTAGAGGTTGTTAAATCATTATTTGATAGACATTCGCCCCCCACCTGAAAGTAAACTGGTTGGAAGAGCCTACATGGACCTGAACATAAACATGGAACTGAGGGCACAAGGAGGGAAATTACCTTGATATCCTTGTGTTTCACTGTGGAAGGCATTTGTATTTGACTCACTACCCCTGCAGAACGGCCCTGCTGTGACTACACAGAGGTTTGAGATTTGATTGACAAACACTGGTTTTTCAGCACCAGAGACTTCTAGCAGCCGATAATAAGTTAAAGAAGATTCTTTGAGACACTTTAGGGTCCGTCATCTTGGCCTCACCTTCATCCTTCATGATGGACATTTTGACTTTTATTCGAGGGCATGCCCTGATGATGTAAATTCATGAGCACTTCTTTTCTTTGTATGTAAGATCGTTTGTGTATATAAACATATATAAATACATTACATAGAAGATGACTGATCCAAGAAGCTGAAAAATATATTTAAGACTCTATTAGGCGCTTGAGCCCCATGGTGGAGTATTGATCAGCCACTGCATATAAGTACAGTTCATACTGTATGATGTGTGTGTGTGTGTGTGTGTGTATAGGACTGCTTTGCAGTATATGCTTGCATTGGAAAAAGTCAGGACAGAGTCATGAAAATAAGTATTGGTCACTTTCGTCATTCAGCAACGTCTTTGGTTAAGCCAGAAAAATGCTTGTAGTTTCTGTAAAGATGAGGAAAACACTGTATAGAACTGCCTCACAAAAAGAAAGCAGCACTAACAACAACCCCTGAGCTTTCCACTCAGTACAGTTGAGACATGGAGCAGCAGCGGAATATCTCGGACCATAATCGGACAGTTAGTCATGGGCGACTGCTTGACTGTGTTTCTTGTGTAGATCTCCCTCTCACACACCAGAGAGAGATGATTTATTCAAAATGACAGCGAGAAAGTATTAGTCACAGTGGAGAAACATACAGTTATCCCCCCAGTAGATAAAAGTACATTACAGGACAGCCTTATGAGAAATAAAAATGGTTTTCTATACTGATATGCTGTCTCTCATTCATTCATATTTTGAAAAATGTTCCTTTTATGACAATTTGATATGTTGTAATATGTGAAGGGGAAGATCTTGTCAGAGTTTCATTTATATATGTTAACATTGTGAAGTCTTTGCTTGAGTAAACAAGCAATCAACAACAGCACAAG